>CM053037.1:153471344-154071344 GCA_028564925.1 Lithobates sylvaticus
TCAATAATCGATTATTGCATTTTTACCAAAAATATGTAGAATACGTATCAGCCTAAACTGAGGAAAAAAAAAATTTTTTATATATTTTTGGGGGATATTTATTATAGCAAAAAGTAAAAAATAATGCGTTTTTTTCAAAATCGTTGCTATTTTTTTGTTTATAGCGCAAAAAAAAAAAACCGCAGAGGTGATCAAATACCACCAAAAGAAAGCTCTATTTGTGGGAAAAAAAAGGACGCCAATTTTGTTTGGGAGCCACGTCGCACGACCGCGCAATTTTCAGTTAAAGCGACGCAGTGCCGAATCGCGAAAAGTGCTCTGGTCAGGAAGGGGGTAAATCCTTCCGGGGCTGAAGTGGTTAAACCCGTGTAAGAACCAGAGCAACTCAGAGCTTACAAATTTGGATTCAGAATTTAGCACTGCCTTTTAAATCATTGGGGGTCATGCAAAAATTTCCCCAGCCCTCACGAGTGCCCATGTTGAGGAGTTTCACATTTCTTTATGCAATTGAAATACACTTATGAACTTTATGTAAATTGGTGTCTAGAAGCAACACAAAATAGGGAAAATAAAAGTAATTTATGCACATCTTATCATAGAAAATGCATTCGTATGCTGCAAACACATGTGGAGCTTATGAAAAATTGAAAGCAATTAGCTGTACCAAATTACTAATTTATAGTAAATTTAACAGCGCTGTCAAGGTTTGGTTTCCTGTTTTCAACACCTAGTCATAGTCTACAGAAGCTCCATGTGCTCGTTGGAGGAGTTACTTTTGTAATGCAGATGGCCTTATGAACAGCGTTTTTTTATTAACCGCAGGCATTTTCCTTATGAAAGTTTAAAACCCTTTTATGACCAGAGGTCATTGATGCCTCATTATGTGTTGGTTAACTTAACAACAATATGCATAAATAAATCATTTTCAGATTTTTTCAGTACGCAAAAGGCTTGGATTTGGTACACTATTGTAATAGAAACCTTGGTTTTGTTTTTAATAGGTTGTAAGCTGATGGATACAAAAAAATATAAAAAAAATAGCATTCATATAAACTGATTCATATAAACTTGAAATACAAAGGTTTTGGCTGCAACACCGGATTTTTATCAATAGGTAATAGGCCTGAATTGTTGTAGTGTTGTGTTTCGCTCAACCAGACTCAATTTACCAAAATATCATTACGGTGACTGTGCAAATATCCTTAGTTAATCCATCATACTGTCAATGAATACAAAAAGTAACTAGTGTTAAACCCTGACTTAAAGTGGTTGTAAAGTCAAATAACTATTACTGCCAGCCCCTCTGTTCTACTAAGCAATCCTACAACGTATACATGTTTCTTTTTTTTTTATAAAGATGTCCCTTTAACCACTTGCTTACTGTGCACTTAAACACCCTTCCTGCCCAGACCAATTTTCAGCTTTCAGCGCTCTCGCACTTTCAGTGACAATTGCGCGGTCATGCAATGCTGTAACCAAATGAATTTTTTATCATTTTGTTCGCACAAATAGAGCTTTAGTTTGGTGGTATTTATTCGCGACTCCGTTTTTTATTTTTTGCGATATAAGCGAAAACATAGCGAAAATTTTGAAAAAAAACAATATTTTCTCCTTTCTTTTTTAAAAGAAATCCAATAAAATCAAATTTTGTCATAAATTTAAGCCAAAATGTATTCTGCTACATGTTTTTTGTAAAAAAAAAATTCCGTTAAGTGTATAATAATTGGTTCGCGTGATCACGGACATATGTACGCAAATGATCATGTAAAAGGGGTGTGCAGGTGATCACGGACATATGTGTGCAGATAATCATTGGCACATGTTATTTTACTGGGACATATGTGAGGGACATGTGTTTTTATTATTTGGGGACATGTGTGTTTTGGGGACATGTGTGTTTTGGGGACATGTGTGTTTTTTACTGTGGGGACATGTGTGTTTTTACTGTGGGGACACTACACGGGTGATCAGTGAGTAAAAAGCTGTAAAAAAAGCAGCTAATACTCACTGATCACCAGCCGGCTGCAGCGATCCGCTCTCCTCTCCTCACCGACGACTTCCGTGTGAGGAGAGGAGAGCCGATTGCCTAGCTCTTTGTTTACATCACATGACGGCTGTGATTCGACACGGCCGTCATGTGATCAGGAGGGCCAATCACCGAGCCCTCCTGCCGATCCGAGATGCGCCGTGTCCGGGTGACACGGCCGCATCGGGATCGCGCCGCTGCGCGATCCCTCTACTTCTGAAGGACGTTCCGGAACGTCCATTCAGAAGTAGACAGCTCCCACCTGGCCGTATATGTACATTGGCCGGGTGGGAAGTGGTTAAATAACTTAATTCAGATCAGTTCTGACCACGTGACTTCCGGCCACTCTCCTCCTCCGATCTAAGGGCAACAGTGGGAGGGGCTGACATCCCCCCTATGATGTCAGCCAGGAGGTCACGTGACCGCTGTGCTCTCCGCTCAGCCCTCCCGCTGTAGCCTTTAGATCAGAGGAGGAGAGCGGACAGAGGTCACGTGACCTACAAGAACCAGAACAAGTATATGAATGGGGACCTTGGATTGTGGGCTCCTTGAGGGTAGGGACCGATGTGAGTGTGCAATGTACAGGGATAGGGACAATTGTAGACACACACTCAGGTTGAACTGGATGGACCTTACTAACTATTTAACCATGTAACCAATCTGAAATAAGGTATTTACAGGGACAATTTTATAAAAACATGTACACAGTGTAGGATTGCTTAGTAGAACAGAGGGGCTGGCAGTAATCTTTATTTAACTTTACTGCCAGCTACTAATATCGGCATGAGGGGGGGACAGAGATTGGAAGAGACGGCTCAAACACAAATGAGCTGACAGGGAGGGGATGAGAGGGGAGAGAGTAGAGCAGCGGGATGTCGGAGGCACGTAAACGTGACCACAGTAATCATGGGTTAGAAGCCATGATTACTGTGGTCAGTTCACATAGGGGGACACGGGAACAGACAGGATCAACCAGGTTTTTTACAGCATGGAGAGGGACAGATTAGACAGCACAAGCACTGTGCCTGCTATAAGGTAACAGGATCTCTCTTTTTTTTTTTTTTTTTTTAGAGTAACAACCTCTTTAAACACATAGATCAGTGATTCTCAACCAGGGTTCTGTGGAACCCTAGGGTTCCTCCAGAGGTTGCTAGGGGTTCCTTCAGCATTGGGCAATTTCTGCCTCTCTCATAAGTTCCCACTGACACCATTGATCTTTTTAACTATCTGTAAGGAGGTAATTCTTCCCAATGACCACAAGTGTAAGGAACATTCTTCTCACTGACCATCCCACTAATGTATCAAGAGTTGTAGATTTCTAATTTTTAGCAGGGGTTCCCTGAGACCGCAGGACTATTTCAAGGGTTCCTCTGTGTTGAAAAGGTTGAGAAAGGCTGACATAGATCATATCTGGTAACAGTAAAAGTAACAACAAATACAAAAGGGGAGAAGATCTCCCTGCACTATGAGTCCAAAAGTAGAAAACATAGCATATAACATGCAATTGACAGTATAATGGATTAACTAAGGATATTTGTCACCATGATGATATTTTGGTAAATTGATTTTTATAATTATAATAGAAAGGAAATCTTCTATATTGTTTGCAGTCTCACCTTCATGCTTCATTTTATTTTATTTGACTTTTTCGAGTATTTTCCTTTATTGCACAGATTTGTTAATTAGAGACTAATAGGCCTGAATTGATTGGTGGAAGCAGCAGCCACAACAGATTTAAAAGCCATAGGAAAGTTTAGTCTTAAGCCCCATACACACGGTCGGAAAATCCGACCACCAAATCCATCGGATTTGGTCCGATGGATTTAGTCCGACACTGGTGTTGCTTACACACGGTCGGACAAAGTTGTCGGAAAATCCGATCATTCTGAACGTGGTGACGTTTGTTGCCTACGATGGGACTACGTAGAGGCTAGTAGCCAATAGCTTTGGTCTTGTAATGTGATCTGAGCATGCGTGGCACTTTGTCCGTCGGAATTCGCTACACACGATCGGAATTGGTGTGATCGGACTTTGTTGTCGGAAAATTTATCCAGCAGGAGATAGAACTTTGTCCGTCGGACAATCCGATGTAAACTGTCCGGTGGTGCCTACACACGGTCGGAATTTACGACAACATTGTCCGATAGGACAGAATCCATCGGAAAATCCGACCGTTTGTATGGGGCATTAGGCTACTTTCACACTGGGGCGTTGGGGGCGCTGGCGGTAAAGCTTTACCGTCGTTTTAGTGGCGCATTTCGGCCGCTCGCGGGGTGGTTTTACCCCCCGCGAGCGGCCGAAAAAGGGTTAATACTGCCCGCAAACCGCTGCTGCAGCGGAATTTTGCGGGCGGGTTCGGCGCGCTGCCCCATTGTTTTCAATGGGAACGGGCGCTATTGGAGCGGTAAATATACCGCTCCTACAGCGAGCTAAAGATGCGGCTTGCAGGACATTTTCCAGCGTCCTGCAAGCGCACCGCGGGCTTTCACACTGAAGACACAGCAACAGCTGTTTTGGGTCGGTTTGCAGGCGCTATTTTTAGCGCAATAGCGCCTGCGAACCGCCCCAGTGTGAAAGGGGCCTTAACTTCCCTGGCGGTATGATTATGTCAGATTTTTGCGTCTCAATGCGGTACAATTATTTTGCATAGAAATTTGGTGTTTTATGTTGTAGGCCTGTAATTCTTAGCAATAACACACTTAAACCTGTCCAAACAAGAATCTAGTAGATATCCCGGGTATGATAAAGTTTGAAACACAAAATCATAAATTATAATATAGTAAATAAATATAAATAATTATAAAAAATAATATAATAATAATAAAATGAATTTCCCCACGATTCACTAGCGCTCAATTCTGCAAGTGTTCTAATTTACTATCGCTGTTTTCTAGCTGGTCTAAAACCACTTTTGACATAAAGGGACACTTTTTGGTTGCCATGGACAATCTCCAGTTTCCAGGCAGAAAAAACAGTATATATCATTAAAAAACTGCATGCAGGGCACTGGACAAAGCACTAGGGACAAAAGGGATGTGAAATAATTTCATACAGTAATGTAATCTAAGATTACAGTGTACTGTATGTATTATGATTTTTCACTTTTTTAAATTTGCCACCGGGCTCCACCCCTGTGCGTCGTGACGCTTGCAAGGAACGGAGCCTGGCACAGAGAGGCATTGGGCGGAGGACAGAGCCCGCAGACACTGCAGGGGGACATCGCAGGATCCTGGGCACAAGGTAAGTATACCGCACCAGGATCCTGCAATGCAATCCCTAATGTGGCTCAGGGTTTCCGCTAATTGTACTGAAATTTAACCCCGAGCCACACTCGGGAAAACCGCCAGGGAGGTTAAGCCTCGTACACACGATGCGATTATTGGCAGGGGATTGTCTGTTGACAGACTGTTGTCCTAAAATCTTACCGTTAGTACGCTTCTTTTGACAATTGTCCAACTTTCACACAACAAATGTTGGATGGCAGGCTAGTAAATTTTCGGCGGACAACAGTCTGTTGTCAGATTTTCATATGGTCAGTACAGAAATCCGTCACACAAAAGTCAAAAGTACAAACACGCAAGCTCGGAATCAATGCTCACCAAACACGAAATTAGCAGAAGGGGCCCAAAGGGTGGTGCTCAAGAGCTCAAATTCCTCGTAGTACGTCACTACGTTCGTGTTTGTTGCACGACAATCGTGTACCGTTAGTATGCAAGACAAAATCCTGGCACACGCCCTTTTGACAAAAATCAGACGCTCGGTTGGCCAACAATCGCATCGTGTGTACGAGGCTTTAAGGAAAAAAATAAAGCTAAAACCCTCAACTTCATACACATTTGCTAGCTTATTTTTTTGCATTACCACGCCGCATTGTCTCTAGTGTTTAATAAAATGTAAAAATACAGTGAACAATAAACACAACACAATCGCAACCCGACATATCCCGACCACCCTCCCATCCTTGTGTGTGTGTGTGTGTGTATATATATATATATATATATATAATTATTCCCAAAATATTGACTTTGGGTATGGGGTTGATAGAAATTGACTAGCATTGGGACAATACCTGAACAACTTGCAGGATCAACAGGTAATAAAGCCAAGTTGCAGGATGGGCACAGAAAAACAAAAGCAAGTATATCTAAACCCTAACAATGGTCTGTTCAATATACCATGCGTGGGAGAGTTTAAACCGGTTTCAGATTTGTATTGCTGTCTGCACCACTGGTAGGGAGATTTGGTGTCTCCATTTATCCTGGAGACCATTGTTTTAGACAAAAAGTTGTGGGGATCCCATTGGGGACACTTGTACCCAGTGGCGGCTGGTGCTCACAATTTTTGGGGGGGGGCGCAAACAAACTGAAAAATTCAGAAAAAAAAAACATCAATTGCAGCCTCACTGTGCCCATCTAACGCAGCCACTGTGCTATCAAACGTTGCCACTGTGCCATCAAACGCTGCCACTGTGCCCATCAAATGCAGCCACTGTGCCCATAAAACACTGCCACTTTGCCCATCAAAGCAGCCACTGTGCCCACAAACGCAGCCACTTTGCCCATCAAACGCAGCCACTTTGCCCATCAAACGCTGCCACTGTGCCCCAAATGCTGCCACTGTGCCCCAAATGCTGCCACTGTTCCCATCGAACGCTGCCACTGTGCCCCAAATGCTGCCACTGTGCCCATTAAATGCTGCCACTGAGCCCCAAATGCTGCCACTGTGCCCATTAAATGCTGCCACTGTGCCCCAAATGTTGCCACTGTGCCCCAAATACTGCCACTGTACCCAAAATTTTGCAACTGTGCCCCAAGTGCTGCCACGGTGCCCCAAATAGTGGTGAGTGGGGGATAATATTGCGCCTTCAATAGTAAAAAAAGCTGCCAACACTACAAACTGACTAGTTGTGAAAGGATAAAGATAAAATAAAGTGTAGCGCTTAACGTGTCTCTGTGCAGTAATGGGTACTATAGAATGAAATTCCGTGTCCACATATTACTGTTCAGAATTTTTATCTTAAAAAATTGAAAAATAAATTAAGAGATAAAAATAAAGTGAATGATTGGATCACCTATGGAAAGGTGATATTCCAATGTAGTGAACACACATAAATAAATATGGAAACAAAACTCAATATGTTTTCAGTACAAACGTGTATGGATGTGCTCCTATATGGGTTGATACACAAATTATGACAAAAAGCTCATAAAAAACAACACCTATAAGTGCTCGTAGAACGGAAGGGTCTATGAGCAGTGATAATTATATGTATATAAATATCAGGGAGCATAAGGTAAAATATAAATCACAAGATAAGCATAATAACATCCAAATGCCATTCATGGAGAACTGTAGTGAGTAATTAGAACAAAAACTCACTCAGACAATGTATGACTGTCCCAATTCACATTAATGGAATATTGGTGTCCATATTGTAAAGGCAATTCAAGTATGTCAAAATGTGGCTCAAAACTCAGTATGCAATCAAAAATAAAATTCCGATACTATGTCCTCTCTTGTTCGGACGGCATCATGAACATTAAAGAACTTGCGGTATTCAAATGCAATTACTGTGTAGGGTGGACCCACTGACCAATGGTAGGGGGTCAAACAGGCGTTGTAGGCTACCTCCAGGTGTCTTGGAAATAGGATCAATCAGTAGAGATGGAGACTAGATCAAACCAAGACTATCATCTTAGTTAGTACTCACCAACCGCATGGAGACACTAATCAAAGATGTGGTAAGTTAGGTCATTCAATCGCGGATGGTCGGTTTTCCTTAGTCAAAGTCAGCATGGATCAAGGCAAAAAGAGAAGAAAGGAGAGGGACTCCTCATAGTGTAAAAAAAAACATTAACAGGGGTTTACATTTATTTAAGGACAATATGCTTCCATCAAATAAATTTCATTAAAGGAAGATATTCCATATAATTTTAAAATATCAAATAAAAAAAAAAAAGCAGTAGGCAGTATAGCTGGAGAAAGACACCCGACGCGTTTCGTCTGCGAAGACTTCTGCTGGGGTATGTTCCAGTATACTGCCACTGCGTCATATATATAGCAAACATATCCACAAATTGACTTACAGCACCTGTAACAATCCAAACAGCAATGCATGAATCTATCTATTGGTGATAGAGCGGTGCAGGAGAGAGGGGGCGGCGCTACTGCGCCCTCTATGGACGCACCGCCACTGCTTGTACCAGTGAAAATTATCTAAGAGGGGATGTTTCCCGTTACAGAAATGTCATCTCTCAAATAAAAGAAAATCACGTCAATGGAGTACAGATGGAAAACAAACTGACAGAGGTTTTAACCCTTCCATATTCTATCCTATCCAACAGTTTAGATATACTTTAATGAAACACTGCCAATAAATTGTACATCAATTTGGTGTAAGGAAGCAGTTCTTTCACTGACATAGCAATCCACTGGAAGGCATTTTTCTGTTATTCGCTGTCATACAATTAGATTTATTCACATGAGAGAAGAAGCTCTTAAAGCTCACTTGTCATGTAGTAGAAAACATTATGCTGTAAAGGAGAACGTTAGAATAGACAGACAGTTACTTAGTTTGTTCTGGTTGAGTTTTTTTATTTAGCTTTGAAGTGTAGAGTTTGGAAAAGAACTCTGGGCTACGTAAAAACTTTTTAGTTTCTAATGACAGAATTGCCTATACTGTATATTGTCTCATTTTTCTGACTTTGGGAGTGCAGCTTATATGTAAGTTGGATGATCTATATTAGACACTAGAATCATTTTGTGGCTCGCTACACGCTGCTTTAAAGTGAATCTTTGGCCAGGGTATGTCCATTCAAGTATTTGTATGTAAAAACCCTGCCCTATGCAGTTGTTTCTCTAATATATTTAGAGGTTTTTTCTAGGCTGTAATCAGTCTGAGCTTTTTCTGGGCTCTGTAGGTTTTCCCTAAGTCTGGTGGGGGGATTGCTTCAGCCTGTTGCTGGACGGAGGTTCCAGTAATCAGTGTAGGGAGGATTAACACTGGGTCATAAATATTCATCTGACCAGGCCAATCTCTGAGCAGCCAAATTCAGAGGTTTGGTCTGGGGAGATGATAAATGTTTGGGATCACCTTTCCAGACCTCTTCTTCACCTGGGGCCCTCCCCCTGGGAGGGTGGAATGCGTGAAGACTGCCTTTAGAGTCAGATCTCATGGTGTGCCATGTGCGGTCGGTGGACCTTTCAAAACCTAGAGCAAGAACCAGAAGTTAGAGCTGGAGCAGGTGCCTG
Organism: Lithobates sylvaticus; assembly: GCA_028564925.1. Classification (NCBI taxonomy): domain Eukaryota; kingdom Metazoa; phylum Chordata; class Amphibia; order Anura; family Ranidae; genus Lithobates; species Lithobates sylvaticus. Next base: position 153,480,622 of record CM053037.1, read on the forward strand.
AAACAGAAATACCACAAACCATCTGGAGGGAAAGCTGCTGTCTGGACCTTAGAAGAGTAGTCTTTGACAGGGACTCCGGTATGTTTGTCTGCTAACACAGTGGTCATCAACCCTGTCCTCAGGGCCCACTAACAGGCCAGGATTTATGTATTATCTTGGGGAGCTGCAGAATACTGCAATCACTGAGCAGCAAATTATTACACCTGTGATGTATTTCAATTATCTTGAAAACCTGTTGGTGGGTCCTGAGGAAAGGGTTGATGACCACTGTGCTAAAAGACAGACAGAAGTCAGATCTTGGTGCGAGGAGACACTGTGACTGCTGTCAAAGATTTATCAGGCTGTCCCATCTATCAAAATTAACTTTTAGGGGTCCCTCTCAGAGAACATTTTACAGTATATCTGTCCTCCATTTTTCTGTTTCAATGTTTTTATTGATAGTTAACAGACAAATACCATACTATACAGCCGTAGGCCTTTGATGGTGATTGCAAAGGAAGTTCACAATGCAGGCGAGACACCAATGAAAGGAAGCATATAGTAATAATATATTGTACAAGAGGTATAGTGATCTCAAAGAGCAAGATAACCCTTGAATGGGCAACACAACAGAGCAAATGAAAAATATAAGTCAAGGGGTACATACAGTACATCAATCCCGCGGGAGCAGCCCAAGAATTCCAATGCCTAAAATCTGCTCCAGGTTGTTGCAATAAACAGCAGGCAGAAAGCTGGCAGGGTACTACACCGCCCTTCTGAAATCACAAAAGGACATAGTCCACCAAAAGGCAAGCAAAGAGGAAAGAAGAGAAGAGAGAAAGAGAGAAAGAGAGGAAGAAAGAAAGAACAAGGAGAGAAACTCAAGCCGCCTACATGCCAGGCCCAACACCCACAGCAAAGACGGATGTAATATTAAGATGGCGTCTGTAAGTAATTAATCCACAGTGTCCAGATGCGCTCAAACCTAGTTGTGGTATCACGTAAGATGCATGTACTCCTTGATCATAATACAGGAAAGTCTACCACTGGGCTTTTCCAGACAGTCACAATCGCAATTTTAGCTGCCAGGAACATAAAGTATATAAGAGTTTCAGAAGGTCTAGAGGCATCAGCTATTGGCTCATTCAGAAGCACAACTCTGGGCCCTGGGGTTTGATGACATTGATCATGGTCACTGTAAAAATCAGGGCATGAATTCGTATCCAAAACCTCCTGACTTTAGGGCAAGTCTACCACACATGGAACATCGTTCCTACTTGCTCACAACCTCAGAAACAGAGTGAGGAGGAACCAGGGTACATTTTCTCCTTGTCTATCTCTGAACCTATATCCCTTTCCCAAGCCCGCATATGTGACAGTTTACCTGGAGTGGTAACAAACAACTTGTACAGCTTGAGATGCTCCTCCTCTGGGCCTCACCATGGAAACATCTGCTTTCAAAAGCCGTCTGAGTGGTGATATCAGCAGTATTTTGTTGTAGGGAGGGGAGAAAATTGAGAATTTGCTGCAGGTGGTAAAGCTCAGCATCAGGCATCCCAAGCTGTTGGGTTAAATAAGTAGTAGGGCATATCCCCTTATAGATCTGCCCTCCATTTTTGCATTTAAGGTATCCTGCAACCTCTAGACCCTGAATATTAAAAGACCCTAGAGATTGGAACCAGATTTTTGCCAGAGGAATTGTTGGTGTGCTGTTTTATCTAGCACACCAGAGGAATTGTTGGTGTGCAGTTTTATCTAGATATTAGGAAGGTAGAACAGGTAGCAGGACTCAAATATTTATAGGAACTCTCTTGGGAGTCTCCACTACATGTATATTCCTAACTGACCCCTGTAGCTACAGGCACTGTGGAGCAATTAATCTTCAACTGTAACAGCAGAAGCACAGCAGTGACTCCTCAGCTCAGCTTCCCTTGCTCCCCCCTTTCTGGAATTTCAGACTTAAGCGATGGCCAGACTGTGGCCATTGGAAGTAGAACATGTCCCGGTAATGCCCAGTAGGAGTAAAATCGCTGGTGTTAGTGAGAGGAATTGTGCCCCATCGTTAGTGTAATTGGTTGGGAAGAATCTTGCCCCATCATTGGTGCAATTGTTCCCCTTCGCTGGTGTCAGAGGGAGGAATTATGCCGCATTATTGGTGTCAGAAGATGAAATAGTGCCCCAAGGGCCAGATAAAAGCAAACAAAGGGCCTCATTTGGCCCCCATCTGCAGTTTGGAGACCACTGTTATAGAACATCTTGTACTGCCTCATATGGTGCAGAGTTGACTATGGTTGGTTCTAAGGCTACAGGCATCAATAGGGAACAGGTCCCTGGTGTGTAATTCTGGTTACCATTCATTATAGCTCCATTTAATTGCCCTTTTTACAACAGGTACAAAAGCAGACAACACAGTATAAGATGCATACTGTAGAATTCCCTTAAAATATAATTTAAAGAAATCTACCAACCTTCTTCTTCTGGATTTAAATAAAAACCTGTAAGAACGGTTTATATTTAATGCCTGATAAGTCAGAAATGGGAATGATTATTTTCTTGGAAATAACAGATATTACCTCTTTATATATACTCACTCACAGAATGCCTTTCCAGCACACAAAATGCAAAATTTTATTATGCGCAGGAAAATAAAAATCAAATTGAATGCAGGCTGCAGAATTAGAGACTCCCGGACAGTCACCCGCTTTATTTCATGGCTGAGTGGATTGCGAGCTCCCACTCCGTTATCAATATCACTCCTTCACAGTTATTGGCAGCGTAGTGGTGTGTTTGTGGCTGCAATATGAGGTTAATAACACCTCTGTCTGAACTGAAATTACTGCCCTGGATGCGCAATGCAATAAACACAAAACCAATAGTGTTATGGCCCAGGAAAACATACCGTCTCTCTGAGATATGTACTTAAATCAACAGCAAGCCTTAGCATGATATACTCTATATATAAAGACCTGTGAAGGCCTCCTGTATATAAACCCGAGAGCAAAAATGTAATACTGTATCTTGTAGCTTACCAGTCCTTGGATATGGTGGCTGCATTCGTTTTCATTTTTCAGGCATTTTTCCTTTAATTTCATCCAGGGCTTTTTTTTTTTTTCTCAGAGATTAGGGGCAGGTACTCCCACTTTTAGAATCACCCCTTGTCTCTGCCCCCTACCCACCTCTGAACACTGTCCTTTGTTATCCACTACTCACCTCCCACCAGGGCCAGGACAAGGGGTGGGCAGGAGGGACGGCTACCTTGGGCACCTTGGTATTATTTGTGTTAGAAGGGAGAATTTGGGGGGCTGCAGCAGGTAAGTATTCTTCTAGGAGGGGAAATTTGGGGGAGGTGCTAAGAGTGGTAATTTAGGGGGAATTGTGTTGGGAGGGGGGATGGAAAAAAGAGATTTGTGCTAGGTGGGGGGATTTGGGGGGAATTTGTGCTGGGGGGGGGACTGAAGTGGGTGGGAGAGGATGTGAACTAGAAGAGGAAATTTTAGGGATGATTTTTTTTGTCAGGGGGTGGATTTGGGGGATGGGGGGCAAATATTTGAGCTGAGGGGGGATTTATGCTTTGGGGGTAAGCATGCAGATTATTGCTCAGTGTTTTTGTGGGGGGATATTTGCTGACACATAATGCTTATACATCTTGGGGGGGGGGGGGCACAGTTTGGCATGTTCGTTCTGGGCTCTAGATGACCTTGTCCCGGCATTGCCTCCCCTTTAGTGAATACAGAACCAAGTATCATCTTATGGTGCTAAGTAATTTATATAAGTTGTTAATGTTAACTAAAAAAAGCAGTAAAAAAGATCCTCTGCAGCCAATAACAATACACCCCCTGCAACAAAATATGCCCCCCCCCCTCCCCAGCAACAGTGGATCAACTCTAGTAACAATATACACCACCAACAACAATAGATCTCTGAGCAGCCAGCATCAATAGACCCTCCAGCAGATGACAACAAAAGATCCCCCCCTCAACTGTTAGTCTCTCCTAGCAAAAATGTAACCCCTAGCAACATAAGACCCCCCCCCCCCCCAAGCTCATCAACAGATTGCCCCACCAGCAACATGTCAGTTTCTTGTTTCTTGTCCTTCTTGGGCACCCCCTCTCTCAAGGCTCATGTTACTCCCTTCCTCAAGCTGGGAACCAACATCGGAGCCTTCAAATCACTGTGAATCCTACAGCAGCATGTACCCGACACTGTGATTGAATAATTCTGGGGACTCCTCCGTGCATGATGGTGGGGCTACCGAAGGAGTGACTGTGGATAAGGAGCCAGTGGAATAGGCTTCTTTGGCAGCTGCATTGGAAGGCAAACTACTCTGAGCCTAGGTGACAGAGGATGAGGAGGATGAGAACAGCTTTGTTATCCACTCCACCAACTCTTCTGCATGTTCTGGGTCAATAACACGGCAAGCAGCCGAAAAAAAAGACAAGTGTGACCCACGGCCACCTGCAGAGGATGCACCATGTCCGTGACCAGCACTGTTGACTATAGACACAGCGGCTGCTTGCCCTCTTTTAGTGGCCTGTGAGTGTCTGTTTCTCCTTGGTGGCCTTCCGGACATGATGTATATTAAGATTTGCAGCACCACACTACACTGTATTAGATACTGTGTACACCACCAGAAGTGTAGTAGAAACTGTACACACTGTATTAGATACTGTGTACACCGCCTGCACTGTATTAGCAACTGTACTATGGCTGCACTGTATTTTATACTGTGTACACCACCAGAAGTCTAGTAGAAACTGTACACGCTGTATTAGATATTGTGAACACTGCCTAAAGTGTATTAGAAACAGTACACCACGGAATGTACTTTAGATATAGGTTACACTGGATGCAGATTATATATATATATATATATATATATATATATATATATATATATATACACACACACAAGACTATATATTTATATATATATATATATATATATATATATATATATATATTAATACACTGCCTTCACTGACTATAGAGTAAACACTGATTACATTGCCTGTTCCCCTTTTCACCGAAAAGCGAACAATTTGGGGTGTTCGCGGCAAATTCAAAAAGTGGCGAGCACCCTGTAAAAGTCTGTGGGAGAAATCTAAAGTGCTAATTTTAAAAGCCTATATGCAAGTTATTGTCATAAAAAGTGTTTGGGGACCCGAGTCCTGCCCCAGGGGACATGTATCAATGCACAAAAAAGTTTTAGAAACTGATGTTTTTTCAGGAGCAGTGATTTATTAATGCTTAAAGTGAAACAATAAAAGTGTAATATTCCTTAAAATTTCATACTTGGGGGGTGTCTATAGTATGCCTGTAAAGGGGCGCATGTTTCCCGTGTTTAGAACTGTCCCTGCACAAAGTGTCATTTTTGCAGGAAAATTATTTAGAATCAATAATATATAATGAATTGCAGACTCCCGTAATACAGAGAACAGTCATTGAAAGTCATTGATAAAAAAAAAAAAGCGTGGGGTTCCCCCGAAATTCAATTACCAGTCCGTTCAGGTCTGGTATGGATATTAACCACTTCAGCCCCGGACCAATTGGCAGCCAAAGGACCAGGCCCCTTTTTGCGATTCGGCACTGCGTTGCTTTAACTGACAATTGCGCGGTCGTGCGACGTGGCTCCAAAACAAAATTGGCGTCCTTTTTTTCCCACAAATAGAGCTTTCTTTTGGTGGTATTTGATCGCCCCTGCGGTTTTTATTTTTTGCGCTATAAACAAAAATATAGCGGCAATTTTGAAAAAAATTCAATATTTTTTGCTTTTTTCTATAATAAATATCCCCAAAAAATATAAAAAAAAACATTTTTTTTCCTCAGTTTCGGCCGATACGTATTCTTCTACATATTTTTGGTAAAAAATCACAATTAGCGATTATTGATCGGTTTGCGCAAAAGTTATAGCGTTTACAAAATAGGGGATAGTTTTATAGCATTTTTATTAATATTTTTTTTTTACTAGTAATGGCGGCGATCAGCGATTTTTATTGTGACTGCGACATTATAGCGGACACATCGGACATTTTTGACAAATTTTTGGGACCATTGTCATTTATACAGCATTCAATGCTATTTAAATGCATTGATTCCTGTATAAATGACAGTTGTAGTGAAGGGGTTAACCACTAGGGGGAGTGGAGGGGTTATGGGCTGTGACGTGTGTGTGTTATTTACATTAGGGGGCGGGGCTGATGTCTGACGTCATTGGCTGTTCCCGGTCATCGGGAAAGCCGATCAATCAATGACAGGCAGAGTAGGAAGCGCGGGGAGAGGTTTGTTTACACATACCTCTCCCCGTTCTTCAGCTCCGTAACCCGATCGCGGGACACCAGCGGCAATCGGGTCCGCTGGTCCCGCAGGCCGGGGTCACGGAGCTCCCGACCGGGTTGCGATCGCGACGCTGGCGGCACGCGCGCGACCCACGGGCAGGCATTTATAGGATCACGTACAGGCACGTGATTTTGCCTGCCCGTGCCATTTTGCCGCAGTATATCTGCATTAGGCGGTCGGGAATCGGTTAAGGGGAACCACGGGTCAAATAAAAAAAAACACAACACTACACACGGCCGCCGTGTAAGCAGCCTTATATAGTGTGGGGCGTGGACTTAGTCCCACTGAGCCATGATTGCACAAATTATGGCTCTCTTAGCAGGGGGTGCTGTGATTGGCCAAAGCATGCAGGTCAGGTGCATGCTATGGCCAATCATCATACAGCAATGCACTGCGATTTTGCAGTGCATTATGGGGCGTTCAGCGGTGCTCGAATTTGCAGCGAATGCCCCATAATTTTCGCTCTTCGGCGAACGGGCGAACACTCGATGTTCGAGTCGAACTTATGTTCGACTCGAACATCAAGCTCATCCCTAATTTAAACTAAACGGAGTGCAACGACCATGAACTTTATAGGCAGAAATACAAAGGTTTGCATAAAATATAAGCATTATTATTTCATATTTTAAAAACAAGTTATAGCTAAAAATACATAAATAGATTAAAATTCTCTAAATAAGCTACTATTAGGGTCAGCGGACCCACATCAATCCTAGGAAAGTATTCATATATCAGCCATAAGTTAGAGGGCTGTAGATGTCCATAAAGGATTGGCGTATTAGCGTAGAAAAGCGCTTCCTCAGGAGCTTGAGCAATTATTGGTAAAAATACAAAATGAAAGACTAGTTCAGAAAACACCCATTTGATACACTGTTATTTAGGCGGGCCATGAGATGAGATGAGTCAGTTTCTTTCCTTTAACCACATGGTTGAATGGAAAAAAAATACTTGATTCCTCCCTGCTGTGTTTTAGTATTCAGAAAGTGGGGAGACTTCCTCGCCATCAGCATACACTGATCAGCATTGTAGGCTATAGCCTGCAGTGCTGGTCGAGCAGGGAAAATACAACAGGAAAGTTAAATAGAAGTCAATTGGTAGATTGACTTCTATACAACCTCAGTGTCCATACGTGGATTGAAACTTTGCCAGTCTCTACTGAAGAGGCTGAATTTCGATCCATGCATGGCCAGCTTTACCGCTCGGAAGGATAGGCCAGTGTTAGTGAATGCAGCAAAATGACTTTGCTGCACGAAACATGTTATCTTTTTTCTGCTTTGAATACATTTTATCATCAAAAATCTTGAATTCTTGGATGTCTGGATGTTTGTTTGGCACTCTCATTGTATTGTAAGCAATAAAAACTTGACAGGAGTTCTAATCCATCCCCAGTTTAAGTAAAATAAAAAGTTTTGGCTTGACATAAACTTACAATTGGAAAAATGGGGTAGTATGAAAAGGTGTCTTAGTTCATTACGCTCAGGGCAGAAAGAATATGAAATTCAGTCCTTGGTATCCACGTTGCCTCTGGAACCCCTCTGATATCTTGCACAAACCCCTGCAGAGTACAATGAAAAAAAAAAACCCTCTATCAAATAAACCTGTCACGTTGATCCTATTACGGCCTCATAGTGCTTCTTAAAGGGCTGCCCTGAAAGCTTGCAGTAATTGGATTTTCTGTCCTGCTCATTCCCATCTTCCTCAGAGACACTTGATGTGATTCTCCACTCAGATAGGAGGAAATCTATGGCAAGCTGGAGACTTGCGTATGTCCCCCATACAGGATGACAGCATAGCTCTTACTCCCTGTCCACGTCAAGGACACCCATTATACATGCTAAATACTGCTCTCATGTAATTACTTCTGTGCAGGAAATAGTTGTTTAATACATTTGAAATTATAGTAATTTTTAACAAGTGTACACTTTTTCCAGGAGGAATCGCTCTTTTCCACCAGGGCTCGGGGAAGCAACGTATAGGTGCGATCGTGTATGAGAGACGTGTAATTAAGAATCCAACCAAAAGCTTATATTTCAGTTTTGGATTGGTCTAAGCAATTTAAATAACTAATATAATTTCTAGTTCTCATAAGGTTAAAGCTCTGCTGAAGAGAGAGCATTTTTGATGAGTGAACTGGCCTGGGTCTGGTTAATGGGAAGATTCGTGGACCTAACCTGAATTCTGTAAATGTCGAACATAGTGCCTGAATCCCACTAAAGTCTACAGGAGCTAAAACTTTAATTTTCTCAAGGTCAATTTTCAAGATTGTGGTAAAAAAGGGCATGGGTCGCTGGACCCTGCCATGGGGGACATGCAACAAAAATTGAGAAATACATTTTTTATAGGGCTGTGAAAATTAAAGATTAATTCCTTGATTAATCGTAAATTTTTTTGATCAATCAAAATTCTTTTGATTGGTACTCACCTCTCCACCGGCTTCCGGGTCTTCAGGGAGTTCCGTCGGAGATCAGGTGATCCCCAAGTGCCTCCGTCTGCTAATGAAGGGATGGGGGAGGAGTCCGGTGACGTTGAAGTTCTGATTGAACGTAACGCGTACGGGGGAGGAGCTACGCATGACGTCACCCGCTGCTGCCCTACGGAACTAACACGATTGTCGGCTTTACATGCTGTGTTTTTATCATCTTTATGTGAGTAGTTTGTGTTTGAACACAAACATTTAATCTTATACTTAAGCGGTGAGCACTTAGATCTTTTCTTTCTACCCATGACCTGGCGTCCTTGCTGAGATCTAAGTAGACGTGAGAGAAGTTTATGGTCCGTGTTAACCCTTTTGATACCCACTTGCATGACCACCTGTTTGCACAGGGGTTCATGCCATAAGTGAGAGTGATTAGTTAGACCGGAGGTGGAGGGATTGTCACGCTACTGTGAAAAAAAAAAAAATGACTTACGTCAGTGCTACAGTTTGAATTTAAAACATATTTGTGTGAACTGTGAAGTTAAGTCATGGATTGTGAAAAGTAACTATTGTCGGGTGATTGTATATAGTGTATACCACATTTACCACTGACTAATGCAGAGTTGCAATGCAAGGAGATCAGCTAAAAGTAGTTGGATCTGTATGTGCGTTATAATTAATCGAAATTAGTCGATTAATCGATTAAAAAAAAAATTGATTAATCGAACATGAAAATTTTAATCAGTAACAGCCCTCATTTTTTAATAACTTTGTCATGGTGTGTGTGCTTATTTACTTTATTTTTACTTTTGTCTTTTTTTGCGAATGAGTAATAATGGGGGCTTCCAGATCCCAAAAAGTCCCCTTCATAGACCCCCACATTAACTGGGCAAGGGATCAACATATAAGCATGCCTTGAGGCATGTGGTCTGGTATGATTGAGAAGAGGGTGCATGTCTGCTGCCCCTTTTGGGGACTCCCATGCAGAAAAACAAAACAAACAATTTTAGGGGCATATACCCCCCTTCCAGAATTCATACTAGACCTTTATCAGGACAATATTCTGCACTGCCTTCGCCAAAAGACAGCTCGCTGGCTAGCTGCTGAATGTCGACAAACTGACTGGTGATGTTGGCTGACGTCATTGGATAAATATCGACATGATTTTGGATACCCAGATTTAAAATTTGAAACAAGCTGGCTGGTGACAGCTGTCATTTAGTGGCAGTAATAATACTAGTGCAGATGGAGGTTTGGGCAGGCAGGCGAACTTGCCAAATATGACCATTTTGTTTGCCTGTTTGGCAAACAGCAAAGATACTGGGTTCAGATCAAACTCATGGACAACCCAAACCCAAAGTCTATCACTAGAAAGCATGACTAGAGAGAGGAGAAGGAGATGTAGTAAGGGTTAGGAGAATTAAAGAAGCCATGTTACTCTTCAGGATAAAGTGACAGGGTCTGACACACCGCAACTCCGATGTAGGTAAAGAGTCTCTGACTGAGACTCTTTACCACATGATCAGCCGTGTCCAATCACGACTGATCACGATGTAAGCAGAAAGAGCCGGTAATCGGCTTTTCCTCATTTGCGTCTGTCAGACGCGAGTAGAGGAGAGCTGATCGGCTGCTCCTCTGACAGGGGGGTCTGTGCTGATCGATTATCAGTGTTGCCCCCCCCCCCCCGAGGATGCCCACACTGGACCACCAGGGATGCCACCAGACCACCAGGGTTGCCCACCACCAGGTATGCCACCCTAGACCACCAGGGATGCCAATCAGTGCCCACAATGGATGCCAATCAGTGCGCACAATGGGCATCACTGATTAGCAGGCATTATTGTTTGGCATTGATTGGCATCCATCAGTACAATACATTACAGTACATCAGTGCCACCTATCAGTGCCCATCCATGCCGCCTATCAGTGCCCATCCATGCCACCTATCAGTGCCCATCCATGCCACCTATCCGTGCCCATCCGTGCCACCTATACGTGCTGCCTATCAGTGCCTATCCGTGCCGCCTATCAGTACCCATCCGTGCCGCATATCAGTGCCACCTATCAGTGCCCATCAGTGCTGCCTACCAGTGCCCCATCAGTGCTGCCTATCAGTGCCCCATCAGTACCGCATATTAGTGTCCATCATCAGTGCCCATCAATGCCACCTCATCAGTGCCACCTCATTGGTGCCACCTTTTCTGTGTCCATCAGTGCCGCCTTATCAGTACCCGTCAGTGCAGCCCATCAGTGCCCATGAGTGAAGGAGAAAATGTACTTATTTACAAAGTTTTGTAACTGAAACCAAAAAAACATATTTTTTTTCCAAATTTTCGGTCTTTTTTTTATTTGTTTAGCAAAAAATAAAAATCCCAGAGGTGATCAAATACCACCAAAAGAAATCTCTATTTGTGGCAACAAAATGCTAAAAATTTAATTTGGGTACAGTGTAGCATTAACGCGCAATTGTCATTCAAATTGCGACAGCGCTGAAAGCTGAAAATTGGTCTGGGCAGGAAGGTGTATAAGTGCCTTGTATTGAAGTGGTTAAACAGTTGTTTATAAGATTAGTACATATTTCAAGACAAAGAGGTTATTTTCTTTAACATCAGGCAAAACTGATGTGGGTTCTGAGAAAAAAATATATGCATTGCTTACCCTAAAAAGCTGCGGCAGTAAGTCAGCCCCTCTGAGTACGTCAGCTGTGGAGTATGGGATTTTATTGGCCCACCAATGACAGCTAACTTTCAGGTCTGGAACAAATCTAAACTCAAGATTATAACTAGTCATAATTAAATAATTGGATCTGCGATAATAAATTAGAATGGTAACCAGCATATTAAAGAGGGAAATAGGGAATTTTCCTATTTTTTAATTGGTTAGATGGATCACCAGCCACAACCCTAACTTCCGTAGATCAGTGGCTCATTGATCCAGGCAGAACCTGAGTTTGCCTGGTCCAGTTCACACATCTCTTCGTAGAACTATTAGTTGGTAAATTTGGCAATGCATACCTAAATACATAATCAAAGTTGTTACCGATTTCCGTTTTATAGAGACCTTGCATTTTATATTAGATTATAAACCTTGAAAAATAAAACCTGGACCCAAATTCCTTATCTTACTTGAATTCAAGTCTGGCCAGTTTAGTTCCATTATAAATCCATTTACTTTCTAATTAAATTTAAGTAATTTCACTCTTGTTTATTGATAAAAATGCATTCCTTTTTAATTAATAGCTACATAACTAGTAATTTATTCTTCAATGTGGCTAATTAGAATATTCTTCTTATGTTACAATGTAATCCTTTCTCTTTCATAGGGCCTTTCCTATAACTTACCTTTGTCGCCCCCCGCTCACAACTCGTATGTCAATGAAATAAAAATGCGATGCAAAGAATTAGATATAGTGCTTGCATAAATATTTTTTTAGGCTCTTTCCTTGTGTTTTTACCTAGTGATCTAGCCAGTAACACACCTCCTGTATTACAGTGCCCCCACTCTGGATGAATAAACACAGGAGGCACCCTTGGACAAAATGGGTAAATAATAATAAAAAAAAATAAAATAACAAAAATGAAAAACGACTGACCCCATCCACTGCCCAACTCTATCCACTGCCTAACTCCATCCACTGCCCTACTGACCCTCTACTGACCATGTCCACTGCTCTACCTACCCTGTCCACTGCTCTACTGACCATGTCCACTGCTCTACCGACCATGTTCACTGCTCTACCGACCATGTCCACTGCTCTACCTACCCCGTCCACTGCCCTACTGACCCTCTACTGACCATGCCCACTGCTCTACCTACCCCGTCCACTGCTCTACCGACCATGTCCACTGCTCTACCGACCATGTCCACTGCTCTACCGACCATGTCCACTGCTCTACCGACCATGTCCACTGCTCTACTGACCATGTCCACTGCTCTACCTACCCCGTCCACTGCTCTACTGACCATGTCCACTGCTCTACCGACCATGTTCACTGCTCTACCGACCATGTCCACTGCTCTACGGACCATATCCACTGCTCTACTGACCATGTCCACTGCTCTACTGACTATGTCCACTGCTCTACTGAACACATCCACTGCTCTACCGACCATGTCCACTGCTCTACCGACCATGTCCACTGCTCTACCGACCATGTCCACTGCTCTACTGACCATGTCCACTGCTCTACTGACCATGTCCACTGCTCTACTGACACGTCCACTGCTCTACCGACCATGTCCACTGCTCTACCGACCATGTCCACTGCTCTACCGACCATGTCCACTGCTCTACCGACCATGTCCACTGCTCTACTGAACATGTCCACTGCTCTACCGACCATGTCCACTGCTCTACCGACCATGTCCACTGCTCTACCGACCATGTCCACTGCTCTACCGACCACATCCACTGCTCTACCGACCATGTCCACTGCTCTACTGACCATGTCCACTGCTCTACTGACCACGTCCACTGCTCTATTGACCACGTCCACTGCTCTATTGACCACGTCCACTGCTCTACTGACCATGTCCACTGCTCTACTGACCATGTCCACTGCTCTATTGAAGCCCTGAAGCTTCTAGTTATGCCTCTGACTAGCAGATTTTGATATACTAACAAAGTAAATCTGAACTCCAGCTCACACTTGATAAGCAGTTACAGCAAACAGTTTTTTTGGGGGGATAACGGTTTTACAGAAATTAATGAAAGCTGATCGTTGTAAGCACCCCTGTCAGTGGTAAATGGTTTGTCTCAATCCTGTAACTGCTACATCGGCAGAACAGATTGTTCTGTTCAAAAATAACAGACTTACTGGCCAGATCATAATAAACAAAAAAGCAAAGACACCGTGACTTTTCCATTCTTGTCCAGATCGATAGGGTTAAAGGGGAAGATTTAATCCCCTATTGCTACCCTGTCAAGCAATCTGTTCACACCGTCTGCCGGGAGGGAATTGGTATCAAGCCAATAAACATCCGCCCGGGGTTGTAATCCTCTGAACACAGGCAAATATTAGAAAAAATTATGGATAGACTCAGGGGGATGTCGTCATCAAAGATGGACGCGTTTCGTGAGCATGCGCACTCGGATGTATTGACGAGTCGCACTCCTTTCTCAACATTGGGACATTGTCAATACAGTGCCAGTGCGCATGCTCAGGAAACGCGTCCATCTTGATGACGACATCCCCCTGAGTCTGTTGCGTCCTGCTATTCAAGCCTCGCTCTCGAGGCCGTCTTCCGGAGCCGGCCCTCACCATCCACAGGAAGTGCTTCTATAGAATTGCCTGGACTAAGCCGACAGTCATACAACATTGGGGATTCGCCACACCGAGTGACATATTCCATGCTTTTTGTTTTCATCACAAATGTGAGTGCATCTATATTGCTGTAAAAATAAATTTAATTTTACTAAACTACTACACCTAGAGGCACCTTTCTCCACTTGTTCTTGTTATATAGTTTGGCCCCATTTCTCCCTCTTATGCGGCGTACACACGCTCGGACTTTCCCGTGGGATTGTCTGCCGGACCTAGTCCAGCGGACAAACCGCCGGACTTTCCAGCGGAGGTCCGCCGGACTTTCCGAACGTGCCCACACACTTGCCCACACACGCCTGGACTTTTCCGGCGGACAATCCGCCGGAGTTTTGAAAATGAACGGACTTGCCCACACACGGAGGAAAGTCCGTTCATTTAGAACGTGACTCCAGGTAGACGGGACTAGCGAAGGCAGTCAATGCCGCCGCGCTAGCCCCGTCACCTGGCATGGATTTAAAGGGGAATCCCTACGCAAAAAAACGTGTGCGTGGGGGCCCCCCCCAAATCCATCTCAGACCCTTATCCGAGCACGCAGCCCGGCTGGTCAGGAAAGGGGGTGGGGACGAGCGAGCGCCCCCCCCCCTCCTGAGCCGTACCAGGCCTCGTGCCCTTAACATGGGGGGTGCCCTGGGGAAAGTGCGGCACGAAAAAGGCACCTTGTCCCCATGTTGATGAGGACAAGGGCCTCTTCCCAACAACCCTGGCCGTTGGTTGTCGGGGTCTGCGGGCGGGGGCTTATCGGAATCCGGGAGCCCCCTTTAATAAGGGGGCCCCCAGATACGGTCCCCCCACCCTATGTGAATGAGTATGGGGTACGATGTACCCTTACCCATTCACCTAGGGAAAAAAAAGACACAATTTTTTTAAATATTTTATTGCACAGCTCCGGGGGTCTTCTTCCGTCTTGGGGGGTCTTCTCGCCGGACTCCTCCGCTATATTATGCTCTTTTACTAGCTCTTTCACTAGCGGAGGAGCCCGGCTTTCTTCTTCATCGCAGCCGCCGTCTGGGGATCTTGTTCCGACTTCGGCGGTCTCTTCTGTTCTTCTTGCCGGGCCTCCGCTTTCGTACCCCATACTCATTCACATAGGGTGGGGGGCCGGTATCCAGGGACCCCTTATTAAAGGGGGCTACCGGATTCCTATAAGCCCCCCGCCTGCAGACCCCGACAACTAACGGCCAGGGTTGTCGGGAAGAGGCCCTTGTCCTCATCAACATGGGGACAAGGTGCTTTGAGGTCGGGGGGCGTTTTTTCGGCGTAGGGATTCCCCTTTAAATCCATACCAGGTGACGGGGATAGCGTGGCGGCATTCACTGCCTTCGCTAGTCCCGTCTACCTGGAGTGACGTTCTAAATGAACGGACTTTTCTCCGTGTGTGGGCAAGTCCGTTCATTTCAAAAGTCCGGCAGACTTTAGCCAAAACTCCGCCGGAAAAGTCTGGGCTTTTGTGGGCAAGTCCACACGTTCGGAAAGTCCGGCGGACCTTCGCTGGAAAGTCCGGCGGTTTTTCCGCTGGACTAGGTCCGGCAGACAATCCCGCCGGAAAGTCCGAGCGTGTGTACGCCGCATTAGATGTTTAATTTCTGTTTTCCTGTTATTATTTTAGAAAAAAATGAAAATGCTGCAATATGGCCACTAGATGGAGCAGCTGATCATAGAAAATAAACCAGTTAGGCAAATTACAGGAATTATTTGTAACAGTTGTGCAAATACATTAAAACACTTAATATTGCACGCACTGCATGCACTTAATATTAAAATAATTATATCTGATAGTAGTTTCATTTTAGGTGTGTCTGCTAACTAAAGACAGTGCTGGCCAATCAGCCTCACCCAACAAGCTTCATCAACTGAAATCATGTGATCAAATGTCGGTAGCAAGTCACTTGACAAAGCACTGTAAGCTCTGAATAGCTGATTCTTAAAGCTGAAATTTAATCTATAATATCGAAAATACAGTTGTGCTCATAAGTTTACATACCCTGGCAGAATTTATGATTTCTTGGCCATTTTTCAGAGAATATAAATGATAACACAAAAATGTTTCTTTCACTCATGGTTAGTGTTTTGCTGAAGCCATTTGCTATCAATCAACTGTGTTTACTCTTTTTAAATCATAATGGCAACAGAAACTACCCAAATGACCCTGATCAAAAGTATACATACCCTGGTGATTTTGGCCTGATAACATGCACACAAGTTGAACACAAAGAGGTTTGAATGGCTATTAAAGGTAACCATCCTCACCTGTGATCTGTTTGCTTGTAATTAGTGTGTGTATAAACGGTCAATGAGTTTCTGGACTCCTGACAGACCCTTGCACCTTTCATCCAGTGCTGCACTGATGTTTCTGCATTCTGAGTCATGGGGAAAGCAAAAGAACTGTCAAAGGATCTGCGGGAAAAGGTAGTTACAGCCGGGCGCCCACAGTTACAATGCCGGCACCGCAGAGAGGAGCGGGAGATGAGCGGGGCTTCATTCCCCCGCATCGATGGCCCTTGGGACAGGTAAGTGTCCGATTATTAAAAGTCAGCAGCTGCAGTATTTGTAGCTGCTGACTGTTATTTATTTTTTTTTTTAGCAGAACTCCACTTTAACAATAAACGTATGACTATAGGAACAATGTAGCACTCAGTAAGACTCTCAATTTGGTAGCTTGCAAATGCTTTGTAGGACATTTATGCCTTGCCTAGTGAAGCACAAATTGCCCTGTCACAGCTCCTTGGGGTACAGGTCCTTTAAATACTTACAAACTGCGGGATATAATCCCCCATAATTCTGCAGTTCATGCTAACTAGCTTTTAACAAATCAATTACTCTTAATTGCTGCAGGTTATTAGAATAATGGATTTGCTAGACTGTCGCGGTTTTATCCAAGGCTGAGCGAGGAGGTTTAGGATTTAAAGACACACCATCCGTTATATTTTTCAGCACAGAAAATCCAGCGGGCATCTTATAGGGTGTAGTGTTCCCCTAGTGTATGTTATTTGATTATTTTTAACCAAAAAATGACCCCTTAGCAGTTCAAAAAATTGGTAGAAGGAGCCGCGTGTAGGCAGGTTGAACTATGTTTTTACCACTTGCCTACCGGGCACTTTTACTCCTTGCCCAGGCTGATTTTCAGCTTTCAGCGCTATCACACTTTGAATGACAATTGCGCGGTCATGCAACACTGTACCCAAACTGAATTTTTATAATTTTTTTGCGACAGATAGAGCTTTCTTTCGGAGGTATTTTATCACCACTGAGTTTTGTCATTTTTCAGCTATAAACTATAAAACAAAGACCACAAATTTTGAAAAAAAAACCCAAATTTTTCTTTGTTTCTGTTATAAAATGTTGCAAATAAATAATATTTCTTTGTAAATTTAGGCCAGATTGTATTCTGCTACATTTCTTTGGTGAACCCAAATCAGTGTTTATTATTTAGTCTGTAGGAAAGTTCTAGAGTCCACAAACTATGGTATATACAGTGCCTTGAAAAAGTATTTATACACAATTTTCCACATTTTGTCATGTTACAACCATAAACATAAATGTATTTTACTGGGATTTTATGTGATAGATCAACACAAAGTGGCACATAATTGTGGAAGGAAAATAATAAATGGTTTTCCAAATTCTTTGCAAATATGTGAAAAGTGTGGTGTGCATTTGTATTCAGCCCCCCCCCCCCCCCCCCCCCCCCTGAGTCAATACTTTGTAGAACCATCTTTCTCTGCAATTACAGCTGCAAGTCTTTTTGGGGATGTCTCTACCAGCTTTGCACATCTAGAGAGTGAGATTTTTGCCCATTCTTCTTTGCAAAATAGTGCAAGCTCTGTGAGATTGGACGGAGAGCGTCTGTAAACAGTAATTTTCAAGTCTTGCCACATATTCTCAATTGGATTTAGGTCTGGACTTTGACTGGGCCATTCTAACACATGGATATGCTTTGATCTAAACCATTCCATTGTAGCTCTGGCTGTATGTTTAGGGTCGTTGTCCTGCTGGAGGCTGAACCTCCACCCCAGTCTCAAGTCTTTTGCAGACTCTAATGCCGTGTACACACTACCAGACTTTTCGACAGCAAAGGTCCGACGGAACAAATCCGTCAGACAATTCGATCATGTGTGGGCTTCATTGGACCTTTGCTGTCCAAAAATCCGACGGACTTCAGAAATGGAACATGTTTCAAATTTTCCCGCTGGAACTCCGCCGGACCCAGTTCCTATCAGGAAGCCCGTTCGTCTGTATGCTGGCCGACGGACCAAATACGACACTAGGGCAGCTACAGCACCTGCCCGTGAGAATGTTTCCATCGCGATCCTATCGCGCTGGTTCTCGGGTGCAGGATACTGTACATCTTGCGCTCGCTGCAATAGGAAAAACGAATTTTCCTATTGCAACGAGCGCGAGAGATAAGCGACAATGTCCCTTAGGTCTGGTATGGATTTTAAGGGGAACCCCCTACGCCGAAAAAAACATACCAGTCCCTTATCCGAGCACGCAGCCTGGCCGGTCAGGAAAGGAGGTGGGGACAAGCGAGCGCCCCCCCCCCCCCCCTCCTGAACCGTACCAGGCCGCATGCCCTCAACATGGGAGTGGGCGACCCCCCACCCCAAAGCACCTTGTCCCCTTGTTGATGAGGACAATGGCCTCTTCCTGACAACCCTGGCCGTTGATTGTCAGGGTCTGCGGGCGGGGGGCTTATCGGAATCCGGGAGCCCCCTTTAATAAGGGGCCCCTAGATCCCGGTTTCACTGCAGATCTGCAGACCCAGAACACGGTGCGCAATGACTTATATAGGCATGGGGCAGGGTCACTGGGTGATGTCACCCGGTGACCCCGCCCCTTATTATGGTACAGTCCCAGCATGCCCTGGGACCCTGCCTCTTATGGCATCACCGCCCGGGGAATGCTGGGACTGTGCCATCATAAGGGGTGGGGTCAGTGGGAGAAGAACCGGAAAGCGCGGAGAAGAGGCCGGAGAGCCGGAGAAGAACCGGAAAGTGCAGAGAAGTCGGAAGAGACCCCCGAAGTCGGAAGAAGACCCCCGGAGCTGCCTAATAAATTACTGTCTAGTGTGTTTTTTTATTGACACTTTTTTCCCCAGGTGAATGGGTAGGGGTACGATGTACCCCATACTCATTCACATAGAGTGGGGGGGCCGGGATCTGGGGGCCCCCTTATTAAAAGGGGCTCCCGGATTCCTATAAGACCCCCACCCACAGACCCCGACAACCAACGACCAGGGTTGTCCTGAAGAGGCCCTTGTCCTCATCAACATGGGGACAAGGTGCTTTGGGGTGGGGGGGCCACAGGGTGCCCCCCTTCCCCAAAGCACCCACCCCCATGTTGAGGGCATGCGGCCTGGTACGGTTCAGGAGGGGCGCTTGCTCGTGACCGGCCAGGCTGCGTGCTCAGATAAGGATCTTATATGGACATTGGGGGGACCCCCGCGCCGTTTTTTCGGCGTATGGGGGTTCCCCTTAAAATCCATACCAGGTGCCGACTCCCGCCATGGGGCTCGCAAGGTGTCAATCTCGACGATAAAAGTGTTTAGATTGACTTCCTTTTCTAGTCCCGTCGTACCTGGAGTCACGTTCAAAATTAACAGACTTTAGTCCATGTGTGGACAAGTCCGCTCGTTCGGAAAGTCCATCGGAAATCCGCCGAAAGTCCGTTGGGAAGACCGTCGGACCTAGTCTGCTGAAAAAGTCCGGTCATGTGTACGCGGCATAACAGGTTTTCCTCTAAGATTGCCCTGTGTTTGGCTCCATCTATCTTCTCATCAACTCTGACCAGCTTCCCTATCCCTGCTGAAGAAAAGCATCTCCACAACATAATACTGTCACCACCAAGTTTCACGGCGGGGATAGTGTGTTCAGGGTGATGTGCAGTGTTAGTTTTCCACCACACATAGCATTTTGCTTTTAAGGCAAAAAGTAAAATTTTGGTCTCATCTGACCAGAGCACCTTCTTCCACATGTTTGCTGTGTGCTGTGTCCCCCACATGGCTTCTCGCAAACTTCAAACGGGACTTTTTATGTGTTTCTTTCATCAATGGCTTTCTTCTTGCCACACTATTATAAAGACCAGATTTGTGGAGTGCACGACTAATAGTTGTCCTGTGGACAGATTCTCCCACCTGAGCTGTGGATCTCTGTAGCTCCTCCAGAGTTACCATGGGCCTCTTGGCTGCTTCTCTGATTGATGCTCTCTTTGCCCGGATTGTCAGTTTAGGTGGATGGCCATGTCTTGGTAGGTTTGCAGTTGTGCCATACTCTTTCCATTTTCGGATGATGGATTAAACCGTGCTCTGTGACATGTTCAAAGCTTGGGATATTATTTTATAACCCAACCCTGCTTTAAACTTCTCAACTTCTTTATCCCTGACCTGTCTTGTGTATTCCTTGATGCTTTTTGTTCACTAAGGTTCTCTAACAAACCTCTGAGAGCTTCACAGAACAGCTGTATTTATACTGAGATTAAATTATACACAGGCGGACTGTATTTACTAACTAGGTGACTTCTGAAGGCAATTGCTTCCACTAAATTTTATGGTATGGTCTTTGGGGGGGAGGGGGACCTCACGTGTTTTTTTTTTCGTGAATTTTTTTAGCCGGCAATGTTTTTTTTTGTTTACATTCAGCTGTCAGTGGGGAGTCCCCGACCCTTTCCAAAAATGCAGAGGCACAAAAATGCATTGATGTGAACGTGTTCCATAGGAACCCATGTTAAAAAAAATTCCTTGCATTGCTGTAAAAATGAAAAAAGCATCAAAAAACGCATTCCTGTGAATCGAGCCAGGAACAAGGACCTGTATGGTAGAATCACCCAGTATTATTGTACAGTGGAGTTCCACTGAAAGCGGGTACCTGTTTTTGACAGGTACCTTGTACCCACTTCTATCAGACCTCGCTGCTTTGATCATGCGTTGTAGGGACCCAGCTGTGAAGCCGCAAGGCTTCATTGCTGGCTTCCCTTACCAGCAATGGCGGCGGCGACAATGGAAACATTGGCTGGGGTGCCAACATTGCTGGATTCCAGGACAGGTAAGTGTCCTACTGTCCATTCAATTAAAAGTCAGCAGCTACAGTATGTTGACTTTTAATTTCTGGAGGAGGGCGGAACACCGCTTTAATAAAAAACACAGTTTTAAAAATACAAAAAATTACTTTTGAAATAACATTAATATGTTAAAGCTTATATAAAATGTTTGTGATTTGGTCTAAATGCACTTTAATGAGAAGCTGCATACACATTTTAGATAAAATCATCAGAGCATATAGGATCAGTTTAGTTTAGAAAGATTTTTTTTCTAAATGCATTTTATCCAAAATAAAATTCTTAATTGTCCACAGCCAATGGCATTAGTAAATCCTTTTATATAAAATGACTAGTATTATAGGTTTACTGACCATTTAGCATACATTCCCGCTGAAACAAATTGTGAACAGATACATAATTGGCATATAGCTCAGCCAAGAGAAAGGTTACATCTATGCATAAAAATTATAGGGCTTGGAATATGAATTTTCACAATTGACATGCTTAGATCTGGTAGGTGCCACTGTATCCTTTACCATTCATAATATATACTTAAAACTTGTGTGCGTAATAGGCAACATAAAGGTGCATATATGACAAGCAGTGAACTAACAGTAACCAAACCAACAAAGCTAATTCAAAACCAAAAAATAAATAAAAGTATAAGATACAAAAAAATGTATTTTATTACTTCACACAATGTAAAACATTGGATCCCCTATCCAATAATTTCCTGTGAAATTAAAAAAAAACATAATGACAACATTGTCAACCAATAAAGATTGTTGGGTATACCTGTGGGTATATATTGTATCTCCAGTAAAGAGCAGTGTAATACATAAAAGTCTGTAGACCATCGTTTCTCAACCAGAGTTCTCCCAGAGGTTGCTAGGGGTTCTTTGAGAAATGAATAATCACTAACATCAATTATCTTTTTAGCTATTATTCCTGTTGATTACCAATGTAAGGGACATTCTTACTACTTATTACCAATGTGATGGGGCCCCTCTCCCACTGACCACCAATCTAAGGGGGCTCTTCTCCACTGACCGCCAATGTAAAAAAGCTTTTCAGTGACCATAAATGGAAGAAAGGTCTTCACTAACCATTAGTGCAAGGGACATTCTTCCCACTTTTCAGTGTAATAGGGCCCCCCTCCCAATGATCACCATTGTAAGATGGACCTTCTCCCAATGACCACCAATATAAGGGGGCTGTTCTCCACTGACTACCAAAAGAGCTTTTTAGTGACAATTAATGCAAGAAAGCTCTTCACTGACCATGTAAGGGACATTCTTCCCATTTACCAGTGTAATGGGGCCCCTCTCTCAATGATCACCATTGTAAGGTGGGCCTTCTCCCATTGAGCACCAATCTGGGTGGGGGGGGGGGGCTATTCTGCACTGACTGCCAGTGTAAAGGAGATTTTCAGTGACCATCAATGGAAGAATGCTCTTCACTGACTATCAATGTAAGGGACATTTTTCCCATTTATCAGTGTAATGGGGCCCCCCTCCCAATGATCACCATTGTAAGATGGGCCTTCTCCCACTGACCACCAATCTAAGGGGGCTCTTCTCCACTGACTGCCAGTGTAAAGCAGCTTTTCAGTGACCATCAATGGAAGAAATCTCTTCACTTACCATCAACGTAAGGGACATTCTTCCCATTTATCAGTGTTACATAGTTGTTAAGGCTGAAAAAAAACACCAGTCCATCCAGTTCAACCTGTGTAATGGGGCCCCTCTCCCAATGATCACCACTGTAAGGTGGGCCTCCTCCCATTGACCAATCTAAGGGAGCTCTTCTCCACTGACCACCAATGTAAAGGAGCTTTTCAGTGATCATCAATGTAAGAAAGCTCTTCACTGACCATCAATGTAAGGGAACTCTTTTGCATGGCCCATCAATGTGAGGGAACAATACTTTTTACTGTCTGCATTTTAATTTCTGGTAATTATTATTATTATTTTTTTTTTTTTTTATTACTATAGCTAAAAATAATCCTGTTTTATAGAGCAGCCCTGGGTATCAGATTGATTAAGTATGTCTTTATTTGTTCATGCTAAGGTTCACTGAGTTAATTTTTTAGGGGTTTCTTGGAATGCAAGAGTTATTGGTAGGGTTCCGTCATGTTAAAAACAAATTTGCTATAGAGCATCCAGCATAAGAAAAAAGAAGAAGCTTTAGCATAACTTTAACTTGAAATCTTTACCCCAGCAATTTCACAAAATGAGTGCACTTAATTGACATTATAATAGAAAACCATCATGGATCAAATAACATAGATTATCAGTTGCTGAAATGAGCTCTCAACTTACATGAAAAACACATAATCTTTTAAGTTATTTCCAATTGAGTTGTTAAGTGGGGCCTGGGTCCTACAATTCGTGCCAAGTGGAAGTTAGCAGTAAGGATGTGCCAATGTTTCCAATATCATCCAGCCTTTTCCAATATGGCTGATATACCAATGATTTTCATTTTATCAATCCTTAGTGGTGCTCCGATGGGCAGTGGTGTATTTAGGTTTTGTGCTGCCCTAGGCCTGACTAAACTTGCACGCCCCTAATTTAAACATAGCCCAGCCCTTCCTGTCAAGGCCACACCCCTTCCTTTTTAAGACCCGCCCTGTCAACAAATACATTTTCTATAGCATATATATATATATATATATATATATATTTTTTTTTTTTTCTTGTTTGTAGTTTAATTAAACTAAAAAAACAATCAAGAATATATACAGTACATGCTATAAAATTATGCATATTATAAAACATTTAATAATTTAATAACTACAAGAATTAACAATGAGAAATTCAGTTTTATATAATACTGAGTTTTGACATGGATAATATAATATGCATTGTACAGTATGTTGTAGAGAAGAAATATTTATACTACTAATCTTAGCTAATACGTAAGATATTATCTGGGACTTTGTTTTAGTTAAACTGGGACCTGCTCGCCTATATGTGCTATCACAATATGTCACTGGATTAGTAGGATTACTCCTATCTTGTAAGATATTTGGACTTGTGTTTGTTGCTGCCACTGATTGTCATCATAGGATTATTTAAATTACTTGTATAATGACTAGGAATTCCCTAGTCATTATTAGACATGGGAACTGTCAAAAAATTCGTTTCGTTTCGTTTCGTCCCGTTTCGTATATAAAAAAATTCGTAATTTGTAATTCGTGTACGAAATTCCGTTCGAATTCGTACGAAATACGAAATTCGGACGAATCGTAATTTTTTTACGAATCGTTAGTAAAGTTACGAATCGTTACGAATCGTTAACGCGGCTAATGAATTGTTGGTTCTCATAACACAGAGAACAATTCGAATCCAACTACAAATATCGAATTTCAATTTCAAGTTACGAATCGTTACGAATCGTTATGAATAGTTACGAATCGTTATGAATAGTTACGAATCGTTAGTAAATCCAACTACCAATATCGAATTTCAACTAATTTGAACGAAATTATTATAGCAGATATAACAAATGAATTCGAATGAATTCGAATGAAAAAGTGTAATTTTTGCAGAAAAAAAAAGCGTAGGGGTCCCACCAAATTCAATAACCAGGCCCTTCAGGTCTGGTATGGATATTAAGGGGGACCCCAGCCAAAAAAAAAAAAAAATGGCGTGGGGTCCCCCCCAAATATCCATACCAGACCCTTCAGGTCTGGGATGGATTTTAAGGGGAACCCCGGCCAAAAAAAAAAAAAAAAAAATGGCGTGGGGTCCCCCCCAAATATCCATACCAGACCCTTCAGGTCTGGGATGGATTTTAAGGGGAACCCCGGCCAAAAAAAAAATAAAAAAATGGCGTGGGGTCCCCCTCAAAATCCATACCAGACCCTTTATCCGAGCACGCAACCTGGCAGGCCGCAGGAAAGGAGGGGGGGACGAGAGCGGCCCCCCCTCCCGCCTGAACCGTACCAGGCCACATGCCCTCAACATTGGGAGGGTGCTTTGGGGTCCCCCCCAAAGCACCTTGTCCCCATGTTGATGAGGACAAGGGCCTCATCCCCACAACCCTGGCCGGTGGTTGTGGGGGTCTGCGGGTGGGGGGCTTATCGGAATCTGGAAGCCCCCTTTAACAAGGGGACCCCCAGATCCCGCCCCCCCCCTGTGTGAATTGGTAAGGGGGTACAAAAGTACCCCTACCATTTGACCAAAAAAGGTGACAAAATGGTAAAAATGACAGGAGACGGTCTTTGACAATTCCTTTATTAAAATCTTCTTTCTTCTTTCTTCTGGTCTTCCTTTCTTCATCTTCTCCTTCCGTCATCTTCTTCCATCTTCTTCTTCCTTCGATTCGCTTCTTCTTCCTCCGTTCTTCTCGTCCTTCTCGTCCGGCGTCGTCCTTCTCGTCCGGCATCGTCGTCTCTTCTCGCCCGGCATCGTCGTCTCTTCTCGCAGGCCGCTCCTCGCAATGGGAGGCTCCCGCTCTGTGAGGCTTCGCTCCGGGTGACAGGTCTTTTATAACGAAGGCACCTGGTGACCCCGCCCCCTCTGACGCACGGGGACATCATGTGGAATTCCCTATGGCTTTCCCCATGACGTCAGAGGGGGGGTGGGGTCACCAGGTGCCTTCGTTATACAAGACCTGTCACCCGGAGCGGAGCCTCACAGAGCGGGAGCCTCCCATTGCGAGGAGCGGCCTGCGAGAAGAGACGACGATGCCGGACGAGAAGGACGACGCCGGACGAGAAGGACGACGCCGGACGAGAAGGACGAGAAGACCGGAGGAAGAAGAAGCGAATCGAAGGAAGAAGATGGAAGAAGATGCCGGAAGGAGAAGATGAAGAAAGGAAGACCAGAAGAAAGAAGAAAGAAGATTTTAATAAAGGAATTGTCAAAGACTGTCTCCTGTCATTTTTACCATTTTTGCCACTTTTTTGGTGAAATGGTAGGGGTACTTTTGTACCCCCTTACCATTTCACACAGGGGGGGGGGGCGGGATCTGGGGGTCCCCTTGTTAAAGGGGGCTTCCAGATTCCGATAAGCCCCCCGCCCGCAGACCCCCACAACCACCGGGCACAGTTGTGGGGATGAGGCCCTTGTCCTCATCAACATGGGGACAAGGTGCTTTGGGGGGGACCCCAAAGCACCCTCCCAATGTTGAGGGCATGTGGCCTGGTACGGTTCAGGCGGGAGGGGGGCCGCTCTCGTCCCCCCCTCCTTTCCTGCGGCCTGCCAGGTTGCGTGCTCGGATAAGGGTCTGGTATGGATTTTATGGGGGACCCCACGCCATTTTTTTTGGCTAGGGTTCCCCTTAAAATCCATCCCAGACCTCAAGGGTCTGGTATGGATTTTGAGGGGGACCCTACGCCATTTTTTTTTTTTTTTTGGCTGGGGTCCCCCTTAATATCCATCCCAGACCTGAAGGGCCTGGTTATTGAATTTGGGGGGACCCCTACGCATTTTTTTTATCAATGACTTCAATGAATGACAGTTCTCTGTATTACGGATCCAACAATTCATTTGCCGGCAATAGCTGCGACTCGTGATTTTAAATAGTTTTTTTTTCCTGCAAAAATGACACTGCAGGAACAGTTCTCTATATTAGATATACTGAATCTCGAATCATTCGAAGCATTCGTTATATCCGCTATTATAATTTCTTTCATATTAGTTGAAATTACATATTTGTTAGTAGTTGTATTCGAATTGTTCTCTGTATTACGGGAATCGGCAATTAGCCGCGAGTGATTTTAAATGTCTTTTTTTCCTGCAAAAATGACACATTGTACAGAGAGAGTTGTAAACACGGGAAATATGCGCCCCTTCTATATACTATATACTATATAGTATGCCTATGAAGGGGTCATGTTTCCCGTGTTTACAACTCTCTCTGTACAATGTGTCATTTTTGCAGGAAAAAAAGACATTTAAAATCACTCGCGGCTAATTGCCGATTCCCGTAATACAGAGAACAATTCGAATACAACTACTAACAAATATGTAATTTCAACTAATATGAAAGAAATTATAATAGCGGATATATAACGAATGCTTCGAATGATTCGAGATTCAGTATATCTAATATAGAGAACTGTTCCTGCAGTGTCATTTTTGCAGGAAAAAAAAACTATTTAAAATCACGAGTCGCAGCTATTGCCGGCAAATGAATTGTTGGATCCGTAATACAGAGAACTGTCATTCATTGAAGTCATTGATAAAAAAAATGCGTAGGGGTCCCCCCAAATTCAATAACCAGGCCCTTCAGGTCTGGGATGGATATTAAGGGGGACCCCAGACAAAAAAAAAAAAAAAATGGCGTAGGGTCCCCCTCAAAATCCATACCAGACCCTTGAGGTCTGGGATGGATTTTAAGGGGAACCCTAGCCCAAAAAAATGGCGTGGGGTCCCCCATAAAATCCATACCAGACCCTTATCCGAGCACGCAACCTGGCAGGCCGCAGGAAAGGAGGGGGGGACGAGAGCGCCCCCCCCTCCCGCCTGAACCGTACCAGGCCACATGCCCTCAACATTGGGAGGATGCTTTGGGGTCCCCCCAAAGCACCTTGTCCCCATGTTGATGAGGACAAGGGCCTCATCCCCACAACCGTGCCCGGTGGTTGTGGGGGTCTGCGGGCGGGGGGCTTATCGGAATCTGGAAGCCCCCTTTAACAAGGGGACCCCCAGATCCCGGCCCCCCCCCCTGTGTGAAATGGTAAGGGGGTACAAAAGTACCCCTACCATTTCACCAAAAAAGTGGCAAAAATGGTAAAAATGACAGGAGACAGTCTTTGACAATTCCCTTATTAAAATCTTCTTTCTTCTTTCTTCTGGTCTTCCTTTCTTCATCTTCTCCTTCCGGCATCTTCTTCCATCTTCTTCCTTCGATTCGCTTCTTCTTCCTCCGGTCTTCTCGTCCGGCGTCGTCCTTCTCGTCCGGCGTCGTCCTTCTCGTCCGGCATCGTCGTCTCTTCTCGCAGGCCGCTCCTCGCAATGGTAGGCTCCCGCTCTGTGAGGCTCCGCTCCGGGTGACAGGTCTTGTATAACGAAGGCACCTGGTGACCCCGCCCCCCCTATGACGTCATGGGGAAAGCCATAGGGAATTCCACATGACGTCCCCGTGCATCAGAGGGGGCGGGGTCACCAGGTGCCTTCGTTATAAAAGACCTGTCACCCGGAGCGAAGCCTCACAGAGCGGGAGCCTCCCATTGCGAGGAGCGGCCTGCGAGAAGAGACGACGATGCCGAACGAGAAGGACGACGCCGGACGAGAAGGACGAGAAGACCGGAGGAAGAAGAAGCGAATCGAAGGAAGAAGACGATGGAAGAAGATGACGGAAGGAGAAGATGACGGAAGGAGAAGATGAAGAAAGGAAGACCAGAAGAAAGAAGAAAGAAGATTTTAATAAAGGAATTGTCAAAGACTGTCTCCTGTCATTTTTAACATTTTTGCCACTTTTTTGGTGAAATGGTAGGGGTACTTTTGTACCCCCTTACCATTTCACACAGGGGGGGGCCGGGATCTGGGGGTCCCCTTGTTAAAGGGGGCTTCCAGATTCCGATAAGCCCCCCGCCCGCAGACCCCCACAACCACCGGGCACGGTTGTGGGGATGAGGCCCTTGTCCTCATCAACATGGGGACAAGGTGCTTTGGGGGGGACCCCAAAGCACCCTCCCAATGTTGAGGGCATGTGGCCTGGTACGGTTCAGGCGGGAGGGGGGGCCGCTCTCGTCCCCCCCTCCTTTCCTGCGGCCTGCCAGGTTGCATGCTCGGATAAAGGGTCTGGTATGGATTTTGAGGGGGACCCCCACGCCATTTTTTTTTTTTTTTTGGCCGGGGTTCCCCTTAAAATCCATCCCAGACCTGAAGGGTCTAGTATGGCTATTTGGGGGGGACCCTACGCCATTTTTTTTTTGGGCTGGGGTACCCCTTAATATCCATACCAGACCTGAAGGGCCTGGTTATTGAATTTGGGGGGACCCCTACGCTTTTTTTTTTTTATATCAATGAATGACTGTTTTTTAAATAGCTTTTTTTTCTGCAAAAATGACACTTTGTCATTCGAATTCATTCGAATGCATTCGAATTCATTCGAATGCATTCAAATTCATTCGTTATATCTGCTATAATAATTTCGTTTGAATTAGTTGAAATTTGATATTGGTAGTTGGATTCAAATAATTTGGAGCTGAAATTCGTAAACGGAATTTTTCCTGCAAAAATGACACTTTGTCATTCGAATTCATTCGAATCATTCGGCGACGAAATTCGTAAACGGAATTTCGTATTCCGTACGGAATTCGTAAAAAAAAAAATTTGTACTACAGATTCGTAAATTCGTACGAATTTCGAAAAATTTGTACGAATTTCGAAAAATTCGTACGAATTTCGAAAAATTCGTACGAATTACGAATTCGTACGAAACGAATCGCACATGTCTAGTCATTATGCAAATAAGTGAAATAATCTCTCCCCCCCCCCCGGCCCAGTCCGCCCCATAAGACTGGCGCTACACTATAAGTGTATCGTAAGCCAGCAGGGACTCTTTTTGCATGGGAGTTGGGAGGAGGAGGCTGTTTTTTTTATGTGTGGGTGGGGGGCGGCTCTCTTGCTGCCCCCCCTCTAAAGTGCCGCCCTAGGCCTGGGCCTTGTTGGCCTAGGCCAAGATACAGCGTTGCCTATGGGCTCATTCCATTCTATCTTTAGGAGCTTTGAACCAACGAAAATATAATAAAATATACACATTATGTTGTTCTTCCAAAAAACATTAGCCACCATATTTCAGGCGTACATGCACCCCCTTTAACATGGCTAAGGCTGCAATCACACCTGAGCAGAGTGACTTTCAGGAATTCTTATTTGAGAGTTTTTTGAGCATTTTTAGAAGTGTATTACAAGCGTTTTACAGCGTGAAACGTTTTTATTTGCCAATATTAAGCACTAGGGGGAGAGGAGGTAACGGAGATTAGGGATGCAGAGCTGCTGTTTGAGCAGAAATGTGCGACAAACCGTTTAAAAAACGCTCATGTCGCACATTTTCAGGCATACCCATTGAAGTCTATGGGACCCAATCTGCTTCCAATCTGCCAGAAAAAAAGCTTGTGTACTTTTTTGAGCTACAGGCCTTTTGCTTCAGGCTACAGAACACTCAGATGTGAACAGGGGCCATTTAAATGAACGGGATTTAGGTTGTTGAGTGTTTTAGAGCTACAAGCTTCAGGCAGAAAATCACTCACGTGTGAACTGAGCCTAAAAGTAAATAACTATAGATCAGGGGCAGATCCAGAGTCTAGGCTCGGGAGAGGCAATTAATAAAAAAAAATCCCTCTCTGCTACAGCTTCCTGGGCCCCTCTGATAAACTGATGGGGCCCAGGGAAATGTAATACATCTGTAATCAATAACCTGGGAGTCACAGAGAGGTATATATGTGTGTGTATATATATATATATATATATATATATATATATATATATATATATATATATATATATATATATATATATATATATATACTGTCTGCACACTTAATAAAACTTAAAGCTCCTGGGCCCCCATGTTATATTGTATGGACCAGTGGTACCCACTTATCGGTGGCCCTGTATATACAGTATCTCACAAAAGTGAGTACACCCCTCACATTTTTGTAAATATTTTATTATATCATTATATGTGATAACACTGAACTACAATGTAAAGTAGTGAGTGTACAGCTTGTATAACAGTGTAAATTTTCTGTCCCCTCAAAATAACTCAACACACTGTCCAAATTGGGCCCGAAGTGTCAATATTTTATGTGGCCACCATTATTTTCCAGCACTGCCTTAATCCTCTTGGGTATGGAGTTCACCAGAGCTTCACAGGCTGCCACTGGAGTCCTCTTCCACTCCTCCATGATGACATCACGGAGCTGGTGGATGTTAGAGACCTTGCACTCTTCCACCTTCCGTTTGAGGATGCCCCACAGATGCTCAATAGAGTTAAGGTCTGGAGACATACTTGGCCAGTCCATCACCTTTACCCTCATCTTCTTTAGTTAGGCAGTGGCCGTCCTGGAGGTTTGTTTGGGGTCGTTATCATGTTGAAATATTGCCCAGTATTGCTTCGGTATGTCACGGTACATGTTGGCATTCATGGTTCCCTCAATAAACTGTAGCTCCCCAGTGCCGGTAGCACTCATGCAGCTCCAGATCATAACACTCCCACCGCCATGCTTGACTTTAGGCAAGACACACTTGTCTTTGTACTCCTCACCTGGTTGCCACCACACGCTTGACACCATCTGAACCAAATAAGTTTATCTTGGTCTCATCAGACCACAGGACATAGTTCCAGTAATCCATGTCCTTAGTCTGCTTGTCTTCAGCAAACTGTTTGCGAGCTTTCTTGTGCATCATATTTAATGTCCTACATGTTACCAAACATTTTTTTGCATATATTATATCTTGTTTTTAAACAAATTTGATATATTATTATAAATCCTCTTTTTCTTAGCAAACTCATCCTCTGAAGAGACGCCAAACACTATGGGTCGAAACGCGTCAGCCCTGTTTTGCAATAGTTATTATTTTATGCTGTGTATAACCCCTATGTTTGCTACTTCCTGTATTTGGCATGGGTATATTCCCATTCAAGCTCATATTTTAACACTTATGTAATAACCCACTTCACCTTCCAATAATTATTTTTTTATTCTTTACCCAATGTTTATTTCTCACTTTATCTACATTTAGCTGCCTAAACCCCCCCCTGTGGGACTGTTCCCATTTTCTCTGTCCAAATTGGGGTGAGCAGCACCTGCATCTCTCCTTAATGTGTCTTCCCTTTGCTATCTTTAGAAGAGGCTTCCTCCTGGGACAACAGCCATGCAGACCAATTTGATGCAGCGTGTGGCTTATGGTCTGACAGTCTGACTCCCCCACCCCTTCAACCGCTGCAGCAATGCTGGCAGCACTCATACGTCTATTTCCCAAAGACAACCTCTGAATATGATGCTGAGCATGTGCACTCAACTTCTTTGGTCGACCATGGCAAGGCCTGTTCTGAGTGGAACCTGTCCTGTTAAACCACCAAATTTAACACACCTACTCCCCATTCACACCTGTGACCCGTGTAACACTAACGAGTCATATGACAAAATGGCTAACTGCCAGGAGAGCGGCGCCAGCCCAACCAAGCAGCAGCCTAGGGAGTCAGGACCCAGATCGGTAATATTTTCTCTGGGGGGGGGGGATCCACCCCTGCTATAGATGCAAGACCAGGCAAAAATAAATGAATAGGCAAGTCACAGTGTAAATTTAGCATAATAAATATAAATGTTAACAATTAAAAATACAGGTATAGACACAAAACTAAAAAAAATATATAATTCTACATTATTATTTAAAAAAAAAAAACACGACACCTATTTTCAGTTCTTTTAAAAAAAATATATATTATTAATGAAACAAAAAAACTTAATTAACAATCCTGCAAATATGCAAATATAGTAAAGCAAACATGTATGTATGCTATATTATGGATATAAATTCCTAGTAGTCATGCTGCTTTGTATAACCTGTACTTGACGATTCCACAAGTAGTTTGACAGCTAAAATGTATACAAGCTGTATAATGAGCGTAACTACTACTACTACTAGCGTAACGCTACTTAGGTTAAACAGATTAATGATCTCTCCTCTGATACACACCCGCACATACATTTACAGTATAGCTTATGTTCTGGGTTCTGTACAGGGGGTCACTTGTAGAGCCAAGGAGATCACCATGGCAACCGTCCTAGACAAACAATCTACAATTATGAACCGTACAGTAGATTTAAAATGAACTTGTGTTTTCCGTTGCCCTCGGAGCAGTCAAAACGGACCTGAATATTAGCCAAGCAGAGGATAATTAATGCTTGCATTAAGGCTTGCCTTGGGTCGTGTTCTTCTTGTCAAGTGTTGGTAATGTTTGGCGTTTTCTCAGAAATGGGGAAAGCACGACTTAGTCATTATAGCCATTCATAGCACTTTTTATTTGTCTTTGACAGTACCGCGTTCAGCGAACTCTGTAAAAAGAACCCTTTGTTCTGGCAGAGGTTTTTTGTTGCTTAGATCCGTTCAGCCTGTTCTTACCGGATACAATGCTACTCAACCATTTCATCTTTGGCCTTATGTATTGTATTCATGGTAATGGTATGTCTCTTATTGAAATCATAATTTCCTCTAGCTCTGGTTCATATGACTACTGCTTGATGTCCTACAGAAAAATAGCATTCCCTTGTTGCAATTGTTCAGTATTTCTTTTTTTTTCTTTTTCTTTTTTTTTACCTGTCACCCATCAGCTGCAATACAAACGTACAAATTAGCATCCAACCCTATAAATTTAATAACACCACAAGCAGCTGGAAAATATAAGGAAGCTGGAATACAGCTGCTAAGGTATAAATGTACGGTAAATTATTTAAAGGACACTTCACTTTGAAAGTCAAATTCTCCTGAGTATTTTGCCGTAGTTTGATGGAGCAACAGAGCATAAAACTCAAGCTTTAACCACTTCAACACAAGGCATTTTCACCCCCTTCCTGCCCAGGTCAATTTTCAGTTTTCAGCGCTGTCATGTTTGAATGACAATTGCGTGGGCATACAACACTGTACGCATATGACATTTTGATAATTTTTCCCCCAAAAATAGAGCTTTTTTTTGGTGGTATTTGATCACCTCTGCGGTTTTTATTTTTTTGCACTATAAACAAAAAATACTGACAATTTTGAAAAAAACATATTTTTGGTAAAAAAATCGCAATAAGCGTATGTTGATTGGTTTGCGCAAAAGTTATAGCACCTACAAAATAGGGCATATATATATATATATATATATATATATATATATATATTTAATAGTAATGGCGGCGATCTGCGATTTTTGTCAGGACTGCGATATCGTGGTGGACAGATGGGACAGTTTTTACATTATTTTGGGACCATTCCCATTTATACAGCGAACAGTGCTATAAAAGTGCACTGATTACTGTATAAATGTCACTGGCAGGGAAGGGGTTAGCACTAGGGGATGATTAAGGGGTTAAATGAGTTACCTAGGGAGTGATTATAACTGCGGGGGGAGGGGACTGACTGGGGGAGGTGACCGATCGGTGTTCCTCTATACTGGAAACACACGATCGGTCTCCTCACCCTGACAGGACGTGGATCTGTGTGTTTACACACACAGATCCACGTCCCTGCTCTGTGACCGGCAGTCACGAGTGCCTGATGGACATCGTGGCAACCAGGCACGCGCATCGGCTCCCGAGTGATGCGGCGGGGAAGTTGAGGATGTCATGTGACGGCCAGGATGAGAGAGACACCCTGCGGCTGTTATTTGACTATACGTGGGATAGAAAGAGGTCAATTAGTCTAAATAACAGATCCTGTATTTGGCTTAGACACATGATATTGCCCAGCACGAACAAAGCATACGTTTGCTTTATAAACAAAAAGTCACTTTGCCCAATTAAGGCAAAGTGACTATGTCTCCTGATATCCCTACCCACCCCCCTACATACCCCTACTGGGCTGGATGTGATCCTTTGCTTGCCTTTATGGGGCCTTTGGGTCACTGTTGCTCCCACTGATACAAGGCACTCTTCCTCCCACTGACGCTAACTGTGGGGCACAATTCCTTCTCCTGACACCAACTGTGGGGCACAATTCCTTCTCCTGACACAAATTGTGGGGAACAATTCCTTCAAATTACACCAACAATTGGGCGCAATTCCTTCCACTGACACCATCAATGTGGCACTATTCCTTCAAATGACACCAACCTCCCACTGATATAAACAATGGGGAAGTATTTCTTCCCCACCACCAGTTTGACACCAATGATGGGACATAATTACTCCCACTGATATAAACGAGTGGCACTATTCCTCCTACTTGCACCAATGATGGGGCTCTTTTTCTCCTGACATCGACAGCAATTCTTTCTACTGATACCAACAGTGGGCACAAAACCTTCCACTGACAACAATAGGCCACTATTCCTTCCACTGACAACAACGATGGGACACTGTTCTTCCTCTTACTAACCATCTTACCATCAACTGACCACCAAGACAGAGGCATTTTCTACTTCCAAAGGCCACAGTCCAGCCCCCCTAAAGTCTGAACAGTAAAACTGAACAGTAATTCAGACCTTTGTTTAGAAATTTTGGAGACTGCTGCTCTAATGGAGTGGGGTCAGTATGCTGGAGCATACTACCTGCCCCAGGTGACAGTACTTGTTCCTGAGAGGCTAATCAACACGCCATAACAATGTCATATGGAAGGAGGGTGGTAGTGATGTCTTCTTCATGGGGATGCTCCGACACTATTTAACAAAAAGCTAACCAGTGTGGACTCTTGCAGTGGGAAGGTTGCAAGGAAGTGTGGAAGTGGATCAGGAGGTTAACTATGGGTAGATGTGATGGACCGTCCAGCACCCAGATTGGGTGCCTCCATCAACATATAACTTTGTCCACTCTGGAACCAGGTATTATCGCTGAGCACTGCACCCAAAGACTAGACGACACTAGCTTAGGTGAAAACTGGAACTCACTTTATTGCAAATATAGCACACAAGATCAAGTAAGAGCCTGATCATATTACCTTAACAATGCAAACTGTAAACAGTAGTCTCATTAGCACATCTAAGGAACAGTCAACGGCTAACAGTGATCTAATTAAATAGTAAGCTAATTAGTCACCTAGACAAGCCTAAGGGACTCAATGCCCACCCAGACAATGCTTTTATTAATCAGGGATCTAACACAGTCCGGCAACAGTCTAAAACCCTGAATACACAAAGTATGTTACACATGCTGTCTTCAGGTGTTTGGCTTTAGCTTGTGTAATCTGTCCACTAGAAAATACAAAACTCACAATGTTTCTTCAGTCTGCAAAAGTGGAATTAATGTATCTTCATAATTTTCTTGAGGGAGATTGTTGATAAATATTTCTGTCCCAAATGAATTCTGCAAGAGGGCCACCATATTCCCATCAATCTCTACAAGATTAATATTACACCTTTCCATCCAGAAGGGAAGCTTTATTGTCCTTATTCATAGAATTAATCCAAGCCTTGCTCTCAACGATTATCATCCATCATTAGAGAATGACCTGCTCTCGCCATCAGAGACTGAACTAAGCTCTTTACCATGCTCTGACCGTGAGGAAGCAGACACAGTTGGGTCTGTCACAGGATACATTGTCCCTCTGGCCTGAATAGGAAAAAAAAGACAGTCCCTAGAATTCATAAAGACTGGCGCTGACAGAGTGATGCAGCATGTGCCAAGTTCATGAACTTGTCTAGAATTTGTACTTGAATTTGGCGCATGCTGCACCACTTTTAAAATGCATGCGAGACACCTTCGCAAATTCTGTCTCTGTACGCCAAAAAGAAAGTTGGTCTTAATTAGCACCACTTGCTTAGGATACAAACTGTCAGTAATTTATTTAGAATTTGGGGCAGGTGTTGCGCTACAATGTAGAAGTGGCACAAATTATAACTGCCTGAATTTTGTGCAGGAGTCACTGTCAGAACCAATACTGATATTTTTATGAATGAGGTGCAATACATTAACAAGAGCAATTAATGCCAGAACAAAATGCCAGAATTAGTGCCATGAAAGCAGCTTTATTGAATTCTCCCCAGTGTCTCTTTAAAGCGGTTGTACAAGCTGAAGTTTTTTTTTACCTGAATGCATTCTATGAATTCAGGTAAAAAACCTTCTGTGCTAGAGGATCCCCCCAGCCATCACCTACAGTGGTGTGAAAAAGTGTTTGCCCCCTTCCTCATTTCCTGTTCCTTTGCATGTTTGTCACACTTAAGTGTTTCGGAACATCAAACCAATTTAAACAATAGTCAAGGACAACACAAGTAAACACAAAATGCAATTTGTAAATGAAGGTGTTTATTATTAAAGGTGAAAAAAAATCCAAACCATCATGGCCCTGTGTGAAAAAGTGATTGCCCCCTAAACCTAATAACTGGTTGGGCCACCCTTAGCAGCAACAACTGCAACCAAGCGTTTGCGATAACGTGCAATGAGGCTTTTACAGCGTCCTGGAGGAATTTTGGCCCACTCATCTTTGCAGAATTGTCCTAATTCAGTTACATTAGAGGGTTTTCGAGCATGAACGGCCTTTTTAAGGTCATACCACAACATCTCAATAGGATTCAGGTCTGGACTTTGGCTAGGCCACTCCAAAGTCTTCATTTTGTTTTTCTTCAGCCATTCGGTGGTGGACTTGCTGGTGTGTTTAGGATCATTGTCCTGCTGCAGAACCCAAGTTCGTTTCAGCTTGAGTACACGAACAGATGGTCGGACATTCTCCTTCAGGATCTCTTGGTAGACAGCAGAATTCATAGTTCCTTTTATCACGGCAAGTCTTCCAGGTCCTGAAGCAGCAAAACAGCCCCAGACCATCACACTACCACCACCATATTTTACTGTTGGTATAATGTTCTTTTTCTGAAATGCAGTGTTCCTTCTACGCCAGATATACTTGGACACACACCTTCCAAAGAGTTCCACTTTTGTCTCATCGGTCCACAGAATGTTGTCCCAAAAGTCTTGGGGATCATCAAGATGTGTTGTGGAGAAATTGAGACAAGCTTTGATGTTCTTTTTGCTCAGCAGTGGTTTTCTCCTTGGAACTCTGCCATGCAGGCCATTTTTGCCCAGTCTTTTCCTGATGGTGGAGGCATGAACGCTGACCTTAACTGAGGCAAGTGAGGCCTGCAGTTCCTTGGACGTTGTTGTGGGGTCTTTTGTGACCTCTTGGATGAGTCGTCGCTGCGCTCTTGGGGTAATTTTGGGCGGCCGGCCACTCCTGGGAAGGTTCACCACTGTTCCATGTCTTCGCCATTTGTGGATAATGGCTCTCACTGTGGTTCGCTGGATTCCCAAAGCTTTGGAAATGGCTTTATAACCCTTTCCAGACTGATAGATCTCAATTACTTTCTTTCTCAATTGTTCCTGAATTTCTTTGGGTCTCGGCATGATGTGTAGCTTTTAAGGATCTTCTGGTGGACCTTACTGTGTCAAGCAGCTCCTATTTAAGTGATGCCTTGATTGTGAACAGGTGTGGCAATAATCAGGCCTGGGTGTGGCTAGAGAAATTGAACTCAGGTGTGGACAACCACAGTTATAGTATGTTTTAACAAGGGGGGCAATCACTTTTTCACACAGGGCCATGATGGTTTGGATTTTTTTTCACCTTTAATAATAAACACCTTCATTTACAAATTGCATTTTGTGTTTACTTGTGTTGTCCTTGACTATTGTTTAAATGGGTTTGATGTTCCGAAACACTTAAGTGTGACAAACATGCAAAGGAACAGGAAATAAGGAAGGGGGCAAACACTTTTTCACACCACTGTATGTGTTTTGATTCACTTCTATTGACTTCTATGGGTCTTCCAATGCAGAAAAACACAGGAAAAAAAGGACATATTCTACTTTTCAACACGTGGATTTGGGAAATGGAAACAGACACTATAAAGGGGGAGTTGGACACATGCATTTTGACACACTGCAACACAATGAGTTAAAACGCTACAGTGTAAGTGGGCACTTAGGGCACTGCATGTGTCCAATTAGCTCAAGACCAGGACATGAAAAATACTATACAAAGTCAACTATTCCAGTACACTATAATAAGTCGACAGCCACAAGATACATTTAATAATCATGTGTTTATTTAAAAATAATTCAGTGTGTGTTGTTTAGTTTTGTAATAAAGGCATCACTATTTGAATTATTGTTGTGACTTATTGTAGTATACTAGAAAAATTATTAATAAAACATTTAATTATTTTTGTAATTAGAAAAATTGTAAATGGTTATGTCTCTTCTGTATTAAATCTTCTTACCGTATATACTCGAGTATAAGCCGACCCGAATATAAGCCGAGGCACCTAATTTTACCACAAACAACTGGGAAAACGTATTTACTCGAGTATAAGCCTAGGGTGAGAAATGCGCAGCTACTGTAAGTGGAAAAGAGGGTCAACAATGCCCATTTGCAGCCTCACTGTGCCCATTTGCATGCCTCACTGTGCCCATTTGCAGCCATAGGTCCCCCAAACTTCAAACTTGGTAGTTAAGGGTTCCTAAATGCCCCCTAGCTGCAGACAAATTTGGGGTCTCTGGACCCAAAGGGTCCAGAAATAACATTGCTGCAGATAGACACAGTTGACCGACTTTGGGGCCCTGTATCTCGGGTGCTAGGAACCTTATCTTTGGATATGTTCCACTGGGTTTGAATACCAAATTTGGGGTTCCTAGGACCAAGTGTCCCCGACATATGGGGCCCCAAAGTCGGGTCCGAAAATGTCAAGCACTTTTCTGCAGCAGAGAATGACATTTTCCGAACCGACTTTGGGGCCCCGTATCTCGGGGCCACTTAGTCGTAGGAACCCCAAAGTCGGGTCAGAAAATTTAATTTTCTGCTGCAGAAAAGTGCTTGACTCCAGTATAAGGCATTTCAGCACAAAAAAATGTGCTGAAAAACTCGGCTTATAATCGAGTATATACGGTACCTACCTGTCTACTCTACACTGTACACTGCAGCTCAGTATCTATTTTTGTTATCTGACAAGATGAATGAACTTCCTCACACATGCAAGAGTGAGGTCATATCGGCCCGGCCAATGAAACCAGCAAAAGATTGGTACAGAGGAGAAGACTGACCAAAGATGACAGTGAGCAGTAAGGGAGTTCTGAGACAGCTCAGTGCTGGAGTGGAGTTGAGTATATGTCCACTTTAAAAAAATGCTGCTGCTCCCTGTTCAGAGGGTGACACTTGATCCTAAGTCCAGTCTGCCTTTTCTTTGATGGGCAATGGAGACAACACTCCCATTGCTCCCATTGTCCGGTAATGGCATGGCCCTCAGAAAGCATCCACATTGCTAGGCTGCAGGTCAGCTCTGTCGTCCTAGCTACTTCTGCATTGTTTGGCCTATGGCCACACACCCCCAGCTTTAGCTGTCCCTTTAAATGGCAGTGGTGCTGCACCATACTATTTGAAAATCACAAGCCCAGAGCTCTGGCTCTTGATAGTGTCTCGCTACCTGCCCCCTACCTTGTCTTTCCTCATTGTTCCTCTGTTGCTGACCCCTGCCTGCAATATGGACTACTCTCCTGGATAGCCACCTTTATTGACCATGGACTGTTTTCTGGATTATGTTTACCTGCTTCCTGTTCTGACCTCGGACCGTCTCAGGATATTGCTAGCAGCTACCACCTGTTCAGACCACCACCAACCTATGGACCAGTCGTTCACAATCTTTTTACACCACACGAACCCTTGAAATAATGTTTTGGGTTGCTGTTGAAAGAATACCTTTGACAGCTAAAAAGATCTGCCAAGTGGCAACCAAGAATTACGCAGGTTTGTTAGCGGGTTTGTTAGCCACAGCTCAAGGGACCCCTAGCAACCTCTGGAGGAACCCTAAAGTTCCACAGAACCTTGGTTGAGAATGGCTGCTTTGGATGTTCATATGGACACGCTCCTGCAATGCTATGGCTCATGCCGGATGTGCCTCACGACTACAGGTACCTTTATCTGTTACCTTTGTTCAGTCGTGGTGCTGTCAGGCTGGAAACTATAGCACTGTGTACTAAGACCCAATGGTACCTTTATCTGTTACCTTTGTTCAGTCGTGGTGCTGTCAGGCTGGAAACTATAGCACTGTGTACTAAGACCCAATGGCAAACAAGTACAGGTAGACCCACTTGCCGTAAGGCTATAGGCAGAAGAAACACTCACTGGCTATAGTCCCTGACCTAGGCATCAGGGCAAGCGTTACTCTACCATGGAGTCATACATGATTAGGCCCCCAAACAGATTCAGGCATACATTATCTAACATACAATCAAGAGGTAAAGGTGCTGCTACCCCATAAATCCCAACATGAATAGGATGAGATCCACCTGTGACACCCATGCTCGGATTCACGTGGTACTTGCTGTTAGTTCAGTGAAGAAGTGAGAGTCCGGCACCAAAGCATCTTAGACTTAGGCCCCTTTCACATGGACGGACCGTTCAGATCCGCCTGTCATCTGAAAACGGACATACTGTCCGTTTTCATCCGATCTCTCCATAGAGACCAGCGGCGCTCACAAGCCCCTCCACGCTCAGTGAGCGGAGAGAGGCTTGTCATCCGCCGGCTCAGCGGAGATCAACGGATAGATCTCCCACTGAGCCGACGGACAGAGGCGGGCTCCGTGCAAGCGGAGTCCGCCTCGTGTGAAAGGGGCCTTAAAGGACTAATTTTATTTCTCCAACAAGACATAAAAAGGATTGTAAAATATTGATGTGTTTCAGCCTCTTATTGAGGCCTTAGTCATAATTAGTTATCAATTATGACTAAGGCCTCCACAAGAGGCTGAAACGCATGAATCTTTTACAAGGAATTAATTCCTTTTTATGTCTTGTTGGATAAATAAAATGATTCCTTTAAATCCAAGATGCTTTGGTGCTGGACTTTCACTTCTACATTATCCTTCATAGGTTGACTTTCCATAACTCCTGCCCATAGCAACCAATCAACTTTCTCTGATCTGAACGCAGAAGATTAAATCCCATTGGATAATCTTCCTTTTTACTCCTTGCATTTAGTAGATTTAGTAGCTCTAATGAAGAAAAAAGGCAACCAAGAGGTGGTGGGACTTTGATGTGAGTTCATACAAAGTAGTAGGATAACAAAAATTCAGAGAGCTCTCTGACTCAGGTTAGGCTAAAAGACAAAGCTACCCTCCAGCGGGTACTCCAGCAGGTTACAAGAAAAAAAACATGCACCAATGATGGAGCACAAGACCAATGGATAAAATAGTCCAAATTTGTTTATTAATTCATATTAAAAGAAAAAGCCAAGGCATTTCGGGGCTCGGAGAGTTATTGTCCAGTAGTATCTGAATGAACAATCAAGATCATTTATCTTGAATGCTCATGAAGATACTGCTGGCCAGTAACTCTCTTGATCCAAGCAATGACTTCTATCCACATATTCACATAGGACAGCTTTATTTTGAATCTTTTCAAGGTTCTTATTTTAACTGAACCCCTAATGAAGGGGGAGTTTTTTCTGACCACCGAAATGCTCTAATGTATGAACTAATACATGAATTTAGACTCTGTATCCTTTTGTCTGGCGCTCCTTCCAATAGTGCATGATTTAGTAGCACTGACAGGGTTAACACTTCTACTATAGTGAAATAGATTTGGAAAGTTAGACGGATAAGTACAGGAAAGTTCTTAGGGTCTACTAGTACAACATACATGGGTACCTGCCTTTGGCTGCACAGTAAATTACACCAGCTCCTTTAATAATCTAGCCTTCACCTGCATTGTCCTGCACCTACGGGGGACATGCTGTGTATGACAGTTTTATAGCAACACATTATCGGGTGGTTATTTGTACTCAAGGCTGTATATCATCTGTTTCCTTCAAAAGCAGGGAACGCCAGGCTATGGAGGTGCGAAAAGACTCCATATTAGGATTTATTAACTGCAGACGCGTGGTCGGGGAACTGAGACGATGTACCGGCAACTGAATTGTATTAAGGGCGCTTGTGCCGCTGTTTGGAGCAATGTCATGGCATGTAACTGGATGTGATAATGATAAATGACATGCAGCTCAATGTAATAATCTGCAGCCAGATATTATGACACGTCGTGAAATGTAAAGCCATGCACACAAAGGGAAGATGTCAAGACATGTAACAGGATGTCTCAGCATCCAGAGATACATGGCAGGCACAGCAACGTTGGAAAGTGCATAACATTCCAAGAACTTGTACGAGGATGTAATAATGTGCCGAGCATGGTAATGAAATGCAGGGGGATCTATCAACATACATATATATTAACGGCACACTGTGGTTTACTGATAGCCAGGACTCGGAAAGGAGGGGGGGGGGGGGGGGTGACAAAAAGAGCAGCAGCTGTGCATAGCAATGTAATGATATGCAGAACTAAGAAATATGCAAAGCAATTGATAGACCAATGGAGGTAATAATATGCAGAGCATCATAATGGGCACCGCAGTGTAATGATAGGCATAATACAGGAAGTATAACGGGGGGAGGGGAATATAGCAGTCAATGTATAGAAATGCAAAGGCAAAGCAATCACAAAAATGTTCCTTGCTAAAATATATAATGTGCATTGTGCTGCTGAAGACACAAAATTGTAATAAAAATGACAATAAATAGTGTAAGTGTAATGCCCCGTACACACGGTCGGATATTCCGATGGAAAAAGTCAGATCGGATTATGTTGTCAAAAAAAATCCTATTGTGTGTGGGCTCTAGCAGGCTTTTTCCGTCGGAATTTCCGCCGGAAAAAAATTTGAGAGCAGGATCTAAAATTTTCCGACAACAAAATCCGATCGACTTGCCTCTACGTAGTCCCGTTGTACTTGTTATACGCCGCCTCGTTCGGAACGATCGGATTTTCCGACAA
This sequence comes from Lithobates sylvaticus, assembly GCA_028564925.1. Lineage (NCBI taxonomy): Eukaryota > Metazoa > Chordata > Amphibia > Anura > Ranidae > Lithobates > Lithobates sylvaticus. Next base: position 153,524,172 of record CM053037.1, read on the forward strand.
CTTTGTCCGACCGCGTGTGTAAAACACAAGTTTCGGACAAAATCCGTCGAAAAAAATCCGACGGATTTTGTGGTCGGTATGTCCGACCGTGTATACAAGGCATTAAAGTTTTTCAGCTATACTGGAACACAAAACCATGTCTTTGTCCTGCTTATATGTGTAATGGACAGCTAGCCACTGCACATTATGCAATCCCGAGCACTCTACTAAGAATCGTACCTTCTTATTGTGTGTAATGGACATCTAGCCACGGCACACAATGCAATTCCAACCTCTCAACTAACAATCTTATGCCACGTACACACGATCGGAATTCTCGTCAGAAAAGCCGGTGAGAATGCGAAGCCGACAAGCACTATCTTCCGGGCTCTGGTGCAGCTAAGCGACCAGCATGCACTGCCCGTTCTCGCACATGCGCCATATGTACGGCGCAGCGCCGTACACTTCTGACGTTGCCATCACAACGGGCGTCGTTGCCGGAAGTGCCCGCCACCGTTGGGATGGCAACGAAGCCCTCGGAGCTGCCCAGTGACTCCTGGGAAATGATGGCCCTAGTGAGCACGGGAAGGGAAATGACGTCAGGAGCCTTGGAGAAGAAGAGGCAGATTACGATGGATGTTTTTTCCGACGGAATTCCACTCAAGCTTGTGTTGCCTACACACGGTCACACCAAATTCCGATCGTCAAGAACGCAGTGACGTACAACACTATGACGAGCCGCGAAAATTAAGTTCAATGCTTCAGAGAATGCGTTGAATTGTTTCCGAGCATGCGTCAGAATTTTGCGTGTCGGAATTGCCACAGACGATCGGAATTTCGGATCAAAACTTTTTCAGTCGGAAAAATGTAATAACATGCTCTCAATCTTTTGCTGGCCGAATTTCCGCCAGCAAAAGTCCGATGGAGCATACACACGGTCTTTTGCTGGCGGAATTTCCGATCGTGTGTACGCGGCATAACTCTCGTATTGTGTGTTAAAGCGGAGTTCCCACTGTTAAAACATATATTTTTTTTAGGATGCATATCTTTTTTTTCTAAGGTTTATTTAACGCATTCACGTTTGTGTGATTAATCGGTGCTCGATTGCCGATTTCATATAGGAATATATCTTATATTCTTGTTTAGTAGCAGTTTCCATAGTGCTTGTGGGCATGTGAAGCCCACAAGCACTATCTTCCGGGCTCTGGTGCAGCTGAGCGACCAGCATGCGCCGCCCGTTCTCACGCTTGCGCCATATGTATGACGCAGCGACGTACACTTCTGATGTTGCAATCACAATGGGCGGCGTCGTCGGAAGTGCCCGCCCCCGTTGTGATGGCAACGAAGACCTCGGTGCTGCCCGTGCTCGCTAGTGCTCCTGGGAGAATGCTTGTCAGCATTTCCCAGGAGCACTAGCGAGCCCGGGCAGGGAAATGACGTCAGGAGCCTTGGAGAGGGAGAGGCAGATTACGAGGGACCCCCTAGCAACAGACCCGAAAATGTGAGTAAAAAAATTTTTGTATTTGTATTTAATGCTGCTGAATATTGTAATTTTTTTTATGACTGGAACTCCGCTTTAAGGACAGCTAGCCACTCACTGCACGTTATGCAATCTCAACCCCTCTACAGAGAATCTTACCCTCATTGAAAGTGTGTAATGGACAGCTTCCTGAAGACGCATGATTGGATGCGAAATGGGTAGAGGCTTCTGGGTGACGCTGATGCCGCGTCCTGTCCCTAACCCGCACAAAATCGAGGCTTGCATCGCATGCCGGTTCCTGGAGACGGAACAGCAAGCACCGTCCCCAAACGGAATGCTGGAAAGACTCAGTGCCGATCTTAAGGCACTATAATTTTTTAGTGCAATATTTATATATATATATATTTTAGACAAAATAAAGCAAGGAATGTTGCGCAATGATGGCTGTTTGTTTCCCATGAGGTTTTAAGATCACCCAAAGGTGGAGATACATGGAATGATTGAGATACCGGTTGGGAAAGCCCAGATACATTCTAGCGAGAGAAGTAATTGATCCAGGCATAAACCAAGGCTTTTTTATTATTGGTTTCTGGTGAGAGTTCATTTTGGAAGGTGATGGTGTATCACGGATTGGTGGAAGCCTTTTTCAACATGGATTTAGGTTTGTACACATGGGTTTGATTACCCATTTTTGAAGAGGATCACTGGGGCTTTCGTCTATATTTTAATATATTTTTTATTGTTCACACAGCTTTTTTCATTGTTCACACAGCTTTTTTATGGCTTAATCATTTAATATATGTTATACGATTGATGGATGTAACCAGTATTCACTGTCACAAGTATATTTGTTAGTAACTGTTTTTGGGGTTGGCGCAGTTATCCACTAATAATAATACATTGTTTATCCCATACCATTGGTGGGGAACCTATGACTACAGCAGATTTGACACATAAATTTAAAGAAACACATTAAAAACACTTATTTATTTTTGTGCCGGTGACACAAACTCTGCACATGTAATGGACAGCTAGCCACTGCACATTATGCAATCCCAAAGACTCTACTAAGAATCTCACCTTCGCATTATGTGTAATGAACATCTAGTCACTGCATAATATGCAATCCCAACTCCTCTAATAAAAACCATAGCCTCTTATTTATGTGTAATGAACAGCTAGCCACTGCACAGTATGGAATTCCACCCTTCTGCTAAGAATTAAACCTTTTCTGTGTGTAATGGACAACTAGCCGCTGCACATTATGCAATCCAAACCCCTCTACTAAGAGCCTTAACCTCTTTTTAAAATTATTTTCTTTTCTCTCTTTTTTTCTGTCATTTCCTCTGTTTTCATATAACAGAAACTACGCATACAAATGATTTTTAAAGAGGATGCCCCTCATTTTCTTTGACTATTTTTAAAAATAAAATTTGTGTTGTCACCATTTTTTCATCCTTGGTTGCCTTTCAATGCTGCTCATTTCCTGCCTCTCCTGTCTTTTTGCTGCCACTTTCTGTCCACATGAACATCAGTGATGGCTGCATACCATATCTCAGGGTAAATTTCATGATGGTGACAACAGTGTACCCCACCTGTTTAAGCTGGTTGTCTTTTAAAATTTTTTTTAATAACAAACATATTGTACTTATCTGCTCCGTGCAGTGGTTTTGCAATCCTCCTCTTCTGTGGTACCTCGCTGGTGCTGCAGGCCCCCCCTCTTCGGCAGGTGCCCCCATGGCAGGTGCCTAAACCCTAACCCTAACTCTTGTTCATGCCCCGACTTAGTTGGGGTAGGTGGAACACTTTGGTGGAGGTCGGTCAGCCAGACCCCTTGACCTTTGGGGGTGGTCCCTATTCCAATCCCTGAGTCCTAACCTTGTTCTTCTAGGGAAAACCCTAGCCCTGACCCTAAACCCTAACCCTTGTTCATGCCCCGACTTCTTCATGCCCGACTTAGTTGGGGTAGGCGGAACACTTTGGTGGGGGTCGGTCAGCCAGACCCCTTGACCTTTGACCTCCGGGGAACACGCTTGCTGAACTTTGACCTTTGGGGAGGTCCCTATTCCAATCCCTGAGTCCTTACCTTGTTCTTCTAGGGAAAACCCTAGCCCTGACCCTAAACCCTAACCCTTGTTCATGCCCCGACTTCTTCATGCCCGACTTAGTTGGGGTAGGCGGAACACTTTGATGGGGGTCGGTCAGCCAGACCCCTTGACCTTTGACCTCTGGGGGACACGCCTGCTGACCTTTGACCTTTGAGGGAGGTTCCTATGCCAATCCCTGAGTCCTAACTCTGTTCTTCTAGGGGAAACCCTAGCCCTAACCCTAACCCTCACCCTAACCCTCACCCTAACCCATGCTTTCCATGGGGGCAAACCCTGATTCCCGATGCTGCGTCCATTGACGCAGACTGTGGGACTTGGCCCCTCCCGCCTCTTCAATGTCACAGAATTTTATTGAGAGCAGTGGGAATGAATGAATGAATGAATGAATAATTTGTATAGCGCTAACAATGCGAACTGAATCGCCTCAAGGCGCTGTATTGGCGTTTGGTTGTCGAGCTTCTAGAAGAGGTAGGTCTTGAGTTTTTTCCTGAAGGCCTTATGGTTTTCTTCCATGCGGATGTTGGTAGGAAGAGCATTCCATAGCCGTGGTCCTTGAACAGCGAATCTCCGCTCCCCTTTGATTTGTAGCGGGATTTGGGAATGATGAGGAGGTTTTGGTTAGCCGATCGAAGACTGCGATTGGGTGTGTAGTGTTTTATTTTCTCAATTAGGTATTGAGGAGCGTCTCCATAGGTACATTTGTGGGTGAGGCAGAGGGTCTTGAATGTGATCCGATTCTTTACGGTTAGCCAATGTAGGCTCCTCAATGAAGGGGAGATGGATTCCCAGGGTTTTTTTCCGGTTATCAGTCTTGCTGCAGTATTTTGGATAAGTTGTAAGCGCGCAAGTTGATATTGGGGTAATCCTATGTAGAGGGAGTTTGCGTAGTCCAGTCGAGAATTAATGACTGTTCCAACTACCGCTGCTTTGTCCTCCTTTGGAATGAAGGGGATGAGTCTACGTAGCAGGCGGAGCAGATGGTGAGAACCGCTGACTACTGCTCCTATTTGGGCATCCATTGACATTTCTGAGTCAAAAATGACTCCGAGACTCTTGGCCTTGGTGTTTGGGGGGATGGTCTGTCCAAAGATGGTGGGTAGTGACCAGGGGATCTTGGTCTGGGAATTTTGATTTGCGTGCAGGATAAGGAGCTCTGTTTTTGATTCGTTGAGTTTCAGGGAGCTAGTGGTCATCCAGTCGTCTATCAAGGTGAGGCATTTTTCTAATTGCTGATGATGGTCTTTTTGTCCGGTGATACGAAAATATAATTGCGTGTCGTCAGCGTAGGAGTGGAAGCAGAGGTCTGATCTTCTGATTATTTTTAGGAGTGGGCGGATGTATATGTTGAAGAGCACTGGCGACAAAGGTGATCCTTGAGGGACTCCACAAGCGATTGCCCGGGTTTCCGAGGTGAAACCTCCTAGTTTCACTGTCTGAGAGCGATTTCCTAGGAATGATGCGAACCATTGTAGCTCTGAGTCTGTGACTCCTACTACTTCTGTGAGTCGGATGAGTAGAGTATTGTGGTCCACAGTATCAAATGCTGCACTGAGGTCCAACAGTACCAGGAGACATGATTCTCCGTCATCTGCTGCTTCGAGGGCGTCGTCCCATATCTTTAGGAGTGCTGTTTCTGTTCCATGGCCCGGGCGGAAGCCTGATTGTAGAGGGTCCAGGAGTTTGTGTGTGTCCAGGTGGCTTTGAATCTGTTGTACTACAGCTTTTTCCATAATCTTGGAGATGGTGTTAAGGCTTGTTATCGGTCTGCGGTGGTTAGGGTCCTGAGGGTCGAGGTTGGGTTTCTTTAGTAGGGGTTTGATGATCCCATGTTTGAGGGTGTCCGGAACAATCCCTTCTTTAAACGACTGATTTATAAGGTGAGTTATGGCGGGAGCCAAGATGTCGGAACATTCTTTCAGGAGTCTTGTAGGGATGATGTCAATTGGTGATGAGCTGTCTCGAAGGTTTTTGATGATGTTTTTGGTGGTGTCCATGGTGATTGGGGTCAGAGAGAACTTCGGTGATTGTGGGATGTTTGTGTCGATATCATCTTTTTGCTTTGGTTGACTGAGGTTGGTTGTTTTTTTCTGATGGATTGTTTTCCGGATGTTGTCGATTTTGTTGATGAAAAAGTTGGATAATTCATTGCAGAAATCTTGGGTTTCGTTTGCTGGGGGCTCCAAGCATACCGGGTTCATTGATTGAGCGACTATTTTAAAAAGTTCCCGAGGGCGGTTTAAGGCCGATGAGATGGTAATTGAGAAATAATCTTTTTTCGCCAATGGCTATCAAGCTTCTCAATGAGGAGGGAGATAGCGGCGGGAGCCACTGCTGTCCTGCACATTGCTGGATTGGATGGGCTCAGGTAAGTAAAAGGGGGGCTGGGGGGGAGTTGCAACACAGAAGGTTTTTTACCTTAATGCAAAGAATGCATTAAAGTGAAAAACCTTATGGGTTTAGAACCTCTTTAATGTGTACCGTACAGTGGTGTGAAAAAGTGTTTGCCCCCTTCCTAATTTCCTGTTCCTTTGCATGTTTGTCACACTTAAGTGTTTCGGAACATCAAACCAATTTAAACAATAGTCAAGGACAACACAAGTAAACACAAAATGCAATTTGTAAATGAAGGTGTTTATTATTTAAGGTGAAAAAAAATCCAAACCATCATGGCCCTGTGTGAAAAAGTGATTGCCCCCTAAACCTAATAACTGGTTGGGCCACCCTTAGCAGCAACAACTGCAACCAAGCGTTTGCGATAATGTGCAATGAGGCTTTTACAGCGTCCTGGAGGAATTTTGGCCCACTCATCTTTGCAGAATTGTCCTAATTCAGTTACATTAGAGGGTTTTCGAGCATGAACGGCCTTTTTAAGGTCATACCACAACATCTCAATAGGATTCAGGTCTGGACTTTGGCTAGGCCACTCCAAAGTCTTCATTTTGTTTTTCTTCAGCCATTCGGTGGTGGACTTGCTGGTGTGTTTAGGATCATTGTCCTGCTTCAGAACCCAAGTTCGTTTCAGCTTGAGTACACGAACAGATGGTCGGACATTCTCCTTCAGGATCTCTTGGTAGACAGCAGAATTCATAGTTCCTTTTATCACGGCAAGTCTTCCAGGTCCTGAAGCAGCAAAACAGCCCCAGACCATCACACTACCACCACCATATTTTACTGTTGGTATAATGTTCTTTTTCTGAAATGCAGTGTTCCTTCTACGCCAGATATACTTGGACACACACCTTCCAAAGAGTTCCACTTTTGTCTCATCGGTCCACAGAATGTTGTCCCAAAAGTCTTGGGGATCATCAAGATGTGTTGTGGAGAAATTGAGACGAGCTTTGATGTTCTTTTTGCTCAGCAGTGGTTTTCTCCTTGGAACTCTGCCATGCAGGCCATTTTTGCCCAGTCTTTTCCTGATGGTGGAGGCATGAACGCTGACCTTAACTGAGGCAAGTGAGGCCTGCAGTTCCTTGGACGTTGTTGTGGGGTCTTTTGTGACCTCTTGGATGAGTCGTCGCTGCGCTCTTGGGGTAATTTTGGGCGGCCGGCCACTCCTGGGAAGGTTCACCACTGTTCCATGTCTTCGCCATTTGTGGATAATGGCTCTCACTGTGGTTCGCTGGATTCCCAAAGCTTTGGAAATGGCTTTATAACCCTTTCCAGACTGATAGATCTCAATTACTTTCTTTCTCAATTGTTCCTGAATTTCTTTGGGTCTCGGCATGATGTGTAGCTTTTAAGGATCTTCTGGTGGACCTTACTGTGTCAAGCAGCTCCTATTTAAGTGATGCCTTGATTGTGAACAGGTGTGGCAATAATCAGGCCTGGGTGTGGCTAGAGAAATTGAACTCAGGTGTGGACAACCACAGTTAGGCCCCTTTCACACTGGGGCGGTGCGGGGCGGCGACGGTAAAGCAGCGCTATAGTTAGCGCTGCTTTACCATCGTTTTACCCGCGGTATGCGGCCGCTAGCGGGGTGGTTTTAACCCCTGCTAGCGGCCGCAAAAGGGTTAAAAACCTCCGCAAAGCGCTGCAAAGCGCCGCTGCAGCGGCGGTTTGCGGGCGGTATCCCCGCGGTTTCCCATTGATTTCAATGGGAAGGAGCGGTATAGGAGCGGTAAATACACCGCTCCTTCACCGCTCCAAAGATGCAGCTAGCAGGACTTTTGTTGCGGTCCTGCTAGCGCACCGCTCCAGTGTGAAAGCCCTCCGGCTTTCACACTGGAGTGAATGGGGCCGGTTTTTTCAGGCGGTATACAGGCGCTATTTTTAGCGCTGTACCGCCTGAAAACCGCCCCAGTGTGAAAGGGGCCTTATAGTATGTTTTAACAAGGGGGGCAATCACTTTTTCACACAGGGCCATGATGGTTTGGATTTTTTTTCACCTTTAATAATAAACACCTTCATTTACAAATTGCATTTTGTGTTTACTTGTGTTGTCCTTGACTATTGTTTAAATTGGTTTGATGTTCCGAAACACTTAAGTGTGACAAACATGCAAAGGAACAGGAAATGAGGAAGGGTGCAAACACTTTTTCACACCACTGTACATATGAGAGAAACACTTCTCCTATAGCCCAATGCGTTTCAGGAATCTTGGAGTATATCCCTTCTTCAGGGAAAAAGAAGGTAAAAGTGGTTGGTATAGAGGTACTCAGTACTGTGCCATAAAATCAAATATTCCTAAAAGGTTGAAATACAGCTAAGCCAGAACAGCCTCTAACTTACAAACCATGTGTGTTAGTGGGGACTGAGCAGCTTAAGGAGTCATGGCAGAACAGAGAACCCATCCTATCCAGCAGCTCCTAGGCAGTAAATGCTACACTTATTTCACGATGAAAGCCCTCCTATTCATTGGACTACCTCCCCCACAGAGGTTTTACATAGTGAGGGTCCCTAACAAATAGGGGAGCTTTGCACTTTGATGCAATGTCCACTTCAACTTGTTCTGCATGTTTGTTCCAGGGCACCTGTCACTCTCTAATTCAGTCATCCTTAACCAGGGTTTTGTGGAACCCTGGGGTTCCTCCAGAGATGGTTTGGGGTTCCTTGAGCTGTGGCTGACTGACCTCCCATGTAATAGTATCTATATAGTTCCAGGTCTGCCAGAGCCATGACTGTAATGGTGGCTTTCTGAATGCCATTCTAAGGAACATTCTGCCCACTGACCACCACTAATGAAAGAGACATTTTCCCAATGACCACCAATGAACTACTCTTATCAGGAGTTCACCGAAGCCTGAAAATTATTGCAAGTGTTCTTTTGGGGTAAAAAAGGTTGAGAAAGGCTGCTCTAGTTTGTAGACATGTGCACTGACAAAAAATTTGTTCATTTTCGTTTTCGTTTCAATAGTCTTTTTGCTTTTTTCGGAAATTCGGAAAATCGAAAATTCAGAAATTTGGAAATTCTAAATTTAGAATTTTCGGATTTCCGAACTTCCAAGTTTCGAATTTTCGGATTTCCGAATTAACGAATTTCCGAATTTTGGATTTTCGGTTTTTCGGAATTCTGAATTTTCGGACTTTCGGAACTGCGAATTTCCGAATTTTCGGAATTCGGGAATTCAACGATTTGAAAATCCCAAAATTTGAAAATCTAAAAAAAGAAAATCTGTTTAATTAATAACTAACTATTAAATTAACGAGTACGAATTTATCCGAAGTTACAAATTATCTGAAATAACGAATGCCGCATCTAAACAAATGGAACGGAACAAATTAATAATAAATTATTAATAATAAATAATTAATAATAATAAAAAGGTTTTATTATTGTTATTTATTATTATTAGATCGTTACGTTCCATTTGGTTAGATGCGGAATTCGGTATTTCAGATAATTCGTAACTTAGGATAAATTCGTACTCGTTACGTTCACTAACAGACAAATTTGAAAGGGAATTCCAATACCTATAATTTAATAGTTAATTATTATTTAGAATTAAACAGATTTTCATTTTTTCTGATTATCGAATTTTCAAATTTTTGAATTTCAGAATTCCGAAAATTGGGAATTCCGAAAATGCGAAATTCGGAAATTCGGAAATTCGAAATTCGGAAATTCGGAAATTCGGAAATATGAAAAATCTAAATTTCAGAAATCTGAAAAATCGAAATTCGAAAATTCAAAATTCGGAAATTCGAAAATTTGGAAATGTGAAAATGCGAAATTCGGAAATTCGGAAATCCGAAAATCCCAAAATTCGAAATTCGTAATTTCGTAAATTCGTAATTTCGGAAAATTTTGAAATTCGTAAATTCGGAATTAACGAATTTGTCAAAATTCGTTAAAGAACGAATTTGGAACTAAACAAATTGCACATGTCTACTAGTTTGTGAAGCCGGAATCACAATGACAGACTTAGAGCTTGCACTACAAGACACAGTGGTAACACAGGGGCCAGCGGATCAAACCACAGTGCAGTTGGGGACAAAGAATCCGACACTCTCACAAGTGACAAATTTAGAAGATTTTTTGGGGCGGCGGTTTCTTTTCGCTATAGTAAAGATCTTCAATGTGGGCAGCGGAAGAGGATGGGGGAGGTGAAAGTTCTTTGCAGATTTTACATATTTATTTTCTTGCTCAATGTTTTTTTTTCAAAACGAGAGAAAAGTGTATACGACACAATACGGTACACAAAATGATTGGCCACAAAAAAGCTGGTAATGCTTACATTTACACATATGAAAAGACATGTGTACCCAATTAAAACGGCACATTCCAGTAAAAAGCCAGCTGGTGTGTGTCGCATTAAGACACTGCCAACGAAAGTGGAGAATGTCCAATCAGATTGAACAAGAATCTTTAGATTATTAAAGTGAACGTGTAGTAGTTAGTAGTTAGGAGAATACGAGGAGAGAGAAGAGGAAAAAGGAGAGATGAGGGAGAAGGGGGAGAGTTAGTTGGGGGGCTTCAAAATCTGTGTGTCTAAACTTACTAGGGCAGAAGACATTACAGATCTAAGATGCAACCAGGGGCGGACTGACAACTCATGGGGCCCCCGGCAATAGGAGATTATGGGGCCCCCAGGCAATAGATTATGGGGCCCCCAGGCAATAGATTATGGGGCCACACAGTATACACACACACACAGACACACAATATACACACACAGAATACACATACACACACTAAAAAGGTACTGGAGAGGCAGGGCAGCTATAATCTTGTGATTTTTTTAAAAACACAGATTTTTACATTTTTACTGTCCCTGGTTTTATTGAGGCTGGCAACCCTGATGGGGCCCCTTAGTGGCATGGGGCCCTCGGGCAGTGCCCGAGTGTCCGAATGGTCAGTCCGCCCCTGGATGCAACTGTCAAAGTCTTGTGGCATATAGTTAAAGGAACGTAGTTCCCGACACGATGGAATTTGAGCATGTTGCACTGAAGCCGAGCTGTCAGTTTCTCATAAAGCATAGTCAAATTGACTTGAGATTTAACCTTTGTTACAGAGATATGTTCGCATAGCCAGGCCTTTGCTATTGCTTGCTTTGTGGTGGGAATGACATGAGTCATAAGCATAAATTTAGATTTTGACAACCCCTCAGGCTTTAGAAGGAGAGCCTTATAAGAAATTTAGTGGGAGTGCTATCCCGCAAAGGGTGTGCAAAATGCAGAACACTTGCCACCAAAAACTCTGAACCACTCGGCAAGTCCAGCAGACATGAACAAAGGAATAAAATATCCAAGCGACCTTGGAAATTGAGAACCAGTGTTAAATTGCGCCAGTTTGTTGGGAACCATGTACCACCGAATAGTACTTTGTAATTGGTTTCGACAGCTGTGGCATTATGAGAAGATTGTTTCATAGTGGCCCAGATCTGATTACAGTGTTCATGGTACACAGTAAGGATGGGCCCGGTGCTCGATGCGAACCCACGTTCGCATCGAGCACCGGGCGTTCGCTCGCTCGGCGAGCCCAGAACTATTTTGGCCGCTCGCATCACGTTCGTGTGATGCGAGCGGCCCCGCAATGCATTGCGGCCGGCGCGGCCGACGCAGTGCATTGCTGGCTGATGATTGGCCAAGCATGCACTGTGACCCCGCATGCTTGGCCAATCACAGCCCCGGAAACTCGAAGAGCCATAATTGGCTACAGGCAGGACGCCTGTAGCCAATTACAGCTCAGGGGCTGTAGTACACGCCCCCCCCTATAAAACGCCGCCACGCCGTCTGCGCCGGTCACATGCTGTTCCGGCGCAGATTGAGCAGGCTGTTCCTGTGACACTCTGCTGCATTTAGATAGATAGAGAGAGAGATTCACTTGCAGAGATTGAGTTAGATAGATTCAGTTACAAAGATTGATTGACAAAGAGGGGCTTGTAGTGTGCTCGTGGCAGGCAGGCAGAGCTCCTATATTTTGTTACCAGAAGCACCTATAGGACTTGTAGTGTGTTAGTGGCAGGCAGGCAGAGCTCCTATATTTTGTTACCAGAAGCACCTATAGGACTTGTAGTGTGTTAGTGACAGGCAGGCAGAGCTCCTATATTTTGTTACCAGAAGCACCTATAGGACTTGTAGTGTGTTAGTGGCAGGCAGGCAGAGCTCCTATATTTTGTTACCAGAAGCACCTATAGGACTTGTAGTGTGTTAGTGACAGGCAGGCAGAGCTCCTATATTTTGTTACCAGAAGCACCTATAGGACTTGTAGTGTGTTAGTGACAGGCAGGCAGAGCTCCTATATTTTGTTACCAGAAGCACCTATAGGACTTGTAGTGTGTTAGTGGCAGGCAGGCAGAGCTCCTATATTTTGTTACCAGAAGCACCTATAGGACTTGAAGTGTGTTAGTCCCATTACACACACAGAGCTATATTTTCTTCCCAGAAGCACCTATAGGACTTGAAGTGTGTTAGTCCCATTACACACACAGAGCTATATTTTCTTCCCAGAAGCACCTATAGGACTTGAAGTGTGTTAGTCCCATTACACACACAGAGCTATATTTTCTTCCCAGAAGCACCTATAGGACTTGAAGTGTGTTAGTCCCATTACACACACAGAGCTATATTTTTTCTTCCCAGAAGCACCTATAGGACTTGAAGTGTGTTAGTCCCATTACACACACAGAGCTATATTTTCTTCCCAGAAGCACCTATAGGACTTGAAGTGTGTTAGTCCCATCACACACACAGAGCTATATTTTCTTCCAGAAGCACCTATAGGACTTGAAGTGTGTTAGTCCCATTACACACAAAGAGCTATACTTTGTTCCCAGAAGCACCTATAGGACTTGAAGTGTGTTAGTCCCATTACACACACAGAGCTATATTTTCTTCCCAGAAGCACCTATAGGACTTGAAGTGTGTTAGTCCCATCACACACACAGAGCTATATTTTCTTCCCAGAAGCACCTATAGGACTTGAAGTGTGTTAGTCCCATTACACACACAGAGCTATATTTTCTTCCCAGAAGCACCTATAGGACTTGAAGTGTGTTAGTCCCATTACACACACAGAGCTATATTTTCTTCCAGAAGCACCTATAGGACTTGAAGTGTGTTAGTCCCATTACACACACAGAGCTATATTTTCTTCCCAGAAGCACCTATAGGACTTGTAGTGTGTTCGTGGCAGGCAGGCAGAGCTCCTATATTTTGTTCCCAGAAGCACTTATAGGACTTGAAGTGTGTTAGTCCCATTACACACACAGAGCTATATTTTCTTCCCAGAAGCACCTATAGGACTTGAAGTGTGTTAGTCCCATCACACACACAGAGCTATATTTTCTTCCCAGAAGCACCTATAGGACTTGAAGTGTGTTAGTCCCATTACACACACAGAGCTATATTTTCTTCCCAGAAGCACCTATAGGACTTGAAGTGTGTTAGTCCCATTACACACACAGAGCTATATTTTCTTCCCAGAAGCACCTATAGGACTTGAAGTGTGTTAGTCCCATTACACACACAGAGCTATATTTTCTTCCCAGAAGCACCTATAGGACTTGAAGTGTGTTAGTCCCATTACACACACAGAGCTATATTTTCTTCCAGAAGCACCTATAGGACTTGAAGTGTGTTAGTCCCATCACACACACAGAGCTATATTTTCTTCCCAGAAGCACCTATAGGACTTGAAGTGTGTTAGTCCCATTACACACAAAGAGCTATACTTTGTTCCCAGAAGCACCTATAGGACTTGAAGTGTGTTAGTCCCATTACACACACAGAGCTATATTTTCTTCCCAGAAGCACCTATAGGACTTGTAGTGTGTTCGTGGCAGGCAGGCAGAGCTCCTATATTTTTGTTCCCAGAAGCACTTATAGGACTTGAAGTGTGTTAGTCCCATTACACACACAGAGCTATATTTTCTTCCCAGAAGCACCTATAGGACTTGAAGTGTGTTAGTCCCATTACACACACAGAGCTATATTTTCTTCCCAGAAGCACCTATAGGACTTGAAGTGTGTTAGTCCCATTACACACACAGAGCTATATTTTCTTCCCAGAAGCACCTATAGGACTTGAAGTGTGTTAGTCCCATTACACACACAGAGCTATATTTTCTTCCCAGAAGCACCTATAGGACTTGAAGTGTGTTAGTCCCATTACACACACAGAGCTATATTTTCTTCCCAGAAGCACCTATAGGACTTGAAGTGTGTTAGTCCCATCACACACACAGAGCTATATTTTCTTCCCAGAAGCACCTATAGGACTTGAAGTGTGTTAGTCCCATTACACACAAAGAGCTATACTTTGTTCCCAGAAGCACCTATAGGACTTGAAGTGTGTTAGTCCCATTACACACACAGAGCTATATTTTCTTCCCAGAAGCACCTATAGGACTTGTAGTGTGTTCGTGGCAGGCAGGCAGAGCTCCTATATTTTGTTCCCAGAAGCACCTATAGGACTTGAAGTGTGTTAGTCCCATTACACACACAGAGCTATATTTTCTTCCCAGAAGCACCTATAGGACTTTAAGTGTGTTAGTCCCATGACACAAACAGAGCTATATTTTTTCCCAGAAGCACCTATAGGACTTGAAGTGTGTTAGTCCCATTACACACACAGAGCTATATTTTCTTCCCAGAAGCACCTATAGGACTTGAAGTGTGTTAGTCCCATTACACACACAGAGCTATACTTTGTTCCCAGAAGCACCTATAGGACTTGAAGTGTGTTAGTCCCATTACACACACAGAGCTATATTTTCTTCCCAGAAGCACCTATAGGACTTGAAGTGTGTTAGTCCATTACACACACAGAGCTATATTTTCTTCCAGAAGCACCTATAGGACTTGAAGTGTGTTAGTCCCATTACACACACAGAGCTATATTTTCTTCCCAGAAGCACCTATAGGACTTGAAGTGTGTTAGTCCCATTACACACACACAGAGCTATATTATTTTCTTCCCAGAAGCACCTATAGGACTTGAAGTGTGTTAGTCCCATTACACACACAGAGCTATATTTTGTTCCCAGAAGCACCTATAGGACTTGAAGTGTGTTAGTCCCATTACACACACAGAGCTATATTTTTCTTCCCAGAAGCACCTATAGGACTTGAAGTGTGTTAGTCCCATTACACACACAGAGCTATATTTTCTTCCCAGAAGCACCTATAGGACTTGAAGTGTGTTAGTCCCATTACACACACAGAGCTATATTTTCTTCCCAGAAGCACCTATAGGACTTGAAGTGTGTTAGTCCCATTACACACACAGAGCTATATTTTCTTCCCAGAAGCACCTATAGGACTTGAAGTGTGTTAGTCCCATTACACACACAGAGCTATACTTTCTTCCCAGAAGCACCTATAGGACTTGAAGTGTGTTAGTCCCATTACACACACACAGAGCTATATTTTCTTCCCAGAAGCACCTATAGGACTTGAAGTGTGTTCGTCCCATCACACACACAGCTCTATATTTTCTTCCCAGAAGCACTTATAGGACTTGAAGTGTGTTAGTCCCATTACACACACAGAGCTATATTTTCTTCCCAGAAGCACCTATAGGACGTGTAGTGTGTTAGTCCCATTACACACACAGAGCAGGACAGAAGAAGCACCTATAGGACTTGAAGTGTGTTAGTCCCATTACACACAAAGAGCTATATTTTTTTCCCAGAAGCACCTATAGGACTTGAAGTGTGTTAGTCCCATTACACACACAGAGCTATATTTTCTTCCCAGAAGCACCTATAGGACTTGTAGTGTGTTCGTGGCAGGCAGGCAGAGCTCCTATATTTTGTGTTCCCAGAAGCACTTATAGGACTTGAAGTGTGTTAGTCCCATTACACACACAGAGCTATATTTTCTTCCAGAAGCACCTATAGGACGTGTAGTGTGTTAGTGGCAGGCAGGCAGAGCTCCTATATTTTGTTACCAGAAGCACCTATAGGACTTGTAGTGTGTTCGTGGCAGGCAGGCAGAGCTCCTATATTTTGTTCCCAGAGGCACCTATAGGACTTGAAGTGTGTTAGTCCCATTACACACACAGAGCTATATTTTCTTCCCAGAAGCACCTATAGGACTTGAAGTGTGTTAGTCCCATTACACACACAGAGCAATATTTTCTTCCCAGAAGCACCTATAGGACTTGAAGTGTGTTAGTCCCATCACACAGAGCTCCTCTATTTTCTTTGCATAAGCACCCACAGGACTTCTAGTGTGTTAGTGGCATCACACAGAGCTCCTCTATTTTCTTTGCAGAAGCACCCATAGGACTTCTAGTGTGTTATTGGCATCACACAGAGCTCCTCTATTTTCTTTGCAGAAGCACCCACAGGACTTCTAGTGTGTTAGTGGCATCACACAGAGCTCCTCTATTTTCTTTGCAGAAGCACCCACAGGACTTCTAGTGTGTTAGTGGCATCACACAGAGCTCCTCTATTTTCTTTGCAGAAGCACCCATAGGACTTCTAGTGTGTTAGTGGCATCACACAGAGCTCCTATATATTCTTCTCAGCAGCACCCACAGGACTTCTAGTGTGTTAGTGGCATCACACAGAGCTCCTCTATTTTCTTCTCAGCAGCACCCACAGGACTTCTAGTGTGTTAGTGGCATCACACAGAGCTCCTCTATTTTCTTTGCAGAAGCACCCATAGGACTTCTAGTGTGTTAGTGGCATCACACAGAGCTCCTATATATTCTTCTCAGCAGCACCCACAGGACTTCTAGTGTGTTAGTGGCATCACACAGAGCTCCTCTATTTTCTTTGCAGAAGCACCCACAGGACTTCTAGTGTGTTAGTGGCATCACACAGAGCTCCTCTATTTTCTTTGCAGAAGCACCCATAGGACTTCTAGTGTGTTAGTGGCATCACACAGAGCTCCTATATATTCTTCTCAGCAGCACCCACAGGACTTCTAGTGTGTTAGTGGCATCACACAGAGCTCCTCTATTTTCTTTGCAGAAGCACCCACAGGACTTCTAGTGTGTTAGTGGCATCACACAGAGCTCCTCTATTTTCTTTGCAGAAGCACCCATAGGACTTCTAGTGTGTTAGTGGCATCACACAGAGCTCCTATATATTCTTCTCAGCAGCACCCACAGGACTTCTAGTGTGTTAGTGGCATCACACAGAGCTCCTCTATTTTCTTTGCAGAAGCACCCACAGGACTTCTAGTGTGTTAGTGGCATCACACAGAGCTCCTCTATTTTCTTTGCAGAAGCACCCATAGGACTTCTAGTGTGTTAGTGGCATCACACAGAGCTCCTATATATTCTTCTCAGCAGCACCCACAGGACTTCTAGTGTGTTAGTGGCATCACACAGAGCTCCTCTATTTTCTTTGCAGAAGCACCCACAGGACTTCTAGTGTGTTAGTGGCATCACACAGAGCTCCTCTATTTTCTTTGCAGAAGCACCCATAGGACTTCTAGTGTGTTAGTGGCATCACACAGAGCTCCTATATATTCTTCTCAGCAGCACCCACAGGACTTCTAGTGTGTTAGTGGCATCACACAGAGCTCCTCTATTTTCTTTGCAGAAGCACCCACAGGACTTCTAGTGTGTTAGTGGCATCACACAGAGCTCCTCTATTTTCTTTGCAGAAGCACCCATAGGACTTCTAGTGTGTTAGTGGCATCACACAGAGCTCCTATATATTCTTCTCAGCAGCAGCACCCACAGGACTTCTAGTGTGTTAGTGGCATCACACAGAGCTCCTATATATTCTTCTCAGCAGCACCCACAGGACTTCTAGTGTGTTAGTGGCATCACACAGAGCTCCTATATTTTCTTTGCAGAAGCACCCATAGGACTTCTAGTGTGTTAGTGGCATCACACAGAGCTCCTATATTTTCTTCTCAGCAGCACCCACAGGACTTCTAGTGTGTTAGTGGCATCACACAGAGCTCCTATATTTTCTTTGCAGAAGCACCTATAGGACTTCTAGTGTGTTAGTGGCATCACACAGAGCTCCTATATTTTCTTCTCAGCAGCACCCACAGGACTTCTAGTGTGTTAGTGGCATCACACAGAGCTCCTATATTTTCTTTGCAGAAGCACCTATAGGACTTCTAGTGTGTTAGTGGCATCACACAGAGCTCCTATATTTTCTTCTCAGCAGCACCCACAGGACTACCGACTACAATGGCTGGAAGACCGCCAAGGGGAGGCAGAGCGTGCAGAGCCAAGAACACAGGGCAGACAGTCTCTGTTTCTAGTGGACGTGGCCGTGGACGTGGACGTGGTCGTGCATCGTCATCAGCACGTGGCCATGGGACACGCGCGTCTTTGTTTTCGGCAGCTGGACATGTGGAGCCGCATCATGCTGAAGGCTTGGTAGAATGGATGACCAAGCCCTCCTCATCCTCCTCATCCTCTCTCACCCAGGCTCAGGGTACTGACAGAGCATCATCAGCCACCCCTTCCCTAGACCCACCATGTCCTCCTGAGGAGTCCCCCGAACTCTTTGAGCACAGTGTTGGGTACATGCTCCAGGAGGATGCCCAACGATTCGAAGGCTCGGATGACGATACCCAGCTTGAGGAATCTGGCAGTACAGTTCCACCAGCTGCAGCTTACTGCCAGGTTTGCTCTAGTGGTGAAGAGGGAGGGGATGATGAGGTCACTGACTCCACGTGGGTGCCTCAAGGGAGAGAGGATGAGGAGGAGGACGAGGAGGAGGAGGATGCGGCGTCACATGTCCAACGAGGCAGGATGCCCCCTGGAGGCCAGGTAGAGGCCAGCACAGCAACTGTACAACACCGCAGAGCTCCGCCTGTGCAGGGCGCTGCCTCTGCACGTTATCAGAAAAGTTCTTTGGTGTGGGCCTTTTTTGAGACGAGTGCAGCAGATCGCACCACTGCTATTTGCAATATTTGTCTCAAGCGTATCTCGCGTGGCCAAAACATCAGCCGCTTGGGCACGACAAGCATGACCAGACATATGGCGACCTGCCATGCAGCTCGTTGGCAGGCACACATAAAAGACCCACACCAAAGAACTAAGCGGACCTCTCCTTGCTCCTCCTCAGCTGGGATCTCCATCCCCACTACACCTTCAGTCCTCTCTGAAAGCTGCTCTGAGAGGACTGAAGGTGTAGAATTCGGTGTGTCACAACCAAGTACTTGCAGTACACCGACGTCCGAATGCAGCAGGCAAATTTCCCTGCCCCAGCTGCTGGACCGTAGAAAGAAGTACACTCCCAGCCATCCACATGCCCAGCGGTTGAATGCTAGCCTTGCTAAATTGCTAGCACTTCAACTGCTGCCTTTTCAGTTGGTAGACTCGGCCCCCTTCCGTGAGTTTGTTCAATGTGCGGTTCCTCAGTGGCAGGTTCCCAAACGCCACTTTTTCTCGCGGAAGGCGATTCCGTCTCTCTACCGGCATGTGGAGGGCAATGTCCATGCCTCGCTGGACAGGGCGGTCAGCGGTAAGGTGCATATTACCGCTGACTCATGGTCCAGCAGGCATGGACAGGGACGGTACCTTTCTTTCACGGCCCATTGGGTCACTCTATTGGCAGCTGGGAGGGATGCAGGACAAGGTGCAGTAGTGTTGGAGGTTGTTCCGCCACCACGCCTCCAAAACGCGACTACTGCTACTGGTTGTGACACACCTCTCTCCTCCACCCCCTCCTCTTCTTCTTCCTCCAGTGCTCTGTCCTTGGAACCAGCGGTGCTCCGTAGGCGTACAAGGGGCTACGCAAGTACGCAGGCAAAAAGATGCCATGCCGTGCTTGCGCTGGTGTGTTTGGGGGACAGGAGCCACACTGGGCCAGAGGTTCTGGCAGCTCTGCAGGGGCAGGCCGAGAGGTGGTTGACGCCACGTCAGCTTAAGCCAGGAATGGTCGTTTCTGACAATGGCACCAACCTCCTCTCCGCCCTGCGACAGGGGCAGCTCACCCATGTGCCCTGCATGGCTCACGTCCTCAACCTGGTGGTGCAGCGGTTCTTGGGCAGGTTCCCAGGCTTACAGGATGTCCTGAGGCAGGCCAGGAAAGTCTGTGTGCATTTCCGCCGATCTTATAATGCCAGTGCTCGGCTGACTGAGCTGCAAAAGGAGCTGAACCTGCCCAAGAACCGCCTAATATCTGACATGCCCACCAGGTGGAACTCAACGTTGGCCATGCTGCAGCGACTGCACACGCAGCAGAGGGCCATCAATGAGTACCTTTGCGACTACGGCACCAGGACAGGGTCAGGGGAGCTTGGGTTTTTTTCCCCACGTCAGTGGAGCATGATCAGGGATGCATGCACTGTCCTCTCACCATTTGAGGAGGCCACGAGGATGGTGAGCAGTGACAGTGCATGCATCAGTGACACTGTCCCTCTTGTCCACCTGTTGGAGCATACGCTGCGTGGGATAATGGACAGGGCACTTGAGGCAGAACAGAGGCAGGAAGAGGAGGACTTCCTTGCCTCTCAAGGCCCCCTTTATCCGGACAGTGTTCCTTCTGTCCCACCCATCACACAGGAAGAGGATGAGGAGGAGGAGGAGGAGGAGGAGGATTGTGTGAGCATGGAGGTGGAGCCTGGCACTCAGCATCAGCAGCAGCAGTCTTTTAGGGATGATGTACAGTCCCAACAAGCCAGTGGACTTGTACGTGGCTGGGAGGAGGTGGCTGGCGATCATGTCATCCTCAGTGACCCAGAAGACTCCGGACCGAATGCCTCAGCTAACCTACGCTGCATGGCCTCCCTGATCCTGCAAAGCCTGCGGAAGGATCCTCGTGTTCTTCGGATCAAGGAGAGGGACCATTACTGGCTGGCCACTCTCCTTGATCCGCGGTACAAGGGTAAGGTTGCGGACCTTATCTTGCCGTCGCAGAGGGAGCAGAGGATGAGACATCTCAGGGAGGCCTTGCAGAAAGGTCTGTGCAACGCGTTCCCAGAAACTGGGAGGCTACAAACTCCTGGTCCTGGGCGACGAGTTGCTGAGGCTTCGGTCAGTGGCAGAAGGAGCGGTGGGGAAGGTGGACGTCTGACCGATGCGTTCAGACAATTTTTTAGTCCGCAGCCCCAAGGTATGATCGGTTCCAGCAACCATCGCCAGCGTCTGATATACATGGTGCAGGAATACCTTGGGGCAAGGTCAGACTTGGACACCTTTCCCACCGAAAATCCTCTGGCTTACTGGGTCCTGAGGATGGATCACTGGCCAGAGCTTGCACAGTATGCAATTGAGCTACTGGCCTGTCCTGCCTCCAGCGTTCTTTCCGAACGCACATTCAGTGCTGCTGGAGGATTTGTGACTGATCATAGGGTGCGCCTGTCCACCGCCTCGGTTGATCGACTGACATTCATCAAAATGAATCAGTCTTGGATCACCACCAGCTACCAGGCACCTGAGGCGGATATAACCGAATAATTTTTAATGTCACATCCCTTCAAGACTGCCTATGCTGATGCTGAGTGACTGTCCTCTTATGTTCACTGACTATCCTCTTCCTCCTCCTCAATGATCCATGCCACAGCACCAGTGCCTAAGGCACAATTTTTCAGCCCCTGTTTAACAGGGGCGTGTACTTACAATTTTTTTAAAAAATGCTTCGCAACACGTGTGACTGCTGTGCTCCAAGTACAGTCTCTGTGAGGGCCGTGTTGCAGTGTTGTGGCACCAGCACCAGTGCCTAAGGCACAATTTTTCAGCCCCTGTTTAACAGGGGCGTGTACTTACAATTTTTTAAAAAAATGCTTCGCAACACGTGTGACTGCTGTGCTCCAAGTACAGTCTCTGTGAGGGCCGTGTTGCAGTGTTGTGGCACCAGCACCAGTGCCTAAGGCACAATTTTTCAGCCCCTGTTTAACAGGGGCGTGTACTTACAATTTTTTAAAAAAATGCTTCGCAACACGTGTGACTGCTGTGCTCCAAGTACAGTCTCTGTGAGGGCCGTGTTGCAGTGTTGTGGCACCAGCACCAGTGCCTAAGGCACAATTTTTCAGCCCCTGTTTAACAGGGGCGTGTACTTACAATTTTTTAAAAAAATGCTTCGCAACACGTGTGACTGCTGTGCTCCAAGTACAGTCTCTGTGAGGGGTTGCAGTGTTGTGGCACCAGCACCAGTGCCTAAGGCACAATTTTTCAGCCCCTGTTTAACAGGGGCGGGTAATTACAAATCTTGATCTAATAGTTCACAGCAGGGCCCATTCCTGCGCCCACCAAGAGTAACTATGAGGGCCTACAGTCTTGTGGCAACACCGTCCACCACCACCGCCAAAGGCCCAATTTTTCTGCCCTGTTCATCAGGTGCTTGCAATTACAAATCTTGATCTAATAACTCACAGCAGGGCCCATTCCTGCGCCCACCAAGAGTAACTGTGAGAGCTTACAGTCTTGTGGCAAAACCGTCCACCACCACCACCACCACCACCACCACCACCCCCAATTTTTCTGCCCTGTTCAACAGGTGCATGCAATTACAAATCTTGATCTATTAACTCACAGCAGGGCCCATTCCTGTGCCCACCAGTCTTGTGGCTACACCAACATCTAATAGGGCAAATTTCTGCAGAGTATATACGCCAGGCCCCTACTTTCAAACATCCAACTTACAAACGACTCCTACTTGCAAATGGAAAGAGAAAACAGGAAGTGAGAGGAAATCTACCCCTAGGAAGGGAAATTCTATCCTGTTAGATTTAATTTGGGGAAAAGGTATCTCCTCTCTACTGATACTTTATCACCAATCCTTGTTTCAATTAAAACCCCACTTTTCCAAAAACATTTATCATTGGGACGGAAAGTGAGGTGACATGTTCTGAACAGATGTGCAAAGACAGCAAATGTTACAGGGGTGATAACCCCTCCCTATGTTCTCCAAAAAGCTTAAAAATAGATTTTTTTGGGATGGAGCTACACTTCATAATGTACCTGTTCAGATTCTACTTAAGATCAAACCTAAAGCCGCAAGTGGTTTTAAATGGCTTCTTTTTTTCCTTTACAAATGTCATTTTGTGCAAGGACAGTTCTAAACACGGGAAACACATGCCACTTCACAGGCATACTTTGGACACCCCCCAGGTACCATATTTAAAGGAAAATGTCACTTTTTTTTTTTCACTTTATGCATCATTAAAATGACTGCTCCCGAAAAAACGTTAGTTTTTAAAAGTTCTTTTTGCATTGATATATGTCCCCTGGGGCAGGACCCGGGTCCCCAAACCTGTTTTATGACATTAACATGCATATTGGCCGTTGTAATTAGCACTTTTGATTTCGAACGTTCGCGTCCATTATAACGTATAGGGTTCGAAAATTCGCGCGAACTTTCGGTCCGTTCGAAGGTTCTGGTTCGAACCGAACCCGGGGGTGTTCGGCTCATCCCTAGTACACAGATATCTTAAGATCTCATTCTCATTTCCAGGCATAATTCAGAGGTTTCGGTGTTTGAAGGTTAAAGTGTTGTATAGGAAGGAAATCAGTCCTGCTAAACATGGGTCGTTTTTGCATTTCAATTTCAAAAAATGTAAGTGTTAGAGCACCCCAGCACCCCCCCCCCCCCCCCCCCCCCCCCCCCCCCCCCCCAACACGGTTGCAGAACATAATGTGTGACCTAAAAATATCGAAAAAGGGGGCAGTGTTAATTTTGACATCAAATTTCGATTTTGTTTTATTTATAGTCTTTTGACTAAAATACCATTTTAGTTTTATTCGTATATTAGTCATCTCAATTGTTTTAGTTTTAGTCGTATTTTAATCAACTAAAATCTCCAGTACATTTTAGTAGACTAAAATCTCCAGTATATTTTAGTCATCTAAAAGCATTTCTTTAGAATTGACAAACTCATTATATACTCCTGGAGTAAAAATCAAATAAAATGTTATTATTGATGATATGAAGGTTTGAACATTTACTACAGATTTAGCCATTGTAATATATAATGTCTCTTGTGATATATAACCAAATTTCATGAACAAACAATATATATATATATATATATATATATATATATATATATAGTGCGTGTTTTTGGTAAAAAAAATTGCGCAAAGGTTATAGCGTCTTTAATCTATGGTATATTTTTAGGGGATTTGTTTTTATTTTAGGGCTGTTACTGATTAGTATGTTCGTGTTCGATTAATCGTTTTTTTTTATCGATTAATCAACTAATTTCGATTAATTATAATGCACATACAGATCCAACTACTTTTAGCTGATCTCCTTGCATTGCAACTCTGCATTAGTCAGTGGTAAATGTGGTATACACTATATACAATCACCCGACACTAGTTAGTTTCCACAATCCATGACTTAACTTCACAGTTCACACAAATACATTTTAAATTCAAACTGTAGCACTGTCGTAAGTATTTTTTTTTCCACAGTAGCTTGACAATCCCTCCACCTCCGGTCTAACTAATCACTCTCCCCTTATGGCATGGACCCCTGTGCAAACAGGTGGTCATGCAAGCTGTTATAAAAAGGGTTAAAACGGACCATAAACTTCTCTCACGTCTCCTTAGATCTCAGCAAGGACGCCAGGCCATGGGTAGAAAGAAAAGATCTAAGTGCTCACCGCTTAAGTATAAGATTACATTTTTGGTAGAGGTGAGTACTGATCAAAAGGATTTTGATCGATCAAAAAAATTTACGATTAATTGAGGAATTAAGCTTTAATTTCCACAGCCCTAATTTATTTATCTTTTTTTATTAGTAATGGTGGCGATCAGCAATTTATAGTGGGACTGCGACATTGGGGCGGACAAATCAGACATTAAGTAACACTTTTTATACTTTTTTGGGGACCAGTGATGCTAATACCATGATACGTGCTAAAAGATATGCACTGTCACTATACTAATGGCACAGGGGCAATCAAAGGGTTAAATGTCTCCCTAGAGGATTATTGGTAACTGTGGGGGAGGTGCTTTGACTGGCGGAAGACAGAGATCTGTGTACTGCTTAGCAGAAACACAAGATCTCTGTCTTCCCTGCTAACAGAATGGCGATCTGCCTTGTTTACAAAGTCAGACCGCTGTTCTGCCTCTGTCCGATTTGTCTGGACAAATCGGACATTAAGTGATACTTTTTATACTTTTTTGGGGACCATTGACAATAAATCTGTGATACGTGCTAAAAGATTTGCTCTATCACTGAACTAATGACAGAGGGGCAATCAAAGGGTTAAATGTGTCCCTAAGGAATGTTTGCTAACTGTGGGGGAGGTGCTTTGACTGGGGGAAGACAAAGATCTGTATTCCTGCTTAGCAGAAACACAAGATCTCTGTCTTCCCTGCTAACAGAGCGGCAATCTGCCTTGTTTACATAGTCAGACCGCTGTTCTGCCTCTGTCCGATTTGTCTGGACAAATCGGACATTAAGTGACACTTTTTCTACTTTTTTGGGGACCAGAGACACTAATACCGTGATACATGCTAAAAGATATGCACTGTCACTGTACTAATGACACAGGGGGAATCAAAGGGTTAAATGTGTCCCTAAGGGATGCTTGCTAACTGTGGGGGAGGTACTTTTACTGGGGGAAGACAGAGATCCATGTTCCTGCTTAGCAGAAACACAAGATCTTCCCTACTAACAGAACGGCGATCTGCCTTGTTTACATAGTCAGATCGCTGTTCTGCCTCTGTCAGGAACGATCGGTGGGTCCCAGCGGACATCGGGCTGTGTCCAATCATGGCAGGAGCAGGTCGCTGGCGGCTAGTGTGTGCACCACAGACCTGGAAGTGCAGAATCACGTACCTGTACGTGATTTTGCGCACAGGAGCCGCCGCCCCGCAGTAAATGTACGCGGGGCGATCGGCAAGAGATTAACATGTGCCAAAGTTTCTATGTCCCACGCTGTGCAGGCTGCTAGATTCTATACGAATCTTCACTGCAGGGCTGTCCAGTCCTCTTCCTGCTACTGACATACTCTGGAAATAGGGGAGAGTGCGATCAGTCAAAGAATTCTCTCCTCCATTCACAAATCATGTTACAGGCAATGTAATCACTGAAAGAACTTTTCTCAATGGAGGAGAGAGCATGTCTCTATTGGACCATCTTTTGTGCAGCTGAGACCCAAAATTTGTTAACCCCAGCAGTGCCAGAGGTTCAGCAGTAGGAAGAGAACAGGGTAGTCCTGCAGAAAAGCTTTCTAGAGAATCCAGCAGCCTGCACATCATGGCACATACTTCATTGCAGATAAGAAAAGTAACTAAAGCTGTAGAGAAAATGTTTTTTATAACTAAACTTCAACTTAAAGAAAAAAATAAAAATCACTATGGTAACATGCATAGTTTTCAGTTTTTTCATGCGACGTATTACACACATTAAGCATAAGTAAACATTTACCACCGCCTCTAGAGCTTTTCTTACTTAGTAAATAGAACCCATTAACATTATAGTCTGAAGATAAATAAAGCACTTGTACGGTACCTAACTGCAAAGCAGATTAGCATAATAAGGCAGGCAAGGCATGTCAGTCCGTAAGACTTATTAAATAATAATCTGTATTTCCAGGTGGATCCGTGTCCTTCAAAAACTACTCTGAAGCATCTAATACATGACAACTATGCGCTCGCTATACTAGGAAGAAAATATTTATGTATTCGGATAATTCATTGATTATTCCGCCGTTGCGTCTTTTGTATATGCCTAAGCTATAAAAGCATTTTCAGCAGAATGTCGCCACTTATTATCAGACTGAAGATGGCCAAGGTAATGTAACACTGAATGGTTTATATATTCAATGGAAAGCACGGTTGAGGGTGAACATGCTACTGTGCAGCTTGTTTTACTCCTCAAACAATAAAGCGTCTATAAGGGTAGTACTACGGGGACCAATAACCATACCTACCAACATTCTGAGGTGGGAATGAGGGACACCTACTAGCAAATGTATGTAGGCATAGGACACACCCCCTGCAACACCCCCTTAAAGGAGAATTAACCAGGGATCAAGTCCTGGGGGAAAAAAGTGTGGGAACTCCCACCCAAGATCCACTCCCCCACCAAAAAAAATGATACGCTCATATGCATATATATTTCACAGAAAATACAGTGACTGTAAATCCGACATGCTACAGGAGATGACCAGACTGCGAATGCGACATACTACAGGAGATGACCAGACTGCGAATGCGACATACTACAGGAGATGACCAGACTGCGGATGTGACTACAGGAGATGACCAGACTGCGAATGCGACATACTACAGGAGATGAACAAGTAGCCAGTTTTAAAATTTAAACCTGTCCTCAGCCCCTTTATAGCACCCCATTTGTAGATCCCCCCTTCACATTCCTGCCTCCCTTTTATATCACCCCTCCTTCCTCTAATACTTTCCCCCTCTGTCCTTCATTACA
The DNA here is from genome assembly GCA_028564925.1 of Lithobates sylvaticus. NCBI lineage: Eukaryota > Metazoa > Chordata > Amphibia > Anura > Ranidae > Lithobates > Lithobates sylvaticus. Next base: position 153,551,441 of record CM053037.1, read on the forward strand.
GTGCCCTCTTCCCTGTCTTACCTTACGCTATGTGATAATAACCTTAATTATGCAAAGATAATATCATAAACAATATCATCAATGCTAAAAAGAAGAACAAATATATATTTTTTCTTCTTTCTAGCATTGATGATATTGTTTATGATATTATCTTTGCATAATCAAGGTTATTATCACATAGCGCTGCTTTTTCTTTATTTTTATATACTTTCGTACTCACTTTCCCTTGTCCTAAGCACCCCACCATAGTCTTATATTTGCCTGTCCATGCCTTTGTAAGATCCACATTGTGGGGCCCACAGGGAGTTGCACAGCCAATGCTGCAACCTCTATGCTCAGTCCCATGTTTCTTAATTATTGGTTATCCAAAGGTGCGGGCACAAAAGCCTTCTCCGAACATTGATGCACAGTGCACAGAAGGTCAGCGCTCCTGGTAATAGCAAATCTCTTGAACTTCTTTAGATGAATCATCATGGATAAAAAAGAAGCATATTTTTCAAGGACAAGTTGATTTGATTTTGATTCTAGCTATTGTAAAGCTACATTTATTGGTTGTATATTTGATGTTTCAATGTAATCCTGTCAAAATAATAATAACGTTTATTGAAAGTAAAAAAAAAAAAAGGAAAAAAAGAAGCAGATTGGAAACATTTAACGCTACACATTTACACACTTCAAGAGTAATTCCACTTTTGGAAAAAAAAAGCATCCTTTTTTGGGTGATCTATGTACAGTGCAAAGATTTAAACAAACTTTGTTGCAGATTCCTGCCTTTTGTTATTCTGAAGAAATATGTTTGTTAGTCCGTGTGAATGTAAAAGGGAGTGATTTTTATAATTATCAGTCAGCTGCTGCTCTTGCAGGATTCTAATGAGGAAAGCTACAGCGTCTGCATCCCTTTAGATGGAATTTCCTCACTAAAGATTACATTTTTATTGCAGGGGATGCCCAAAATCGGACTTGATTCTCAGTGCAGACTTCTGGAAAAATCAGTAAGCCAATCACACAAGCAGGAAATGACATATATAAACAAAAAGAGTAGTCCTGGGAATCTTACTCAATGGCCCCTAAACGGGGGGAGAGGTACTCACCTCCATAATAGGAGGGTGGTGATCTGCAGAACAGCTATAAAAAAACAAAAAAAGATATGATGCACACACCCTATTGAGTAAACTTCTCCAATATATTTATTAGAAAAAACTGCATAAAATTAACAGCATCTGCTGGATGGAAAGTAGGTAAGCAGGATCAGAGAGATCAAAGCGTGCGGTGACACAGGCAGGTGGGGACCCGTCCTTCCATCTACATGTTTTGTTTCTGCCAACTGGAACTTCGTGCATTAGGTAGGGTATATGGTTAGGAGAGGATATAGTCGGTTAGGTAGGTTGTGGGGTGTGGTATCTGGTTTAGGGGGGAGTGGGCTCATGGGAGGTGGGGATTAGGAGAATTTGGACATGATGATGTTAATTTTATGTGTTTTTTCTACGTGTTCTTTCTATGCGTTGGGCCGGCTATGAGGGGAGGTTGGAGGCCGGAAGTTTTTTTCTGCAGGCATGCGTTGGGCCAGCTATGAGGGGAGGTTGGAGGCCGGAAGTCTTCTTTTCCCATAGGTGTGTGTTGGACCAGCTATGAGGGAAGGTTAGAGGCCGGTAGTCCTCTTTTCCCACAGGTGTGCGTTGGACCGGCTGTAAGGGGAGGTTACGGGACAGCACTTTTTTTCAGGTATGTGTTGGACCAGCTGTGAGGGAAGGTTTGAGGGCGATAATTTTTCTGGGGTGTATTGGACCAGCTGCAAGGGGAGGTTGGAAGCCGCTACTGTTTTCGTGCATGTGTTCTACCGGCTACGAGGGGAAGTTGGAGGCCAGGAATTTTTTTAGGGGTGTGTTGGACCGGCAGTGAGGGGAGGTTTGAGACCGGTACTTTTTTTACATGTGTGTTGGACCGGCAATGAAGGGAAGTTGGAGACCAGTACTTTTTTAGGTGTGTGTTGGGCCGGCTGTAAGGGGAGGTTGGGGGCCAGCACTTTTTTTCAGGCATGCGTGGGACCGGCTGTGAGAGGAAGTTGGAGGCTGATACTTTTTTCAGGGGTGTGTTGGGTCAGCAGTGAGGGGTGTATAGAGACTGGTACTTTTTTCAGCCGTGTGTTGGACCAGCTGTGAGGGGAAGTTGGAAGACGGTACTTTTTTCAGGTGGGTATTGGACCAGCTATAAGGGAAGGTGATTTCACAAATGATTGTATATATATGCAACCAAAATCTCAGTTTTTCAATGATTTTTTTGAACTAGTTTAGACTCTCCATGTATTTCCCACTATGTATATCACAATTTGGAGACAATGTTAGAGTAGAGTTAGGGACCACACTGTACAGAGGTGTCTTGACGTGGCAGTGTAGCTTCACGTATATTTGTAAATGTATCAAAAGTAAACCGAACACAAACTGTCCAAGCAATTTAGACTTTTTTATTTTGCTGACTGGCTGGTCAGTGTGTCGGCGGGGCCTGGTTCGGCTTGCGTGTGAGGGAACCTTTTGCGTGGAGCGCGCTCCTCAATTTCCAAAACCAGGTAGGGACTGCAGTCGTGTGAAAAATCTAACATTAAAGTGGTGGGACACCCTAAAAATGAAAACTACAAAAAATGTTAGTAACAATTTAAAATAAAAAAAAAAAAAAAAAAATTTTTTTTTTTTACTTACCAGAAATGGCTGTTGCTAGGCAGATCGTCCTAATCTGCCTCCTCCAACGCCGCGGTGATCTTCTCTTCTTCCGTCTTCAGGTGAATGGGGCGCGGTGTGTTGTGGGAACTGTGTCCCACAACACACCGCGTTCCCCATTCACAAATAAGAATCGCGCATGCGCAGTAGGCCGCGCGCCGACTCGCGCATGCGCAGTAGGCCGCGCGAAGCCGCTGCCCTTACTGAGGATGGCGGCGCTGGATCCGGGACGCCGAGGGACATCTCGGCCTCCACGAACGGCAGTGCGGGCGCCCTGGGAGGGTAAGTGTGCTTATTAAAAGTCAGCAGCGACTTTTTTTTTAGCTGCTGACTTTGAAATTTTTTTTTTTTGAAGCTGAAACACCCCTTTAAGACAATTCTCCGACCTAGAAATGAGCCTTCACTGTGTGCAGTAATAAAGCCCAGAGCTCCTTAGAAAGTACCGCCCCATGTCACTACACACTGTAACTGATGTATGTTGTATTAGGAGGGACGTGCTGTGCCTGCGCCCAGTGCTGGATTTAGACCTTGGGGGCCCCGAGGCACTTCAAGTTCGGGGGTCTCTCAACATAGAAATTAAATTATATGAAAAATAAAGAAGTAGCTGAAATGAATGATAAACCACATTTAAAACAAAACGAGTTAGGTTTCCGAAGAAGACACTTGTCTGATTTTTTTTTTTACAGTCAATTTTATTCATACATCACAGTAATGCATCACACTACAATATGTACAAATAGTCTTTCTTCCTGCTGTTAGCATCTGCAAAAAAAGTCAGCCATAGATGGATCAAATCTCGGCCAGTTCAGCAGGGACCAGCCAAGATTCCATCCATCTGTGGGCAGGCTGGTTGCATCCAGGGTCGGTGCAAGGATTTTTGACGACACAGGCCAAGGTACATTTTACTGCCCCCTCTATCCTGGTGCACTAAGGTGGCTGCCTAAACAGCCTTATGCTTGTGCCAACCCTGAGTGAACCCCATTATTTACAGAAAGCTAGCATGTAGCGCCCCCTATCATATATACACAGGAAGCATGTAGTGATCCCCATTTTCTATAGACCAGTGGTGACCCACACTATTCACAAAAAAAATAAATAATTGATGTCTTTTTTTCCCACAAATAGAGCTTTCTTTTGGTGGTATTTGATCACCTCCTGGGGTTTTTTTATTTTATGCGCTATAAACAAAAAAAGCGACAATTTATAAAAAAAATTAAAAAAAACAATATTTTTTACTTTCTGCTATAAAACATCCAAAAAATAAAAAATCAAATTTCATAAATTTAGGCCAATATGTACTTTGCTACATGTTTTTTGGTAAAAACAAATCCCAATTTTTTTTTTTTTTTTTGGGAATACCTATGGACGGGTCGCCACTGCCAGGGACACCCCACTTCATTCCAGGGACACCCCACTTCATTCCAGGGACACACCACTTCATTCCAGGGACACTCCACTTCATTCCAGGGACACTCCACTTCATTCCAGGGACACTCCACTTCATTTCAGGGACACGCCACTTCATTCCAGGGACACACCACTTCATTCCAGGGACACACCACTTCATTCCAGGGACACACCACTTCATTCCAGGGACACAGGGATAATCACTTCATTCCAGGGACACACCACGTCATTCCAGGGGCACTCCACTTCATTCCAGGGACACAGGGACACACCACTTCATTCCAGGGACACACCACTTCATTCCAGGGACACTCCACTTCATTCCAGGGACACACCACTTCATTCCAGGGACACAGGAACAATCACCTAATTCCAGGGACACACCACGTCATTCCAGGGACACTCCACTTCATTCCAGGGACACTCCACTTCATTCCAGGGACACACCACTTAATTCCAGGGACACTTCACTTCATTACAGGGACACTCCACTTCATTCCAGGGACACACCACTTCATTCCTGGGACACTCCACTTAATTCCAGGGACACACCACTTCATTCCAGGGACAATCCACTTCATTCCAGGGACACTCCACTTCATTCCAGGGACACTCCACTTCATTCCAGGGACACACCACTTAATTCCAGGGACACTTCACTTCATTACAGGGACACTCCACTTCATTCCAGGGACACTCCACATCATTCCAGGGACACACCACATCATTGCAGGGACACTCCACTTCATTCCAGGGACAATCCACTTCATTCCAGGGACAACCCACTTAATTCCAGGGACACACCACTTCATTCCAGGGACACTCCACGTCATTCCAGGGACACACCACATCATTGCAGGGACACTCCACTTCATTCCAGGGACACACCACATCATTGTAGGGACACTCCACCTCATTCCAGGGACACTCCACTTCATTCCAGGGACACAACACTTCAGCTGTGAATAGGCACGTCACGCTAAAATGTGCTTTTTGACATGTTTTTCATGCGAAAAATGTGCCCAAAAAATCAGGGTATCAGGGGAGCAGTGACAGCCCAGGCTGGAGGCTCTGTTTGCAGGTAAGGACCTGGAGAGGTTTGTTTGCGCCCCCCCAAATTTTTTTTAGCACCAGCCGCCACTGCTATAGACAGACAGCAAGTAGTATCCCCTATCATCTACAGACAAGCAACATGTAGTGACCCCCATCATGTATGCACAGGAAGCATGTAGTGACCCCATTCATCTATAGATAGGCATGTAGTGATCCCCATCAATTAAAGAGAGATGGCATGTAGGGAGCCCCATCATCTATAGACAGATGGCATGTAGGGACCCCCCATTATTTACACATAGGCAGCATTTAGTGACCCCCATTATTTACACACAGGGTGCATGCAGTGACCCCCATTATTTACACATAGGCAGCATGTAGTGACCCGCATTATATACACACAGGCAGCATGTAGTCTCTCAGACATGCATTGTCCCCAATGACACCAATGAAGCAGCAGCAGCCAGTACAGACACAAAGTGCTCCCATCTGACACCCACCATCCATGGTGCCCCACTGTGGGCTGTAGTTCCCCTCACCTGGTGAGAAGGGAGGTGAGAGAATCCACCCAGATCTTCTCTCCGGGTCACCCGCTCATCCAGCACTCTGCATTCTCCTCAAACACTTTGCTGTCTGTCCCATCTGTACACCGGGCCAGTGAAATGCTGTGTATATGGCACATTCAGCTGATCCCCCTGAACTCCACTGCTATGGATGAGGATGTATACTTTTACCACCCTCATATTCAGCACTGCGCTACTTTAACTGCCAATTGCTCGGTCATGCAACACTGTATGCAAATTCTATTTATATCATTTCTTTTCACAGAAATAGAAATTTCTTTTGGTGGTATTTGATATTTGACCACCACAGTTTTTTTTTTATTTTTTGATCTAAAAATTAAAAAAGACCAAACATTTAAAAAAAAAAAAAAAATCCAATATTTTCTACCTTCTGTTATAAAACATATCCAATAACATACATTTCTTCATAAATTTAGGACAAAATGTATTATGTTTCATGTCTTTGATAAAAAAAGAATCCCAATAAGTGTATATAATTGGTTTGTATGAAAGTTATAGCATTTGGTATATATTTGTAAATTATGTGTATATATTATATACTGTATATACACACACACACAGTGCCTTGCAAGAGTATTCACCCCCCATTGGCATTTTTTGTGTTTTGTTGCCTCACAACCTGGAGTTAACATGGATTGTTTAAGGATTTGCATCATTTAATTTACAGAACATGCCCACAACTTTGAAGATGTTTTTTTTATTGTGAAGCAAACAACAAATAGGACAAAATAACAGAAAAATGTGCATAACTATTCACTCCCCTAAAGTCAATACTTTGTAGAGCCACGGACACCTTTTGCGGCTATTACAGCTCCAAGTCACTTTGGATAAATCTCTATGAGCTTGCCACATCTTACCACTGGGATTTTTGCCCATTCCTCCTTGCAAAACTGCTTAAGCTCCTTCAAGTTGGATGGTTTCTGCTTGTGAACAGCAATCTTTAAGTCTGACCACAGATTTTCTATTGGATTGAGGTCTGGGCTTTCACTAGGCCATTCCAACACATTTACATGTTTCCCCTTAAACCACTCAAGTGTTGCTTTAGCAGTGTGTGTGGGGTCATTGTCCTGCTGGAAGGTGAACCTCCGTCCTAGCCTCAAATCACACACAGAGTGGTACAGGTTTTGCTCAAGAATATCCCTGTATTTAGCACCATCCATCTTTCCCTCAACTCTGACCAATTTCTCAGTCCCAACTGCTGAAAAACATCCCCACAGCATGATGCTGCCACCACCACGTTTCACTGTGGGGATGGTGTTCTTTGGGTGATGGCCAGACATAGCGTTTTCTTTGATGGCCAAAAAGTTACATATTAGTCTCGTCAAACCAAAGCACCTTCCTCCATATATTTTGGGAGTCTCCCACATGCCTTTTCGCAAACTCAAAATGTGCCATTTTGTTTTTTGTTGAAAGTAATGGCTTTCTTCTGGCCACTCTGCCATAATGCCCTACTCTATGGAGGGTACGGCTTATTGTCGTCCTATGTACAGATACTCCAGTATCTGCTGTGGAACTGCAGCTCCTCCAGGGTTACCTTAGGTCTCTGTGCTGATTCTCTGATTAATGCCCTCCTTGCCCGGTCCATGAGTTTTGGTGTGCGACCGTCTCTTGGCAGGTTTACTGTTGTGCCATGTTCTTTCCATTTGGTTATGATAGATTTGAATCATCAAAGATTTGGATATTTTTTTATAACCTAACCCTGACTTGTACTTCACAACAACATTGTCCCTTACTTGTTTGGAGAGTTCCTTGGTCTTCATGGCAGTGTTTGGTTAGTGGTGCCTCTTGCTTAGGTGTTGCAGCCTCTGGTGCCTTTCAAAAAGGTGTGTATATGTAATGACAGATCATGTGACACTTAGATTGCACACAGGTGGACATCATTTCACTAATTATGTGACTTCTGAAGGTAATTGGTGGCACCAGAACTTTTTATGGGCTTCATAACAAAGGGGGTGAATACAAACGCACATGCCAATTATCAGTTTTTAATTTCTGAAAATTGTTTTATGTATATATTTTTCTAATTTTACTTCACCATCTTAGACTATTGTGTTCTGATCTATCACATATAATTCAGATTAACAAAACATTGAACTAAAGGCTGTAATGTAACAAAATAGGTAAAAAGCCAAGGGGGTGAATACTTTTTCAAGGCACTGTATATATATATATATATATATATATATATATATATATATATATATATATATATTGTGGTAGTGGGGTACCCCACCAGTGTTTGGACGGAGGATTCTCAACCAGGCAGGTTGAGGGGCTCCAGTTTATTTGCTTATTTGGGAGGACACTGGCTTTTCAGTTTCCTCATTGTTTACTAAAATCCGTTTTGGGATCTGGAGCCCGGGGATTTTGTAGAGATCCGGGTGGGATGAAATCCCCAGTCCTGGGTCCAGGTTTTGAGATCCACCAGCATACTGACTGGTCAGGTGTGTGCTGGGCTATTTGTAGACACCTGACCATGGTTCTGGGCTCCACCCTCCCAAGGAGTCCAGGCAAGCAAGGGAGAAGTGTGCATGTCTGCACAGGTCTGTCTGTCTGTCAGAGCAGACAGGGGAATCAAGCCTGTGGGCTGGAAAAGGAAGCTGGAAAAGAGTGCTGAGGTACTGAGTGTACAGGAACTCTGTTAAAAAGCCTAGAGGGCTGAAGCATAAGTCTGAGCAGCAGTGCTGCTAAAGAAAGCCAGGTGGCTTGGTATTTTTGGTTTTACTTACATTGTTGCTGTGGAAAGCTGAAACCCCTGTGTGGGCAACTCTTCTGTTATCGGACATTTTCTTTCTTTAATAAAAGTGGGCCTACAAGCCCTTAAAATGGCATATCTGGCGTGGACTCAGCTCACTGGTAAGCTCTACCCTTAAGCTAAAACAACCCTGATGTTATATATATCACAGACATCTTTGAAAATTCTACACATTACTCATTTGATTAACATTCAGACCAAGAAACATAGATTATCATGTGTACGTAGCCTTTCTTCAAAATTATGTTTATCCTTGAAAATCTAAGGGAGTGTCCAGAGAGAAATCAGGGAAAGAGCCCAACACCCAGTGGTCAACAAACAGCAGCTACAGGCCTATTCCTCCACGCCTTTATCCATACCCTTTGCCGCCATCTTTCTTTCTCGAGACCCCGAATTCCCCCTACCTCACCAAGAATCTCACACACCACCACTGGAACAGGAAGGACTTTGTGCCGCAAGGATACCACATTCCAGGTGTAATATCGGACTACTAAGCTGACTAGAAAAAGAGTGTCCAAATTAAATCCCTTGCGATTCTGCAATGCTCCATACACCCACTCAGCATTAGACATGCTAGGGAAGAAAGGAATATTCAGAGCCCTACCCACCTTTTTATAGACTTCTATATTGAAAGGGCACTGAAGCAAGAAGTGGTCCATGGTTTCCACTTCACCCTGACACTCCGCTCTTGGACAACCACGATTGGTCTGGTATGAATTTAAAGGGGTCCCCACACAAAAGAACAAAAAAAGAGGTGTGGGACCCTCCAAATTCCAAAAAAGACCCTTCAGGGGCAGAGGTTCCAATTCCTTACCACTTTATCCAAAGAAGTAAAAAGCTTGGCTTTAGATACAATTTGACCCTTGGTCCACAAATGCATTTAGAGACAAAAGTAAAATTTTTTCCCCTCTCCAAACCATGTAGCGCTATTTTCAGCAGTGCAGTCAAAGCTACGGAAAAACGGTGCAAGTGAAAATCAATTCAAATTGTTCATTATACTTCCAACTTTCTATTAGCTGAGGAAGCATTATAACCGATGAGTTGATTGAACCCCCCCTCTGCTGCAGAATATGAATTCCCGATAACAAAGAATGGATTGTAGAAGTGCATCTTCCATACAGGAAGGATCATGCTTTTATGTTTCCAGCGTGAAAAGAGGCTAAATGGCCCTGACTGAAGATCATTCCTCTCCTGCTAGCAGGATGGGACAAATCTGCTCATACGTCCTGGCTTCCCCAGAGCAGCGCTCACAAATCCACATTTGTAATGCTGCAGATTCTCCACGCTAACAGTGCATGAGCCGGATAAGACTGGGATTTAGAGAGGGGGGCTCATAAATCTCAGTGTCTTCTGCTATGCTGGATTTTTTTTTTCCCCTAAGATGTGTCAGCATCTTTTGAGTAAATTAGATTGTGTCTATAAGAAATATGACTCTCGGTTAACTATTTACACAGCACGAGTTCTGGTTCTTCAAAGGGTCTGCCTGCTCAAAACTGCAAAGCTTTTGGTTTTCAGCTTCAGGACCCCATCACTGGTCATTCTTGGCCTGCTGAAAATACATAAAATAACAACGTTCCCCTAGCATTAAAGAGACTTTGTTGCCAAACCATTCATTTAAACATAAATCTTCCAATAACATTATATGTGCATTTAAAGCGGGACTAAACCCATCAATTAAGGGATTCCACAAATAGTTATATTCCCAGCATACCAGGATAAGGGGGTACCACTGGTCATAATGTACGGGGCCCAGACCAGCAGAGGGGCCCAGGCAACTTGGTGAAACTGATGTGGGCAGGGAGGGTATTTGGCACGGCGGGGGTAGTTACCGCTTTATCAGTGTTGCCAACCCTCCAAAATGAAATTTACTGGCAGAACACCAAAATTTACAAACACCACCAATTTTTTACTAGCAAAAAATCATGAAATTTACTACCACACTATGGAGGCTCTTCTCTTCTACCCTATGTCCCTGGAGACAATGTTTTAAAGGAGCTGGTCATGGAACTTGGTGTTGGTGGAGAAACAGCCTTGATACTACAGGGACCTAGGATATACCCAAGGAGGAGGAAAAGTACACAGTGGTGGTATACATCCATTTGATGCACCTCTCACCTTGAGGTGAGAGGCTAGCAGACAAGGGTGTGGATTGGAGAAGGGTATTCACAAGCTTTTATATTACCTGCATTTGGACTTTTTTTCTTTCTTTGCTGCACTTACTTCTATAGAGACTATTGCTTAGTACCTGTAGTTATTTCGGATAAATTTTGGATTACTCATCCCTGTTAATTTTTTGATTTTTTTATGATGCCATTGTTATTGCACTATTTTGCACATTGGGAAGTGAGATTGTTATCAGCACTTTATTATTAGCACTTTATACCTTAGGATTAGTTTAGAGGTATTCATGAATAGTATTAGCACTTTATTATTAGCACTTTACATTTTAGTATTGTTGTAGAGTTATTTAGTGCTGCTTCACTACAAATCCCTTACATTATTGTATTCACTCCCCCCTTACATCAGTAACCCCCTTTAGACTGGCCTGGCGACGCTGTCACTGGCCTCCTCTCATGCAGGGCTCAGTCAGACAGCTGCAGCTTGGCGACTATTCTATAGTCTCCTCTCCACAGTCCACACATGTCTGTCTCTTCCCGTAACCCCCATCCCGGCGGCGCTCCCACTCTTGACTCCTTTCTAGGATGCCCTCAGAGACTGCAGACATGATAAAAGACAAGAGATGGTCAGAGGCTGCAGACATGATACAGGAGGTGGACAGAGGCTGCGGACATGATACAGGAGGTGGACAGAGGCTGCGGACATGATACAGGAGGTGGACAGAGGCTGCGGACATGATACAGGAGGTGGACAGAGGCTGCAGATATGATACAAGAGGTGGACAGAGGCTGCGGACATGATATAGGAGGTGGATAGAGGCTGAAGACATGATAAAGGAAAAACTACAGGAGGTGGACAGAGGCTGTGGACATAATAGTGTCCTCCTCACCCCCTCACATTAGCCTCCTCCTCTGCCCACCATCATATTACTTCTCCACATCATCAGTGTGCTGTGTCCTCCTCCCGTGCCCCTTTCACCTCTCCACAGGTCAGGGCAGCACAGTGCAGAGGTGAAAGGGGCATAGGAGGAGGACACAGCACACTGATGATGTGGACTGGAGAAGTAATATGATGGTGGACAGAGCACCTCAGTCTCTGTCCACTGCATGGCATGGCTTCAGCCTCCCTGGCTCCCAGTAACATCCTCCTCTCTCTCTGTCCCCTTTTTACTACGGATATCCCCCCACAGCTTCACTCACCTCCGCCTATGATGACGAGTGTGCACTGCATGACAGGACAGAGTAGATCTTTGGAACGGGGCGGAGCAATTATGTTACTGAGCATGTTGCGTGGAATGGCGCATGCGCAGTTGCGTGGTCGGCTCACGGCCATCTTTTTTACGGGCATCGATGCCCGTAACGGATTTTACCTGGCAGCCTGAAAAAGGGTTTAAATTTACAGGCTGCCCATAGATTTACGGGCTGCCCGTAAATATATGGGCAGTTGGCAACACTGCCATGTATGGCTCTCTCTTCAGCTGAAATCTGGTTTCTCCTCCTCTCCCTCCCACCGGCTTTCAGCAGCTGCAGAAGGAGCGATACAGGTGATCAGTTCCAGTAATGGTCTTTCCGCCGCACCGATCACCCTCCCTGCGCACTATATTTTTCCCCTACTGCCCAAGCCCGACCCCTGAAGTGCTGCCGGCTTCCCTCCTCTTCCTCCTCCAGCTGCAAGCACACAATAGGATCCTTCAGGATGGGGATCGGGAGAAGGGTCTAGTAACTATGTCACAGCCCCTTCCTTTCCTGAATGAACACAATGAGTAATCAGTACAGATCACTCACTGTGTTCGTTCGTAACTGAAGCATAGTAAATTGTGTTTATTTGAAAAGGGGGAGGGGGCGCTCAGGTTGGCTGTATGGGGCCCTGTGGTTTCTAACAGCAGCCCTGATGTTGTAATTGTCACATTTGCTTGTGCTTTCAACCAAACTGTCAAACCATGAAATGGCTGTTGTCATAATGTCACATGTGCAGCATCATTACAGTTCCAAATCAAACAGAGCCCAAGATGGCAGCTTCCTTGGCCAAGTTTAGCAAGTGTCCATATCCATTAGTTAACTTTAAATAAATAAAGATTCTGGTTGGGCTGGTACATTTGTGTATTTGTGGTAACTTCTCCCATGGCAGCCACTTAGCATTGTCAGCATGCAACATAAAGTGCTATAACTGGTTGAGTCTCTTGGTAAAACAATGTGTAACTTATTCAAAGCAAAACAAAAAAAAAACTCCACAAAAATAACATTTTATATAAGAGGGCATGATGGCATACATACAAAAAATAAACAAGGTTTAGGGTTTCCAAAACCTGCTCTGTGCAATGGTTTTGCACAGAACAGCCCCAATGCTCCTTTTTTAGGGTCCTCCGCCTGCACTCCTAGCTCCTCTATGGGGGCCCTCGTGCCGGCTCACTCCTGAGCAGCCTTGCATCTATTGACACAGACAGCAGGGCTCGATCCTGCTCTCACTCTCTTGTCATAGGATTTGATTGACAAGAGCGGGAGCCAATTGCTTTTAGTCTGCCCAGTGAGGAGGGACACAGTCGGGAAAGCCACTACTCTTGTGTACAGTGCTGAATCGAGATTGGGCTTAGGTAAATATAAGGGGGGCTGGGGGAATCCTCTGCAACAGAAAGTTGTTTTACCTTAATGCATAGAATGAATTAAAGTAGAATAAACTTTAAGGCTTTCGAACCACCTGAATGCTACACCCTCACCACTTCCTAACATTTATTTGTTTTCTAGCCGCACATAACCAAATCCTTATATTGATAATACATCATATGCATATGACATAATTTTGGCAAATGGTGACGTGGCTTCTCATTTTCTCAACGCATTTCACGTTGGTCCGCTTCCACAGGTTAAAGGCGTTGTAAAGGCAGAAGGTTTTTTTATCTTAATGCATTCTATGCATTAAGATAAAAAACCTTCTGTGTAGCAGCCCCTTCAGCACCCCCCAATTACCTACCTGAGCTCCTTCTCTTTCCAGCGATGTCCACAAACACCTCAACCATCCAGTACACTCCTCCTGATTGGCTGAGACAGAGCAGCGGCGCTACTGGCACCCACGGCTGTCAATCAAACTCAGTCAGCCAATCAGGGGAAAGAGGGGGCGGGGCCAGGTCGGGGCTCCGTGTCTGAATGGATACAAGGAGCTCTGACTCGGCTTGGGTGACAACCTGTAACAAGCTGCTGGCTGACGGGCACTCAAAGGAGGGAGGGACTAGGAGCAGCAAAGAGGGACCTGAGAAGCGAAGGATCCGGGCTGCTCTGTGCAAAACCAACTGCAAAGAGGAGGTAAGTATAACATGTTTGCTATTTAAAAAAAAAGAAACAAGCCTTTACAATCACTTTAAGGCCACTTTCACACTGAGGCGCCTCTAAACTGCCAGTAAAAACTTTCAGGCGCTTTTGAAGAGCTTTTCAGGCGCTTTTGAAGGGCTCTCCATTAATTTCAATGGGTAGGGGAGTTTTTCACAGCCCTGCCAGCACACTGCCCCAGTGTGAAAGCGTTCATTGATTTTATTGGAAATAAGTTTTCGTGAGCTTTTTAGGCGCTGTTTTTAGCGTGAAAGCGCCTGAAAAGCGCCTCAGTGTGAAAGTGGTCTAAGTGTAAGAAAACTATATGACCAAATTGTCTACCTAAAAAAAATAACATACTGTATACAAAATGTTTTTAATTTGGCACATTCTTAAATTAATACCATGCTTATTTTTACTATAGGCTGGCAAATAGACAAAAACAGCTTATAATAAAAAAGAAAAAAAAAAACAATTTTTACATTTAGTAGTAATGAGTTTTTCCTTTTTTTTTTAGCACTTTAATGGAACTAGCGGCCAGCACCTGTGTGTTTGGTTGTGCAATTGATCAATTTTATAAACGTATCCACAGTATGGGGTATTGTGTTGTGGAACATTCATTGCGTGGGAAGTGGATAAAAAAAATACTGCTGATTACTTGGAAATACCTTCATGAGAATAAAAAAAAAAGTGAGTAATTTCTACACTATTTCAGCCTATTCAACAGTATGGCGGTGATCCTTCTTCAAGTGTGACAGATTCCCTTTAAGATCTCCTGCATCTCTGTTTGATATTTCCCTAGAGTTTCTCTTATTGACAAGCTGCTTTTCATATTGGATCCTGGTGTTAGCGGTTATTAAAGCAGTCATGATAAAGATAAAACCAGCAGTTTTCAGTCAGCAAATGAGCACAATCACAGAGCGCATGTAAATAGCCCAATTAAGTAGTTAGGAAACAAGAGTCTGCCATGTGTCATCAATCAGCCATAGTCAGACACAAGAGCCATCTGGGAGCACAAATATCCTTTTCAATCCAAGCTGCAATACTCCAATGGCAGGAAAATGATCACACTATGCTATGTAATAAAAATAAAGCTATTATGGGTGCAAGGGGTGCTGTTAGACTGCTCCTGATCTTCTCTCTACTATTTTCATTACACTCACCTGGCATTTAAAGCCCAGCTCTCGGCATTTTTTTTAAATGGCACAGTTCTGGCTGCAATACTCACATCCTCTCTGGTGCTGTTTCAAGCAGTAATTCCTTTCCACCATTAGATGTCCTCAGTCTTCCAGGATGAATGACACCAAGCATCTTTCCCTTCCACTTCCCCATTCCCTTTTCCTTCACCTCTTCCATTCCCCTTTCCCTTTCTTTTTCTCTTTTTTTTCTTTCACTCTTATGCCGCGTACACACGACCGGAATTCTCGTCGGAAAAAGCTCTCATGGTTTTCCCGTCAGAATTCCTCAAACTGTCTTGCCTACACACGGTCACACCAAATTTCGACGGTCAATAACACCGCGACATACAACACGTTCGATGGCACTATAAAAGGGAAGTTTAATGCTTCCGAGCATGCGTCAAATTGTTTCCGAGCATGCATTGGAATTTTGCGTGTCGGAATTGCATACACACGATCGAAAAATCCGATAGAAAGGTTTTCCATCGGAAAAATTAAGAACAGGCTCTCAATCTAAAGTCCGTCGGAAATGCCGACAGAAAAAGACCGATGGGAATACACACGGTCGGAAAATCTGAGGGACAGCTCCAATCGGACAGTTTCCATCGGAAACTTCGGCCGTGTGTACGCTGCATTAGTCATTTTACCTTCTTCTACTGTCCCTCAATTTCATTCTCAGTCTCTCCACCTTCTTCTAATCGCTCCCCATCTCTTTTTTGCATATTATCACTCTTTCCTTCCCCTTCTTGGTCAACCTTCCGTCTTCTAATCTCTGGTAGATTTGTAATAGTGTTGGACCAATGGGTATAAAAATTCATATTCTTTATGCATATATAAAAAGTTAGTTCTCTTTTAAGTAGGTCAGCTTGTGGTGAAAATGTAACACAATAGTGGACCCTTTTAGATTAGTAATACCAGCCGACATAATTTAGCGCTATGCCCTTTGGGTGCAACCCTTGGAAGGTATATACGTATGCTAAGTGCGGGGAGTCTGAGAAACCTCTAGTGTTCTTCTTCTCTGGTGGGCCTTTTCAGGAAAGCAGGAAGACCCTACCCTTATCAGCAGGTGACCTTACCGTCAGCTCCCCCTCTGGGTGGGGATGCCTAGAACTGATCCTTGGGTAAGATCATTAGCATCCCTCATTGTGAAGTATGGCAGGACATTGTCGGACTAGTGGTGTGGCCCAGGTCTCCTTCTCTCCAAAACATTAGCAACGCATTCACTAAGCTTGTGCCGTCATCAATTTGTGTGACTGTTATTTTTTTACCGTTCTATAGAAAAGCTGCTACTCGTTTCCGAGGAATATAGTGTGGGCTGCGTTTATTCTCTGCCAATGGGGGACTGCTCTCTGCAGCTATGCTTTCTCACAGATGCCATTAGTACTGTGACCTAGATGCTATTGCATTGTAACGAGCCATCTTGTCTCTGTCTCTCTCTTTGAGTCGTATTTTCTCCCTTTCAGTGTTATTCTCTCTATTCCTTAAAACGTTTCCTCACCCTTCAACTGTAAATCTTGACCTCCCTCCTCCCTGCCTCTTTCCATCCCTATCTTTCAAAAATATTGTCCCTGTCTACCTTAAAAGCAAAGTTAAGATAAAGCCAGCCATAGATGGTTTGATTCTCAGCCGGTTCACCAGGGACCGGCCAAGATTAGTACCACGTGTGGGTGTGCTGATTGTACCGAACCCAAGTACCAGCATGTTAGATTTTTCATGTAATGCCAGTGGCTATAGTTGCTAGCAATAATCACTGTGCGTCTGTCCCCTTACACCCCCCCACTAGCCAGGAGAATACAATAGCTCTCCGAGAGGTATTCCCTCATTAACACTAACTGAGTTGATGGTGAATCAAGCGATTTCTTGGGTTACAGGAAAGAAAATGGCACCATCTGTGGCCTGCTTTACCCTCCCATCCCTCCCTACCACCCATTTACATTGAAAAAACAATGAAACAATAGAACCCATTTTTAACTCACTTAAATTGGCCAGCCAACCAACTGCTGATGGTCTCTACACTTGTCTTGTCACAATACTGTACAATTCACATCTTCTTTTCTGTCCGGCATACATCATTCCCCCATCTTCCAACCCTGCCTCTGATAAAGTTGGCATTTTTTAAAACCTCTGAAAGGCGTTGGCTCCGTCCTTTATCCTAATTCATATTGGCAAACATTTATATCTGGACAATTCATTTTTGGTGTAGCGCTTTAATCTCAGACCCATTCAGATGCAGGCAAGGATGATGGTATAAATCCTTTGGCATGGAGAAGCTGCTTGTCCAGAATCCAAACATACTGTCCAAATATCACCACAAATTCCTATACTAATAGTATGACCTTAGGGTTCCAGTGCTATCTCCCTGCTTCCCCAAGCCCATGGAAAATGTACATGTCAACCAGGCAGGGACATGGGCATCCAAAGAAGGACCCTCCTGCTGTACTTTGCAGTCTATAGATATAAAGGCTCAGGACTTGGCATGTCATATGACTCTAATTCTGGAAAGTAAAAGGAGATTAAGATTAGCATTTAGATTAGGGTTTGTTAAACTACCATGGTTTATAGATAGGTGCCCAGAACAATGCTTTAAAAATACCCTGTTATTTATTTTTTGCAATTTGCCTTTTATGCTTGCTACAGTAGAAAATGTGAATACTCCAGAAAGAGTCAGTTCACTAGACCAGCCCCTTCCTCTTGCGTATCATTGTCTCCTTTCCACTTGTGAGTGTATCTAATTGCTGTCTGTGCTGGCCCGGCATCTCTACCCCTCCTGTCCCTACATAAACTTTTATACACCAATCAGCCTTAACATTATGATGACTTACCTAATATTGAATAGGTCCCCCTTTTGGTGCCAAAACAGTCCTGACCCTTTGCGGCATGATTGTCGCAACACCTCTGGCCTGTAGGTGAGATGAGGCCTCCATGGATCAAAACTTGTTTTTCCAGCACGTCCCAGAGATGCTTAATTGGATTGAGATCTGGAGAATTTGGAGGTCAAGTCAACACTTCAAACTCGTTGTGTTCTTCAAACCATTCTTGAACCATTTTTTCAGTGTGGCTGGATGCATTATCCTGCTGAAGGAGGTCACTGCCATCAGGGAATATCGTTTTCATGAAGTGTACATGGTCAGCAACAATGTTTAGGTAGGTGATATGCATCAAAGTAACATCTACACGAAAGTTTAAACCCAAGGTTTCCCAGCAGAACATTGCCCAAAGCATCACCCTGCCTCCACCAGCTTGTCTTCTTCCCATAGTACATCCTGGTGCCATCTCTTCCCCAGGTAAGAGATACACATGCACCTGGCCATCCACATGATGTAAACAAAGATCTGATTAATCAGACCAGGCCACCCTCTTTCATTGCTCTGTGGTCCAGTTCTGATGCTCACATGCCCATTGTAGGTGCTTTTGGCTATGGACACAGGTCAGCATGAGCACCCTGACCGTTCTATGACTATGCAGCCCCATACACAACAAATTGTAATGCCAATTTTTTCTGCTGCCTAGTAAATCCCATGACTTTTAGATGCCATTGTAACAAAATAATTATTGTTATTCACTTTATCTGTCAGTGATTATTGTTATGGCTGATTAGTGTATAGCAGCTAGGTGGGGTGCGAAGGAAAATACTATAGAATGTTACTTAAAGCAGTGGCGTCACTAGGGTTGGTGTCACCTGGTGCAGAAAACATTGGTGTCACCCCCCCTCCACCAACTATAGTCCCCCCTCAGTACAGACCCCCCTCCCTCAGTACAGACCCCCTCACTAAGTACAGACCCCCCTCCCACAGTATAGATCCCCTTCCTCAGTACAGACCCCCCTCCCACAGTATAGATCCCCCTCAGTAAAAACAGACCCCCCCTCCCTCAGTACAGACCACCCTCTGTCAGTATAGACCCCCCTTCCTCAGTACAGACCACCCTCCGTCAGTATAGACCCCCCACTAAGTACAGACCCCCCTCCCTCAGTACAGACACCCCCATCAGTGTAGAATCCCCCTTCTTAGTGCAGACACGCTCCTTTAGTGCAGACCTCCCATCAGTATAGAATCCTCCCTTAGTGCAGACCCCCCCATCAGGATAGAATCCCCCCCTTAGTGCAGACCCCCACAGTATAGACACCCCCCCCCCTTAGTATAGACACCCCCCTTAATACAGACCCCCCATCCCAATAGACACCCCCATTTAGTGCAGACCCCCGCAGTATAGACACCCCCCTTAGTGCAGACCCCCCCCCCATCAGTATAGATCCCCCCCTTAGTGCAGACCCCCCCATCAGTATAGAATTCCCCCTTAGTGAAGACCCCCCATCAGTATAGAATTCCCCCTTAGTGAAGACCCCCCCCCCCATCAGTATAGACACCCCTTAGTGCAAACCCCTGCAGTATAGATTCCCCCCCTTAGTGCAGACCCCCCATCAGTATAGAATCCCCCCCCTTAGTGCAGACCCCCACAGTATAGACACCCCCCTTAGTGCAGACCCCCACAGTATAGACACCCCCTTAGTGCAGACCCCCCCCATCAGTATAGACACCCCCTTGGTGCAAACCCCCGCAGTATAGACACTCTCATTAGTGCAGACCCCCCCATCAGTATTGAATCCCCCCTTAGTGCAGACCCCCCATCAGTATAGACACCCCCTTAGTACAGACCCCCACAGTATAAACTGTAATAAACCCTGACCAGGTTTTTTTTGGTTAGAGCCCCCCTCCCCCTCTTCATTACCTCTTATTTAGTGGTCACCAGTGTATAGGAGGAACCCTTTCAGTTCTCCCACATAGAGAAGTTTGGCTCCCATGGTTGAGACGCAGGATCTTTCATTCTATTACTAGGGTAGGACCCACTAATTCGGGGTACTTTGTCGCAATTAGTGGGCTTAGCACTATATAACCATATAGTGTGACCAAACCCCCGTATTTTTTGAATATGTTCAGGTGTTTTTAACTAGCCCTGCAGGAAACGTCATTCTTGAATGTGTGCGCTGTAATATGTTCGCTACCCCACAGTATAGACACCCCCGTTAGTGCAGACTCCCCATCAGTGTAGACACCCCCCTTAGTGCAGACCACCATCAGTATAGACACCCCCTTAGTGCAAGCCCCCGCAGTATAGACAACCCCGTTAGTGCAGACCCCCCATCAGCATAGGTGCCCCCCCTCAGCATAGGTGACCACCCTCCGTCAGTATAGACCCCCCACTAAGTACAGACCCCCCTCCCTCAGTACAGACACCCCCATCAGTGTAGAATCGCCCCTCTTAGTGCAGACACGCTCCTTTAGTGCATACCTCCCATCAGTATAGAATCCTCCCTTAGTGTAGACCCCCCCATCAGAATAGAATCAGAATAGAATCCCCCCTTAGTGCAGACCGCCACAGTATAGACACCCCCCCCTTAGTATAGACACCCCCCTTAATACAGACCCCCCCCATCCCAATAGACACCCCCATTTAGTGCAGACCCCCGCAGTATAGACACCCCCACTTTAGTGCAGATCCCCCCCTTAGTGCAGACCCCCCCATCAGTATAGAATTCCCCCCCTTAGTGTAGACACCCCCATCAGTATAGAATTCCCCCTTAGTGAAGACCCCCCATCAGTATAGATTCCCCCTTAGTGCAAACCCCTGCAGTATAGAATCCCCCCTTAGTGCAGACCCCCCATCAGTATAGAATCCCCCCTTAGTGCAGACCCCCACAGTATAGACACCCCTCTTAGTGCAGACCCCCACAGTATAGACACCCCCTTAGTGCAGACCCCCCATCAGTATAGACACCCCCTTGGTGCAAACCCCCGCAGTATAGACACTCTCGTTAGTGCAGACCCCCCCCATCAGTATTGAATCCCCCCTTAGTGCAGACCCCCCATCAGTATAGACACCCCCCTTAGTACAGACCCCCACAGTATAAACTGTAATAAACCATGACCAGGTTTTTTTTGGTTAGAGCCCCCCTCCCCCTCTTCATTACCTCTTATTTAGTGGTCACCAGTGTATAGGAGGAACCCTTTCAGTTCTCCCACATAGAGAAGTTTGGCTCCCATGGTTGAGACGCAGGATCTTTCATTCTATTACTAGGGTAGGACCCACTAATTCGGGGTACTTTGTCGCAATTAGTGGGCTTAGCACTATATAACCATATAGTGTGACCAAACCCCCGTATTTTTTGAATATGTTCAGGTGTTTTTAACTAGCCCTGCAGGAAACGTCATTCTTGAATGTGTGCGCTGTAATATGTTCGCTACCCCGCAGTATAGACACCCCCGTTAGTGCAGACCCCCCATCAGTGTAGACACCCCCCTTAGTGCAGACCCCCATCAGTATAGACACCCCCTTAGTGCAAACCCCCGCAGTATAGACAACCCCGTTAGTGCAGATCCCCCCATCAGCATAGGTGCCCCCCCTCTGCATAGTCGCCCCCCCCCCGCACATGTCCATCTACTTATAATAAAGTGTACAGTACAGACCTCAGAACAGCGCGGCTGCGGACGTATACACACAGCGGTGTGTGTCTCTCTGGCTCCTCGTCCTCATTGGATGTAAACAGAGAGGAGGAGGCGCCGGCGGCTTTAGTCTGCTCCACTGACAGCGCAGATCATCAGGGCAGCGGGCGGTGTTAGCGGTGCCGCAATCCACGGGTGTCACCCCTCTGGCGGGTTTCACCCGGGTGCGGCCCGCACCCCCCGCCCCCACCTAGCAACGCTACTGACTTAAAGTGGAGCTAAACTCTGTAATAATTATCTATCCTTCAATAGTCTGATTACCCTTGTCTGTCTCTCCCCTTCACCTAAAAAAAGAAAACACATAAAAGTGAGTTGTTGCAAGGCAAAGTTATGCAAGTCTCTTTTATTATCATTTAGGCTCTGTGGGTATTGTTTTATAGCTGACCGTTAATAAAAAAAACTCATAAAATTTCATTAAATCTGAGTGAATTTAGCAGCAACTAAATATTGTAAATCAATGCAAATATGCAGAGAAATAACTTTCTTAGGACAGAGCTATTGGTGGTCATTTAAATGTTAGTCAGGGCTGCTGATTTAAGACACGTTATACATTTCACAACTAAGCTCTGGGGGTATATAAAAATAAACTCACTTACAGGGTCTGAGACCGCAGAGTTCTCCAGCAGTGTTCAAAGTGATCCCCAGCAGAGTCCGGTTAGCAGGATAGTGCAAGTAATGGGTAAGTCTACTTATTGCCTAGCGTGTATCTAAAGGTAATTTTATTTTGGATAGAGTGTGGAATGGTTAGAAGTCAAATTTGTATTGCTGTCCAAAAAATAGATTCCCCATTACTATTTGCCCTGCTCACCATAAATTACCAGACCCAAATTTCACTTCTCCAATGCAAGCAGAAGCGTCTGAATGCGTCTTGCATGCACCTTTGCACACAGATCCTTCGGGTTAATTCTCATTGTTCCGTGCGCGTTGCAAACTCCCACGGCCTCCAATACCATTTCTATGCCGATGACACCCACATCTATCTCTCTACTCCTCATCTCACTCCTTCAGACTTCTCTTGTGCTACTAATTTACTAACCGACATATCAGCATGGATGTTGCACCACTTCCTTAACCACTTCAGCCCTGAAAGATTTGGCTGCTGAATGACCGGGCTATTTTTTGCGATTCGGCACTGCATCGATTTAACTAACAATTGCTCGTCGTGTGATGTTGCACCCAAACAAAATTGACGCTTTTTTCCCCCCACAAATAGAGCTTTCTTTTGGTGGTATTTGATTGCCTCTGCATTTTTTTTTCTGCGCTATAAACAAAAAAAGAGCAACATTTTTGAAAAAAACACAATATTTTGTAATTTTTGCTATAATTAATATCCCCATTTTTTTTTTAAAAGCTACTTTTTTTCAGTTTAGGCCATTATGTATTCTTCTACATATTTTTGGTAAAAAAAAAAAACGCAATAAGCGTATATTGATTGGTTTGCACAAAAGTTATAGCGTCTACAAAATAGGGGATAGATTTATAGCATTTTTATTATTATATTTTTTACTAGTAATGGCGGTGATCTGTGATTTTTATCGGGACTGCGACATTATGGTGGATACATCGGACACTTTTGACACATTGTTGGGACCATTGGCATTTATACAGCGATCAGTGCTTTAAAAATGCACTGATTACTGTAAAAATGTCACTGGCAGGGAAGGGGTTAGCACTGGGGGGCGATCAAGGTGTTAACTGTGTTCCCTGCCATGTGTTTCTAACTGAAGGGGGAGGAGACTGACTAGAGGAAGTGACAGATCGTGGTTCCTAGCTAATAGGAACACACGATCTGTCACTCCTCTCAGAACAGAAGAGGGATTTGTACACACACACTTTTGTGTTCTGCCTCTCCTGCTTGTGATCGCTCGTGGCCGGCGGTCATCGCGACCGTCGGCCACAACCATCGGCACCCCCGCAGTGCAGCGGGTACGTGCGCGCGCCTGCTAACCCGCTCCCGCGAGCCGACGTATA
This sequence comes from Lithobates sylvaticus, assembly GCA_028564925.1. Classification (NCBI taxonomy): domain Eukaryota; kingdom Metazoa; phylum Chordata; class Amphibia; order Anura; family Ranidae; genus Lithobates; species Lithobates sylvaticus. The sequence continues at coordinate 153,575,017 of CM053037.1, forward strand.
CCTATGATGGATCACGGGATCGTGCCGACCTGCCGCAGTAAAATGTCTGGTCGGCAAGCGGTTAATGAAAAAAAAACTAGCAGTGTGTACTAGGCTTAAATGTCTCATGGTCCTCTGCCCTGGGGTCAGGAAAGGGCAGCCTCCTCCTGGAGTCAGGAACATGATAAAACGATCTGTCCATTAATATAATGGGAAAATGAATAGTCTATTGTTTGTTCAGCAATGTCTCCTCTCCTCCATTAACTAGTAGCCCCGGACCTGGCTACATATTACTGGCTACAGATTGTTCCTTAAACATTTTCTATGGACTTTTATATTTAGTTCACATGCTGCCATCTAGTGACCTTTTGTGGTAATGCACTTGTTTCTTATGTTCTTTTTCCCTTATGTTATGACACACTTCCTTTTATATGTAATGCTCCACCTTCTTCCTGTGATTGTACTTCCTGTGTCACGGATGCAGCTACAAGCCACATGTAGCTGTAGTAATTCTACATAGTAAGCTACAGACAATATCATCTTTTGACCGCATAAATACTACAATCTATTCATCTGTTTGTATTCTGTCATCTGCTGTAACCTGATGTTCAGATTAAAAGCACCTTTGTGGATGGAATCAGTATTTGGTGAGTTCAAACTATCTGATGAGGATTGTCCTCAGTGATTATATCTTATACAGGCCAGTCATAGAGGTCTCACAAGGGATAGTCGCTTCACAACAATTGGAGTCAGAAAACCAATCATTAAAAGTGGTGGCTGCATTCATTTTCTTTTTTCCCTATGTTTTCACCTGCTGATCTGGTCAGTAACACAGTTCCTGTACTGCAGTGCACAGGCGATAAAGGAGCACAGGGGGCACCTCTGGACAGCAGCATTGTCAGTCTGGAGGAGAGGAGTGTTAGATGTACAAGCATATTTAGATACACTAACAAATAACAGAGCAAGTAAATAAACACTGATCATTGTAAGCACCCCTGCTAGTGTTACATTGTTGTCAATCAAGCCCTGATGAAGGGAATGCTCTTTGACCCATGAAATGCATTGGCTACCTTTTTTGTATCTTTTATTTTATTGGACTAAAGTTGTATTTTGAACCTCTTAGCAATAGTGTGGTGTTTCAATTTCAATTTGTATTAAAAAAGGAGTCTGAGCTGCTCAACCCTTAAGCCAGCAATTCAAATAAGGATGAAAAGGAGCACAAAAGATAATTTTCTTTTTTACCCCCTTACTGACCGTCGGCACAAAAACACGGCTGGGCAAATGGGCGTACAGGTACGTCCCCTTTAAATCACGGCATTGTGGGCACGTGTGCCCGCCATGTACTCCGTGATCTGCCCGGAGCGGAAGAATGGGTTGATTCCTATGTAAACAAGGCATTTCCCTGTTCTGCCTAGCAATATGACAAACATCTACTGCTCCATGTCATCAGGAGCGGTGATCTCTGTCATTTTCTAGTGAGACAATCCCACCACCGTTAGAACCACTCCCTAGGACACACTTAACCCCTTGATCGCCCCCTAGTGTTTAACCCCTTCCCTAACAGTGTCATTTACATAGTAATCAGTGCATTTTTATAGTGCTGTATAAATGACAATGGTCCCACAATAGTGTCAAAAGTGTCCGATGCGTCCTCCATAATGTCGCAGTCACTATAACATTCGCAGATCGCCGCCATTACTACAAAAAAAAAAATAATAATAAAAATGCCATAAACCTACCCCCTATTTTGTAGACGCTATAACTTTTGCGCAAACCAATCAATATACGATTATTGCGATATTTTTTTACCAAAAATATGTAGAAGAATACATATCGGCCTAAACTGAGAAAGAAATTAGTTTTATATATATTTTTTGGGGATATTTATTATAGCAAAAAGTAAAAAATATTGCTTAGTTTTTTTCAAAATTGTTGCTCTTTTTTTGTTTATAGCGCAGAAAATAAAAACCGCAGAGGTGATCAAATACCACCAAAAGAAAGCTCTATTTGTGGGAAAAAAAGGATGTCAATTTTGTTTGGGTGCAACATCACATAACCGCGCAATTGTCAGTGCTGTATCTCAAAAAGTGCTCTGGTCAGGAAGGGGGTAAATCCTTCTGGGGCTGAAGTGGTTACAGTCTCTTTGACTGGACTCTCTACAGCATAGGTGTCCAACCTGCGGCCCTCTAGCTGTTATGGAACTAAAAGTCCCATTATGCATTGCAAGGCTAGTCCCTTGAGGCATTGCAAAGCTAACAAGTGCAAGCATGGCTTTCAAAGGCAGAGGCATGATGGGGACAATAGCTGGAGGGCCGCAGGTTGGACACCCATGTTCTACAGTTCTACAGTGTCGCTTTGGTATTATATGGTGCCATATTTTTTCATTTGCTTCTGTGAGGACTTGCAGAAGCCTAGTTACTGCTTATTACTGTAGTCCTGGAAGAATCTCCATCTCTGCACCCTTGGGAGTTTTGGTAATGTCAACAAAACTTAAATCAATTCCTCCCAAAAGGATGTTCGATTGTACCTTTTATCTGTTTCCGTAATTTCATGTGTAATAATATGCACTGCATTAGGGGAAATTTGTAGTTCCCCGTTCTTCTGGCCCATTAAAGCCTCTTTCCATAGTTATTCCTGTAGTGTACAGCCTGGCACCCCTGCTATTCTTCAAAGCATCACCAGAACTTCTACAGCTCCTTGTAGATCTATTGATTGAAAATTGATGAAGCCGGCTTTTATTGCCTCCACGAGAACAAACAAAGCAAAATGAATTGATTTGACATTGATTGGTAGTATCCTCAGAAGCACTTAGAGGAGATTGTGAAGGCTGTTATCTATTGGTTAGAAGTACATTAAACTGAGACTTGTGTGTAATTCTACCATATGAAGACATTTTCAAGAAAAAATATATCATTTAATTGTAATTTCCAACTCTATAAACGATTACACAGAAATCTTTTTAGCACTTGCTTGTTTTTCTGAGAGATTGCACACTCAACACCATCACATACAGTGCAAGTTCCCCTTTGCAGCTTGCATAAATGAAAAAGGTATGCGTAAACCATTTAATTTAGTTTAATTTAACCACTTAACCCCTGGAAGATTACTAGAGATCTGTGATTGGCTACAGTTAATCACATGGTATAGGGTGCTGTGATTGGCCCGGGTACCATGTGATAGCTGTGCGCAAATCACAGCATCACTATAGGAATCAAAGCTACTATGAATGAAATTGCAAATAATGTGATCAGTGGGTATTAATGCTTTGTTCAATGGGGTAGCCATGTTTACTCACTACATACTGTACACAGCCTTGGCTTCCTGCATTGTAGCACAATAATGTAGTGGTACCCCCGCAGGGGCTGCAGAATGTAGTAGTTCCTCATGTCACCCTGCACAGCCCAGCATTCACTTCCAGACACTCCAGACAATGAACAAGTCCATCAGCTTTGTTTTTGTATTTTATTGAGGGATTGGAACTTGGATTGGGATACGGAATTCATGGGATGCTCAGAAAATGATTCTTGTATGGTATGGGACAATTAAGATATTCTTCTTCTGCACAACACTTGCTGCAGACTATCTCTCCTTCTCCCTCCAGCACATTCTTCAGGTTCAGCTTGCCCATGGTTAGGCCTAACTCTGGTTTCAGCCAGGCCTTAGCAAAGTTCCTTATTACAGGCAGGGACCGCAGGCCCCTCTAGTGTAGCAACAAACATAGGAAAAGTCTTTAGAGCTAGCTGACCTTTTTGATGGACTACTGATCCCAATCTGCCCCTTGCAGACCCTGACAGATCTCCCAGCTGCAGCAGCCTGACTTTCTCAGTAACATCACAGTCTCTCCCGCTGGTTCTACATCCATCTCCGACTGCATCCCAGTCCTCTCTGGCATGTCTCTCCCAACTCTCCCAACTGTGCCTGTCACTACTGACACCTGATGGATCCCTCCTGGAGACTTGCCTGGCAGGATTCCCTGCTGACCTCTCCTGCTCATGTTCAGGACCCCCCTTGGGTTGTGTGGGGTTCCTTCACAGCTTTGATCCCCGGCCCAAGGTCACCCCCCCCCCAGACTGGGGGGTTCCCTCCAAGTCCTAATACTCCCTCTCCAGTTCTTCCACCCAAACAACTCCTCCCCAGCTGGGTTGACTCTAGGTATTTAAGGAGGCCTGACCCCTGCCAATCCAGGTTGGGGATTGGTCAGGGCTCCTCGGTAAACCCCAGACAGCTCCATCTCTCATCCAGTCCTTCCTTCTAGAAGCCTCTAGAAGCAGAAGGGATGTAACCAAAAAAGATTAAACCAGCTGTGAGTCACCAGCCTACTCTAAACCACTCCCAGCCACAGGTCAAAACAAACAGGCCTAGATTTCAGCTTGACCAGCCTAAATTTACCTGCACTGACAAAAATCTCAACTCTAGCACCTACCTAGGTAGAGAGGGCTACACGAACATGAATGCTGTTTCTCGCATTGCAACTAAATGAGTCAGGCTACTCAATAAAAACAACATACAGTGATACCTCAGTTTGTGAGTAATGCAGTATATGAGCGTTACGCAAGACGAGCTGTATTTTTAAAAAAATACTGACTTGATTTGTGAGCGCTGTCTTGCAAGACGAGCAGGACTCAAGGTTCGGGGGCGCTGGAGAACGCTCTGAGACACTCGAGACAATCCCAGCTGGGTTGGGCGGGGGCGTAACATGCATCGGAGCACCTGAAAGGGTCAACAGTTCATGAGTGTCTCCGAGCATCACCAGTGCCCCCGCACCTCTGGCCACATACAGTACTGCATACACCAGCAGTGGTTGTGGAACGAATCATCTGCGTTTCCATTATTTCTTATGGGGAAACTCGCTTTGATATACGAGTGCTTTGGATTACAAGCATGCTTCTGAAACAAATTATGCTCGTAATCCATGGTATTACTGTATTCCATTTATGGCTGCTATATTCCCAACATGAGCACTACTGATTGCACTTAGCCTCTGAGAGCTCCCTCTATGGGTCACTGTAAATACACTATGGGGTCCATTTTTTAAATAATGAATGCACAGCCGTGTTAACAAAAGACCTGTTATTTGCCTAATGCGTGTGTTTCATATGATCCTCAGCGCCATCTAGTGGCTATAATGCAATATTCTGCTGATTTAGGTATTTCAGGAATATACCACATTATGGCCACACGATGGATCGGAGACATTGCTTGAGACATTCACACAGCATTTTTTTTATAAATAGACCCCAATTTTTCTACTTTAACCTCTTGGCACCAACAGTACGCAAATATATGCTCTCTCGGCGGGTGGGCCTTAAAGAGGAAGTAAACCCTGATGGGTTTACTTCCTCTTTGTTTCCCTGCAAAGGTAAAGCATAATAGACTACTATGCATCGCATAGTAGTCCATTATGTGTCACTTACCTGACACAGGAGCCAGCGAAGTCACGATGTCCCCTTGTGTACGGAGCCTCCATCTTCTTGGTGGGTCTCGCTGCTCGGGCGCTGTCATTCGACGGAGCCGCAATGACGTCACTCCCGCATGCGCACGGGAGCCGCCACTTGCGGCATATTGCCGTAGACAGCGGTGCCTGTCTTTTGGCAAATATCTCCTAAACCGTGTAGGTTTAGGAGATATTTCTTGGACCTACAGGTAAGCCTTAATCTAGGCTTACCTTAAACGCTGAGCATCTGTGTATTTGCGTACCAGAATGTAAATACAGCTGTGCCGAGAGCTTGCACCTTGCACGTTCCCGGAGCATTTACTGGTGACTAACGCAAACCTCCCGAGAGCTTTGCAATCATGTGACTGCTGTGACAGCCAATCATGGCAGTCACATGATCATAAACCCGCCCCCCCTGTTTCCTGGCATCTGAAACCCCATAAAGGTTCAGGAGGTTACAGCGCCAAGGGGTTAAAATCTTATGATCATTAAATGTGGTTCATCTGTGAAGTTCTAATTAATTACATTTACCAAACTATAAGGATTGTAAAATATAAATGTGCTAATATATACTGTTAATCAGTGCCAGTTTTAATATTAGTAACAATTGGTAAAATCCAGCCCTTTGCTATCATATACCCAGGCCCAGATTTGGGCCCTAGACACCAATCCCCACTGAAAACTGAAAGGCAGGTGTAATAGCTGCACATACATGCACATGTTCTTTGGGCCAACATGGGATGGTCATGTAATCCCCATTGATTTCCATGCCCTTGCAATCTTCTCATTGTTACATGCATGAACTTCAATGCGGACAGAAAAGAGGACAGCTATCCAAAAAATCCTAACAATTTTACAACCCTTTGCCTACAATTGTCGATTAGGAAATCTGACCCATTACATACTGTATATCAGGCAAGATGAAAATAGGCTTTCGTTTTGGAAAACGCTGAATTACGTTCTTGTACTTTTTGAAATTGATTTTGTTTAGAACAAACAGACAAGCTTGCCTTTCTGCAGGACAATGAAAAGATCAGTAGGATAAGAGCTGTTGAAATATTCCCATCTTGCACACTGTAAAAAGTTGCCTATTCAAGAGGAAGCAGCTGGATGTCTCCCAGTCCCAAATGATGAATTCACATCAAACATACCCTTTATTCTCCTCTCACTGACAGAATATCAGATGTGCTGTACTGCATTCACCATCTCCAGACTAAATCATTTATCATATATTAACCAAGAAATATACATACATATAAATATAAATATATATATATATATATATATATATATATATATATATATACACGTTGTTAGAGGGACAGGCTCAAATGGTATGGACAGCAGTAAACAGTGTATGAGACAGGCATAGGTGTGGGCACAGGGTGTACCAGGTGTGCCTGGGCACTCCCTATTCACCCTGTGTGGCGCAGGCTCCCCCTGCTGCCCCCACCCGGTACCGATTGATCACTCGCTGTGTTTATTCATAACTGAACAGTTTACTATGCTTCAGTTTGTGAATAAATAGGAAGCCGCCCAGCACAGAGCACTTCCCATTCATTCACTGTCCAGTGCAGCTGAGGCTGCAGAGAAAAGGACTGGGGGATCTCTGTCCTCAGTCCCTTTCCCTGTCTCAAAAGGGAGACATCACCCCCTGATATTTCACCAAAGCCCCCAACAAGGCTCCTAACAAAATTGTAAAAAAAATATAAATATTAATAGTGTAAAAGATTAAATAATAAAAAAAAAAACTACTGACACTGTCCTCTACCCTACTGACACCGTTCACTACTCTACTGGCACTGTCCTCTGTCCTAATGACGTCGCCCACTGCTCTACTGACACCATCAACTGCCCTACTTACACCATCCTCTGCTCTACTGACACCATCCACTGCTTTACTGACACCAACCTCTGCCCTACTTACACCATCCTCTGCTCTATGGACACCATCCACTGCTCTACAGACACCAACCTCTGCCCTACTTACACCGTCCACTGCTCTACTAACACTAACCACTGCTCTGGATGACACCGTCCACTGCGCTACTGATACCAACCTCTTCTCTACTGACACCGTCCACTGCCCTACTGATACCAACCTCTTCTCTACTGACACCGTCCACTGCCCTACTGATACCAACCTCTTCTCTACTGACACCGTCCACTGCCCTACTGATACCAACCTCTTCTCTACTGACACCGTCCACTGCTCTACTGATGTCGTCCATTGCTCTAGAGACACCAACCTCTGCCCTACTTACACCGTCCACTGCTCTACTAACACTAACCACTGCTCTGGATGACACCGTCCACTGCTCTACTGATACCAACCTCTTCTCTACTGACACCGTCCACTGCCCTACTGATACCAACCTCTTCTCTACTGACACCGTCCACTGCTCTACTGACACCAACCTCTGCTCTACTGACTACATGTGTGTTAGAGCTTTGGGGTGCACACCCTAATGCAATAGGCTGCGCACACCTATGGAGACAGGGACACCCAGAAACAATTCAATCAGGCTTGCCCTGCACTTTCAGTCAGCAAGGACACAAACAAACACAGTTTCAATGCAGGGGGGCTTTGTACAGCAAGCCCATATCATAAAACAAGGAAAACCTCTGCTCGTTCGAGCCACTTACTAAAACAGTCAGCGCTTTTTATTGTTCTGTCAGCAGTCAGCCTTTTCCCATGACAGGAGATCATTTACAGCTGGTAAGAGGCACGTCGTGTAGAGGTGGAGGTACTATTCTATTACTTTTCCCACGTTTCCTGAGGTGTTGTGTTTGCGTGCCACTGTAGAAGAACACATTGATGTACCATCTTCAACACATGGACTTTTTCTGGTTCTTTATCCATCAAGGATTAATTAGTGACTTTTTCCCCAATTGTATAGGAGTATTTATAAATTTTTTCCACAGGCTGCACAGATATTAATTTGTATATGTGTCACAAATTTAAGGTATCATTCTTGATTATTCACCATCAATCAGCGCAACTTGTATTTTTGATTTTGTATGGTATTGTGTGTGTCTCACATGAAGTTGCAGCAGAGTTTTTTTCAACTTATTTTTCATATGGATTTCAATTATTTTTGTTTCACAGATAGCGCAGTATTTTATTTTTGTTATAAACGTCATAATGTGATAGTATGCATCGCACAAAGCCCTCCAGGGCCGCGCTGTCACCACTTATGCCGCGTACACGTCGGAAAAAGCTCTGATGGTTTTCTCGTCGGAATTCCGACAAAATTCCGCTCAAACTGTCTTGCCTACACACGGTCACACCAAATTCTGACAGTCAATAACACCACGGCATAAAACACGTTCGACTGCACTATAAAAGGGAAGTTTAATGCTTCTGAGCATGCGTCGAATTGTTTCCGAGCATGCGTCGGAATTTTGCGTGTCAGAATTGCATACACACGATCCGGAAATCCGATAGAAAGGTTTTCTGTCTGAAAAATTAAGAAGAGGTTCTCAATCCAAAGTCCGTCGGGAATTCCGACAGAAAAAGACAGATGGGCATACACACGGTCGTAAAATCCGATGACAAGCTCCAATCGGACTGTTTCCATCATAAAATTCCGACCGTGTGTACGCGGCATTAGAGGGCTGACATCTTCCCCTGGTCATTCTTCTGGGTTTGCGGCCTCCGGGTACATGAGTGACTGGGGGCACAAAGACGTCACTCCCGCGCATGCGCGCATGATCTGCCGTTTACAGTACGGGTCCTGAAAGTCTGGTACTGTAAGCCAGACTTTCAGAGCGCATGTGCCGGTGATGTCACCAGCTGCATGCACTCTGAATATCTCTTAAACTGTGCAAGTTTAAGAGATATTCCCAGTACCTACAGGCAGGGCTTTTTTTCAGGGGGAACTTGGTGGAATCTACCACCTCTGGCTCAGACCCTTGGGGGGGGGGGGCTGCTGACCACAATCACATGTAAACACAGAAGTCAGGTTTCTGTATTTACAAGTGACAGCTCTGCACTCTGTGTGTAACTCCCCTGAACTCTGCACTCTGTATGTAATGCAATCTTGGTATTTATTGCCCCTTTAGGACTCTCCTACTGTTCATGAAATTTGACTGACCACACCCACTATTTGATGTGATTTAGAGGGTGTGTGTGGGGGAGGGGTTTTGGGGGGATCGTGGTTGAGTTCCAGCACCTATTGTTTGAGAAAAAAAGCCCTGCCTACAGGTAAGCCCTATTATAGGCTTATCTGTAGGTACAAGTGCTGTAACAGAGTTTTCTACCACTTTGTTAAAATCCTTGTAATATACATAAATCACCAAGAGGGGGTTGTTTTTTTTCTCAATAGTAGTAGAGTCATACTTTACGTATTCTCACCCCTTTGCCCACAGCCTATCCAAGATGTTTGACCATTTGCTAGCTATCAAATTCTCTTGCATATAATATGGCACCACTAGCAAGAGCTATGGTTTACTGCACTGAGAGTTTCATATATTTATACAGTGCTCTTTATCAAAAGGGATACGATGATGCAGTGTTTCTTATTATAACCAGGACCATTAGGTAGCAGTAAGACACATAAGTCATCGACCTTGCTCCTTCTGCTCTCTCCTCCTGGTAATATGTTTCCTGTAAACACTGCCTCTCCCAAGTTCACAGTATATTGTATGTAAAAGTATGTCTATAGCCCTGACTGGGCTATTGTTTATTAAAAATAAAATGTAGCTCAAGCTGCAATGCTTACTCCATCTTCAGAGCTGTCCCCTGCAGTAACACCTTTTCACCACAATATGTCTTCAGTCTTCCGTGTTAAATATGTCCCAGAGTCATTCAGCCCAGAACACTCAGTGTATCACATAATATCACATAGGAGCTGCTCTCTGCATAATCGTGGACCACCCACCACCATCATAAGGTCCAAGAGGACTCATGGGGGGTTATTTACGAAACTCAAAACCACTTTGCACTACAAGTAGAAACTACAAGTGCAAAGTGCACTTGAAATTGCACTCAAAGTGCACTTGGAAGTGCAGTCGCTGTAAATCCGAGGGGGACATGCAAGGAAAAAAAAATAACAGCATTTTAGCTTGCACATGATTGGATGATAAAATCAGCAGAGCTTCCCCTCATTTCAGATCTACCTCTCAGATTTACAGCGACTGCACTTCCAAGTGCAATTTCAAGTGCACGTTGCACTTGTAGTGCAAAGTGGATTTGCCTTTTGTAAATAACCCCTATGGTGTCACATAACATCCTGAAGACTTCAGTGAAATGTAAGTATAAAAAAGTATACAATACTGCTAGTGGGCCTCTTGGGGGATCCTGAAGCCTTGGAGCCAGGGACTTGGACTATGCAGGTAGAGATCTGTGGGTGTCTCCTGTCCCCCAAGATATATGCATCATAGTAACCTTAAGTGAAGGTAAAAAAAGGGAAAACTTTGCTATACACTGTTGTGCCATTATTTGGAACTGTTGTACAATTCTGAACCTCAAGTAGATTGTTCAAAAGTCATTGTATGGCCTGATCTGTGTCTTCCGCAAAGATGGGTGTGTGGAACAAGTTAACCACAATTCTGTATACCAGTAACATAAAGATGCTGGAAGGAGGACCGACCAGACCTGGATGGGAGCAGCAGTGGCCCGGGGATGGAGGGTCCCAATGGTGGGGTGGTCCAGTAGTTAGGATGCACCCATCTAGGCAGCTGGGCTACTATTATACAGTCCTTAGCTGTGGCATGGGGCTGGTCCTAAGAATCAGTTTTCCAATCACATAGAAGTAAAGCCTTGCAAGTATAATGGAGTGGCTCCATACCTGGCTTTTAGGCAAAATCTATCAGGACCTGTCAGTAAGGAGCTGGGTGGAGGACTAGTGCTTTGCGCGGTCTCTCTTGGATTGTGTTTCAGTCAATGCCAGGGCAAGGTAGTCATTGGCAGGAGGAGGAAGATTGGTATGTTCCTTATGTTGTGGGGCCCCAGATGTTAGCATGACCTCAGGTCAGTAGAGTCCAAACAAGCGAAGGGGCTCTGCGTGGCTCCGAAATGTTGCGGTACGTCATCGGCACACCAAGGATTCCCCAAAAGGGTCCAAAGCTTTATTCATATGGTCACACGGTACGTGTGACCATGTGAATAAAGCTTTGGACCCTTTTAAGGAATCCTCAGTGTGCCGATGACATTTCTTCACTCAAGTCAGTTGAGGGTACCAACCCACATGCTAACAAGCTTTATACATACAGTGGGTGGGATGTTCACTTGACTAAAATGGAATTACCTAGAAGTCGTTTTTTCTTTCGGAAAGGTGCATTTGTATTCCTTTTCCAGTTAGCACTGCCTGAAGTCTCTCTACTTGTACTTTTATATTGTATAAAACAAGTAATCTAGATTTAGCTGCTCTTTAAACACCTCGCCATACATGTGCTTCTTTGGCAAGCCATCTGTGGATATTTATCTGCCTGAATGATGACGGTTGCTAACTTTTATTTATAGAGGGACTTCACAGCGCCGGTCCTATTTATCCTGCGCTGAGCTGTACCTGTAGCTCTCACCCTTTCTTGTTCCAGATGATTAATTTGTGGGACTTCAGGCAAAACTCTTCTCTTCAGTTGTCTGTACGGCTGCACATTATTCAACGGGGCTACAACAGAACCCCGGCTGTGTCTGATTCAGTGCTGTTGCTCCCAGGGAAGGTGCTTATTTCATTTATGTTGCATATCAAAGTACAAAGAATACAAAGGAGATGAAAATGGTTTAATGTTCTTACATCTGCGCCATACAGAGTGCAGAGATTTTACAGGTCCTTGTTTTTATATAAAGTGTGCATGGCTGTCTATGTGTTGGATGCACTGCTATGGAAAGGGAATGGTCAAGCCTGAAGGCTTAGCCACAAAGCGCTATTCTGGACTCACGTCCAGTGAGATGCACAGTGTACAAAGTGCGCATGAATAGGACACCAACACAAAACAGGTATGCAACAGAAGAAAGTTCTTTGTAGTTGTCTACTGTGTAAAAGAAAACATATATTTTTAAGATTTTTAAAGGGAATCTGTACTGCAAGCTCAATCTAGGTCGAGACCTTTTATTAATTTAGGATGGAACGGGTGTTGAACTTCTGGCCGGTTTTTCTTGCTGTCTATGAGTCCATGAAGGAGATTTCCTCTCTTTTGTGTCCCAAAGTCACAAACTGAAATTAAAAACTAGGGATGCATGATAGCATTTTTTACGAGTACGAGTACCGATACTTTTTTTTAGTACTTGCCGATACCAATTACTGATACCTACCACAACTTTTTTGTATACACTTCAGCTGTCAGCAATAGTACATAGTAATAGTACAGCAATAGTACAAAGCAATTATTTGAAAATGAAATACATTTTTTTTTTTAATTTTGCGCTTTTTTCAATGTAAAATGTGTAAATATTGTATATGTTTAAGGTCTAAAAAGATTAACGAACAAAGCAAGCAAAAAATTTTTTAATTATTAATAGTTTATAAAATAGAAGTGAACAAAAAAAAAAATCATCAGAAAAAATATAATTAAATATAATTAAATGGAGAAGGAAAATAAGGAGTTAATTAAGGCTGATTAGAGTAAGTTAAGGGTTAATAAAGGGTTAAACAGAGGAACATTCAATGAAAAACAGGTTGTTTTAAACCAGGGGTAGGCAACCTTTTTGAGGCGGGGATCTACCTGAACAATATTAACCGCTTGCGGACCAGCTGCCGCTGTTTTACTTCAGAAGGTTGACTCCGCTGCAAGAAATCACGTTGTTGTAAGTGATCTTGCAAGGTCCGGATAGCAGGAATGCTCGTGCGCGAGTCTGACCGCGGGTCCCGCGGATTCGATGTCCGCAGGGATACCCGCGATCGTCTCACTGAGAGGAAGAATGGGGAAATGCTGATGTAAACAAGCATTTCCCCTTTCTGCCTAGTGACATGCATCAATGTGAACCTAGGCGAAAACAGAGAGGGGGCCACAGAAAAGGCTGTTTTTAGTTGTAATACAGCAGGTCCCTCCACCCTCGACTGGATGGGGCTCTTTTTTTTTGTTTTATAAGGAATCAGACAGAAACAGATAGCTCCTACCATGCATAATGTATTCCAACTTGTAGAATCAGAACCCTGATCACGTCAAAAGCACCTGAATCTGCAATTTCGGTTCCATTTTTCTGCCTGATTATTAGCAACATAACAATGTAATGCCATCTTTGTTAGCATTAATTTGGACTCTTTTACGTCGCTACTTTTCATAACTCTGTCGTTTTTATATGCGATCATTTTTTTTGTTTTTAATGCTTGTAATCCTCACTGTAGCCAATAATATGTTTTACTTTATTATTTCATTAAATATGTCAGCCCACTTTGCTTTAAATATGATGTTATCTGCAAATGAACATTACTTATTTATCAAGATTACTTTGGTAGAAACGAGAGTTTAAGGAACACTACTCACTCTGGCATGTGGACGTAAAATGCCTTTATACTTTAATTTTTATTTAAAGTGATACTTTCCTTTTCTTAATCTAATTTATATTTCAAGTTGCAGAACTGTATATTACCAAAAAAGTTGTATATGTCCTGAGAATTGTTAAAAGATGGCTCCACCACCAAGTTGTACAAGATTGTTAAGAGATAATTCCACCACCAATCCGTACTGAACTGTCTACAGCAGGGGTCTCCAAACTTTCTAAACAAAGGGCCAGTTGAATGTCCTTCAGACTTTGGGGGGCCAGACTGTGGCCAAAAGGGAATACAAATTGTCTTGGCGGCAGTGGGAGTAAACAACGCTTCTTTGGTGTCAATGGGATAGTGGAATAGTGTGCTGTCATTGGTGTCAGTGGGAGAAATAGTACCCATCATCGGTGTCAGTGGGAGGAATAGTGCCAATCATGGTATTAGTGGGAGGAATAGTATTCTATCATTGGTATCAAGGGGAGGAATAGTGCCCATCATTGGTATTAGTGGGAGGTATATTATCCTATCATTGGTGTCAGTGGAAGGAATAGTGTTCCATCATTGGTGTTAGTGGGAGGAATAGTGCTCCGTCATTTGTATCAGTGGGAGGAATAATATCCTATCATTGGTATCAATGGGAGGAATAGTGTCCCATCATTGGTGTCAGTGGGAGGAATAGTGTCTCATCATTGGTGTCAGTAGGAGGAATAGTGCTCCATCATTGGTATCAGTGGGAGAAATAGTGCTCCATCATTGGTATCAGTGGGAGGAATAGTATCCTATCATCTGTATCAATGGGAGAAATAATGTCCCATCATTGGTGTCAGTGGGAGGAATAATGTCCCATCATTGGTGTCAGTGGGAGGAATAATGTCCCATCATTGGTGTCAGTGGGAGGAATAGCACCCCATCGTTTGTGTCAGTTTGAGAAATACTGCCCCATCATTGGTATCAACAGGAGAAATAGTGCCCCGTTGTTGATGCCAGTAGCAGGAATTATGTTGGGGTCAGTGGGTGGAATAGTGTCTTGTATCAGTGAGAAGATAAGTGCCCCAAGGGCTGGATAAAGGTGAGTAAAGGGCCACATCCGGCCCCGGGCCGCAGTTTTGAGACCACTGGTCTTCAGCATAAATTGATCTCTTACACAATAGCTGATCATTAGCATAGTAAATACTCAGATTTTTAAAGTGAAAGTAAATCTTTTTAAAATGGACAGCCCCATGGGGTCAATTTATAAAAAAAAATAGCTTTGTGAATGGCTCATGTTTGTAATATGTGTGTACTAGTTTCCTTGTTGATCTCCCGTCATGTAACATTCCCTAACATTTAGTCCAAAGGAAAAAATAGCTATAAGAACATTCGACCATGAGAGTTAACATTCATCAGTAGAGAAAATAGTCTAAGGCCTCGTACACACGATTTGATTGTCGTACGACCGAGCGTCTGATTTTTGTCAAAAGCGCGTGTGCAGGATTTTGTCTAGCATACTAACTATACGCAAATTGTTGTTTGACAAACACGAACGCAGTGACGTACTATGAGAGTATAAAGAGGAAGTTAATTTCTCAAGCTCTACCCTTTGGGCCACTTCTGATAATTTTGTGTTAGGAGAAGTTTGGTGAGCGTTGATTTGCGATTTTCAGATCGTACAAAACAAATGCCTTTTAAAATACGTTTTGGCATAACTACATCAGTAGATAGGTATAATATGTATCTCTGCGCTAACCTTCTGTGTATTACTAAAATTAATACTGCAGCAAACACTGAGAGGAATTTTCTGGGTCCAGTACAAGTAAATATAAAAAGAGGTAGTGCTGCGCTGTATATAAAGGATCAAGTAAAATAGGTGAAAGATAAATAAGGTATATAGTGCTTAAGCCAAACACCATTCACTTATAGGTGAGAAAGTGAATGTAGGTGCATCCAGTGCAAGAAAATGACTTAGTTTAAAATCAAAATCTAAAGTACATAAGAGAATAACTAGATAAAAGTTCTTAATTCAAAATAAAACCTATGTGATATATTGCTGTTAGAAAATCTTCATAAAATTCATAGCAGTTCATAATGTGCTGATACTTCAGATAAAATCGGATAAAATCGCACAAAAAACATAATATCACATAAAATCGCATAAGATCGCATAAAAGCGCATGATGGATAAATACTGATAAAAGTGCAAATTCTAATATACAGTAAATCTCCGAATAGGTGGTAAGTAGACATGATAAATAAACGGTGGTATAGATCAGTAAAATGAGTCCTGTCTCAGCAAGGTCTAAAGTGTAGCTTAATGTGACTTTGGTGTCATAAAAATACACATTGCAGGTGAGTCAAAGGGGTGATTTTGGTAGTGCAATAGAGATTTGTTCTCCAAAGGGTGATGTACTCAGTGGTTCTGTGCTTTCTGTTCCTCTCTTGAAAAAAGTATAGGTGTCCCCTTACATTACCGCTGTAAGGTAACAGCGTTTACAGATGTATAGGCTCCGGAGGGGCCTCTGCTTATCCTGGGTGGCATTCCCCCACAGTATGGCTCTCTTTAGGTCCCGGTGGCTCTATCTGCTAGCAGGCGTTCCCTCAGTACTTGGTGCTGGTATGTATGCCTCGCAGGGTAAGGGGGTAAGGAAATGCTCGATAGTGTAGTATTTTGTGTTAAAGGTAATTTATTTTAAATATACATTTCTATAGGTTAAAAACTGCACGTAATAACGAGCGCCGAGCTCGTACCTCACTTCCGATTTCTCAGGCAAAACCTCCCGACGCGTGTTCGTCACGGTCACGTGACTTCATCAGGGGATAATGTGAGACAATGGAAGTGTCCTTTTATTTGTAAATAGAGACCTATTAATGGCAGCCATTTTCCTAGAGCCGCGACAACAGGAAGTGCTCGGGCGGCCATTTTTGGTTAGATATTGACGCCGGAAGAGCGTCGGCGGCCATTTTTGTTGCTCGGATGTAAACATCCGCTCGGCGGCCATATTTCTTTCTTTTTTTTTATATATTTTTATCAAAATTTTCTTACAACATTTTTACATAGCTCTTACATACAGATCACATTTTGAATATCTTAATAATCACATTACTTTATGTCTTATAATATATTGTTACCATATTTCAATATGGGTATACCCATAAAGCCTCCTTGATGTTATCTTTAATTTACTAATGCTTCTGTTTCATTCTCACCCACCCTTACATTCCATTCACACCTCAAGATCCATCTCCACATATATCCAAGCACCCACACTAAAAAAAAAAAACGGGACGGGTGGTCTTGGTTGGGGAATAAGGGGGGGGGGGAGAGAAGAGATCCTTTATCTCTCTCTCCCTCACCTCTTTATCCTCTCATATCTTATTTATAATCGTTCTCTCGATCTAGGTTGTGAGACATTGAATTCAATCCAGGTCTGCCATGCAGTCCTTGTCTCTTCTTTGGGTTCTTTCTCAATTTCCAATCTTCTTTCCAGTGCACACATTTCGTTCATTTCCATCTCCCATTCCTTTATATCGGGGCTTTCACTATTTTTCTATTTTCTAGCTATTATAGTACGTGCGGCAGTAAGAAAATATTTCAAGGTACATTTCCTAACCTTTTTTACCGATCCCATATTCATTGATAGTAGCGTCGGCGGCCATTTTACTGGAAGTTTTTGTTGCTCGGATGTAAACATCTGCTCGGCGGCCATATTTCTTTCTTATTGGTCGCCGGAAATGTCACGGCGGCCATCTTTTGGAAGGGTTTACAGCTTAATATGTACTTTTGGGCAAGATTCCAAAATAGGAAGAGGCAGGAGAGAAAAAAAAAAAACGTTTGTTGCATCATGTACTATAGCTCACTACCAATTGGATAGGGCATAGGTATCCTATAGATGACCTTAAATAGATGCATCTATTCGCCGTGTATGTAGTAGAACCATAAAAATGTGGGTGACGTCCTAAAAATCTCAAAAAATGTTAATATGTTAAAAATTTAAATATAAGTTTAAAAATAAGTTTCGGAAGGTTTCGAATGCCCATGCATATCAGGCATTGGAATTGCTTTGGGCAAAGCAAAACTTAAAATAAAAATAAAATAAATAAAAGAAGGGGGGAAGAAATATTTTAAAATAATACCGGAAATGACGTCCCTTGCTCGTATACATTATCTGTATATACAAGTACAGTATAAAAGTAATTAGACATATATTTTAATATACATAAAAATATGAAAGTATATAAAATATCTTAAGACCTAAAAACGACTGATAAAAATTGTGACAAGTGGAAGATATAGTGCAGGTGGAAGTTGATATAAGACGATAAAAAGGACTAAAATCAAAAGTTGCTAATAAAACAGTTAAGATCAAAGTCTATGTTGAGCCCCCTGGGTGCAAAGGTGTCTAGGGTGTGTATCCATTTAGATTCTAGTTGGCTCAGGGTTCTGACTTTGTGCCCACCCCGCCAATGTCTTTTATATGCCTCGATCCCCCAGAATTTCATTTGTGATGGGTCTTTATTGTGGTCAGTCGCAAAGTGCCTAGACACACTTATGCTTATCGAATCCTTTCTGTATATTTTGCACGTGTTCTTTGATTCTAATTCTTAGCAATCTCTTGGTGCGGCCTATGTATTGCAGGCCACAATCACACTCTAGGGCATATACTGCCCCCTCTGTATTGCAACAGATGAAATCTCTTATCTCGTGTGTTTGCCCTGTACTTGTTGCAATAAAGTCTTTCTTTTTTTCGTTCGGTCGTCTAGTTTTGGTGCAGGCGAAACATCGTTTACATGGGAAGAACCCTTTGCCAGTAAAGAAAGATAACCCTCCTCTGCTCGGGGGGTCTGGAATGCTTTTTACAATCTTATCTCGTAATGTAGGGGCTCTCTTGTAGATGAATTTTGGAAAGGGTGCAAGGATTTCTTGTAATTGTTTGTCGGCCAGCAGGATATTCCAATTGCGTTTGATGATTTTTTCCATTTGTTTATGCTGTGCATTAAAATCAAGGATTAGTGGTACTGTATCTTTGGACATTATACGTTTGGGTTTGTCTTGAATGAGGACTTTTCGATCCATATCTGCGACTTCTGTGATTTTCTTGCTAATATATTTATTCTCGTAGCCTTTATCGATGAATCTCTGTTTCATATTGTTGGCTTGCTCTTCATAGGTTTCTTTGTGGGTACAATTCCTTCTTAGTCGCATGAGTTGGCCTTTAGGTATGTTGAAGAGTCAATTTCTGTGATGACAGCTTTCGAGTGGCAAATAACTGTTTCTATCCACATTCTTAAAATGCGTTCTAGAGTGCAGTGTGTTGTTCTCTTTTAGGATTTCTAGGTCAAGGAATGTTATCTTTTCTTGGCTAATTTCCCATGAGAGTTTGATATTCTTGTTGTTCATATTTAGTTTTTCCAAGAAAGCTATAAGTGTTTCTCTCTCTCCCTTCCAGACTATGACTATATTGTCTATGTACCTTCTGTACGTGTGTAATTCTTTGGGAGTGTTTGAGAAAACTTGTTCGTCTTCCCATCTTACCATGAAAAGTCCTGCCACACTCGGTGCGAATTTTGCTCCCATAGCCACTCCTGTCTTCTGGAAGTAATATTTTCGATCCTACCAAAAGAAGCTATTTTTTAAACAGAAGTCAAGGCATTTTACCAAGTATTTCCTTTGGCTACAAGGTAATGTTGAAAAAATCCTAAGTCCCCATTTGACAGCCTCACAAGCTTGGTGGTGCATGATTATGGTGTAGAGTGAAGATACATCTGCTGTTGCTAACCACCACGGTTGATTGCCTTTGGGGACATTGTCCAAGATTTGCAGCATTTGCTTGGTGTCTCTTAAATAGGCTTTTGTTTTCTGTACAGCGGGTTGCAGGAAGTGGTCGATATATTGACCCATTCTTGCCGTGAGGGAATCGATCCCGTTCACTATAGGCCGCACCAAGAGATTGCTAAGAATTCGAATCAAAGAACACGTGCAAAATATACAGAAAGGATTTGATAAGCATAGTGTGTCTAGGCACTTTGCGACTCACCACAAGAAAGACCCATCACAAATGAAATTCTGGGGGATCGAGGCATATAAAAGACATTGGCGGGGTGGGCACAAAGTCAGAACCCTGAGCCAACTAGAATCTAAATGGATACACACCCTAGACACCTTTGCACCCAGGGGGCTCAACATAGACTTTGATCTTAACTGTTTTATTAGCAACTTTTGATTTTAGTCCTTTTTATCGTCTTATATCAACTTCCACCTGCACTATATCTTCCACTTGTCACAATTTTTATCTGTCGTTTTTAGGTCTTAAGATATTTTATATACTTTCATATTTTTATGTATATTAAAATATATGTCTAATTACTTTTATACTGTACTTGTATATACAGATAATGTATACGAGCAAGGGACGTCATTTCCGGTATTATTTTAAAATATTTCTTCCCCCCTTCTTTTATTTATTTTATTTTTATTTTATGTTTTGCTTTGCCCAAAGCAATTCCAATGCCTGATATGCATGGACATTCGAAACCTTCCGAAACTTATTTTTAAACTTATATTAAAATTTTTAACATATTAAAATTTTTTGAGATTTTTAGGACGTCACCCACATTTTTATGGTTCTACTACATACACGGCGAATAGATGCATCTATTTAAGGTCATCTATAGGATACCTATGTCCTCTCCAATTGGTAGTGAGCTATAGTACATGATGCAACAAACGTTTTTTTTTCTCTCCTGCCTCTTCCTATTTTGTAATCTTGCCCAAAAGTACATATTAAGCTGTAAACCCTTCCAAAAGATGGCCGCCGTGACATTTCCGGCGACCAATAAGAAAGAAATATGGCCGCCGAGCAGATGTTTACATCCGAGCAACAAAAA
Source organism: Lithobates sylvaticus (assembly GCA_028564925.1). Lineage (NCBI taxonomy): Eukaryota > Metazoa > Chordata > Amphibia > Anura > Ranidae > Lithobates > Lithobates sylvaticus. The sequence continues at coordinate 153,595,723 of CM053037.1, forward strand.
CTTCCAGTAAAATGGCTGCCGACGCTCTTCCGGCGTCAATATCTAACCAAAAATGGCCGCCCGAGCACTTCCTCTAGGAGCTCTAGGAAAATGGCCGCCATTAATAGGTCTCTATTTACAAATAAAAGGACACTTCCATTGTCTCACATTAATCCCTGATGAAGTCACGTGACCGTGACGAACGCGCATCGGGACGTTTTGCCTGAGATACCGGAAGTGAGGTACGAGCTCGGCGCTCGTTATTACATGCAGTTTTTAACCTATAGAAATGTGAGTGTTTTATCTTGTATATTTTAAATAAATTACCTTTAACACAAAATACTACACTATCGAGCATTTCCTTACCCCCTTACCCTGCGAGGCATACATACCAGCACCAAGTACTGAGGGAATGCCTGCTAGCAGATAGAGCCACCGGGACCTAAAGAGAGCCATACTGTGGGGGAACGCCACCCAGGATAAGCAGAGGCCCCTCCGGAGCCTATACATCTGTAAACGCTGTTACCTTACAGCGGTAATGTAAGGGGACACCTATACTTTTTTCAAGAGAGGAACAGAAAGCACAGAACCACTGAGTACATCACCCTTTGGAGAACAAATCTCTATTGCACTACCAACATCACCCCTTTGACTCACCTGCAATGTGTATTTTTATGACACCAAAGTCACATTAAGCTACACTTTAGACCTTGCTGAGACAGGACTCATTTTTACGGATCTATACCACCGTTTATTTATCACGTCAACTTACCACCTATTTCGAGATTCACTGTATATTAGAATTTGCACTTTTATCAGCATTTATCCATCATGGGCTTTTATGCGATCTTATGCGATTTTATGTGATATTATGTTTTTTTGTGCGATTTTATGCGATTTTATCTGAAGTATCAGCACATTATGAACTGCTATGAATTTTATGAAGATTTTCTAACAGCAATATATCACATAGGTTTTATTTTGAATTAAGAACTTTTATCTAGTTATTCTCTTATTATGTACTGTTGATTTTGATTTTAAACTAAGTCATTTTCTTGCACTGGATGCACCTACAGTCACTTTCTCACCTATAAGTGAATGGTGTTTGGCTTAAGCACTATATACCTTATTTATCTTTCACCTATTTTACTTGATCCTTTATATACAGCGCAGCACTACCTCTTTTTATATAACTACATTAGTATCACCAGAAAAGCAGCTTCATTATTATCCCATTAAAGAAGATGAGACTGTGCGCTGCATTCGACATTTCATCAATTGCTGCATCACAAATGTTAATTCTAGATTACAAACAGTAGTTTACAAGACCGAACTCTTCCCAGTCGTTCCTTGATTCCGAGCATGCGTGTTTGTACTTTCGAATTTTGTGTGACGGATTTCTGTACTGACCATCCGAAAATTAGATGTTGTGTTCACATCCGACAAAAATTTTATATCCTGCACATCCAGCTTTTATCTGACGAAAAAGTCAAATCGGCTGTCGAAAGCACCATACTAACGATCCGAAAATCCGCAGACAGCTCTTCTTAGGAATTTTCCCTCCTGATTTTCATATTGTGTGTACGAGGCCTAACACTGTAGGCTAAGAATATTCAACCAGCAGGGCTAATAATGAGGGAGAATTCTGTATGGTGTGCAGTCTATGGAGAATCTTGTGTAACCTGCTGAATAATCGGTGTTGGGTCAAATGAATATCCAGCTGAAGTGTGAAGCCAAACATTTAGCAGTGGTATTATTACCATTGCTAAATGTGAAAGCTTCCTTCTGGTTGTTTGGAAGCTGGCATCTGGGGTTTAAAATCTATTCCAGACCCTACAGCCTCGTACATTTTAGAGATACTATTGACCATCTGAAATTTTTTGTTCCACAAAGACTAAAAAAGCTACGTACTACGAGTGTATAAAGAGGAAATTTGTTTTTGTGCGTGACCCCTCTGGGCCCCTTCCGCTAATTCTGTTAGCAGGCTTTCTGTGATCGAGCTTTCTTCATAATACGTTCTTTCTTGCAAGGACCAGTTATTATGGCAGATAATAGAAATCTTGCTATTGTAGGGATAGGAGTAATTGCTCTGACCCGAGTTCTTTGCAAGAAAAAGGCGACCTCCTGGACCAAAAATGTATTGCTCAACCGTGAGCAATTTTGCCACCTTCCTTTACTGGAATTTCAGGAGAATAATCCTCATTATTTCATGAATTATCTCCGGATGACCGATCAATGTTAGCATTGGTGTCCCCCTATATCTGGAAGCAGGACACATGTAAGCAGATTTCCATTAATCCTGAACAGAGGCTAATAGCAACCTTGCGTTATCTGGCCACAGGGCGAAGTCTCCAGAATCTGAAATTTGCCACGGGGATCTCCCCCCAAGCTCTGGGAGTGATCATTCCAGAGACATGTTCAGCTATTATTCAAGTGCTGCAGAAGGACTATATCAAGGTAGGTTTTATCTTAATCCAACTTTTATTCCATGTGTTTGTGCTTGCAAATGTTTTTCTGTAAATTTTTTGGATTACATAATTTTGAAAATTGTAATATGTTGGGAGTGTCCTCTTTGGAATCATGCATACTATTTGGTTTTACTGCTCCTTTTTGGGCTACAGTAACCTCCCCAACATATTATCCTGTGTCCATACACACCTAGTCTGTTAACTTTCCTGTGTTTTTTTTCCCAGGCAAAAATGCAAAGTGAGCAGTTACAAATACTGTAGCTGCTGACTTGAAAGATTATGACACTTCTTACCTGTCCACTGGGCCGGCAATAGAGGAACGATGAGGGGGCCAAACTAACAAGGAATCTTGCTGCCTCCAGCTCTCATGGAAGTGGGGAGGGGACCCTGTCCAAAACAGGTACCCATTACCCCCTCCCCCTGAAAGGTGCCAAATATGGCACCAGAGGGGTGGTGAGGAAGCAGATCAGTTTATTTTTGTCTAGAAATCCCCTTTAAAGTAGACCAAAAGGCTATCAGTTTTGGTGCAGGTTTGGACAGAGTGGAGAGGGATTTGAGCCCCTGTCAGGTTTTATTGCAGTCTGTGCCCCCATTAGGAAGATTCACCCTCTCTATTTGTCCTGTTTCCCCTTATCATTGAAAGTTAAAGCAAACCTAAAGACCCAAATTTGGGGTTGTCGCCCAACAAATAACAGCTGGGAATTTTTAAAATAGGGACTCTATTTCTGGTGATTTTGTGGTCCCTAAGAATTTTCTTGAAATAGCTGATATTTTCTTTCACTTCCTGTTTGTCTATGGGACAGGAAGTGAAGGTAAATCTTTTGGACACAGATGGGCCTCAAAATTAGGACAGGGGTTAGAACCCTCCCTTGCTCTATCCTAACTGAAACACCAAAGTTTGTTCTACTTTAAGTGTATCTTTATGTTGCCTAAGCATTTGTGTATCAAATATGTTTGCAATGTTATGTGCTGAAGTAGTTATTTTTCCTTCTTTTGTTTTCCCCACAGTTCCCATCCAACCCAGAGCAGTGGCAGGAAGTAGCAGGCAAATTTCTGGAATAATGGGATTTTCCAAACTGTGTGGGTGATATCGATGGACAGCACATCCGCATTGTCCCACTGCACAACTCTGGCTCTTATTATTTCAATTATAAAGGATTTTGTAATATCGTAAGGCTTGCTGTGGTCAATGTGAATTATAAATTCCTTTATCTGGACGCCGGCAAGAATGGGCGGCACTCAGATGGAGGAGTCATAATGCAAAATAAGTTCTATCGCCGTCTCCAGAACGGCTCGTTAAACTTGCCATCCTGCGCCCAAAAAGGTAATGGGCCTCAATTTTGTTTTTGTTGCAGATGAGGCCTTTGCTCCTGGGGAACATCTCCTCAAGCCCTTTCCTCAGCGCAACCTCACCCCAGAGCAAAGAATTTTCAATTATCGGCTATCCCGTGCCTGAAGGGTGGTGGAGAATGCTTTTGAGATCTTGGCAAACCAGTTCAGGCTCTTTATGACACCTATCAATATAGCATTATATAAAATCAACCATATTGTCCTGTGCTGCTGTATCCTGCATAATTATTTAAGGAAACATACACACAGGTATATCAGCTCCCTGCCAACTGACAGGGACCCTGCAATGCCTGGGCCTAGTGGAGAGACCGAAGGACATCGGGCTGTTGAGGGGATGACAGCCATTGAAATTGCCCGTGCTGGCTTGCCCACAAGAAGTGCATGAGAATTGCGGAAAAAATACATTGACTATTTTGTGGGGAGAGGGGCAGTTTCATGGCAGCAATTTCTTACTGATCCAGTGTAAACTGGTATGATTTTTTTTTTTTGTTCTTTGAGGGGGGCTGTTGTTTTTGTTGTGAAATTAACAATACAAACTTTTTATGGTTTTCCTCTATTGTTTGTGGCAGAGGGATGGTAGATTCCCTTGTCCCCCTGCGGTGGCTTTGCTGGAGCTGCATTTTTTTCTTTCCTGTTAATAAATATATAAATAAATACAAGAATGTAAAAATAGGAAGGTATATAGGAAAACATTACCAAATTATATTCTTCATATATGCTTTAGATTAGCTTCATCTTTTCTAAAGAAAAAGTCCTAACAAAAAACGATTATGAGCTTAGATACAATTCTCTCTGGCTACTTTTACAAAGAACATATACATACACACAATTTACACATATACATATCATTTAGACACAACTATTGCTTACTTTTGTGAAGGATATGATGGATGTGATCTAGCTGGTCTGGTTCATGATGCTTGAGATCAGATCACCTTTTTCTGATTTGGTCCTTCGATTGCTCCACACCATATTTTTCAGTTAGAAATGCGATCACCTTCTCCAGAATTATGTCCTTTCTGGTGTTGGGCCTTTCATAATCATGCAGCTTGCAGTCGTAGTCCTTTTTTTCAAGCATGGCCACCATCTCGCCCTTACTCATAGGTGTGGCTTTAGCTCTATTCCTAGCTCCTCCACCGTGGTGCTGGCTGAAATCCGCCATATTTATCATGAACGTTCTGCCGAGTAGCATGTCTGTGTGAAGTATGCAGGATAATATTCTAGCTTTCACGCCCCTGCATCATTACGCATCTGGGGGCGGAGTTCGACACATGCACATTGTATAAAGCCCGAACGATCGTAAAATGAGACGCGTCGGAAAGATTGGTGAGTGAAGGATAACTGAGCGGCAATGCACGAAACTGGTCATAAAACAAAGGTACTACTTTATTTGGTGACATAGATGTTTAGTGGACTAATCTGCTTAGCCTGGGGCCTACATAATAGAGGTTTAGGGGACTATACTGCTTACATTGTGGCCTACATAGAGGTTTAGTGGACTAACCCGCTTAGACTGGGGCCTACATAGAGGTTTATGGGACTATACTGCTTACGTTGTGGCCTACATCAAGGTTTAGTGGACTAACCTGCTTATATTGTGGCCTACATAGAGGTTTAGTGGACTAACCTGCTTATATTGTGGCCTACATAGAGGTTTAGTGGATTAACCTGCTTAGCCTGGGGGCTACATAGAGGTTTAGTGGACTAACCTGCTTAGCCTGGGGCCTACATGGAGGTTTAGGGGACTATACTGCTTACATTGTATACTGTGGCCAATATTGGGGACAGCTTATGGGGAAGCCAGATGAACTTGCATTATGTTTTGTCTTGTGTTGTGTCTTGCAGGCGTCATAACTGACAAGTTCTCCTCCCCGGATTTTCTGCCACATTTCATTGACCAATACAGGCAGTTGCCATGCTTGTAGAGAATAAAAAGTAAAGCTTACTCCAATAAGCAAAAAAGACAGGATGCATTGGATAAACTTGTGATGTTATGTAAGCCATTTTGCCCCAATGTGGACACATGGTAAAATTACTAATCTACGTAGTACCTTCAAGCGGGAGCTGAAAAAAATTAGAGATTCGGAGAAGTCAGGAGCAGCAGCAGATGATATGTACGTACCAAGGCTCTGGTACTTTGACAGCCTGCGCTTTTTGACAGAGCAGTGTTACCCCAGACCATCTCTGTCAACCCTGCCTTCCACCTCTGCCGAGGGCCCATGTCCTGAATCAAGAGGAAGATACGGAGGAGCCAACCTTGACACGGGTATACCATTGAAGAACATATTGTCTTCCATAAATACAATGATGATAACTAAACATTATTGAGCCAATATTTCAAATTTCACAAAGTAGTTTCCATCTCCAAACACAGTAGAAAAATAACTAATTTTAAGGGCAAATAAAAATGCTGTGGCCAGAATGATAGTCTTTTCTATTATACACATTCGATTTTCAACACCAAGGAAAAAAAGTCTTGTTTTATTGATGGCCAAATAACAAAAAAAATAATAATGTCACATTTTCATACATAGGAAAGTGTCAATGTGGAGGAGCAATCTGGAAGCACTGTGTTTCGTCGATCCCCACACTACCTCCTGTGGCCAAAAGAAGCAGGAAAAGCAAGAACATGGAGGATGCTGCTATTTCCTTTTTAACACACGCCTCTACAGCCCTCCAACGTAATTCTGATGAGGTTGATTCTTTTGGATCCCTGACCGCAAACAAATTGCGACAGATGGTGGTGGACCAACGGCACATGTGTGAGACCATCATACTCCAAATGCCCAACAAGAGGATCAAAGGGCAAATGAACAAGAACACCCACCTGTCAGACTACCAGCCTCCATCTCCACCTCCACAGCCACCACAGTCACCACAGCAGCATGCCACTCAGTTGCAATATCAGCCACGTGATCCCCACCCACCATGGTCTCAAGACTATCATTATTCACAATTATAATTTCTATTAATTTAGGATTTTTTTTTTTTTTTACATTTTCTATTAAGTATATTATTGATCATTTTAAGCATGGAATGCAGTTTTTGTTACTGTAAAATATGATTTAATTTCTGACAGAGGATCTGGAAGTTTCTTTGTTATTTAAATTTTTAGTCCAAACAACAAAATCATTTTATTATTTTCTATGAATAAATCATGGATAATAGTGTGGGGGCAACTTCAAAGAACAATCATAAAACATACATAATAGTGAATTCATTTACATTACAATAGTACACATGCCTTTTTAAGTACGTTTTGGTAAAGATATCAGCATCACCAGAAGCAGCTTCATTCTTATAACATCTAATAAAAGAATATAATGTGCTGGATTTCGTAATTTAATTTCCCATGAGACGAATGTTCTTTTTTGATTCGGAATTGCTGGTTTACATTCTTCCGGGTCGTTCTCTGGTTCCGATCATGTGTGTTTGTATCTTCAACTTTGGTGTGACGATTTCTGTACTGACTAACCGAAAAGCGGACGTTCTGTTGACGTCCGACAAAAATGTTATGGTCTGCACATCCAGCTTTTGTCTGACAAAAAAAGTGGAATCGCCTGTCGAAAGCACCATACTAACGGTAAGATTTGCGGATGATCGTTTGTCGTAACACAATTGACGTCCGAAAATCAAACCGTGTGTACGGGCCTTAAGACCCCATACACACTATTTGATTTTCTGCAGATTTTTGACTTCAGATTTACCAAAACCATATAATACGAGGTCAAACCTTAACCACTTCAGCCCCGGAAGAATTTACCCCCTTCCTGACCAGAGCACTTTTGGCGATTCGGCACTGCTTCGATTTAACTGACAATTGCGCGGTCGTGCGACGTGGTTCCCAAACAAAATTGACATCCTTTTTTTTCCCACAAATAGAGCTTTCTTTTGGTGGTGTTTGATCACCTCTGCAGTTTTAATTTTTTGCGCTAGAAAACAAAAAACAGTTTAAAAAAAAAACTCATTATTTTTTACTTTTTGCTATAATAAATTTCCCCCAAAAAATGTATAAAAAAAATATATTTTTTTCCTCAGTTTAGGCCGATACGTATTCTTCTACATATTTTTGGTAAAAAAATCGCAATAAGCGATTGTTGATTCGTTTGCGAAAAAAGTTATAGCGTTTACAAAATAGGGGATAGTTTTATGGCATTTTTATTAATAATTTATTTATTTTTTAAATGGCGGCGGTCAGCAATTTTTATCGTGACTGCGACATTATGGTGGAGACATCGGACATTTTTGACACATTTTTGGGACCATTTTCATTTATACTGCAATCAGTGCTATACAAATGCACTGATTCCTGTGTAAATGACACTGGCAGTGAAGGGGTTAACCACTAGGTGGCAGTGTAGGGGTTAAGTGTGTCCTAGGGGCATGTCGCTAACTGTAGGGGGCGTGGCTATGTGTGACACATCACTGATCTCTGCTCCGATCACAGGGAGCAGAGATCAGTGTCCTGTCACAAGGCAGAACGGGGAGATGCTTGTTTACGTTAGCATCTTCCCGTTCTTCCTCCCCGGGACCTGCGACCCAACTGGAATTTATTTTAAAAAAGCTTAGAAGTTTGAAATATGTTTTCTTAGGCTCCATTCACATATTTGCAAATTTGAACCACAACTGTTTCGCATGACTTGTGAAAAGAACCGGCTTTCTATGGAGCTGATAACAGCAGTTCGAATTCACTCCAAATTTAAAAAGAGTCCTGTGAATTTTCTGTACACTGCAATGAGGTTCCGATGTGAATTCCAGGCTCATTGCCTCCTCTAGGAACGCTGCTGAATCACACATGTCATCAGTTTTGAACACGAATTGAGAAAAAAACAGCGTGGGATTCCTCCCCCTAATCCATGCCACGACCTTCAGATCTGGTGTGGATTTTAAGGGGAACCCCATGCCAAAATAAAATAAAATCCATGTCAGAGCCTTAGGAAATGTTCCTGGTTTCCCCTCCCTCTGCAATTCTTGGCCATAGAGATTGCACCTTCACAAAGTTTTTATTTGACGGATGAACTGATGGAAAATTGACTTTACTTAACTTTTTCTTTTGTTGTTAATTTTTTTTTTCTTCTTTTATCATCAACAGACAGAACGCTCAAGGTCTGGTTATTATGTCCACAAAGGAAAAGTACACTAGACTGGATACCTACCAATTATTCTGTGTACAGATGGGCTTAGCGTCCGGCTCAGCAAGAGTAATCCTGACTTGGCAAACAATATTCAACACAGGCTGTACAGTCCTGGGGTGTATTAGATGTCACAAATCAACAGTGGGTCTATATACAATAAATAATGGAAAACTACCTATGGTGTAATAGAATTCTCTAAAGGTATTATAGTATGGAGTCTTCATTTTCAAACTTTCCTCGAAAATTTTACTCTTACCAAACATGCGTTTTTTTTAATTAATTGGTTTATTTCATACTATGGTAATTAAAGAAAAAGAAAAAAAAGAAAAATATTTGTATGTGGCTGTGATCAATAATTACATAATTATCATGGAAGCAATGCTCTGGATCCTGCAGACTCTTCACCAGCTCAGGTCCATACCTCAATACAGACCTTTAGTTACAGAGCTAGAGAAAGTCTTAATGGACTACAAGTGTACACTTATGCTTCATTGAAAACTGAAAATGGGACTTATAGTTTTCTCAACTCTGTGAATGGATAATGCCATGCCAAATTCAAATTTGACAGGAGCTGGAGGGGAGAAGCAACCCCAGGTTTTGTAACTGGGGAGCAGTTTGGGAGCAGACTCCGATCATGTTTCATGTTACACCCTACATAAGGGTGGAACAAATAACTGAGGGGAAAACCCCCTTGTTGAATATGTAGGACTCATAGATAAGGTCAAAGTGACCGTACAAATATTAAAAAATATTCCAAATAGTCAACAGACATAGAACTTAATCAGCGGCTTAACATAAAGTGATGTTCATGATTAGAAATAATATGTTCAACATATTGAGAGCTGACGCATTTCACAGAGCATAAGATGACATTTGGCTTCCAGATCAGTATATAAGAGTAGCAAGGCCAACTCAAGTGCAGCAGTGAGCAGTAGTAAGGTTTATTTTAACTATACTGCCAGTGCATTTATGGTGGAAATGTTAGTCCTAGACCGACTGGGTATTAGACATGTGCACAACAAAAAAATTAGTTTATTTTCGTTTCGTTTTTTTCGTTTCCGTTGTTGATTCGTAACGATTCGTACATTTGTAAGTCGTCGGTGTTCGTATTCGTAACGATTCGTACATTCGTAAGTCGTCGGTGTTCGTATTCATAACGATTCGTACATTCGTAAGAGTAATTTTCGTTTATTCAAAATTCGGACGCATTCGTATCTATTCGTACATTCATAACATTCGTAACATTCGAAGATTCGTAATCAGAGCATAATTCATAATTTTATGTAATGTGTATGCTATTATTACATTTTAATAATTTACGAATCGAAAAAAAAAAGTTACGAATCGAAAAAAACATTGTAAGGGACACGGAAAATTACCAATTCAACACAAAAAAAAGTTACGAATGTACGAATTTTTTCGTTCATTTTCGTTCCTTTTTTTGTTTTTCGGATTTTCTTCATTCGTACATTCGTTGTTTCTAATTATTTTTTTTGGGATGTTCGTTGTTTTTCGGATTCGTTCGATTCGAACGATTCGTTAATCGGATTCGTACGATTCGAACGATTCGTTATTCGGATTCGTTCGATTCAAATGATTCGTTCATTTGTAAGAAAACGAACGAACGAAAAAAACGAAAAAAAAAAGAAAAACGAAAAAAAAACTAAACGAATTGCACATGTCTACTGGGTATGCACTGCCCATAAGAAAAGCAGGATGTTAGCAGAAGGGGTAGGGGAACAGAGGGGGCTTGCAGAATAATTATCACAAGAGTGGCAGCTCTTTGAGATGTTCTTCTGCCGGCTATCTTTGGGGCTCTTTAAGAGCATTGGTTCTTATTGACAGGCCCAGTTATCCAGCATGCAGTGTAGTGTCGGCACAGGTGCAAGGTAGATGTGGTTCAGCTGCAGTAAAGGTTTGGTATGATCATGTATTGGGTAGGTATGCAGCCTAGGTTTGGAATAATTGCGGTATAGAGTACAGTATGGGTGCGGGATTGATTAGGTACACTTGGTATCCTGCTCTCAGTGGAGCAGTCTTTGCTAGCAGTATCAGCAACATACGAATAGCCCTCTTACCAGTCCCGGGAGGCTGCGATGACCTCTTGCTGTAGAAGGGGGGCCCCCTTGGTCTCTACCCCGAAAGCAGCAGTGAGATTAGCAGTGGGAAGCAGAGGCTGAGTGCATACTCCAGTCTTCCTTGCAGCAGCATCACAGATGTTGTGATGTGGGTGGAGCTGAGCTCCCCCAGATGTCCTCACTCCCAGTCTCAGGTTGAGATCTCTGCAGGTATGGTCTCCCGCTGGCAGGACAATATCCAGACAGAGGTGTTCTCTCTCTCTCGCTTTCTATCCCCCTTGGTGGCAAAAGGAAGTGCTTTCTCAGGATGTTTATTACAAATCATCTCTCCCCTACTCCTATTGCACAGTGTCTATTGGGATCTGTAGTGCTGACCCATTCTATGGCTGGCCATCTCAAACTACAACTCCCAGGAGTCTCAGAGCTCTGAATAGAGGTTTATGGGCTTACTTGGCATTAGCTTTCCCTCTGCTGGCTGGAGGAGAATGGTGCAACGCAACATTAGTATCTCAGTAGAGGGAGAGAAAAATAAAAGGCAATGTCTCCTTCTCCATATTGCTGTAGCCCAGCACCTGGCTACATACGTGAAAACATTAATAATCAGATTGCACAAGTCCTTTGGTTAGCAAAAATATTCCTGCTGTAGCAGGAGGGTTAAAGAATAAAGATGCTGAATATCCTTCAATAAAAAACGTATATTGGAGCCAAACAGAGTAGAAGGTTTGTTAACAGAGCTATTTTATTATTCAATTTCATGTTTCCTTTGATGAATCATCTTAATAGCTGGAATGCATAATTAACTTTTCATTGCATAAGAGAGAATGACATGGCAGTGCATCTCCTCGAGTAATGAATAGACTGCAAAGCTTGCTGCTAGGGAAGGTGATTATAAAGAAACAATATAATTTAAAGAAGAGCATTCCTTTAGGCTGTATTCACACACAATGGACAGCTGCGAGAGAGGTAAACCGCAGTGGTTTCCTCTTTGGCAGCTGTTCAATCCGACTGCGATAGGGGGCGATGTGGCGCGCGATTTACCGCATCACACAGCTCCTTTTTATTTTTCTTCACTGAACTTTATTTGAAGTGTACAAATGTACACTTCATTCTTGTCACTGTACAGCAGTGTGATGCACTGCGCTGCTGTACAGTGACATGCGATCCTGTGTGGTGCACTGCGATAAAATGCAGCATGTCTGGCTGCATTGCAGTGCGAATGGAACACACAGAAAACAGTTGTTTTCTGTGTGCTTGTGATGACCGGCGTTTTACAGTAAATTGCCCCTCACCGCACGTAGTGTGAATATGGCCTAATGCCGCGTACACACGGTCGGAATTCTCGTCGGAAACAGCTCTGATGGTTTTCCCGTCGGAATTCCGACGGAATTTCGCTCAAACTGTCTTGCCTACACACGGTCACACCAAATTCCGACGGTCAGTAACACAGCGGCATAAAACACGTTCGACATCACTATAAAAGGGAAGTTTAATGCTTCTGAGAATGCGTCAAATTTTTTCCATGCATGCATCGGAATTTTGCGTTTTGGAATTGCATACACACGATCGGAAAATCCGATAGAAAGGTTTTCCGTCGAAAAAATTGAGAACATGTTCTCAATCCAAAGTCCGTCGGAAATTCCGACAGAAAAAGACAGATGGGCATACACACGGTCAGAAAATCAGTTGAAAAGCTCCCATCGGACTGTTTCCATCGGAAATTCTGACCGTGTGTACGCGGCATTAGAAGTAGAACAAGTATAATATTTAAAGCTGAACTCCAGGCAGTTATAACAGACACACGTTAATGCAGCTCTGTATTCATTAACCACTTGCCCTCCAGAAGATTTACCCCCCTTCATGACCAGGTCATTTTTTTTTTGCGATACAGCATTGCATTTTTAACTGACAATTGTGCGATCATGCGACGTTGTATACAAATAAAATGTATGTCTTTATTTTGCCACAAATACAGCTTTCTTTTGGTGGTATTTGATCAGTATTTGATTGGTTTGTGCAAAAGTTATAGCGTTTACAAACTATGGAATATTTTTTTATAAAAATGTTTTTATTTTTTTACTGATAATGGTAGCGATCAGCGAATTATAGCGGGACTGCGATATTGCGGCGGCCAATCAGACACTAACTGACACTTTTTGGGGACCAGTGACACTAATGCAGTGATCAGTGCTAAAAAAATATGCACTGTCACTGTTCTAATGACACAGGTTGGGAAGGGGTTAACATAAGGGTTGATCAAAGGGTTAACTGTGTGCCTAGCTACTGATTTTGTGTACTATGGGAGGTGCTTTTACTAGGGGGAAGGCATGGATCCATGTCCCTGCTTTGCAGGAACACAGGATCCATGCCTGACTTACTCACAGAACGGCAATCAGCCTTGTTTACATAGGCAGACCGCTGTTCTCTGCTTGTACAGAAGGATTAGTGGGTGCCAGCGGACATCGAGTCCACAGTAGCCGCCGATCAGCTCCCGCTGTGTATACTCCCAACGGGAGTGGGTCGTCGGTGGCGTACATTTGTGTGGGATTATGTACCAGGTACATGATGTGGCGCAGCAGTGCCACTTTGCCATCGTATATGTAAGGTATACGGTTGGCAAATGGTTAATATATCATTAAACATATTTTTTACATGCAAGCAGTGTAGGTACTTGGTATGAGTTTCTTGCAGTCTCTGTACAGCATAGCTCAGACTGGGGGAGAAAGACGTAACACAAAGAGCCAATTACATGTGAGCATTGCTAGGAACAGCCTGACAGAAGAATGACAGAAAGATGAGAGATTCTGCTGCTTGTTCTTTCAGACCGGGTTCGAACATATGCGAATTGGATGTGGATTTCCCCGCATCCAATTTGCATGACAGACGAGTGTGACCGGCTCTCAATGGAGTCGGTTCACACATGTCCAGAACAGCCGCGGTCCGGATTGAAAAATGGTCCGGTGCGTGTTTGGGTCTGGTTCATGTGCGAATTCAGGCAAAAAATTCAGACCTGAATCGCACCTGAACCTTGAACAAACACGACCGGACCCCGGGCATGAACCCGGGACCAGACATGTGTGAACCCAGCCTCGCTGGCCAATCACAGGCTAGAGACATATAGCCTACATTGGCAGCAGCACACTTGCAGCTGTATGAAGTGTAATGTGTGTAAATCTGAAAAATCAACTAGCAGCCAGGTGGAAGTGATCAGGTGGCTGTGCGCCATGTTTCCTGGGCTCCATAGAGGTGAGCGGGTATGGTTCTAAGGGCATGGGCCATCATCCCTAATAGAAATACGCAAGAAAAATGCCCCAATATAATGGGATTATAGCGGCCCAAAGAAAAAAAGTAAAGTAATGTATAAACAGAAATATATATATAAAAAGTATAACAAATTTATTATAACATTTAAAAAAACTGACATACAACAATAAAAGACTGGTGTGCAATTAAAAAGAACCATATGTACATAACAAAGATGCGTATATTAGCATGATGGTATAGGCATTTTACAGCTGGACGAAAACTGCTGCAAATTGTGAAACATCAACGCGTTTCGAAATAAAGATTCCTTCTTCGGGGGTTGATAGAAAGAAGCAGGATATTTGTTCTATAAAAAAAAAATATCTAAAATATCTATAAAAATATATATAATATACATAAAAATAGTATACATATATGTTGTAAACATGTCTTTGTAATTTCTGCGATATATATATATATATATATATATATACACACACACAGTACACTTACAGAGTGTAAGTACACCAGTCAACATAGATTTAAAAGCCAAATGTGTCATCCATCACCCCACCAAGAGAACTTGTATGCTGCCAGCCAGAGGGATCCAGATGGAGAGAGGCCAAATACAAGAATCCATATAGAATAGCAACGAGCCTTTATGGCAAGGAAATAAACTAAAAAAGAAAATAGTATAAAACAAAAAGAAAAACAGACAAAGATAATGACTTATGTCTGATTTACAGAGACACACAAAAAAAAAAAACATGTTTCCTGGGCTCTGCACTTCCAACCTGCAGACCCGATGCTTCGATGCTTATTGTGTGTTAGGGCAGCTTAGTCATTTGGGCTTGCAGTGCACTTTAATGCATTAAAAAAACAGACCTGACCAATGGTAGCCCATCTACAGAGGGCGCACGGCGCCGCCTCCCCTGTCCATGTGTCCGGCCCCCTAATCTACATATCAGTGGTGCCGAACCAGGGATTCCAATGCGTCGGGGGTGTTTTTTTGAAGCACCTGATTAGAGCCAGAGGCTGGGATGGGAATGAGGGACACCTACTGACAAACGTATGTAGGCATAGAACACGCCCCTGCCACACCCCCTTAAAGGAGAATTAACCACAAAAAAGTTTAATTAAATCCACAAGGACTTTTTTTCGCCCCTCCTATTCCTTTTATATTGGCTTTTAACATTTACAAATGCAGCAATTTAGAATTTGGATGAAAGGTTTAGCACTGGGAAACACTTTTTGAAAAATAAAAAAGTGCATTTTATATACAACTATATAGATCAGACCAAAATGAGGGGCAAATGAGGGGGAAAGAGGGACAGATGGACATTGCTCCAAATAAGGGACAGTTGGGAGTATTGTGCTCCGAGCCCACCCAGTTGTGTGACGATAAGATTATTTATTTTTTAAATAACATTTTATATTTTGATATATTTAAATAGATATGTGGGAATATGCTAGGAGTATGTATGTGTGGTTTTGTTGAGAAGTATTTTTATTGCTGCTGTAAAGAGTACTTGGAAAAATGTTGTTGTATGTATACAATGACAATAAAGTATATCTATCTATCTATCTATCTATAAGCAAATACATTTTCACTATATTCACAATATAGTTCCTCCCCGCCAGTCAGGAGGCAGGTCTGTGAGACCTGTTTCCCGATTGGCCAAAGCGTCAGGCGATCATGTTGGATGCCTATCGCTTTTGGCGGAAGAGGAGACACACGAAAAAAGCTGGAGGAGTGGACACCGGAGCCTCCATGGCCGCTGCCTGCACTCAAGGAGAGGACACCACAGCCCTGCCACATGGGCGGGTAAGTGCCAAACTGCCCGCGGGGGGATTTCCGTTGCGCTGCCGGGAGGGGGCAATGCTGTCTCCTGGATGAGGCGGCCCAGGCCTAGGGCAGCACCTTGCAGGGGGGCAGCACAGAAAGAGTCCCCGCTGGCTTGCGCTACACTGTTAGTGTAGCGCCAGTCTTATGGGGCTGACTGGGCTGAGAGGCAAATTAGTCTAGCGCCCCATAAAGCGGTCTCACTGCTTCTGGTATGCGGGCAACTGTGGGGGGGCACTTCTAATTTTGACTGTCCTCTCATCCTGGACCACAAACCTTCCTCACTGTGCTGTTTTCTGTTGCACCATTGTAGGGCTGGGGAAAAAATTGATTTAAATCTTGAATCGAGTTGAGAGGTCAAATTGATTAAATATTTCAGCAAATCGATTTTTTTTCACCAGGACCGGCGCTGACACCGCGCCGGTCCTGAGGTGCTGCAGGCAGGAGTTTTTAGGCTAGGCCGGATGCCGCGGACGAGGCAGAAGCCGTGGCCTCGCCTAAAAACTCCTGCAGGCAGCTACTCAGGACCATTGTGGTGTCCATAAAAAAGAAAGACTCGATTCGAATAGTGAATCCAGTTTTTTGTTTTTTTTTAATCGCAGATTTTTAATTTTTTTTATTTTTTTTTAGGAGAAAATCTCCCAGCTCTACACCATTGGCATGGTTCTATTTTCTTAGTCCTCACCATAAAATTATCAGAAATTTGTGCTTAAAGAAGAACTATAGGCAACACTTTTTTTTTTCATTTTGGATAGAACAAGGGAGGGTTATAGCCCCTGTCACTTTATTTTTTACCATCCCTTTCCCATTGCAGAGATTTCCCTTCACTTCCTGCCCCATAGCCAAACAGGAAGTGAGAAGAAATCTATGCAAATTAGGGGAATCCATTGCCCCCCCCCCACCCAGGCCCTCAGAACTAGTGACCCCCACTCGAAAATTTCAGGGCAGTTCTTAAAAAGCAAGGGGTGTGGCCTTGACAGGAAGGGGTGGGTCATATTTAAATTAGAGGGTGCACGAGTTTAGTCAGGCCTAGGGCAGCACAAAACCTAAATACACTACTAAAGGGGGTTTGGTGTTTGTTTGCCGCCTCCTCAAGAGAAGAACCCACCAGCCGCCACTGGACCTAGCCCTTTTTACTTATTACAGCACACCACAATGCATGGCATGTGTGTTGTGGTCCACCTCAATGCCGGTGTGTTGTCCGCTCCTGTACCATTTGTGTTCACAGCTTCTGCAATGAGAAGCTGTGAAAGGGCCCCCTAATCTCCTTCTGTTAATGTTTTTGGTACCGATCTGCATTCTTCTCCTTTTTTTTTGCCTTGCTTGCCTGTTCCTGACTAGGGATGAGCCGAACACCCCCGGGTTCGGTTTGCACCAGAACCCGCGAACGGACCTAAAGTCCGTGTGAATTTAAGAACCCTATTAATTACAATGGACGCGAACGTTCGAAATCAAAAGTGCTAATTTTAAAGGCTAATATGCATGTTATTGTCATAAAAAGTGTTTGGGGACCTGGGTCCTGCCCCAGGGGACATGTATCAATGCAATTTTTTTTTTTTAAAACGGCAGTTTTTTCAGGAGCAGTGATTTTAATAATGCTTAAAGTGAAACAATAAAACTGTAATATTCCTTTAAATTTCGTACCTGGGGGGTGTCTATAGTATGCCTGTGAAGGGGCGCATGTTTCCCGTGCTTAGAACTGTCCCTGCACAAAGTGTAATTTTTGCAGGAAAAAAAGCTATTTAAAATCACTCGCGGCTAATGAATTGTCGGCCCCCGTAACACAGAGAACAGTCATTCATTGAAAGTCATTGATAAAAAAAAAATGTCATTGATAAAAAAAAAAAATTAAATTACCAGGCCCTTGAGGTCTGCTATGGATATTAAGGGGAACCCCGGCCAAAAAAAATGGCGTGGGGTCCCCCTCAAAATCCATACCAGACCCTTGAGGGTCTAGGAATTGTCAAAGACCGTCTCCTGTCATTTCTACCATTTTTTACACTTTTTTGGTGAAATGGTAGGGGTACCCCCTTACCGTTTCACACAGGGGGGGGGGATCTGGGGGCCCCCTTGTTAAAGGGGGCTTCCAGATTCTGATAAGCCCCCCGCCCGCAGACCCCCACAACCAATGGCCAGGGTTGTGTTGAGGGCATGTGGCCTGGTACGGTTCAGGAGGGAGGGGGGGGCGCTCTCGTCCCCCCCTCTTTTCCTGCGGCCTGTCAGGTTGCGTGCTCGGATAAGGGTCTGGTATGGATTTTGAGGGGGACCCCACGCCATTTTTTTTTTTTTGGCCAGGGTTCAATGACTTTCAATGAGTGACTGTTCTCTGTGTTACGGGAACCGGCAATTCATTAGCCGCAGATGGCTGCCTTAGATGACACAACAGGATGAAGAAAGGAAGGAAGGTGTTTTAATGTGATACTGCAATGCTGTACTAACAGCACGCACACACTAATCCCCAGAATCACAGCACAGATAATGTCAGCAGTCAGCAGCACTGCAGAATGGATCACAGCCACATATCACTGACACGCCGGAACACAATATACGAGGCCGCCGGCACAGCGGCCTTATATAATGTGGGGCGTTTACTAAATCCCCTGAGCTATAATTGGCCACGGGCATCCTGCTCTCCTCGCCGCTGGCTCTATGATTGGCCAAGCATGCTTGGCCAATCATCAGCCAGCAATGCACTGCGACTGGCGCAGTGCATTGCGGGCCGCTTTCATCACGCAAATTTGATGCGAGCGGCCCAAATAGTTCTGTATTCAGTAGTTCGATTCGAACATGGGTACGAATTGAACACAGAGCCCATCCCTATTCCTGACAAATGATCATCTTTCCATTGCCAGTTTCTTACATGAAATGCCCCGGACCCTTTTGCTTTGTTACTGTGCCTGGTTCCCATTTAGCTTCCTCTAGCATCTTTGAGTTCACAGGCCGGAGACGCTCCCCGTCTGCGCCATCTAGACTCTCTCTCCACCCGATCGACACCAGCCTATCACCTTTTAATGAATGGCTTGTTCACAGCGGCTCATGTTAAAGGTCGCTCAAGGTCATCATTTACTGCCATCCGCAAGTAAACGTTGCAATGTTGTCAAGGCGTATTCTACGGCAAGCAAAGACTAGTCAATGTGTCTCCTTCTAGAGAGATCATCGCCGGCCTTTCAAGTGTTATTCCAATTATCTGGGATTGTTCAGTCTTGAGGTGCAGCGCTGTGTTTACTGGTGCTCTAGCTGCGAGCGTTCGCTGAGCTGGAATTAGATTTTATGCTCAATTTTGCAGCTTTAACTCATATTTTATTGAAAGAGCCACAGCACAAATTTTGTTTGAAAGGGAATTGGTTTAGAAATTATTTTTACCAAGAGTATTTTTTGAGAGACTGTCTGAGTTTAACAGGTATACACAGAACAGTAAAAAGGAAATAAAATGTGCTGCGTGTAGCAATGCAAGGAAACACGGGCAGAAGTAATAGAGAAAGTAATTCTGAGAGTGGTTGCGGATCTCTGCGGACGTAGCAGCCGGTGATGCCGTGCCCCTGTAGCAGATGCGTGGTGCTGGGACCCTTTAACGTGGCCCTGGGGCAAAGATCGTTAAAGATAGGCTGCCAATGTAAACTTACATGTCACCCTTTTCTGACAAGTTGTCAAAAACTCTTGAGAGGGTATCTCAAATTGTACTTTTTCCCTATAATTATGGATGTACCAATACCATTTTTTTAACCACTTCCCATCCAGGCCAATTCTGACATTTCTCTCCTACATATCTAAAATTCATCTTTTTTTTTTTGCTAGAAAATTACATAGAACCCCCAAACATTATACCGTATATTCTCGAGTATAAGCCAAGTTTTTCAGCACATTTTTCTGTGCTGAAAATGCCCCCCCCCCCCCCTCTGCTTATACTCGAGTCAAGAAGTTTCCTGCTGCAGAAAATGACATTTTCCAAACCGACTTTGGGCCCCGTATCTCGGTGCCACTTGGTGCTAGGAACCCCATTTGGTGTGCAAACCCGGTGGAACTAGCACTACAACATATCCAAAGCTGGGGTTCCTAGTACCAAGTGGCCCCGAGATACGAGGCCCCAAAGTTGTTCGGAAAATGTCATTCTCTGCTGCAGAAAAGTGCTTGACATTTTCCGAACCCAGTTGACCGGGCCCCAAAGTCGGTCAACTGTGTCCATCTGCAGCAATGTCATTTCGGGACCCTTGGGTCCAGAAACCCCAAATTTTGGCTGCAGCTCGAGGGCATCTAGGAACCCTTAACTACCGAGTTTGAAGTTCAGGGACCTATGGCTGCAAATGGGCACAGTGAGGCATGCAAATGGACACAGTGAGGCTGCAAATGGGCATTGTTGACTGTCTTTTCCACTTACAGTAGATGCGCATTTCTCACCCTAGGCTTATACTCGAGTCAATACGCTTTCCCATTTTTTTTTGGTAAAATTAGGTGCCTCGGCTTATATTCGGGTCGGCTTATACTCAAGTATATACAGTATATGTTTTTTTAGCAAAGACCCTAGAGAATACAATGGCGGTCGTTGCAACTTTTTATCTCACACGGTATTTGCGCAGCAATTTTTACATGTCACGCTTCAAAATTGCACACGCTTGTGGAATGGCACCAAACTTCGGTTCTTAAAAATCCCCATAGGCGACGATTTACATTTTTTTACTGCTTACATGTTTTGAGTTACAGTGGAGGTCTAGGGCTAGAATTATTGCTCTCGCTCTAACGTTCGTGGCTATACCTCACATGTGTGGTTTTAACACCGTTTTCATATGTAGGCGGAACTTAGGTATGCGTTTGCTTCTGCGTGCGAGCACACGGGGGCAGGGGCGCTTTACATTTTTTTTTTTTATTGTTAATTTTACTTTTCTTTTTTTAATTTGGCACTTTTAAAAAATAAATAAAAATGTGATCACTTTTCTTCCAATTACAAGGAATGTAAACAGAGTATCATGGGAAAGAAAGGGGCGGGGGAAAAAGTTGGGACTTTATATGAGGCATGCAGTCTCGGGGAACAACCAATTATCAATAGTGTAGTTGCTTAACTGAGTACATTAGGCCCATGATCAATAAAGTAACATAGGTAGGGGATAGTGGTATTGTAAACTCTGAGTGAAATATAAAGTACACCTAAGTATATATGTAGTACATAGTTTCAGAGAAGACCAACTATCAATATTACCATATAGTTCTAGTAATTAAGATACAGTAGGACCATTATATAGTTCTAGTAATTAAGATACAGTAGGACCATTTGCTATATGCTAATCATTGGACCTTTATGTATCTTATTTCAGATTATTACCACGTGCTTGCTCCTGATGAGTGGTATTACCAAACCACGAAATGCGTCGAGCTAACTGAAGCCGTGTCTGGACGTATATACTATATTGTTTTATATTTGTACTTTTTATATCCTATCCTACTTTGTGTTATGGGTTTGAGTTACCCCATTGAGGGGCTCTTCCCCAATAACACATGGCGGACTAGCAAGCTTGGAGACCCTCTCTATCACTGTAATTATTGTTTGATATGTTAATAATCAACATGTCTGTGTATATAGATGAAACTATGGGCTATATTACCATTATTAAAAATTGTTTTTACTTTTTCTATAATGGTCCTACTGTATCTTAATTACTAGAACTATATGGTAATATTGATAGTTGGTCTTCTCTGAAACTATGTACTACATATATACTTAGGTGTACTTTATATTTCACTCAGAGTTTACAATACCACTATCCCCTACCTATGTTACTTTATTGATCATGGGCCTAATGTACTCAGTTAAGCAACTACACTATTGATAATTGGTTGTTCCCCGAGACTGCATGCCTCATATAAAGTCCCAACTTTTTCCCCCGCCCCTTTCTTTCCCATGATACTCTCACTAGATAGGGATGGAGCTATATGACTTTAATGGTCGTTACCTCATATAAAGTCCCAGGGATGGAGCTATATGACTTTAATGGTCGTTACCTCATATAAAGTCCCAAACAGATACTTTACTCTTCAAAACTGATTTAGGGATGGAAGCATGCAGCCTCATTATCCTATTTATGCATTACTAACACATTCATCATATCAATTACAGTGTTAATTTCCAATGTTTATATTTATTGACTTCCATCTCCTTCCTCTTCCGCCAGCATTTAGCACAAGCATGATTCCAATTGGGATATGTGGGTCTGTTCTCCCTTACAGACTTTATAGTCATTAACTGTGGCTGTGTGTTTTGAGGACTGGTTGCGCTGGACTGATGGCCCTCCCGGGTTCTGTGTTGGGCTGGGAACTGCGACGCGTACTGCTCAGGTGCCCCCTCCCCCCCCCTCCGTGCTGGGGTGGGTGGGCGCCGTGCACTGCGCGTCGACGTCACGCTGGTTCCCACGTGTGCGCGCCCTACTCGGGGCTAGCGCACGCGGGACCTTTGTTAACCTGCGTGCGTGATGGAGGTTTGGCGGCAAACGCCGGGTGCTTGTTGTTCTTGTTGCCCAGGCGACGACGCGTCCCTCCCTTTCATGCACGCGGCGTGGCGTTGGGGGCGGGTCCTGGCTGTGCCCTTATATAACCCTGTCCTCAATGGCTTTCCGTCCAGGCCACATCTACCTGTATACAATTCACTGCACCAGGGGTATTTGATTTCTTTACTCCCCAATTGAGGTAAATTCTATTGATTTTTTGTTTTCACCAATTGGCTCTTTTTGAACTTACTTCCTCACTGTTTTTTACAAGGTCACCTTAATTTATTTTTATATTTTTCTCATCCCCAAACCCCTTGCTACTAGGC
The DNA here is from genome assembly GCA_028564925.1 of Lithobates sylvaticus. Taxonomy (NCBI): domain Eukaryota; kingdom Metazoa; phylum Chordata; class Amphibia; order Anura; family Ranidae; genus Lithobates; species Lithobates sylvaticus. Next base: position 153,618,615 of record CM053037.1, read on the forward strand.
TCTACCATGCCTATATAGCTAATATTACACATGTTTACCATCTACCATCACAATGTGATACAGTCCTACCTTATAAGTCTTACATTAATTTATATTGTCACTCCCACTATGTAGTGGTTTTAACACATATTTATTTATATTTATTCCTAGTTCTACACAGACTCTTTGCCCTAGGACGCCAGCCTATCTTCGGCAGGGTTTTCTGTCTGGGCTGCCTCTTCCTATATGCCCCCTCAGTTCCCATGCCTGACATAACCGGGGGGCCTCTAATATCCAGCGCTAGACCATGCCTCCTATACACAGCAGACCAGTCTGTAAGTATTACTATAGGACTGGCCCCGTCCCATCTTGGCTTCATCATTTCTTTTGCTACATGCTAATCATTGGACCTTTATGTATCTTATTTCAGATTATTACCACGTGCTTGCTCCTGATGAGTGGTATTACCAAACCACGAAACGCGTCGAGCTAACTGAAGCCGTGTCTGGACGTATATACTATATTGTTTTATATTTGTACTTTTTATATCCTATCCTACTTTGTGTTATGGGTTTGAGTTACCCCATTGAGGGGCTCTTCCCCAATAACACATGGCGGACTAGCAAGCTTGGAGACCCTCTCTATCACTGTAATTATTGTTTGATATGTTAATAATCAACATGTCTGTGTATATAGATGAAACTATGGGCTATATTACCATTATTAAAGATTGTTTTTACTTTTTCTATAATGGTCCTACTGTATCTTAATTACTAGAACTATATGGTAATATTGATAGTTGGTCTTCTCTGAAACTATGTACTACATATATACTTAGGTGTACTTTATATTTCACTCAGAGTTTACAATACCACTATCCCCTACCTATGTTACTTTATTGATCATGGGCCTAATGTACTCAGTTAAGCAACTACACTATTGATAATTGGTTGTTCCCCGAGACTGCATGCCTCATATAAAGTCCCAACTTTTTCCCCCGCCCCTTTCTTTCCCATGATACTCTCACTAGATAGGGATGGAGCTATATGACTTTAATGGTCGTTACCTCATATAAAGTCCCAGGGATGGAGCTATATGACTTTAATGGTCGTTACCTCATATAAAGTCCCAAACAGATACTTTACTCTTCAAAACTGATTTAGGGATGGAAGCATGCAGCCTCATTATCCTATTTATGCATTACTAACACATTCATCATATCAATTACAGTGTTAATTTCCAATGTTTATATTTATTGACTTCCATCTCCTTCCTCTTCCGCCAGCATTTAGCACAAGCATGATTCCAATTGGGATATGTGGGTCTGTTCTCCCTTACAGACTTTATAGTCATTAACTGTGGCTCTGTGTTTTGAGGACTGGTTGCGCTGGACTGATGGCCCTCCCGGGTTCTGTGTTGGGCTGGGAACTGCGACGCGTACTGCTTAGGTGCCCCCTCCCCCCCCCTCCGTGCTGGGGTGGGTGGGCGCCGTGCACTGCGCGTCGACGTCACGCTGGTTCCCACGTGTGCGCGCCCTACTCGGGGCTAGCGCACGCGGGACCTTTGTTAACCTGCGTGCGTGATGGAGGTTTGGCGGCAAACGCCGGGTGCTTGTTGTTCTTGTTGCCCAGGCGACGACGCGTCCCTCCCTTTCATGCACGCGGCGTGGCGTTGGGGGCGGGTCCTGGCTGTGCCCTTATATAACCCTGTCCTCAATGGCTTTCCGTCCAGGCCACATCTACCTGTATACAATTCACTGCACCAGGGGTATTGGATTTCTTTACTCCCCAATCGAGGTAAATTCTATTGATTTTTTGTTTTCACCAATTGGCTCTTTTTGAACTTACTTCCTCACTGTTTTTTACAAGGTCACCTTAATTTATTTTTATATTTTTCTCATCCCCAAACCCCTTGCTACTAGGCTCTACCATGCCTATATAGCTAATATTACACATGTTTACCATCTACCATCACGATGTGATACAGTCCTACCTTATAAGTCTTACATTAATTTATATTGTCACTCCCACTATGTAGTGGTTTTAACACATATTTATTTATATTTATTCCTAGTTCTACACAGACTCTTTGCCCTAGGACGCCAGCCTATCTTCGGCAGGGTTTTCTGTCTGGGCTGCCTCTTCCTATATGCCCCCTCAGTTCCCATGCCTGACATAACCGGGGGGCCTCTAATATCCAGCGCTAGACCATGCCTCCTATACACAGCAGACTAGTCTGTAAGTATTACTATAGGACTGGCCCCGTCCCATCTTGGCTTCATCATTCCTTTTGCTATATGCTAATCATTGGACCTTTATGTATCTTATTTCAGATTATTACCACGTGCTTGCTCCTGATGAGTGGTATTACCAAACCACGAAACGCGTCGAGCTAACTGAAGCCGTGTCTGGACGTATATACTATATTGTTTTATATTTGTACTTTTTATATCCTATCCTACTTTGTGTTATGGGTTTGAGATACCCCATTGAGGGGCTCTTCCCCAATAACACATGGCGGACTAGCAAGCTTGGAGACCCTCTCTATCACTGTAAATATTGTTTGATATGTTAATAATCAACATGTCTGTGTATATAGATGAAACTATGGGCTATATTACCATTATTAAAGATTGTTTTTACTTTTTCTATAATGGTCCTACTGTATCTTAATTACTAGAACTATATGGTAATATTGATAGTTGGTCTTCTCTGAAACTATGTACTACATATATACCTAGGTGTACTTCATATTTCACTCAGAGTTTACAATACCACTATCCCCTACCTATGTTACTTTATTGATCATGGGCCTAATGTACTCAGTTAAGCAACTACACTATTGATAATTGGTTGTTCCCCGAGACTGCATGCCTCATATAAAGTCCCAACTTTTTCCCCCGCCCCTTTCTTTCCCATGATACTCTCACTAGATAGGGATGGAGCTATATGACTTTAATGGTCGTTACCTCATATAAAGTCCCAGGGATGGAGCTATATGACTTTAATGGTCGTTACCTCATATAAAGTCCCAAACAGATACTTTACTCTTCAAAACTGATTTAGGGATGGAAGCATGCAGCCTCATTATCCTATTTATGCATTACTAACACATTCATCATATCAATTACAGTGTTAATTTCCAATGTTTATATTTATTGACTTCCATCTCCTTCCTCTTCCGCCAGCATTTAGCACAAGTATGATTCCAATTGGGATATGTGGGTCTGTTCTCCCTTACAGACTTTATAGTCATTAACTGTGGCTGTATGTTTTGAGGACTGGTTGCGCTGGACTGATGGCCCTCCCGGGTTCTGTGTTGGGCTGGGAACTGCGACGCGTACTGCTTAGGTGCCCCCTCCCCCCCCCCTCCGTGCTGGGGTGGGTGGGCGCCGTGCACTGCGCGTCGACGTCACGCTGGTTCCCACGTGTGCGCGCCCTACTCAGGGGGCTAGCGCACGCGGGACCTTTGTTAACCTGCGTGCGTGATGGAGGTTTGGCGGCAAACGCCGGGTGCTTGTTGTTCTTGTTGCCCAGGCGACGACGCGTCCCTCCCTTTCATGCACGCGGCGTGGCGTTGGGGGCGGGTCCTGGCTGTGCCCTTATATAACCCTGTCCTCAATGGCTTTCCGTCCAGGCCACATCTACTTGTATACAATTCACTGCACCAGGGGTATTGGATTTCTTTACTCCCCAATCGAGGTAAATTCTATTGATTTTTTGTTTTCACCAATTGGCTCTTTTTGAACTTACTTCCTCACTGTTTTTTACAAGGTCACCTTAATTTATTTTTATATTTTTCTCATCCCCAAACCCCTTGCTACTAGGCTCTACCATGCCTATATAGCTAATATTACACATGTTTACCATCTACCATCACGATGTGATACAGTTCTACCTTATAAGTCTTACATTAATTTATATTGTCACTCCCACTATGTAGTGGTTTTAACACATATTTATTTATATTTATTCCTAGTTCTACACAGACTTTTTGCCCTAGGACGCCAGCCTATCTTCGGCAGGGTTTTCTGTCTGGGCTGCCTCTTCCTATATGCCCCCTCAGTTCCCATGCCTGACATAACCGGGGGGCCTCTAATATCCAGCGCTAGACCATGCCTCCTATACACAGCAGACTAGTCTGTAAGTATTACTATAGGACTGGCCCCGTCCCATCTTGGCTTCATCATTCCTTTTGCTATATGCTAATCATTGGACCTTTATGTATCTTATTTCAGATTATTACCACGTGCTTGCTCCTGATGAGTGGTATTACCAAACCACGAAACGCGTCGAGCTAACTGAAGCCGTGTCTGGACGTATATACTATATTGTTTTATATTTGTACTTTTTATATCCTATCCTACTTTGTGTTATGGGTTTGAGATACCCCATTGAGGGGCTCTTCCCCAATAACACATGGCGGACTAGCAAGCTTGGAGACCCTCTCTATCACTGTAAATATTGTTTGATATGTTAATAATCAACATGTCTGTGTATATAGATGAAACTATGGGCTATATTACCATTATTAAAGATTGTTTTTACTTTTTCTATAATGGTCCTACTGTATCTTAATTACTAGAACTATATGGTAATATTGATAGTTGGTCTTCTCTGAAACTATGTACTACATATATACTTAGGTGTACTTTATATTTCACTCAGAGTTTACAATACCACTATCCCCTACCTATGTTACTTTATTGATCATGGGCCTAATGTACTCAGTTAAGCAACTACACTATTGATAATTGGTTGTTCCCCGAGACTGCATGCCTCATATAAAGTCCCAACTTTTTCCCCCCGCCCCTTTCTTTCCCATGATACTCTCACTAGATAGGGATGGAGCTATATGACTTTAATGGTCGTTACCTCATATAAAGTCCCAGGGATGGAGCTATATGACTTTAATGGTCGTTACCTCATATAAAGTCCCAAACAGATACTTTACTCTTCAAAAAAGCAATGTAAACATCCCTTGTAATAGGAATATGGCATTATCGGTCCTCTTTACAGTGAGATATGGGGTCAATAAGACCCCACATCTCACCTCTAGGCTGGGAAGCCTGAAATAAAAAAAATAAAATAAATGATCTTGGCTTCCCAGCCGAGGCGGCGCCATTTGTTTGAATGCAGAGGCCGGGGGTGACATCATAACATCAAGCCTGGCCTCCAAACTATCATAGAGACTCCAGCGACCATCTGGTCCACCGGAAATCTCAATGGTAAACATCCGGGGCCGGCGAATCCGTTCTTCGACTCACCGATGGAAGTGGTGAGTCGGTATAAACACCGGAAGGTGGCGGGAGGGGGGATGTCCTCTCTCGCCGCCCGTAAGAATGATCAAGTGGCGGAACAGCCGCTATGATCATTCCTATGGTGTAGGGAATCGCCAGCTGACAAAGACAATATGTGAATGATGCCTGTAGCTGCAGGCATCATTCAGATATACCAGCTCAAATTCAAGGACGTCATATGATGTACCTTGGTCGGGAAGAGAGAAGTACCGATCCTTTTTTTTTTAGTACTCGCCAATACCAATTACTGTTACCAACTGTTTTGTTTGCTGTCAGCAATGGTACAAAGCATTAAAACGTTATTTACTACAAATTAAATAAATGTATTATTTTAAAATGTTTTCAATGTGAAACGTGTAAATACAGTATATGTTAACCGCTTCCCGACCGGCCACTGCATATATACGTCAGCAGAATGGCACGGGCAGGCAGAATCACGTACCTGTACGTGATCGTGCATGTGCCTGCCCGTGGGTCGCGCGCGCGCGCCGCTAGCGGCGCGCTCGCGACCCGGTCGGGAGCTCCGTGACCCCGGCCGCGGGACCAGCGGACCCGATCGCCGCTGGTATCCCGCGATCGGGTTACGGAGCGGAAGAACGGGGAGAGGTCTATGTAAACAAACCTCTCCCCGCGCTTCCTACACTGACTGTCAGTGATCGGCGGTTCCCTGTCATCGGGAACGCCGATCAATGACGTCAGACGTACAGCCACGCCCCCCTACAGTAAACACAACACAACACGTCACACTGACTCCTCCCCGCCCCCTTGTGGTTAACCCCCTAACTACAACTGTCATTTACATAGGAATCAGTGCTATTTAAATAGCACTGATTTCTGTATAAATGACAAATGTCCCAAAAATGTGTCAAAAATGTCCGATGTGTCCGCCAAAATGTCGCAGTCACAATAAAAATCGCTGATCGCCGCCATTACTAATAAAAAAAAAAATATTAATAAAAATGCTATAAAACTATCCCCTATTTTGTAAACGCTATAACTTTTGCGCAAACTAATCAATAATCGCTAATTGCGATTTTTTTTACCAAAAATATGTAGAAGAATACGTATCGGCCTAAACTGAGGAAAAAAAATGTTTTTTTATATATTTTTTTGGGGATATTTATTATAGCAAAAAGTAAAAAATATTGCATTTTTTTCAAAATTGTCGCTCTATTTTTGTTTATAGCGCAAAAAATAAAAACCGCAGGGGCGATCAAATACCACCAAAAGAAAGCTCTATTTGTGGGAAAAAAAGGACGCCAATTTTGTTTTGGAGCCACGTCGCATGACCGCGCAATTGTTAGTTAAAGCGACGCAGTGCCGAATTGCAAAAAGGGGCCTGGTCCTTTAGCTGCAAATTGGTCCGGGGCTGAAGTGGTTAAAGGTGTAAAAATATTACCGACCGTGACCACGTTGGTAAATGACCCGGTGCTGAAAGGTTAGTGACTGTGTGCAGTTTTTGGTCCTTTGGGAAAAGTCCTAGTCACCTGTTCGCATTTGAGACTCTGTAACACATGTTTACATAACTCAGCAAGCTAGAAAAGAGTTCTCAAAGTGTTCAGTTCATCAGTTTTGGGGTATGGGAGAGAAATGGTTAAAAAAATCCCTTCAAGGGAAACTCACTGATTTTGTTTGGTGAACTTTCTTTTACCACATAAAGACCATGCCTATTTTTTTACACTTGGTGTTTACAAGTTAAAATCTTTTCTTTTTGCTAGAAAATTACTTATAACCAGGGGCGGGTCCAGGGAGGGGCAACGGGGAAATTGCCCCCCCCCCCTGAGAAATTAGATGCAGGTGAGTTAGTGGGTGGCTGAGAGAGCAGGCGGCTCCGCAGGCGGGGTAGGCGGGTCATGCAGCTGAGCAGTTCGGCGGGCGGGTGATAGATCGGGCGGCTCCGCGGGTGAGAGCGGGCAGGCGACAGAGAGAGCGGGCGGAGGAGAGAGCGAGCGGGCCAAGCAGCTGTGCGGCTTTGTGGGTGAGAGAGCGGCTGGCCAATCAGCGAGCCGGCGGGCGGGGGAGCAGAGAGATGACATCATCTCACCGCTCGCCCTGCATCCCTGCAGTTCTGCCCTCACTGTGCAGGCAGCCGAGAGATTACATCATCTCTCTGCTGCCTGACTCTGGGACACAGCAAGAGAAAATCCCCACCTTAGCAGAAAAGTGACACAGCAAGTGACAATCATCAACGAGTGACAGGTAAAGGGACAATCCGCAATGTGTGGCAAGGGACAATCCACGTGTGGCAAGTGACAGTCCGCAACGAGTGGCAGGGGACGTGGTAAGAGACAATCTGCAATGTGTGGCAGGTGACGTGGCAAGTGACAGTCCACAACTTGTGGCAGGTGACGTGGCAAGTGACAATCCGTAACGTGTGGCAGGTGACGTGGCAAGTGACAATCCGCATTTGGTGGCAGGCGACATGGCAAGTGACAATCCACATGTGGTGGCAAGTGACACACTTGGGGCTCCCACTGATTCTGCATTATGGTGAGTTGAACCATTTAATTTTATATAACAATGTAATAATAGAAATAATGCGCTTCAATCATCCTGACACCATAACAACCATGATGCCAGGAGGATTGAAGCGCTAACACCAGCCATTTCCCCGATAAATTGCCCGCAAAAAAATGTATTTTCTGCCAGAGACTAGACTCCGGATCTGCCCCTGCTTAGAACCTCCAAACATTATATATTTTTTTTCAGACACCATAGAGAATAGAATGGCGGTCGTTGAAATACTTTATGTCACACCGTATTTGGGCTGCGGTCTTACAAGCGCATTTTTTTGGGAAAAAATACAGTTTTTTTTTATTAAAAATAAAAAAACAGTAAAGTTAGCCCAATTTATTTTTTTTTAATTGTGAAAGATAATGTTACACCGAGTAAATTGATACCCAACATGTCATGCTTCAAAATTGCTCCTGCTCGTGGAATGGCGACAAACTTTGACACCTAAAAATCTCCTTAGGCGACGTTTAAAAATTTCTGTGGGTTACCAGTTTTGCGTTACAGAGGAGGTATTTTGCTAGAATTATTGCTCTCGCTCTAAAGATTGTGGTGATACCTCACATGTGTGTTTTGAACACTGTTTACATATGCGGCCGCGACTTAAGAATGCGTTCGCTTCCATGCGCGAGCACGGACGGACGGGGCCCTTTAAAAATATTTTTTTTATTATTTATTTTACTTTTTTTTTACATTGTCCCTTTAAAAAAAAAATTGGATCACTTTCATTCCTATTACAAGGAATGTAAACATATCTTGTAATAGAAAAAAAGCATGATAGGACCGTCCGCTGTTTAAAAAAATATGACTGCAGGCTGTCCGGAAGTGTTCTTTTTAAAAAAAAAAAAATGGTCAAGAAAAGCTCTAAAAAGGAATCAAGCGAGCGTCTGCGCCCTTAAAGCGGAAATTCACTGCAAACCAAAAACACTATTTAATTAATTTTTAATACTGAAAGCAAACTCCCCCATCCATCCATGTCTCTATGCTTTATTTTATTGAGAAATCACTTTGAAAAGCAACCCCCTAGCATTTCTGACCGTGGCCATCTTGAGTAAGGGCAAATGATTCATGTAGTATTTACTTCCTGGAATCCATCTATCCTTAGCTCAAACATGCATGCAGGAGATCTGTGCTTAGCTGAGAAAACCCCTTCTCTTCTCCTCCTGAAGACTCCTGGGTTAATAAAAAAGTAACCCAGTTATTGAACCTTCTAAAGTCTCCTGGGATGTATGGCATAATTTTCCTAGGCAAGAAACCAGGAAGTAACTGGAGAAATGTAAAATAAAAAGCTTAAAACAAATAAATATGATATACTTTCCTATCTATTTACTAATGCTAGCAACACGGGGATTAAAAATACTCAATGATGATTGGGAGAGTGAAGTTCCACTCTAAAGTTCTATCGTTGAAGCTAGTTCTCATGGGTTATATGGTAACTGTAGAGGAGAGTGAATGTCCAATTTTCCACTGGGCCAAGTTAATTCTTCAACAGCATGTCCGAATCTAGAACAAGACAGAGCAATATAGTTTTAATGCAATTATCTGCTAGACTCCTGCATACCTGGAAGCACTGGTTATGGAGATGAGGAACAAAGGGTGTTCTCTAGTGCAAATCAGACAGGACAGCAAGTATGTTACTGGCATTCAGGTGAAAATAAAGGAAAAAAGCCTGAAAAGAGAAAACAAATGCATCCATGACATATGAGGACTGGCAACATACAATATATTATTTTTTTGCTCCTGGATACACTTTAACTTTAAACAATTTAATTGATATATTTAGTCTAAATGTAGAGCGTATAGTGTGCCTGTATGTGTCAATAACATGCTAATAACATATGAAGTTATCTTTCACAAACCAAGTGGCTGAGGAGCCTTTTTAACTCACCTCTATCAAAACCAGGCTAGAGCCACTAGACCAGGGATATAAAATTAGCGGACCTCCAGCTGTTGCAGAACTACAAGTCCCATGAGGCATAGCAAGTAGGGTGACCACATTTCCAAACTGCCATTCAGGGACAACCCCCCCCCCCCCCCCCCCCTCAAAAAAAAATATGATTTTTGACTTTTTTTTGCCATTTTTTGGGGTAGGGGTATATGAAATCAGCTGGATGGACAGGGGGACAGTTGGATACACAGGGGACCGTGGGTTGCACAGGGGGACCGTGGGATGGAAAGGGGGACCGTGGATGGACAGTGGGGACAGTTGGATACACAGGGGACCGTGGGTTGCACAGGGGGACCGTGGGTTGCACAGGGGGACCGTGGGATGCACAGGGGGACCGTAGGATACACAGGGGGACAGTGGGATGGAAGGGGGACCGTGGATGGACAGTGGGACCGTGGGTTGCACAGGGGGACAGTGGGATGGAAGGGGAACCGTGGATGGACAGTGGGATCGTAAGATACACAGGGGGACCATGGGATGCACAGGGGGACAGTGGGATGGAAGGGGGAACGTGGATGGACAGTGGGACCGTGGGTTGCACAGGGAGACAGTGGGATGGAAGGGGGACCGTGGATGGACAGTGGGACCGTAAGATACACAGGGGGACCGTGGGTTGCACAGGGGGACAGTGGGATGGAAGGGGGAACGTGGATGGACAGTGGGACCGTGGGTTGCACAGGGGGACAGTGGGATGGAAGATGGACAGGGGGACCGTGGGATGGAAGGGGAACAGTGGATGGACAGGGGGACCGTGGGATGCACAGGGGGACCATGGGATGCACAGGGGGACCATGGGTTGCACAGGGGGACAGTGGGATGGAAGGGGGACCGTGGATGGACCGTGGGATGCACAGGGGGACCGTGGGATGCACAGGGGGACAGTGGGATGGAAGGGGGACCGTGGATGGACAGTGGGACCGTGGGATGCACAGGGGGATCGTGGGTTGCACAGGGGGACAGTGGGATGGAAGGGGGGCCGTGGATGGACAGTGGAACCGTGGGATACACAGGGGGACCGTGGGTTGCACAGGGGGACAGTGGGATGGAAGGGGGACCGTGGATGGACAGGGGGACCGTGGGATGCACAGGGGGACCGTGGGATGCACAGAGGGACAGTGGGATGGTGGGGGGGGGGGCTGCTGCAGGTGTAGTGAGAGGCAAACAAGTAGTGGGAGCAAAGAGGCAGTGAACAGCTGGACAGAAGGGCCGGGTGTGAGGAGTTATCATGTGTGCAATGCAGTGATGCAGGAAACATCTTCAGCTCTGAGGGGTTCATGCTGGGACCTGTAGTTCTTCACTTTTGGTGGGGGGGGGGGTCACATCCCCCAAAAGTGAAGGATTTTAAGTCCCAGCATGAACTCTGCCCGAGTATCTAAGGATGTGTCCTCCTTCCATCCCTCGGAGGGTGTAATCTCATCTGTCAGTGTCCTCTCCTGCCGACCCTCCTCTGCACAGTGCACTGAGAGGCTCGCTATCTCAGGGCTGACACACACTCTGAGTTTCTTTGAAGTGCTGGCAGTTCAGCACAGAACTCTGGCTGCTGGGGGACAGCTGACAGGATTTTAACCCCGATGGATCTGTCATGTTGGTGAGTGAGCATTTTACTTGCCTTTCTACACTGCAGCCTCTGTCTCAGAAGTTTCCTCTGCCTGCTGCTGCCTGGCTGGACTCCAGAACATACAGGGAGGAGGTGGGTGGAGCTAAATCTCCTCTGCTGTGTTAGGTCTCTGCCTCTCTCCTGCTCGTGACGTCACTGGTTGCTACACGCCAAGCGGGCGGCAGGTAGCAACCAGTTTGGGCACTGAGCCAGCAGCGGTGGTGAAGGGTCTCTGCCAGCTAGGGGTCCACCACAGGCTGAGACAGTTACCGACAGAGACAATGCAAAGGCTATTTTAGGGGGCATTAGATCGACCCAGGGCCGGGTGCAATTCCGGGACACTTTATTGTCCCGGAATGAGGGTGCCCGGGACCCAGGACAGAGCTGCCAATTGCGGGACTGTCCCGGCCAATCCGGGACACGTGGGCACCCTAATAGCAAGACAATGACAGCCACAAGCATGACACCCAGAGGCATGATGGGACTTGTAGTTTTGCAACAGCTGGAGGTCTGCTAATTGCATATCCCTGCACTAGACAGTGTTATAATATACAAACTGCCATGCCAAAAAAAGGCCATGTCAGGTTCAGCAGGAGACAATACCAACTGTCACCACGCCCTACAGAGAGAGAATAGAGCCATGCTGCAACTGCATCGAATGGACCCGGTAGAGGTGCAGCGAAGAGGGACTTTAGTGTGAAATCCCTCTTCAAACAGGCTTGTGGGTGGTGGCACATCCCCTCCTGATCGCCTGCTAACCGCAAGTTAACCCCTGCTGACAATGCGATTTACTCAGGATCGTCAGCAGCTAGGATTTATGTGAAAGTGGGCTTAGTGCATCTAATATTAAAATGATTGTTTTGATAAACATGTGTGTAAATGTGTTGGGGCATACAATGACAACATTCAGAATACTTCCCTAAAAAGTGATTGTAAAGTCTAATTTAAAAAAAAAAAAAAATAACAAACATGTTATACTTACCTCCTATGTGCAGTTGGTTTTGCACAGAGCAGCCCGGATCCTCCGCTTCTCGGGTCCCTCCTTTCTGCTCCTGGTCCCTCCCTCCTGTCGAGTGCCCCCACAGCAAGCAGCTTGCTATGGGGCAGCCGAGTCACAGCTCTGTGTGTCCATTCAGACACAGAGCCCTGACCTAGCCCTGCCCCCTCTCTCCCCTGATTGGCTAACTTTGACAGCCGCGGGAGACAATGGCGCCGCTGCTGTGTCTCAGCTAATCAGGAGGAGAGTCCCGGACAGATAAAACACTCGTGGACATCGCTGGAGAGAGCTAGGGCTCAGGTAAGTAATTATGGGCTGCTACACACAGAAGTTTTTTCTTATCTTAAAGCGGGACTGTACTGAAATTTTTTTTTTTAAAAGCCAGCAGCTACAAATACTGCAGCTGCTGACTTTTAAAAAATGGACACTTACCTGTCTCCCAGTTCCAGCGATGTCGGCAGCAGAGGCCGATCGATCGATCGGCTCTCCGCTGTTGCCGGCGCCATTCTCGGTGAGGGAATCAGGAAGTAAAGTCGCGCGGCGCAATGAGAATCTTCAGCGCTGTCTGTCGGGACACGTGTGTCCCGGCAGACAGCGCGCCGGGACAGGAAGCTGCGTAAACTCCCGTGGGAGTTTATGCCCGGAAGTGGGTGCAGATAACTGTCTCAGACAGGTATCTGCACCCCCCTCCCCCCTGAAAGGTGCCAAATGTGACACCGGAGGGGGGGAGGGTTCCGAAAAGCGGGAGTTCCACTTTAGGGTGGAATCCCGCTGTTAATGTATATAATGCATTAAGTTAAAAAACCTTCTGCCTTTACAACTTTAATTCCAGAGGTCCAGGGCTTTGGGGAAATGTGTTGTGACAGAACTGTCCAGCACCCAGCTTGGGTACTTTCGCCAAACAGTGCCTCCTGCTCTCCAAACTCTTACTGCAGACCGAGAAGTAAAACCAAAGGAATGACTGTTTATTGAGCAGAAATACAGGTTTTTATACACTTTAAAAGTAGGTCAGTCACCACACAATAAAACCAAAAATTACCCAAAACATCACACAACGTTTAGATAACAAGGTAGAGTTGCCATAAGGCTAATTCTATCATGTAGGAACCTCCAAGAGTTAGCCAACAGACAGAAACAATAGGTGACTCAATTAACTTAATTAACAATGGGAATTCACACCTAGACAATGTTTAGATTAATCAGGGATCCCAGACTGGCAACAGTCTGCAGCAGTCTATGAGACAAAACATATACAATATCCCAGCAGTTTGAAAAAGTGAAATTAATTTATCTTCATAGATTTCTTGAGGGGTATTGTTAATAAATATTTCTGTCCCAAGTGAAGGAGCCTCTCCAACCCAGTCTGCAGGAGGGCCATCATATTTCCTTTGACCAATAATCTGTACAAGATTAATATCACAGCTTTCCATTTACTCCAAAGGGATGCTTTATTGTCCTTATTCAGAGAATTAGTCCAAGTCTCTCTCTCAACGTTCATCACGTGGTTGTCCATTATCGTATAAGCCGAGTTTTTCAGCACATTTTTTTGTGCTGAAAATGCCTCCCTTGGCTTATACTTGAGTCAAGCACTTTTCTGCAGCAGAGAATGACATTTTCCGAACCGACTTTGGGGCCCCGTATCTCGAGGGCCACTTGGTGCTAGGAACCCCAAATGTGTTGTGCAAACCCAGTGGAACTAGCACTACAGCCCCAAGTTGCCCCGAGATACGGGGCTCCAAAGAAATTTAATTCTCTGCTGCAGAAAAGTGCTTGACACTTTCCAACCGATTTTGGGGCCCGCGTATCTCGGGGCCACTTGGTGCTAGGAATCCCAGCTGTGTTTGCACACCACTTGGATATGTTTTAGTGCTAGTTCCACACACCAGTTTTGCACACTAAAAATATGGTGTTTTTAGCACCAAGTGGCCCTGAGATACGGGGCCCCAAAGTCGGTCAACTGTGTCCACCTGCAGCAATGTAATTTCGGGACCCTTTGGGTCCAGAGACCCCAAATTTTGGCTGCTAGGGGGCATCTAGGAACCCTTAACTACCGAGTTTGACGTTTGGGGGACCTATGGCTGCAAATAGGCACAGTGAGGCTGCAAATGGGCATTGTTGACCCTCTTTTCCACTTACAGCAGCTGCGCATTTCTCACCCTAGACTTATACTCGAGTCAATACGTTTTCCCAGTTTTTTGTGGTAAAATTAGGCGCCTCGGTTATATTCAGGTTGGCTTATACTCGAGTATATACAGTAATTAGATAATGATCTGCTCTCTCCATGGCCCATAATCAGTGGGTAGGAGGCTTGCCCCTAGTCCTCTCTAAAAACCCCTGTCCTGTTGGGTCTGTCACATAAGTGATCTGGGGGGACCTTTTGGGCACATTCATACTATCATTGAACTTCATTTGTATCTAAATTTAAAAACAAAAATATAATACAGTACATTGCAGTTTACAAGTCCTTAGATGTAATTGCTGCAATGTTCTTTTTTTTTTCTCTTTATTTTCACCTGGTGTCTCTGCCAGTAACACATTGTTGTCCTATGGTGACATTCACCCTTCTGTATAGTAAGTAAGCTTGTCAACAGCTACAAACTAAAAGCTAACAGTGATCTAATTAACAGCAAGCTAATTAACAACTAGTCACCTGAACAAGTCTTGATTATTCAGGGAGTCCACCCCTCAGACAGTCCAGCACCAGAATTCCAGAAGACCCATGGCTTTCCAAATCTCATTAACCAGCTACCTTTTCACATCCATCTTCGCACTGAGTTTCAAGTTGGCAGAGATCATCATGGCTTCCTTGACTGTTAAATGTGGTATTAACATGTTATCTTGCATTATATAACAGCAGATCTTCCTGAATGCTCATAGCGCCCTCAGATGTCAAGGCTCATAGTTAGGGATGAACTCACGTTCGACTCGAACATTGCCTCGCGGCTATAATGAATTGTCGGCTCCCGTAATACAGAGAACAGTCATTGAAAGTCAATGATAAAAAAAAAAAGGGGGAGTCACATACCCCCAAAGCATCCTCCCAATGTTGAGGGCATGTGGCCTGGTACGGTTCAGGAGGGGGGGGAGCTCTCTCGTCCCCCCTCTTTTCCTGCGGCCTGCCAGGGTGCGTGCTTGGATAAGGGTCTGGTGTGGATTTTGAGGGGGACCCCCACGCCATTTTTTTTTTTTGGCGTGGGGTTCCCCTTAAAATCCATCCCAGACCTGAAGGGTCTGGTATGGATATTTAGGGGGAACCCCACGTCATTTTTTTTTTAATTTGACCCAGGGTTCCCCTTAATATCCATACCAGACCTGCAGGGGGACCCTGCAGCCCCCTACAAAATCCCCTGTCCCAGTTGGGTCTGTCACAGGACTAAATAAGATAACTTTGTTGTTAGGAAAATGAAATTGACCTTTATTTTTTCGCATAACATACCAAGATGCATAAAAAATATTGATACAGTTGCAGTAGTACCCAGCAGCAAAATAATTAAATGAGTAATGATGGAAGAGGGGGAGAACCTCCACATATTGGCCATTAGATTCAGGGACAGACTAGGAGCCGTACGTAGAGTCAGTACTAAAAATTTGAAAAGGTGGCTAGGGGAAGCAAGCAGGGTGCAATTAAAAGACTTGCTGATGAAGGCTTCCACATGCCTACCATATTATAATTAAAGGACACTTCAACTGAATAATATATAAAAATGGCAGGTACTGGGTTATTCAAGAGGGGTTTTTGCAAATGTACTGACAAAGACAAAATGCTTTAAAAGAAAGAAATAAACACAAGAAAAATTTACTTAATGAGGTTTTATTAGCTAGAAATCATAAAAAGGTTCCTATTTCAAGTCCGGTGGTAAAGCTATGTTGAGCCATTGCTGTGGTGCACCTGTGTAGAGGAGAAATAAGACTGTTACTATAAAATAAAACAGTGTGAAGTTCATTAAATTTTAATTACAAATTTAAATAAAGCCGAGAAATTAAATAAAGTCACGACACATTATGAGGTGTGCAAATAAGATCACACTTTTATTCAAGAGGCTTTTAAGCTTTTAAAGTAAAGATTCCTAAGAATATACACAGTTAAGCCCCGTACACACGATCGGAAATCCGACCGTGTGTATGCTCCATCGGACAATTGTTGTTGGACTTTCTGCCAACAAATGTTGGCTAGCATGTTTTCAAATTTTCTGACAACAAATGTGTGTTGTCGGATTTTCCGATCGCGTCCATCGGACAAAAGTGCAAAGTACAAACACGCATGCTCAGAAGCAGAAATCGGTCGGTCTTGTAAACTAGTGTTTGTAATGGAGAATTAACATTCATGACGTGGCAAATTATGAAATCTCAAAATGCAGCGCACAATTCTCTTCTTCTTTAATGGGATAATAATGAAGCTGCTTTGCTGGTGATACTGATGGAGTTATTGCAAACGGATTTTCAAAGGCTTTTTTTTCTAGTGATATCAAGAATAATATTATTATGTTTTTTTATTTGTGCAAGTTACCACAACACCATTATCCCATAGTTTATAAGATCAAAGATACAACTATCTTGGTGTCCCTTGTCAATTTTACATTATATTTTTTAAAATGTAACTGCCTACTCCCAAACTGTCAATTGAAGTAAAACACATAGCCAAGTATTATTCTACCCATTTTTTTTATTGTGCATTAAAAAAAGAAAAAATTAGACATCCGCCAATAGAACTTAACCAAAAAGTGCATTCTATGCATCCAAAAATCAAATCATTATTCAACCCAAAAAATAATGTCAAAGCAATAACTCCAAGGCCAATCATAAATAATACGTTATCTCCTCCGATTCCGCAACATGGCTGGTTGACGAACGGCCATTCAGAAACAAACTGAAAAGCACGAAATGAAAAGCGCGAATCAACACTCACCAAACTTCTACTAACATGGAATTAGCAGAAGGAGCCCAAAGGGTGGCGCTAAAGAGCTGAAAAAACACGTAATACATCTAGTACGTCACTACGTTCTTAATTGTTAGCCAACATTTGTGTGACCGTGTGTTTGAGTCAACACCCTTGTGACAAGTTTGAGTTAACACCCTTCGGACAAAATTCCACTGTTTTGTTGGCCAACAATCCGATCGTGTGTACGAGGCATAAGATGCCTGCTATTATGTTGATAAGCAGATGCCACTCCACTATGAACCAGTCTCATAATAGTTTAACTTTTTTACTACAACTATCTGGACGTTCTCCGTATTGAGGACTAACGCTGGCCTTACACAGCTTGAATTTCCTGCAGAATCAGCCCAAAATTTGAATTGTGGACAGACCTGTTGGCACCACCCAGCTTAACAAACTTTGATCTTAATATCAATGGAGTTGGTGAAAAAATTTCAGCCAATCAGATGCAGTCACTGTTTAGGTATAATTACAACTGTGGATGCAACGACTGTCAGAATACAATAGAGAGTCTTCCATCTACACTGTTTATCATGGATGGGGGAAACCGTCGGTAGCCCCCTTGTCCTCAACAGGGACTACTATGTCAAATTCGTTTTTGGCTGGGCAGTAGTTAGCTCAGACTGATTGAATAGTTTTTCACCTGGTTTTTCCCTAAGCTAAATTGACATTAAAGGCTTATTTTTTTTAAAAATAACATACATGTCATACCTACCTGCTCTGTGCAGTGGTTTTGCACACAGCACCCCCTATCCTTCTCTTTTCAGGCCCTCCACTGGTGCTCCTGGCTCCTCCTCTTTAGCCAGTGCCCCCAATAGCAAGCCGCTTGTTCTGGGGGCACTAGTGCATGCTTGCGCCTGAGCCCTGGTCTATGCGTT
This sequence comes from Lithobates sylvaticus, assembly GCA_028564925.1. NCBI lineage: Eukaryota > Metazoa > Chordata > Amphibia > Anura > Ranidae > Lithobates > Lithobates sylvaticus. The sequence continues at coordinate 153,636,760 of CM053037.1, forward strand.
CATAAGACATGCCCCCCTGCTCTCTCCTCATTGGCTTACTGGCTGTAAATGACAGTAGCAGGAGCCAATGGCTCCCCTGCTGTCTCAGCCAATGAGGAATGAGAGACCCGGGAGAAGCTCAGCTCTTGTGCACATCGCTGGATCGAGAGGGAGCTCAGGTAAGTATTGGGGGGGGGGGGGGGCTGGGGGGCTCGCCATAGAATAGAATACATGCAGGTAAAAAACCTTCAGGCTTTAAAACCACTAAGTTGGCTTGTGATTTATCACTGTCACCAGTAAATGTCACTGGTATCACTGGTCATAGTATGAGACTTCACCAAAAAAACGAAGTTATGAATATTTATATTTTCTTCAGCCAATCCAGTAGGAGGTTTAGGCCACTGGTGCATGCTAGGGGAGGGTATACAAATTGGGGGCAAGCCATGTGCTTGCTCTCATCTTATGGACTGAGGCCCAGGGAAGTGCTGCCAGATGGTGTTCTGCTATTAGGCCCAATAGCTTGTTTTGGGGCCTACCATGTGCTGAAGTGGTCCTGAAGCACTCCTTCCTGACCTGAAGCTGTGCCAAGGACGTAACCCAGGGGATGCCCCCCTGCTGGAGAGAGCCAGGAAGAAGGCTGGTCTCTCAAAATGGCCTAGAGACTCGAAGAACACACTGAAATTTGTCAATATGCTTACAGTGTTGTCAGCTTAGAGGTCCTGACTCTGTGAAGCTGATCCAGATCTGGAGAGTCCATTAGCGATCGGCTACGGTATCTGGGACCCCCAACCCTCATCTCCTTCACCGTTATGCAAAAATGCTTACAGTGTTGTCAGCCTAGAGGCTCTGACACTGTGAAGCTGATCCGGATCTGCAGAGTACCCAAGTGATCTGCTATGGTATCTGGGACCCCTAATCCTCATCTCCTTAACCATTTTGCAATTAAACTTCAAAAAGACAAAAGTGACTGGTCCCCAAGATCCTTTCTTGTACCCCCATTTTGAGCCATGCTATCCTACCTTTGGGATGTCAGAGGAGTGCTGCACATTGATTCAAAAGCTTAACATGTATGGCTAGCCTTATGGGGCTTTTAGTTAAGAAAGGTGCCTCTTTCAGGCATGTTTTGCAGTGTTAAACTGAATGACAATTATACTTTAAATATTTTCCTGCTACAGTATCTCACAAAAGTGAGTACACCCCTCACATTTTTGTAAATATTTTATTATATCTTTTCATGTAACAACACTGAATAAATTAAAATTTTGCTACAATGTAAAGTAGTGAGTGTACAGCTTGTATAACAGTGAAAATTTGCTGTCCTCTCAAAATAATTAAACACACAGCCATTAATGTCTAAACCACTGGTAACAAAAGTGAGTACACCCCATAAGTGAAAAGGTCCAAATTGGGCTCAATTAGTGCCATGTGACTCGTTAGTGTTACAAGGTCTCAGGTGTGAATGGGGAGCAGGCGTGTTAAATTTGGTGTTATTGCTCTCACTCTCTCATTCTGGTTCAGCATGGCACCTCATGGTAAAGAACTCTCTGAGGATCTGAAAAAAAGAATTGCTGCTCTACATAAAGATGGCCTAGGCTATAAGAAGATTGCCAAGACCCTGAAACTGAGTTGCAGCACGGTGGCCAAGACCATACAGCGGTTTAACAGGATAGGTTCCACTCAGAACAGGCCTCGCCATGGTCGACCAAAGAAGTTGAGTGCACGTGCTCAGCGTCATATTCAGAGATGGTCTTTGGGAAATAGACGTATGAGTGCTGCCAGCATTGCTGCAGAGGTTGAAGTGGTGGGGGTCAGCCTGTCAGTGCTCAGTCCATACACTGCACACTGCATCAAATTGGTCTGCATAGCTGCCGTCCTAGAATCTTCTAAAGATGATGCACAAGAAAGACTGCAAACAGTTTGCTGAAGACAAGCAGACTAAGGACATGGATTACTGGAACCATGTCCTGTGGTCTGTTGAGACCAAGATAAACTTATTTGTTTCAGATGGTGTCAAGCATATGCAGCGGCAACCAGGTGAGGAGTACAAAGACAAGTGTGTCTTGTCTACAGTCAAGCATGGTGTTGGGAGTGTCATGGTCTGGGGCTGCATTAGTGCTTCTGGCACTGGGGAGCTACAGTTCATTGTGGGAACTATGAATGCCAACATGTACTGTGACATACTGAAGCAGAGCGTGATCCCCTCCCTTCAGAGACTGGGCCGCCGGGCAGTATTCCAACATGATAACGACCCCAAACACACCTCCAAGACGACCACTGCCTTGCTAAAGAAGCTAAAGCTGAAAGGTGATGGACTGGCTAAGCATGTCTCCAGACCTAAACCTTATTGCGCATCTGTGGGGCTTCCTCAAACAGAAGGTGGAGGAGCACAAGGTCTCTAACATCCACCAGCTCTGTGATGTCCTCATGGAGGAGTGGAAGAGGACTCCAGTGGCAACCTGTGAAGTTTTGGTGAACTCCATGCCCAAGAGGGTTAAGACAGTGCTGGAAAATAATGGTGGCCACACAAAATATTGACACTTTGGGCCCAATTTGTAAATTTTCACTAAGGGGTTACACACTTTTGTTGCCAGCGGTTTAGACATAAATGACTGTGTGTTCAGTTATTTTGGGGGGAACAGCAAACTTACACAAGCTGTACACACACTACTTTACATTGTAGCAAAGTGTCATTTCTTCAGTGTTGTCACAGAAAAGATATATTCAAATATTTACAAAAATGTGAGGGGTGTACTCACCTTTGTTAGATACTGTACACCCATCCACTCCCTTCTACAAACTGGCACCAACATTTTTCATAATGCTTACAATGACGGGAATTTAGTTTGATGCCTAACTCCAGCCAAAACTTTTTTTTTTAAATCAAGGATTGCGTAGGGAAGAGTTACTGTGATACCAGGACAAGAAATCAATGTCTCTCAAGCAAAAAGACATAAGAAAACAATATCTGGCAGAGATCTTTTCCCTTCTCAATGAAAAATGTTTCTGTTGCTTTCTGTTTCCCTATGCACACATGTGAAGCCTCACTTTTAGTCCATCATTATGTCTGAGAGCCACGGTCACCAATAGTAAAGAAATGAAATTGGGGGGGCCAAGAACTTCAAGGATAGCCACTATTTGCATATTAAAATCAGGGCTTTTTTTCAACTGGAACGTAGCGAAGCAGAGTTCCACCACCTCCAGCACTAGCCCTGTGCTATCCACTCACTACTGTCACTTCTAAACACAGAAGCTTCTGTATTTAGGAGTGACAGCACAACTCTCTGGATGGCCTCCCAGGCCGTAGCTGGTGTAATGTACAGGGAGGGCAACAATGGCTTTGCTAGCGCCAGGCATCCAGGTGTTGCCCTGTTAAAATTGCCAGCAGCCACAGCCTTTCTCCCCACCGCCTGTCACTAAGATCCTCCTTGGCTCTAATGTGTCTTATGATAAGACCATGAGGAGGAGCCTGGGAGGAGGAACATCTCCTGCATCACATCGAGTCATGCTGTATCTTGTGTTGGGAGGTCTGTGTTGGGAGGAGAGATTTGGAGGCAGGAGAAATAAAAGGATTTATGGTGGCATTTGTATAGTTAGGGAGATTGGGGGGGGGGGGGGCGGTTGTTGTCATGGGAAGAGGATTTATACTAGGAGGGGTAATGGAGGGAGTTGCTAGAATAGAGATGCCATTCCTGTCAAGGATGGAGATTTGTGGACGGGAGGCAATTTGAGGAGAAAAAGGGAGTCATATTTGGTTTAAAGTAGCCAATGAGAATAAGCAGTCCTGAACAATGCCTTCTGTACATAGCAAGATCCTTAAAGTAGAACTCCACCCAAAAGGGGAGCACTGCTTGTTTGCACCCACCCCCTCCACTGCCACATTTGGCACTTTTTGGGGGGAAAGGGGGAGCAGGTACATGACAGGTACCCTCTCCCACTTCCGGGTAAGATCGCAGTGGCGATCTCTGAGTACAGTATGTCCAGCCCCTCCTCCTCCCCCCGTTGCCTTCTGGGATACAAACCATTCAGAAAGCTCAGCCTGACTCATGCAGCAGGAAACCAGCTGTGAAGCCTGAAGGCTTCACTGCCGGTTTCCCTCAGTGAAGATGAGAGTGCCTGCATAGGAAGCCAATTGAAGAATTGGCTCGGGGTGCCGACATCGTTGGATCCCTGAACAGGTAAGTGTCTTTATATTAAAAGTCAGCAGCTACAGTATTTGTAGCTGTTGACTTTTATTTTTTTTGCCCACACTAGAGCTCCTCTTTAACTCTTCACCCTGTACATACTGTATGCACACTTCTGAATTCCTCACTCTGCAAGTAGCACATTCCCAAACCCTGCACTCAGTATGTAGCATACTGCTGAACTTTGTACATAGCACATTCTGGAACACTTGGTTTATTCAGAAATTCATGATCCTATGGAAAGCACTATGATGATTTTTTTAAACTCTTTTTGTCTTTGAGCACTGTCTTTGTGTAACACCCTCCCCAACCTCCAAGGGCCTAGTGATGACCCCCAGAGGCAGGAAGGACCGACATTCCTCCTCAGGGTGCATGTTCCCTAGGGATGGTGGTGGGTGTTGTGCAAGGTGAAAAGATGGGTTCCAGTCATTTTTAGAAATTAACAAAAGAGATTTTGTTTCTCTTAACAGGAACGGTCGGAGAGAGGGGTAGGGCACAGGACACCCTTAGGCAAATGCAATAGCAAATTGGCAGACTACTTATACAAAAATAGAACTAGGCAGACAGCTATACAGAAAAAGTTTTTTAAGCTCAATTCAGCAATCAGAATTTCGTAGCAACTGCTGTCTCCTATAGCAACAAGCTCCGCTCACAGCTACCCGCTGGATTCCTCAAGCTTAACTCACATCTACCTGCTGGATTCCTGACTCTGTAGAGAGATCTTCAGCCGGGAGCAGATCAAACTTTGAACGTGCAGCAGCAGACTTTCCTGACTCTGCTCCCTTAGTGGCTACAAGTTTTACAGTCACACTGCCCTCACTTACTTCAGGCTTACCTGGCTCAGTAGTCTTCTCCCTTGGAGGTTCCTCCATCAAGGAACATAGGTGGCACCAACCGTGACCATGGAAGATCACTGATGCACCTGACTTTGGAGTGGTCACATTAGCTGAAGGAGCAGTCACTTCAGCAAGCAGGGTGACGGTGGCAGTGACCACAGGAACTGGTTCTGGAGCAGGGGTGGCGACACACTTGACCCAATCCAATTGTAGCACCCGTGGGGATAAGGCTGGCGAAACTACCTCTAGTAGTGGCTCCCCACAGTGCCCGCAGGTGATCTAGGGCCAAACATTAGTAGCCAGTCCTGAGCCCTTTGAACACAGCAGCCCAATTGCTTCATAGCCTCCCGCCGTATAGAGTGCTAGGCTACCTTTTGGTACATACTGCACTCCGTTGTTGGTAAGGACCTCTTTCAGTCTGCCCGGGCCATGACCGATGCCCGGTGCAAGGACTTTTCAATCAGACATGGAGACTCCAAGATACGCCATGCTTCTCCCTCCATAGCAGTATTGCAGCACGTGGACCCTTGATGGTGGCATGCACAACTGCGTCTCTGTCTCCTTGTCTGCAGAGCAGCAACTTCTCCCCCTGCCAAGGGATTGCTCCAGCTGCTCTTCAGGAACTTCAGCACCCGCCCCTTTTTTCCAGCAGTGCGTCAAAAGTTTTCTGGAGTCTAACTTAACCCCTTCAGCACTGGCAAAAACTGACAAAAGACCAGCCTGACACTCTCCCAAGAGCAGAGACAATTTGGTTCTTCCCTACATAGTTCAAAAGGACAATGTTTGGCTTCCTACGGAGCCAAACAACATTTCTGTGTAGTTGCAGTCCGTTAGTAGGGGTGACCACAGCAAAAATAACGCAGGGCCCAACGTTGCCAAAATGTAGTGCCCTCCCCAACCTCCAAGGGCCTAGTGATGACCCCCAGAGGCAGAAAGGGCCAACATTCCTCCTTAGGGTGCAGGTTCCTAGGCATGGTGGGTGTTGTGCAAGGTGAAAAGATGGGCGCCAGTGACTTTACATTACATGCTGTTGTCCTTTCAACAAAGTAAACACTACAGATGTATGTGTCTAGGTCAAATTTCATGAATTGGGTTTACATCCACTTTAAGGGAGGAGTTAAAACATCATGGCCCTGAGAACAGATCTGAACCAAAGGCTGTATTTCACTAAGTTAAAACCTGCCCTCATCAACCAGCAAATAGTGAACATAAACAACAAGTGACCCATTCCCAAAAAGCCTAAGTAACAGGAGCCTAGCAAGGCTAGCTCAGGAGCAGGATAAACAGGCATTAAGATCTGGAAGCAAGCATGGCAATCAAAGCACTCTCTATGTAGCACACTCCTGAACCCTGCACTCTATACATAGTGCATTCCTGAATCCTGCACTCTGTGCAAAGTGCATTTTTGAACTGTGCACTCTGTAAGTAGTGCATGCCTGACTCTGCATTTTGTATGTAGCCCACTCCTGGTATTTAATGCCCCTTTAAAACCCTCCCACTCATAGTGCACTTTGGCCACACCCACTCTTTGCTGCAGCACACTATCCTGTCCCCCTTACGGTGTAAAGGAGGTGTGTGTTTGAGTTCCTGCACCCATTCTCTGAGAAAAAAGGCAATGTAAGATAAAAGGGGAATCAAGACTAGGGAATGCAAGGCTAGCTCAGGAGCAGGATAAACAGGCATACAGATCTGGCAGCAAGCATGGCAATCAAAACACTGACACAAGGTGTGTTAGTAGAGACACACTTAAAGAGGAGTGCCCACTAAAAAATTTTTTTAAAAGTCACCAGCTACAAATACTGCAGCTGCTGACTTTTAATAATCGTACACTTACCTGTCCCAGGGTCCAGGACAAGGACCCCCCTCGTTCCCCGCTCCGCTCGCGGTGCCAGCATTCTTACTGTGGGCACCCGGCTGTGGCTTCACGTGACAGGTCCCAGGTGACTGTGCGGCGCCGAGGGGAAGTGATGCCAGTGCCCGGGCACTGAAGGTGGCAGACTACGAGGGACCCCCTACCAACAGGCATTTAGAGGTGAGTAAAAACATTTTTTTTTCCAATTATTTTTTTATGATTTTTTTTATGATTGTTAAGCAAATTTTTATTTTTTGGTGGCAACACCACTTTAAGTACCCTCCCAGCAGCTGGGGCCAGGTGGAGCTGAATGCAAGAACCTGCTGGCTGCTGGGAGACACCTGCTAGTGGACACTAGAACTGCAGCTTTCCAGCCAGGGAAGCATAGTGCCACCAGCAGGCTAACCAGGTCCTGACAACCTGCACTCTGTATGTAGCGCACTCCTGAACCCTGCACTCTGTATGTAGCGCACTATTGATCCCTGCACTTCATGTGTAGCGCACTCCTGAAACTTGCACTCTGTATGTAGTGCAATCCTGAACTCAGCACTCTCTATGTAGTGCACTCCTGAACCCTGCACTCTGTATGTAGTGCATGCCTGAACCCTGCACTCTGTACAAAGCGCATTCCTAAACTCTGTCAGAAGTGCATTCCTGTACTGTGCATTTTGTATGTAGCACACTCCTGGTATTTAATGCCCCTTTAAAAGCCTCCTACTCTTAGTGCACATTGGCCACACCCACCCTTTTGCTGCAGCACACTATCCCACCCCCCTGTCCTGTGTAAAGGTGTGTGTTTAAGTTCCTGCATCCATTCTCTGAAAATAAAAAGTTTAAATGAGTGCTGATATATTAGCAAGAACACATTGGTAAAAGGCAAGATGGACAGCCTTAAGAGAGTACAAACATGACCATTAAAGGCATATCGCAATTTTATGTCTGTATAGTAACCAAAATTTCTCTTTGATTGATCCAGGAGAAGGGGGACCATAGATATGACCCATCTAAAACAACATTATATAATTCTGTATAGCAATCCAAGCCATGCTCTGATAGTGATGTCTAGTGTTTGCATTGACAATAGCAACATGGAGGCATAAGTTGCACAGCCAGCAGTAGACAGTACTAGCGATCTGTGTTTGTATAGCTTGTCGTGTCTGCAGGGGTCAGCGTCATCATTTTGGGTTTGAAGGGCACTGGGGATGAGCCATCTGTTCATGCCGCCCACCGCTCTACCACACTGCATGGCATATGCCAGGCGTCTGGCAGGGAGCCCAGGTACTGGGGGCAGCGGAAAAGATAGTGGGCACTGTTTAACTCATTTGAAGCTGGAATAATGTAGGCTTACAGAAAACAAACAAAATATTTTATTAGTTCAATGCTTGAGTTAAAAATAATTATCTATTTATCTATCTATCTGACAGCCTTGCACGTGGGATAAGTGGGCAACTTGAATACCATTTATTGACTTAACTCTCCACTGATGTGGTTTGGTTGTTTCCAAATCCAACCCTAAACCTTACAATATGATGGAACATTTATGATACAGAAGAGTCTACCTGACTAGATACAATTTGAGTGTTTAGCTAAAGCTTCTACTACATAGCTTTGGTAATTCTAAAGGAGATTTAATAAATATTTTACATCAGACTGCTAGGTGTACAGCCAGGATGGCTACATCATTTTCAGGCAACTTCGACTACTTTCAACCAATGGGCCAAAGCAATATAATGCCAATAATTTAGTTCAGTCCTTGGTGTTGAACAAAACTCTTGGTGATAGGCAGGGCTCAAGTCCTGCGGGAACGCTTGGGAACGGAGTTCCTGTACTTTTTCCACAACAGGAACTCCGTTCCCGTTAGCAGCCGTGTCCTGCAAGACTTTGAAGTATGTGAGCTGTGTGGCAGGTGCTACACCAGCAGCTGCTGACACAGCTCGCAATAGTAAGTGCCGCACACCTAACCATTCAGGCATTGCCAGTAGGGAGCCCCATGACAGCTTCCTCTTCGATCTACCTGTCAATCACAGCTAGCTGATGGGTAGATCAGGTCCCTGCTGCTAAGAGATTGTATTTAGTCAGACCTCTCGTGATGCGCTCCTCCCCGCCTGCCCCTCCTGATTTTCTGTCTCCTCATCCTACCCCCCCAGTCTCCTGAATACTTGCTCTGTGTGTCCCACGGAATCCCCCCCTCCTCTATCTCTATGATGAGAACCCAGAGGAGGAGCACAGCTATTCTGCTCACAGGACATGCAGGGAGAGAGGTGAGCTGAGGGAGGAACATCAGTTTGGGGTGGTAAGCTGAGCACAATACCTGGCAAAGTTTAATGCCAGGAGGGAAGTTTATGTGGAAATATGTGAAGGGTTGGAATAGCAGCGAGTGTGTGTTGGAGCCCTGCAGAGTTTGCAGCCCCCCCAAGCTAACATACATCTCCTAAGCAGGAACACATCACTATCTCCCCAAGCATTCTGTCCTGATAATGTGCAGTTAATTTATGACCTTTCTGTTTAACCCTGTGTTATCCAAACTCTGTTCAATGAAAAGTGTAAACTCACCACATAAACACTCTATATACAAAATAAAATTCCCCAATAAATATCAGAACATGATGTTCACATTTGCATGGAAGCACAATTGAATGAATGCAGATTATTCAGAGAATTACCGTATTTATGTTTATTGAGGATTTTTTTTTTTTTATGTTCTAACAGTTAAGCTTCATACACACAATACGAATATTGGATGAAAAATACCACTTTTGAAGCGTTCGTGCATATGAGCGTATCATTTTTTTGGTGAGCGAGTGGATCTTGAGTGGGGGTTCCCACACTTTTTTCCCCAGGACTTGACCCCTGGTGATAGGTGATATTTTATTAGTTTTGTGGGCAGGACAATGACATCAATACACTGGGGGAGTGGAAGGGCTGTATTTGAAGTGGAATTTTCAAAGATCTGATCCAAATTTTTGGTGTGGGACCATTGGTGTGTGCAACCTATCTATTGCATTAAGGTGTGCACCTCAAAGCTCAAACACACATGAGTGTGTGTGTATGTATATATATATATATATATATATATATATATATATATATATATATATATATATATATATATATATATATATATACACACTATATTTTCAAAACTATTGGGACACCTGCCTTTACACGCACATGAACTTTAATGGCATCCCAGTTTTAGTACGCAGGGATCAATATTAAGTTGCCCCACCCTTTGCAGCTATAACAGCCTTGACTCTTCTGTAGAGAAGGGGAGTGCCAACGCTCCAGAAGGATCAATCGTTAACAAACTCTTCACCAGTTTAGGAAGCCACAGGTGCTAAAAGAATCTAGCTATGATTAAGCACTGTTTGTAGTGTGGAACGCGTCAGTTTCCTGTTCTGCTGTGACATGTATTTTTGGATTTCGTGTTTTTTTGAATAAAAGGCATTTTTTCGGAGTGCGGCTGTCCAGAACCATTTCCTATTCATCTCGACTCTTCTGTGAAGGCTGTATACAAGGTGTAGGAGTGCGTCTATGGGTATGTTTGACCATACTTACAGAAGCGCATTTGTGAGGTCAGGTACTGATGTTGGACAAGAAGATCTGGCTCGCAGTCTAATTCATCCCAAAGGTGTTCTATTGGGTTGAGGTCAGGACTCCGTGCAGGCCAGTCAAGTTCCTCCACCACAAACTCGTCAATCCATGTCTTTATGGACCTTGCTTTGTGCACTGGTGTGCAGTCATGTTGGAACAGGAAGGGGCCATCCCCAAACTGTTCCCATAAAATTGAGAGCATGAAATTGTCCAAAATGTCTTGGTATGCTGGTGCCTTAAGAGTTCCCTTCACTGGCCAAGCCCAACCCCTGAAAAACAACCCCACACCATAATCCCCCTTCCACCAAATGATTTGAACCAGTGCACAAAGCAAGGCGCATAAAGACATGGATGAGCGAGTTTGGGGTGGAGGAACTTGACTGGCCTGCACAATTCTGACCTCAACCCGATAAAACACCTTTGGGATGAATTAGAGCAGAGACTGCAAGTTAGGCCTTCTCGTCCAACATCAGTGCCTGACCTCACAGGTGCGCTTCTGGAAGAATGATCCAACATTCTCATAGACACACTCCTAAACTTTGTGGGCAGCCTTTCCAGAAGAGCTGAAGCTGTTGTAGCTGCAAAGGGTGGGCCAACTCAAAATTGAACCCTACAGACTAACACTGGAATGACATTAAAGTTCATGAATTGTAAAGACAGGAGTCCTAATACTTTTGACAATATAGTATGTATATATATATACACAGTATCTCACAAAAAGTGAGTACACCCCCTCACATTTTTGTAAATATTTTATATCTTTTCATGTGACAACACTGAAGAAATGACACTTTGCTACAATGTAAAGTAGTGAGTGTACAGCTTGTAGAACAGTGTAAATTTGCTGTCCCCTCAAAATAACTCAACACACAGCCATTAATGTCTAAACCGCTGGCAACAAAAGTGAGTACACCCCTAAGTGAAAATGTCCAAATTGGGCCCAAAGTGTCAATATTTTGTGTGGCCACCATTATTTTCCACATCTGCCTTAACCCTCTTGGGCATGGAGTTCACCAGAGCTTCACAGGTTGCCACTGGAGTCCTCTTCCACACCTCCATGATGACATCACAGAGCTGGTGGATGTTAGAGACCTTGCGCTCCTCCACCTTCTGTTTGAGGATGCCCCACAGATGTTCAATAGGGTTTAGGTCTGGAGACATGCTTGGCCAGTCCATCACTTTTACCGTTTGCGGGGGTCTTCATTTTTAGAAGAGGCTTCCTTCTGGGACGACAGACATGCAGACCAATCTGATGCAGTGTGCAGCGTATGGTCTGAGCACTGACAGGCTGACCCCCCACCCCTTCAACCTCTGCAGCACTCATACGTCTATTTCCCAAAGACAACTTCTGGATATGACGCTGAGCACGTGCACTCAACTTCTTTGGTCGACCATAGTGAGGCCTGTTCTGAGTGGAACCTGTCCTGTTAAATCATTGTATGGTCTTGGTCACCAGGCTGCAGCTCAGTTTCAGGGTCTTGCCAATCTTCTTATAGCCTAGGCCATCTTTATGTAGAGCAACGATTCCTTTTTTCAGACCCTCAGAGAGTTCTTTTTCAATGAGAAGCCATGTTGAACTTCCAGTGACCAGTATGAGAGAGTGAGAGCGATAACACCAAATTTAGCACACCTGCTCCCCATTCACACCTGAGACCTTGTAACACTAACGAGTCACATGACACCGGGGAGGGAAAGTGGCTAATTGGGCCCAATTTGTACATTTTCACTTAGGGGTGTACTCACTTTTGTTGCCAGCGGCTTAGACATTAATGATTGTGTGTTGAGTTATTTTGAGGGGACATCAAATTTACACTGTTATACAAGCTGTACACTCACTACTTTACATTGTAGCAAAGTGTAATTTCTTCAGTGTTGTCACATTGTCACAAGAATAAAATATTTACAAAAATGTGAGGGGTGTACTCACTTTTGTGAGATACTGTTTTTTAATGATGTCAGTAGAGCAGTGGATGGTGCCAATAGAGCAATGGATATGTCAGTATGGGCAGAGGTTGGTACCTGTAGCACAGTGGATGTTGTCAGTCATTAGAGCAGAAGATGGTGTCAGCAGGGCAGAGGACAGCGTCAGTAGGGAGGTGGACGATGTCAGTGATATTTTATTGTTACTCTTTTTTTTTTTCTTCCATTATTATTATTATTTTCAATATTATTTTTTATTATTTCTACAGTTTTTTTTTTTTTTTTTTATAGAAGCCCTCTTGAGGGGCTTTGGTGAAATATCAGGAGTCTAAACAGACCCCTGATGTCTCACTTTTGAGAAAGGGACTCTGGACAGAGATTCCCTAGTCCCATCCTAAAACAACCCTCTGTGGGTCCACAGTAGCAGCTGGTGGGAGAGGAAGAGGAGGGAAGCTGACGGTGCCGCAGGGATGTTTCAGGATGGAGAGCAGAGAAGGAGGCATTGGGAGGGGAGAAGGAGACATGCAGCGGGGGAATCTTCACAGCTCGGTGTGATTAAGGTGTGCCCAGGCATACCCGGCACACCCCATGTGCATGCCTTTATTACGACAAATAAATGTTTTTATGGGATTTTATTCAAGTCATGTATGGATATCACTAATTATTTATTCATTTGTGTATATGTAATTTGATCAATATCCCACATTTGTGAAGTAATTTGCATATATGTATTACCATTCATTCATAGGGATGAGAGTATTTTATTATTTATGCATATGACATTTCATTTATATATTCAATCACATTTTTTCTTTTTTTTCTTTTTATGTAAATAGCTTGATATTCATATATTTTTTTTTTTAAGTGCTGCATAGTGATTAGAGCTTTGATTTTGTGTTGGTGATTAACCACTTCAGCTACGGAAGATTCACACCCCTTCCTGACCAGGCTATTTTTTGCAATACTGCAGTGTGTCGCTTTAACTGACAATTGTGCGGTTGTGTAACACTGTACCCAAAAAAAAATTGATGTAATTTTTTTTCCCACAGATAGAGCTTTCTTTTGGCGGTATTTGATCACCCCTGCGGTTTTTACTTTTTGCGCTATAAACAAAAAAAATACCAACATTTTTGAAAAAAAAAACAATATTTTTTACTTTCTGCTATAAAACATATCCGGCAGAAATCAAGCCTGTGAGGTCATCTCTTTTAGCACTGCGATCCAGGAAGTGTTCCAAGCCTTTCTCCAGCTCTCCACCATCATACCATCTTCCTGCCAGCCGGGAGAGCCCACAGAGCGGCTAAGCCCCCGTACACACGGTCGGAAATTCCGACCACAAAATCCGTCGGAATTTTTCCGACGGATTTTGTCCGACACTGGTGTTGCATAGCGATAACGTTGACCTCCCTATTTACTCATAGTAGCGCGAGAGCTTTCCACATTCACCTTTCGTTGCATACACACGGTCGGACAAAGTTGTCGGAAAATCCAATCATTCTGAACGTGGTGACGTTCGTTGCGTACGACGGAACTCTGTAGAGGCTAGTAGCCAATACCTTTGGTCTCGTAATTTGATCTGAGCATGCATGGCACTTTGTCCGTCGGAATTCTCTACACACGATCGGAAAAAGTCTGATCGGATTTTGTTGTCAGAAAATTTTAGAGCAGAAAAAGTCCGACCAGTGTGATGGATGCCCCACAGAGCTTACTGTTTACCCACAGATGTACCCTTCCTTGTTTACCTAGATCTACAACCTTATTACCAAGTGAGGTAAGGAATATCGGTCGGTAGCAGACGCAGTGGCACCGGGTGCCACACACTGGGGGGGGGGCGCCCCCTCCGCGATTGAAGCGGAGACATCGCGGATTTAAGTACCGCAGCAGCGCGGTCACAGGCAGCGGCAGGTGAGGTGAGGGGGGCAGACGGTTCTGATCAGTCTCTGCAGCGCCGCGGCTGTCATAGCCGAGCAGAGTGAAGCCGCCTCCCCCTTCATCAGAGCCGTGACCAATGAGAGAAGGTGATCGTTGCGCCGGGTCCCGGGTCACTGCCGACAGGTCACAGGTGTCACTCGGTGCGGCTCGCACCTCCCCCGCAATGCCACTGCCTCGGGCTCTCCATGTGTGTTTTTTTTTTTTAGGTACATTATGGATGGGGTCTTTACTGTGGGAGGGTCTGCACTGTAGGGGGGTCTGTGCACTGTAGGGGGGTCTGTGCACTGTAGGGGGGTCTGCACTGTAGGGGGGTCTGCACTGTAGGGGGGTCTGCACTGTAGGGGGGTCCTGCACTGTAGGGGGGTCTGTGCACTGTAGGGGGGGTCCTGCACTGTAGGGGGGGTATGTGCACTGTAGGGGGGGTCTGTGCTGTAGGGGGGTCTGTGCACTGTAGGGGGGTTCTGTACTGTAGAGGGGGTCTGCACTGTAGGGGGTCCAGAGCTGTGGGGGGCTGTGTAATGTAAAGGGGTGCAGAGGTACAAGGGCTGTGTAATGTAAAGAGGTACACAGGCTGTGTAATGTAAAGGGGTCCAGAGGTTCAGGGTGCTGTCTAATGTAAAGGGGTCCAGAGGTTCAGGGTGCTGTGTAATGTAAAGGGGTCCAGAGGTTCAGGGTGCTGTGTTATGTAAAGGGGTCCAGAGGTTCAGGGTGCTGTGTTATGTAAAGGGGTCCAGAGGTTCAGGGTGCTGTGTTATGTAAAGGGGTCCTTAGGTGCAAGGTCCTGTGTAATGTAAAAGGGTGCAGGGTGCTGTATAATGTAAAGGGTTCCAGGGGTGCAGGGTGCTGTGTAATGTAAAGGGGTCCAGAGGGGCAGTTGTGGAGAGGGGGTACACAGTAGTGACAAAAAGATATTGAAGGATGCAGAGGTATGCAGGGGGCACAGTGGGGTGTTTTTACATTTTAAGGTTTGGTGGGGGGTGCCATATATAGGATCCGCCCGGGTGCCAAATGCTCTAGGTACGCCCCTAAGCAGACGGATTTGGGAGTTCACAGTTCTGACCAGCAGTCCTGACCAACAGAAATACATAGACTGGATGATCTGAAAATGGACCTGGAAAAATCTTGAGGAAAAGGCCCTGGCTGGGCAATAGCCACAGGCATAATATCTTTGGGAGCTGGTAAGCACAAAATTCAGACGGTGGTGGGATTCATTTCACAAAAGTCACCTTTATTATTGCGGATGTCATCATAATTTGAACTGCTATTTAGCACTGCACAATTTTGGGACATTTGTATGTTTTAGTTCACGGACATTTTCTTTTGGACATTATTTGCCCTGGATCTATCATTATAAATGTATAGTTATACATTTTTTAAGTTACTTTGTTATCACATACAAAGTTGAGGTGTATTTATGAATATATTATCACTCACATTTAATTTAAATATTTGTAGGTTATATCGCAATTTTTGCTTTTTTATTTACAGCGCAACTTTTTTTTGTATTCATTGTTATTTGTGTGTATCTCACGTGGTGTTGCTGCTTATAGGTTTTAGTTTAATTACCGTCCAGCACAGTTTTTCCTTGCCATACATATATTGATTGGTTTGCGCAAAAATTATAGCGTCTACAAACTATGGAATAGATTTATGGACTTTTTATTTACTAGTAATGGCAGCGATCAGCAGTTTTTAGCAGGACTTCGACATTGCGGCAGACAAATCTGACACCTGACACTTTTTGGGGACCAGTGACACTAACACGTGCCGCAGAGCCGAAGAAAAAAATCACGAACAGGTATGTGATTTTGCGCTTAGGGGGCCGCCCTATGTACGTGGGGCGGTCCTTAAGCGGTTAAACAAGGGTGTTGTCAGCTTTTCTGTACACTGTGGTTGGTGAGTATAGTATTGTGGGGATATTTTGTATTTTATTTGTTCGGTTGTTTTTGTGATAGCTGGTGGACTGTTAAAATTGGCTGAAAATTGGCGTATGTGGGGCTAACATAAATCCACCCCATCTCATTTGTGGTTCAGAGGAGCCCAAGCTTAATTCATTGAGTGGCGGTAGCCCCATCCCTAAAAAGTCTGGTAAGCCGTTATCCTGCTAACACCTTCTTACAGCTGTTGGCTGTAGTACACGAACGCCTATAATAGCAGCTAGAGGCTGGTCTGCGGGAAGCTTGAGATTTGAGATGTCACAGCGGGAAGCAGTCAGTGGAATGACATATTAGGGAGTGCCAGTGACTGCTTATCTGCTGACACTTTGTATGTCTCTGAGATATTGACTGTGTAGGACGGAGTCCGCCAGCAGTCAGATCCCATTTAATTCCAGTTGCCTGCATTAGGCCGACCAAACAGTCTGGCATTATTCATTAAATCAGCAGAATCTGCACTCCTCCAGTATAAACACATGATTTATGCTTTACAAGAGAGGCAATTAGAGGAGCCTAGATATTAACTCCTGAACTCACACACGGGGCCTGCAAAAATTAAAGCAGCCACTTTGTAATAAGACGTGGAAAACACGCCGGAGCAATTGCTGATTTATACTCAGGAGTTTAGAGCCGCCTTTAATATTGTAGTAATCACAAAGCTGTGAAGGAGGAGGGGAGGAAAGATGGATGATGCCTTTAGTTAACCCAGGGATTCATGCAAACCTGTGCTTTTCTCAATCTGGCCACGGCAACAGGTTTGTAGGTAGAAAATTCCCGGCAACTCCAATCCATATAAAATGATTTATTGGCACATGTAGGAAATACAAAAAGCAGGCGCGTTTCGGCTAAACGGCCTTGATCACTGTACATAGCAACAGGTTTGCTTAAATCCCCCCACCTATTTTTCCATTGCTCTCCCACTGTCCCACTGTCCATTGCTCTCCCACTGTCAGCTTATCCTTCTCTGAGCTGGCCACTCAGCTGTCGGCTAATTGCCAGCTCTTATCTCTCCACAGGTACTCAGCTGTTGATGATATCCTGCTCGTCAGTCCTGCCTACTTAAGCCGTCCAGCCCAGATGATCTCTGCCTTCGCTTTAGTCAACATCACAGAGACGCTCTCCTGCTTTCCTGTTAAAGACTTGCTTGACTGACATCTCTTTAGGCTCCAGATCCTGCTTGCTGTTTTACTACACTCATCTCCGGCTCCCTGACTTGGCTTGTCTGACTATCCGTTCCGGTTCCTCAACTCTGGCTATGTTTTGACTACGTTTTATTCTATTTACTTTTAATATTAAACAAGTGTGATTTAACTGTAACTCTATCGCGGTCTGATTTCATGGTTTCTGACACCCACTGCTTCATTCAGCACCAGAAAATATTTTGTAGTTTTGGGGACGAAGGAGCGCATGATTTATTTTATGTGACAGCATTGGGTCAATCAGCTGTTACATAAGGAGTCTATAGCGCCATGTGATCTACAAAGCTAGTGATGGATTGTGGCCAGCGGGAATAGAAAATTTTTCTGGCTTCGGTGGGAGTAAACCATGCCCCATCTTTGGTATTAGAGGGAGGAATAGTGCCCCGTTATTGGTGTCAGTGGCAAGAATTATGCCCCATTTTTGGTGTCAGAGGGCAGAATAGTGTATCATATCAGTGGGATGAATAGTGCCCCAAGGGCCAGATAAGAGCAACCAAGGGGCCACATATGGCCCCTGGGCCACAGTTTGGAGACCCCTGGCTTAGATCAGTGTTTCTCAACCTTTTTTTCAGTCAAGGGACCCTTTCAATTTCTGGTAAGATATATAGTATAAAAGTGCTGCACTAAAAAGTGTAAAAAGTGGAAAAACTTGTAAAAATCTTATCTAATGTATATCATAATAAACTGTAACGTGCAATGTGCAAAAATAAACAGTAGACAATAGTTAAAAAGTCCATATCACATATGAAAGAAAGTCCAAAAGGGGGAGCAAAAAGAGTCCCAGTGATCAAAGGTAGCAGCATTACCATCCATGCTTCAATAACCAATATGTGAAAATCCACCACCGAAGGGGATAATGTGCTTATCGGAACACGTGGACTCAGATACCGTAGCACTGAGTCAACAGTAGAACCAGAGTATGAAGTTCAGAAGGCAGCTCTAAAGGTCTCATACATCATCTGGGGTATCTGGGGTGTCTTTGGGGAGGAAACGCATCTGTTTTCCATGCTAGTCAGGCCATTGCATTCCATAAGTATATTCCCGGCTGGGGGGAATTGTTTGGGACTTTAAATTAGGTATATGGTCAAAACGAGCATACACCTCCATCCCTATTCATTGTTAGGAGAAGGGGGGATTCGGGACTTTGAGAGAGATGTGTGTTTGGACAAAAATAGATATAAATAGATAAATTGCATTATAAAGAGGAAGTTTATTCATATAAATGCACATGGGACATGGTACATATGGGCATACTGATGGGCATATAATAGACATGAAATAAAAATTCAATTATTGCACATGATACAGAAAATCAAAAAGCAGTGTATGATGTAAATGCATGACTGAATGAAAAAACGGAATTTAAAAGCTTGACGCGTTTCGTGGATGAAGTTCCACTTCTTCAGAAGCAAGTGCAGAGTGGGTATCTATAACAAATATTCCAAATTACTCAAATTAAAATTAAAATTAAATTAAATAGGGATGTAAGGTGAGGAGAAAACCAAACACTCCAGAGTTACTTACATATCAATATACCGAAAAAAACCTGGTGTGTTCCTATCAAGACTGGCAGGAACCAGAAGACCATATGAGTGCCACAACATACAAGAAAAGAAGGCCTTGATTATAATAAAAATATACTTTATTGTAAATACAAAAAAGAGCGATGTGGTAAGTTATGGTCCAAAATTGGATCAATTAAATGTATGTGGCATGTGCAATTTCAAAAACACCATGTAATTCCTCCTAGCCACTGATGGATACATGGTACAGCAACAAATAAGACAATACAAAAACACTGAACAAAAATATACAGACAACATGAAACAGTGCGTCCGGACGTCAAAAAATCTATGTGTGGAAGACCTGCACACTGTGGGCGTAAGTGTGCGCAGTATGCAGTGACTGCTTAAAGATCAGGTAATCCACACATAGATCTCTGGAAGGCATGAGCCCAAAATGGGGACGGGGAGACTAGGAAGGTGGACGGGAGGAGGGTGGTGGGAGGCAAATTGGAAAGAGTTCAATCGATGCACACTGTAAATAGCAATATATAGAACAAAACAGCTGTGGGGTATCCTGGCAATGTTGAGGATTATGTTGGAAAAATGTTATTAATAACAGTAGCAATGTTCCTCTCTCTTCATTGAAAATGAATATACAATTGCACGCAGGAAGACACAAAAAGAACTTCTGGCATGTATGTGGATTGATAACACCGCAAAAAAGTCAAAACCACACAAGACAGGATACATCTATGGGTAGTGTGTGTATCAATTAATCCGTACCGTGCCAGCATGTAACTGCAGGGAAGACATCAAGATTCACTGTGTACTCCAACGTGATCAGGTACCTTTATATAGGCGGCTGTGGAGTGGACCTTGAGTGCTAAGTATCCACAGTGGATTAGCTGCCTGGAAAGAGTCCCCGTCCAGACGAAGCTACGCAACTGTAATTGCGAAACGCGTTGACGTCATCCCGTCCTGGGACGTCGCCACACCTCCCGGAAGTCAGCCCGGGCCGGGTTAGAGACAGAGGAGACGCTACGGAGCATCATGGAATTCCATGACAAACAGGAGACAGGAAGACACTGAATGCAGGGCATCTACTCGGACTCAATCATATTCATCAGTATCCACACGGACGTCGGATACCGCCAGGTACTCCCTATTTTTCCATATCCTCCGGGACAGACATACTAGTTTGGAGGAAATTACCCAAACACCTTCCACTTTGAGAGCTGATTGCAGCACCAAAACCCTCGTGAGATATGTGCTGAAGGGGACTCTTTCCAGGCAGCTAATCCACTGTGGATACTTAGCACTCAAGGTCCACTCCACAGCCGCCTATATAAAGGTACCTGATCACGTTGGAGTACACAATGAATCTTGATGTCTTCCCTGCAGTTACATGCTGGCACGGTACGGATTAATTGATACACACACTACCCATAGATGTATCCTGTCTTGTGTGGTTTTGACTTTTTTGCGGTGTTATTAATCCACATACATGCCAGAAGTTCTTTTTGTGTCTTCCTGCGTGCAATTGTATATTCATTTTCAATGAAGAGAGAGGAACATTGCTACTGTTATTAATAACATTTTTCCAACATAATCCTCAACATTGCCAGGATACCCCATAGCTGTTTTGTTCTATATATTGCTATTTACAGTGTGCATCGATTGAACTCTTTCCAATTTGCCTCCCACCACCCTCCTCCCGTCCACCTTCCTAGTCTCCCCGTCCCCATTTTGGGCTCATGCCTTCCAGAGATCTATGTGTGGATTACCTGATCTTTAAGCAGTCACTGCATACTGCGCACACTTATGCCCACAGTGTGCAGGTCTTCCACACATAGATTTTATGACGTCCGGACGCACTGTTTCATGTTGTCTGTATATTTTTGTTCAGTGTTTTTGTATTGTCTTATTTGTTGCTGTACCATGTATCCATCAGTGGCTAGGAGGAATTACATGGTGTTTTTGAAATTGCACATGCCACATACATTTAATTGATCCAATTTTGGACCATAACTTACCACATCGCTCTTTTTTGTATTTACAATAAAGTATATTTTTATTATAATCAAGGCCTTCTTTTCTTGTATGTTGTGGCACTCATATGGTCTTCTGGTTCCTGCCAGTCTTGACAGGAACACACCAGGTTTTTTTCGGTATATCCATATAGCTTTGACCGGAGTGACACGGTCCACATTGGACAGGCAAGATTAGAGGAGACTCTTCGGTGCCCCCGGTGGCACTTATCATTATTTTCCCTATTTTTTCCCCTTTTTTTTGTTATGAACGTTACTTACATATCAGCTGTAAAGTTGGTCATAAAATGCTAAAACCTGATGGTTGAGGAAAGCTGGGAAATATCCCTGTAGCTCGTCATATCTGCTATGTACCATGTCCCTTCTGCATTTATTTGAATAAACTTCCTCTTTATTGTGCAATTTATCTATTTATATCTATTTTTGTCCCTCAAATTTCCAAATTCCCCCCTTCTCTTAGTAATAAGGTTTTTTTAGCTTGGTTCTACCTTTTAAATAAATGATACGGCTACAATTTTACACGATGAGGAGGCTTTTCTTGTTTCTATGGTCCAATGTAACACACAACATTTATTGGGGTCACAGTGGGGAGGAACGAGGACACAATTTACAAAATCAGCAGTTTAGGTGAGTATAGGCATCTATGAAGGTCTGACTCTGCATTAAACAAAATCGATTCTTCACTTTGCATGAGCAAAGCAGATTTTAGAATGTATCATAAAAGCAGTATGGGCCATTTTTGGCAGCACACTGCAATGTACATTAGTCTGTTGGGAAAGCAGCCCATTCATTTTGAGGGCTCATTCACACTATTATGTGCTGTCAGCCCACTGCACATCAATACATATCAGCTA
Source organism: Lithobates sylvaticus (assembly GCA_028564925.1). Classification (NCBI taxonomy): domain Eukaryota; kingdom Metazoa; phylum Chordata; class Amphibia; order Anura; family Ranidae; genus Lithobates; species Lithobates sylvaticus. Next base: position 153,658,594 of record CM053037.1, read on the forward strand.
CGGGCAAGGTGCATTGGTAGAGAGAGAGAATGGTACCACATCTCACAAATGCATGTAGCATGCCTTACCACCCATCATAGTGTGAATTGGCCCTGAATGGATGGCCATTGCACAGGAACTGAACAAAAAAATAAAATATTTTTCCAATGCAACACACCACAATGCATCTTATACCCCTTACACACGGTCGGACTTTCTGACGGAAAATGTGCGGTCGGAGCTTGTTACATAGTTACATATAGTTACATAGTAGGTGAGTTTGAAAAAAAGACACAAGTCCATCAAGTCCAACCTATGTGTGTGATTATTATGTCAGTATTACATTGTATATCCCATGTTGCGGCCGTTCAGGCACTTATCTACAACAATGTTGTCAGAAATTCCGACCGTGTGTAGGCTCCATCGGACAGTTTCCATCGGAATTTCCGTCGCACAAAATTCGAGATCTGGTTCTCAAATTTTCCGACAACATAATCCGTTCGCGCAAATTCCGATCGCGTGTACACAATTCCAACGCACAAAGTGCCACACATGCTCGAAATCAAGCATAAGAGCTGCACTGGCTATTGAACGTCATTTTTCTCCGCTCGTGGTACGTGTTGTACCTCACCGCGTTCTTGACGTTCGGAATTTCCGACCAACTTTCTGTGACCATGTGTATGCAAGACAAGTTTGAGCCAACATCCGTCAGGGGAAAAAAAAATATGGGTTTTTGTTGTGCGATCGTGTGTACAGGGCATTAGGCTGCATTCACACTTGAGCTGAGAGTAATTTTTACAGATTTTTTTGAACATTTTGGCTTAAGTGTTTCCGATTTTAATTAATTAGCCAGTGGAAAGCTAGCTACTGTGGGAAGTGGGGAGCACATGATATAGATGTTTTTCAAGCTCTTCCATTGAAGTCTATTGGATCTAAAACCATTTGAAAATTGTAGCTCAAAAAAAGCTAATGCGCTCTTTTGACCTACAAGCTTCAGGCCCTATTCACACTATGATGTGTGATGCTAGGCGACATACATATGTGTGTTTTTGCCTTTTTTTGTGTGTTGTCCCACTCATTTTAGAGGGCTACCCTATAGGCAACAAATGCAGCAAAGTAGCTCATGCATATTTTTGAGCTTCAAGCTGCAATTGAGACATTTGTCACATGAAAAAATCATGTTTGGGGTGCTATTAACAATAAATGCCACCACAAGTGTGACACTTTTTTTGGTAATTTCTTAAATGCATGCAAAATGACACAATTTTGCGCGCGTTCAAAAAATGCTGGAGTGTGATTGCAACCTTAAGCGCTTAAGGACAGTCCCACATAGATATCTTGTGGCAGGGTGGCCCTTAACCACTGCAGGACTGGAAGGATTTGCCCCTTCCCGACCACGCCATTTTTTGCGATACAGACTGCGCCGCTTTAACTGACAATTGCGTGGTCAAGAGACGCTGTACCCAAATAAAATTGACATCCTTTCTTTCCCACAAATAGAGCTTTCTATTGGTGGTATTTGATCACCTCTGCGGTTTTTATTTTTTGCCCTATAAACAAAAAAAGATCGACAATTTTGAAAAGAAAACCTATATTTTTTACTTTTTACTATAATAAATATCCCCAAAAAATAAATATTTCTTCATCAGTTTAGGCCAATATATATTCTTCTACATATTTTTGGTAAAAAAAATCAAAATAAGCGTATATTGATTAATTTGTGCAAAAGTTATAGCGTATAAAAATGAGGGGATCGATTTATGGCATTTTTATCATTTTTTTTACTAGTAATGGGGATGATCAGATTTTTAGCGGGACTGCGACATTGAGGTGGACAGATCGGACACTTTTGACACTTTTTTGGGACCAGTGACATTTATACAGCGATCAGAGCTAAGAAAGGCACTGATCACTGTAAAAATGTCACTGGCAGGGAAGGGGTTAAAACTAAGGGACAATCAAGGGGTTAAGTGTTCCCTAGGGAGGTGTTTCTAACTGTGGGGGGAGTGTACTACTGGAGGAGAAGAGAGATCGCTGTTCCTGATTACTAGGAACAGCAGATCTCTCTGTACTCCCCTGACAGAACGGGGATCTGTCTGCTTACATTGACAGATCCCCGTTATGTCTCTTTGTGGAGCGATCACAGCCGCGTGCATTGCTATTCCTTTTACAGTGGACGACGTACAATGCCGGCAGTTCGCACAGGGAGCCACTGAGGTGGCTGGTCTGGAAGTAGTTAAGCGCAAAATCATGTACGTGATTTCTTCTTCTGGGACGTGCAAGCTTGCTGCCGGCGACCTGCTTCCACTGTGATTGGACACAACGGGAGCCAGACAGAACGGCGGTCTGTCTATGTAAACAAGGCAGATCACCGTTCTGTGACAGGAGCAGACAGAGATCTTGTTTCTGCTAAGCAGAAACACGGATCTCTGTCTCCTTACAGTACAAGCTCCTCCCACACAGTTATGAAGCACCCACTAGGGACACATTTAATTGCCCCTGATGTTAACCCTTTTCCTGCCAGTGTCATCAGTACAGTGACTGTGTATATTTTTATTATATTAGTGTCCCCAAAAAAAGTGTCAAAAGTGTCACTTATGCCGTGTAAACACGACCGGTTTTCCCATCGGAATAAACTCTGAAGGTTTTTCCGACTAAATTCCAATGGAATTCTGCTGAAACTGTCTCCCGTACACACGATCACACCAAAGTCCGACCGTCAAGAACGCGGTGACGTACAACACGTACGACGGGACTAGAAAAAGGAAGTTCAATAGCCAGTAGCCAATAGCTGCCGTCTCGTACTTGCTTCAGAGCATGCGTCGTTTTTGGTACGTCGGAACAGCATACAGACGAGCGGGTTTTCCCGAACATGTTCTCTTTCTAGGTCCGTCAGAATTTTCTACGTAAAAAGTCAGATGGGGCATACACACGATCGGAATATACAATGAAAAGCTTCCGTCTGACTTTTTCTGTCGGACATTCTGCTCGTGTGTACACAGCATTATGTTGGGTGTTGCCAAATTGTGCTAACAATGGGAGGGGCTTAAAGGGGTATGGTTTATTTACACCTGAGCCAACTTTGCTCTGGGTCAAGAGTGCAGGCTTAGCTGTGTATTGCAGGTCATCCTCACAAGCAAGGACACGGCTGCAACTAATCTATATCTTTACCTCCTGCAAGGAAGTCTGCACAGGCCAAGAGGGGAGGGACAGGAAAGACCACGTTATTTTGGCATGGGACTGGGAGCAGACAAATACCTACCCCTCCCTCCTCCTGATCCAGGCCAATTGCAGAAATGTTGCTAAGATGGATCACCCTGCAGTGGCCAGTTGGTGACATTTTTTCTCCTAGGAGCAGCCCCCTAAAATAAGGGACTGTCTCCAGAAACCAGGCACGTTTTGGTCAACCTATTGAACGGGCACAATTAAAAACCAGGGCATTTTAGTTGTTCAGCATTTTCGAACTTTGAGCTACAAAACTCTCAGGTATAACGATAAACAGAAGAGGGTGCCAACACCTAGTGCAGTTTATTTAAATCAGGGCTAAAAAGTGAAAATGCACTCACTGCATCAGAGGGGTTAATCATCATATCACCATTTCAAGAGTGGAGCCATCTGTGGAGCAGTCAAGGTGTGCAGAGGTTGGCAGGGATGCGGCTGGAGATTGAAGAGCTGTACCGGTAAGCTGCTGGTGTTTGGCAGGCATTGTAAGCCAAGCTGGAGCGCAAGCAGGCTGCAGTTTCCCAGAGAGGCTTCCAAGATGCCTCGGCAAACTATGCTGGGCTCGGCTCCACTTCGGCTCCTCTTGACAGTGTTAGGTTGTGACGTCACTACGTCAAGCGAGGGGGGCATGGCTACCCGTTTCAGGGCTAGAGCCTACTCTTTGTCAAGCCGAAAGGAGGGGAATGAGAAAAAGAGCAGTGTATTTAAAGAAAAGGAGGCAGGAACTAATTGGGACACTTTGTAATGGCCAAAGCTGAATGTGGGGGACATAGTAGGAGTTTAAAGTTGCACTGGCTTACTGCAATGAAGAGCCATGTAAAATAAATGGCACGTGAAGTACCTCAATGCAAAACTGTGTTTCAGTCCTTACATCTTGAAGCTGAAGTGTCCTTTAAAGGCTTGAACATAGCCAGAAGGCTTGATTTACAAAATCAATACTGTATCGTATTTACTATGCACCCTAGATATGCACAGATATGCATGAATAGAGTAAAAAAGATGATTTTGTCACTATGACTGCTTGACCAAAACTCCCCCTTTACCTTACCCAAGTAACGCACAGGACACCAAATCTGAAGTTTAATGGCCAAAGCAGCCTTTTATTAAACCAAATTGTATAAATTACATATACAAAACATACAAACAACAGTCAGTACAGTGGGAACATTTGGAACCCCAAGGTCCTTGTATGCACTATTACTTCAAGTACCTGCTTAACCAGACTTAGGCCTCCAGCCGCAAAACACAGACTCAGAGACACCACTACTAGCAGATAACAACCTACTCCCTGTACCCAAGACGGGTTCGACCAATGTACATTTATCAAAGCACATACAAGGACCCCACCAGCTGCCATGACAGGCCACCAAGGAAATTAGCCCACAAAATGCCCAAAGAACTTAACCACAAAAGGGGAGGGAGGGAGGGAAGTTTGTTCCGACGTAGTCTCTCTCCTGAGTGAAGACCTCACCAGGATCCTCCCTCTACTGGTCGACCCCTGCAGCCCCTCCCGTTTTCTCTACTCCACTAATCTAATAAGTGTCCCCTTTCTATTTACTTTTCTAAAAACAAATTTTAACCCCCTTTTAACCCTGTCATGCCAGCCCTCTGTCTTTTTTTTACCTTACTTCGGGCCTTACTTTCCCAGGCTACATCATACCAGGGGCGGATCCAGAGTCTAGTCTTGGGTAGGGCACTGCCAGAAAAAACTTTTTTTGCGGGCAATTTATCGGGGCAATGGCTGGTGTTGGCGCTTTCATCATCACGGCACCATGGTTGTTATGGTGTCAGGATGATTAAAGCGCATTATTTCTATTATTACATTGTAATATAAAATGAAATAGTTCAACTGACCATAATGCAGAATCAGTGGGAGCCCCTAGTGTGTCACTTTCCAAGTCGACCTGCCTTCAGATGCAGCTTGTCTCTTGCCACGTCACTTGCCACACATTGCGGATTACACTTGCCACGTCACCTGCCACATGTTGCTGATTGTCACTTGCCAAGTCACCTACCACATGTTCCTGATTGTCACTTGCCACGTCACCTGCCACACAATGCCGATTACACTTGCCACGTCACCTACCACATGTTCCTGATTGTCACTTGCCACGTCACCTGCCACACGTTGCGGATTACACTTGCCACGTTACCTGCCACACGTTGCGGATTACACTTGCCACGTCGCCTGCAACATGTTGCTGATTGTCACTTGCCACGTCACCTACCACATGTTCCTGATTGTCACTTGCCACATTACCTGCCACACGTTGCGGATTACACTTGCCACGTCGCCTGCCACATGTTCCGGATTACACTTGCCACAGCTACCACATGTTGCTGACTGTCACATCACCTGCCAGGCTGCCACATGTTGCTTAATGTCATTGGCCTGCTAAGGTGCAGATTGTCAGAGTGAAGGCAGGCAGCAGAGAGATGATGTAATCTCTCTGCTGCCCGCGGCTGTACAGTGAGGGCGGAACTGCAGTGATGCAGGGCAGGCGGTGAAAGATTATGTCATCTCTCTGCTCTCCGCCCGCCGGCTCACTGACTGGCCAGTCTCTCTGCTCTCCGCCCGCCGGCTCACTGACTGGCCAGTCTCTCTGCTCACCTGCAGACCGGCCCGCCCCCTCACTCGATGCCTGCCCTGCACTGCCGCACACTCACCTGGCGACCCCCCCTCACTCATCCGCCGACCTACCCGCCGCTGAGGCTCTCTCTCACCTGGCTAACCCCACTGCCCCGCCCGCTCATTAACTGGCCCGCCGCACACTAGCCCTCCCGTCCGCTCACTCATCCTCTGACTGGCCTGCCAATCACAGGATTTCTTCGAGGGGGCAATTGCCCCGTTGCCCCCCCCCCCTGGATCCGCCCCTGCATCATACATACAGTGATTTTTAACAAAAGTTTGTTTTGCTGTGGAGAAAATATTCCGACATCCAGCTGTGCACCAGCTAGGCTGGTTGTATGCCTAAAACAGAAATTGACACTGTTTTTGGGCTTATCTAGCAGCCATCAGAGCTTTTAAATGCACATCTCATCTAGGGTAAAACCATGCAAAGTCAGGGGCAGACCATCTATTAGGGCGCACGGCACTGCCCCCCTGTCCATGGCCGCCCCTTTCAGGACACCGGCGCATGGATTCCAATTCGGAGGGGGCTGTTTTTTTTAAGCACAGTGGCTCTAATGGGCTTCAATATAGGGTGGGCTCGGGTCACACAGGAAGTGCACTCCGAGCCCACCCAGGTGTGTTACAACAGCGAAAATATTCGCTATTGTAACACTGATCCTCCTCACGGCCAATCAGGAAGCGGGTTTTGACACCGGTCACCCGATTGGCTGAAAGGACAGGCAATCCTATTGGATGCCTAGGAAAAGGAGGGGAGGAGCTAGAAGCCATCATGGAGGAGAGGACTCAGAGCCGAGCCACTGCACCACGCTACCTGCCACCCGCCACGATGGGGTAAGTGCCAGACCTACCAGCAAACAGCGAGGGGAGGGTGCTGCCCCCCCCCCCCAAAACAAAACCCACCAGTCGCCACTGCGTAAAGTGTATACTAAAAAAAAACCAGTAAAGGTAAAACATCCACAGCATACATTGTGTAGGGTGTATTACAGTAGGCATGCACAGATATGCATGCTATAGCCATGACATGTGCACCTACATGCTTTTCACATGCTCTTTGGAGGCTTCAATGATGATGCCTTTTTTTGCTCCATCAGCATGGACTGCGGGTCTTTTTGACCTCAAATTTTGCTTGCTTTATGCACATTTCATTCCAAAGCAAACATTTCTGGCACTTTTAACATTACAGTTATTTTTGTGCATATTTTGTTTTTCTATTATTCTAAGATAGAATGCTGACACACAAATTCCTTTGGGCACCTTATAGGCAGAGAAGATACAAAAGCAATATTACTGAGATGTTCAGTGCACAAAGCAAGCTGGGACTGCACTGTACCCATTGAGCATAAGCATACCTCCCAACTCTTTGAGATGGGAATGAGGGACACCTATCAGCAAAAGTATGCAGGCATAGGACACACCCCTTGCCACGCCCCCTTAAAGGAGAATTGTACAAAAAAACAAAATTGGTTAAACCCACAAGTGCTTTTTTACCACTAATATTCCTTTATATTGGCTTTTGGAATTTACAAATGCAGCAATTTAGAAATCAGATGAAAGGTTTAGCACTGGGAAACACTTTTTGAGAGATAAAAAGTGCATTTTATATACATCTATATAGATCAGACCAAAATGACAAGGACAAATGAGGAGGAATGAGGGACAGAGGGACTTTGTTCCAAATCAGGGACAGTCCCTCGAAATCAGAGACAGCTGGGAGGTATGAGTAAGTTCAGGGGTTGTGTTCACAATGATAGAGCACATCCATGAACTCAAGTGACCCCACGATACAAGGACACCATTGTGAGTCACCCATACTTTTGCTTATTTCTCTTTAGTAAAGCAGGTCCGTGCATACAAGACCTAAAATTAAAGTCAACAATGGTAGCTCCAATATTACTATCCTCATAAATTCCCTTTAACCACTTAATTTCCCGGCCATAGTCATATGACGCCCACAAGGTGGATCTCCCATCCTGGGTGGGCGTCATATGATGTCCTCCCATTCCCGGCCGCCTAGGCGGCGCGTCGCTCTGGACCCGGTGCGCGTGCCTGGCGGCCGCAATGTCCGCCGGGCACCCGCGATTGCCCGTGAAAACAGCGGGACCGTACGGGACCGTGGAGCTGTGTGTGTAAACACACAGATCCACGTCCTGTCAGTGGAGAGGAGACCGATCATGTGTTCCCAGTATGGAGGAACACCGATCGGTCTCCTCCCCTTGTGAGTCCCCTCCCCCCACAGTTAGAATCACTACAATAGGGAACATATTAACCCCTGCAGTGCCCCCTAGTGTTAACCCCTTCCCTGCCAGTCACATTTACACAGTAATTACTGCAATTTTAAAGCAACGATCGCTGTGTAAATGTGAATGGTCCCAAAAATGTGTCAAAAGTGTCCGAAGTGTCCGCCGCAATGTCGCAGTCACGAAAAAAAAATCGCAGATCACTGCCATTACTCGGCCTAAACTGAGTAAAAAAAAATGTTTTTTTTTTTAAAAATGGGATATTTATTACAGCAAAAAGTAAAAAATATTGAGTTTTTTTTCAAAATTGTCGCTCTTCTTTTGTTTATAGCGCCAAAAAATCGAAACCGCAGAGGTGATCAAATACCACCAAAAGAAAGCTCTATTTGTGTGAAAAAAAGGACGTCAATTTTGTTTGGGTGCAACGTCGCACGACCGCGCAATTGTTAGTTAAAGTGACGCAGTGCCGAATCGCAAAAAGTGCTCTGATAAGGAAGGGGGTAAAATCGCTCGGTGCTAAAGTGGTTAAAGTAGACCTGGCATCAGGTAGACATGGGCGCCGTCAAAAAATGTTTTTCGTACGAAAAAAAAAATTGTATTTCGTAATTCGTGTACGAAATATACGAATTTTCATTAGATTCGTAAACTTTTCGTTAAAATAACAAAAGTCCGTTATGACGAATTTATCATTATGAGGGGCTCCCACCATCCCTGCGCTGTGATGACTTCCTGTGTTTTTAACTTTTAGGTTCGTTAACTTTTCGTAACAATTACGAATGTTCGTTATGATGAATTTATCATTATTTTATCATTATGAATTTATCATTATGAGGGGTTCCCACCATCCCTGTGCTGTGCTGACTTCCTGGGTTTTTAACCTTTAGTTTTGTTAAATTTCGTAACAATTACGAATGTTCGTTATGATGAATTTATCATTATGAGGGGTCCCCACCATCTCTGTGCTGAGTTCCCCGGTCTGAGTGTACACCGCTGTGCCCATTATGAGGGGTTCCCACCATCCCTGTGCTGTGCTGACTTCCTCTGATTGGTGAACAAAACACCCGTCATGTTTCTGTTAATTTGGATCCGAAATTCGTTAACGAAATTTCATATTTCGTATGCAATTCATAAGCATAGAAATTCCCATAGGGTTCCCACCATCCCTGTGCTGAGTTCCCAGGTCTGTACACCCGCTGTGCCCATTATCAGGGGTTCCCACCATCCCTGTGCTGAGTTCCCAGGTCTGTACACCCGCTGTGCCCATTATGAGGGGTTCCCACCATCCCTGTGCCGAGTTCCGGGTCTGAGTGTACACCCGCTGTGCCCATTATGAGGGGTTCCCACCATCCCTGTGCTGTGCTGACTTCCTCTGATTGGTGAAAAAAACGCCAGTCACAATTCTGTTAATTTGGATCCGAAATTCGTTAACAAAATTTCGTATAAAATTCGTAAGCATAGAAATTCCCATAGGGTTCCCACCATTTGTATTTCGGATTTGTACGAATGAATTTTTGTTTTGTATGAAACTAATTGCCCATGTCTAGCATCAGGTACATATTTTAAGTTAAGGAAAAATAGGTATGGATATCTTTACATTGAGCTTGGATCAATGCAACAATGCCCCAGATAGCAAGCAACTGTGCAGCACATTTGAAAATGACTTGCTAAGCTATTGCTAGACTTGCCAGGCTTCACAAGTTTGTTGTAAAATTTCAGCAAGTCTGCATTGCAAGACTCCAGATCAACTTTCTTTGCAAACATTCTGCAAGTCTGCTGCAAGTTCTGGTTCAGTTATGTTGCACAATAGTCCTCCCACCACAGGGGGCACTGTGGCTGAATTTACATGCTGTAGACTTGCAGAGCTCTTGCTATAGACTCACCACTGCAACTTTGCTCTTGCTAGGGACTTGGCACGCAAATTTGCTACAAATTGGAAAAGTGTCAACTAGAACTTGTACTTCAAGTGCTCTGCGAGTGTACAACTTGCCAGTGAAAATATGCAGCAGGTTCCTTTAGAGCAGGAACTATCCCCTATTTTGCAGACGCTATAACTTTTGCACAAACCAATCAATAAATGCTTATTGCGATTTTTTTTACCAAAAATATGTAGAAGAATACGTATCGGCCTTAACTGAGGAAAAAAACATTTTTTTTTATATATTTTTTGGGGATGTTTATTATAGCAAAAAGTAAAAAATATAGCTTTTTTTTCAAAATTGTCGCTCTGTTTTTGTTTATAGCGCAAAAAATAAAAACTGCAGTGGTGATCAAATACCACCAAAAGAAAGCTCTATTTGTTGGAAAAAAAGGACATCAATTTTGTTTGGGAGAAACGTCGCACGACCGCGCAATTGTCAGTTGAAGCGACACAGTGCCGAATCGCAAAAAGTGGTCTGGTCTTTGGCCAGCAAATTGGTCCGGTCTGAAAGTGGTTAAGGAAAGTTAAAAATTCTTATCTGCATACCTCCTCCGGGTTAATGAATATAAATATTGGAACAACAGAGCCATGGTGCTGGCATTTTCAGAAAGAAAAGTCAGTAGTGGAAACCTTTGTAAATATAAAAACAGATTAGAAATTACTAATCAGACAATGGCAGTTTGATCCTTCTGTAGCGGGGTTCTACCCCTTTTAGGCTTAGAGACTACATCTCCCATAATTCCCCAGGCCCCAGGGCTGCTGACTTCCGCCCGGGAGGCTGCTGGGGGAGGCTATAAAAAGGAAGAGCGGAGACCGCCTCTTCCTCTTGGGACACTTCCTCTTCTGAGGCCTGACAGGACTGGCCTGCCTCTGCTGACAGAGCGTGTGACGCGGAGACTGCAGCCAGCAGAGACACCTGTGCGGACCGGAGCTGAAGGCCTGAAGCCTGGGTCTTGCAGCCGATGGAGTGAGACTCTCACCCCTCAGAGTCCACAGCAGCGGAGCGGAGACTTCCCCTTACTGTCGGTCGGACGGAGCTGATGACCGGAGTCCAGGGCTGTGACTGAGGAGACCGAACGCCGCCATTGAAGAGACCAGAGCCGCCATTAGAGGGACCGGATCGGAGGACGGTACCCCAAGGATTGGTGAGAGAGCCGGAAGGCTCATCCTGCATTGACACACACGTTTTATGCCTACTGAACTGCCTAGGCGCAATTTACCTCAGAGCAGCAATGTTACTTTTGTGGATTACAAATGACACCATTTAAAGTTACATGTGCACCACCTCTACAGATTTATTGCCGGTGAAGAACACTGTACTAGTACAAGGACTGAGCTCTATTGCTAGGGATCAGGCCTGGTCCATTAGGTAGGCGCAGATAGATTTATTGCACCTCAGGGGTGTATAGCAGACGGTCGCCACACTTGGCGCTCCGTTTCCCCATTGTTAGATTGATATACCTGTGTACATGTTAAAGTGCATATTGCAGGGACCTGCTAAAGTATTGTAAGATATATGTTTAAATGCATGTTGCTATTCTTTTTCCTTACTGACAAAAGTAAAGCCAGTTATTCTTATTTCAGCAGTCTGCTTGTGAGTTCATACCAATTACACTTAGAGTATAAGCTAAGTTTTATGTGCATAGGGACGTACCCCTTTACTAACTGTGCCAGAGTGGGTAGAGCCAAATTGCCGGGGGTTGGTGGAGCTGTACTCAGGGACCCAAAACAAACCAGCGGCTCTCTTAACTGGGGGTAGCGCTACACGTGGGGGCTCGTCCGGGATACTGAGTCAGCGGGAAAAGCCGCCAGAAGGTGCCGGCATGGACCCAATAGAAGTGGGACGGTGGTCCGCAACATGGGCCGCTGACCCAGCCGCAGCAGCAGTCATTGAACTGCCAGGGATATGGCAGAGAGAGGCAGTCAAGCAGCTCATAATGTCATTATCCCCATGCCAGAAGTCATGGATAATGGACATGAGAAATGATGCTGGGTACACATACGCCTTAATAGAATGGAAGGAAGAGACTCCAGAGCAGTTCAGGAGCCAAAGCATACAGGCACCGAATGGTCAGGCCTACAAATTGCTGCATGCGCTGCCGCGGAAGGGAGACTACTCTCCTATGAAAGCCATTCTATCCCCAAAGAAGGAGGAGCAGAAGGGCGCGGAAAGTCCCGCACCCGCACACACTACTCTTAGTGCAGAACTGTGTGCTGTCCTAGGGGAAATTGTGACCCAGTGCAGAAGAGACCCCGGGGATTACCCAATGTCGGGATACAGGAAACTCCGGATGTTTTCAGGGAGGACACCTGTACCCTCGGGAGAAGAGGGATTTGAAGAGTGGTTAGATGGTGCCACGCAGGCCCTAGAAGAATGGGAGGTCTCAGAAGGCAGGAAGAAGCAAAGGATTGTTGAAAGCCTAAAAGGACCTGCCCTAGAGGCCATACGCAATCTGAAGACGAGTAAAAAGGATTGCACTGACCAGGACTACATAGACATCCTGGAAGGTGTGTTTGGTGGGACAGAAAAAGTCACAGAACTTACCTATCAACTGGAACACTGTTACCAGAAGACAGGGGAGAAGCTGTCAGAGTACATGGGACGCATAGACAAGATCCTGCATAGGATTATCCTGAAGAAGGGGATAGACCCAGGGAAGGTAGACGAAGCCCGTGCCCAGCAGGTGATGAGGGGAGCCCAACCCTTGGACCCTGTCGCACTAATTCTACGCACCCGGCAGGATGGGAAGAGCCTGGACTACCCTGACCTCATCCGAATGGTCAGAGAAGAAGAGGCCATGTTGGAAGAGAAAAGGGAAAAGCAGGTGATGGGGTCTACAAAGTCTACAGTGGCCACGGTCAGGTCGGCCTTAACCCCTGAAAGAGACACAGAGGTAGATGCCCTGAAGTTGCAGATGTCCCAGATGATGGAGATACTGACATCTCTAGTGGCGAAAGAGACGCCCAGTCCCAAGAAAGAAACAAGCAGGAAGGAGTTGTTTCCAGCTGTTTCAGCACCAGCATCCCCACCTGACTACGGTGAGATGATTTGCTTTAATTGTGGAGGAATTGGTCATATTGCAGCTGTATGTTCCAGTCCCAAGAAGAAGAAGGCAGAAAGCCGCCAGCCGGCGGGAAACGCCAAAGGGCCCCGGTGAAGGAGTCAACCGGGTGCCCATCACCTTCAGTGAGCTCCAAGAAGCACAACAGGAAGAGAAAGCGAGGAGACCAAACCCCTCAGAAGGGGCCCAGGGATCCTCAACCAAGGTGCACTCCAGAGAAAGGGGGCAAGACCCCTCCGCAGGAATACAGCACCCCCAAGCGTGAACTCTTCAAAGTGAGAGATAACAATATCCCTCAACGGGTTCACACTCCCACTAAGAGGGAGAAAATCAATGCATATCAGGCTCAAGAAAGGAGCAAGCGCAAATCCAGTGAGAAGGAAAAGAGTCCAAAGAAGAGGACAGCATCAACTAGGCCCTACCCAGAGGAGCTAGTTGGTCCATCCCCTGCTGTACCCATCCAGGTGGAAGGAGTGTACACAAAGGCTCTCCTAGACACTGGAGCCCAAGTGACCCTATTGTACAGGGACTTCTACGACAGATACCTGAGTCATCTGCCAATACAGAAGATAGAAGAGTTGGAGATAAGGGGATTGGGAACTCAGAGTTTCCCCTATGATGGATACTTACCCATACGGCTGACGTTTGACCCATCCGTAGCTGGGAAGTCTGAAGTGTTCGACACCTTAGCAGTGGTGTGTCCCCGCCCACCAGGAACCAGCAAGACTTCCCTGATCATAGGGACGAACACGGACATAGTCAGAAGGCTTCTGACCCCCCTGGTGAAGAAAGAGAGTCTTTCAACTCCCAAGATCCATCCCATGCTGAAGGCAGCCTACCAGCGGTTGGTCCTAGAGCAGAAGACCCCAAGTGAGGGGATAGGAAGGGTATGGAGGCTTGGAAAGGAAGGAGCAGTGTTACAGCCTGGAGAGGTGACCTGCATGAGAGCCACGGTGAAACTTACTTGGGAGCAGCCTGGCCCCTTTGTAATGTTGGAACCCGACCCAATGGAGGGTCACTCAGGTCTGGAAGTGATACCAGAAGTAATTTCACTGAAGGACCTGAAGAAGGCTAGAGGAAGAGTCCCTGTCAGTGTGAGGAACCCCACGGAGCAGCCCGTGGAGATCCCTGCCAGGATGCTTCTGGGACAGGTGAGTCCTGCTGTCCCAGTTGGCTGGTCAGAAGTGAAGGGGACGGGTAAAGGAGAAGATGTTTGGAAGAAACTCTCCATGGAAAACCCTAACCTACCTGGAGCTTGGAAAGAGAGAGCCAAGGCCCAGCTGACCAGATGGGAGAAGATTTTCTCTAAAGATGAGTTTGATGTGGGGTGTGCGAGGAGTGCCACCCATCGAATCCGCATGCAAGAGGACAAGCCATTCAGAGAGAGAGTGAGGCGAGTCCCGCTAGCAGATCTGGAGGATCTGAGGGAGCAGCTTGCGGAATTGAAGAAGACGGGAGTGATTAGGGAGTCCAGAAGCCCCTACGCCTCCCCAATTGTGGTAGTCAGGAAGAAGAATGGGTCATTGAGACTCTGCATTGACTACAGAACTCTCAACAGGAGGACCATTCCTGACCAGTACACCACGCCAAGGATAGAAGATGCCTTGCAGAGTTTATCTGGAGCTAAGTGGTTCAGTGTGATGGACCTCAAGAGTGGGTATTATCAAATCCCCATGCATCCAGAGGATAGAGAAAAGACTGCCTTCATAACCCCAGTGGGATTCTTTGAGTTCAACAGGATGCCCCAGGGCCTATCTGGAGCTCCTGCTACGTTTCAACGCCTAATGGAAAGGACAGTTGGAGACATGAACCTCATAGAAGTCCTTGTGTATCTGGACGATGTCATTGTCTTTGGAAAGACTTTGGAAGAACATGAAGCCAGATTGGAGAAAGTACTGAAGAGGCTCAGTGAAGAGGGACTCAAACTTTCTCCAGAGAAGTGTCGGTTCTATCAGTCTTCTGTGAACTATCTGGGACACATAGTGTCTGAAAAAGGAGTGTCTACAGACCCTGAGAAGCTGGAGGCAGTTACTTCGTGGCCAAGGCCCACAACAGTTACAGAACTTCGGTCTTTCTTGGGGTTCTGCTCCTACTACCGCAGGTTTGTGGATGGATTTGCCCGCATTGCCAAACCCCTCAACGAGCTGCTGAAGACAGAAGGAGAGGAGGATGGAATGGGGCCTAGGAGGTCCAGTGAGTCGGTCCAAGACCAGTGGAACTCAAGGTGTGAAGAGGCTTTCAGAACCTTGAAGAGAAGTCTCACCACAGCCCCAGTTTTGGCCTACGCTGATCCCACTAGACCATATGAGCTACATGTTGATGCCAGCCATGAGGGCCTAGGTGGAGTGCTCTACCAGGAGTATGAAGACCAGCTACGACCAGTGGCTTATGTGAGCCGGAGCCTGACCCCCTCCGAGAAGAACTATCCCACCCACAAGTTGGAGTTCTTAGCCCTCAAATGGGCAGTTGTTGACAAGTTGAGAGACTACTTGTATGGGGCCGAGTTTACTGTAAAGACAGATAACAACCCCTTGACTTATCTATTCACCACCGCCAAGCTGGATGCAACTGACACAGATGGTTGGCGGCGTTGTCTGGATTCAATTTCAGCCTCAAGTACAGACCAGGGGCTGGAAATAGGGATGCAGATGCCCTGTCCCGAAGATCCCATGTCATGGTCGATGACTGGGAAGACTGGACCCAAGTGGCACCAGATGGAGTGCGAGCCCTTTGTCAAGGAGCTGAACTCCAAGCCAGAGGAGGATCCAGAGCTGAAGAGATAGGAGTTACCACAGTGGGAGTCCCGAAGTGTTACTGTGGGGTAACTCAACTGGCAGAAGAGTGTCTGCCGAAGCTGTCCAAGAAGGAGTTAAGGTGCGACCAATTGGAAGATCCCATGGGGAAATTGGTCCTGGAAGCCCTGGAAGACAAGAGTCCAGAGGGACTTCGCCTTCACCCTTCTAAAGAAGCTAATTGAGGAGAGAATTGGACAAGCTACAGGTGCATCAGGGGGTAGTCTACCGAAGGGGCCCCTCTGATGGCCCAGAAGACAAGTGGCAGTTGTTTCTCCCAGAGAAGCATCGAGAGACTGTGCTGATTGCCTTACACGACCAGCATGGTCACTTGGGAGCAGAGAGAACCTTCCAACTTGTCAGAGACCGGTTTTATTGGCCCTGCATGAGGGCCGAAGTGGAGGAGTATTGCCATTCCTGTGCAAGATGCATTCAGAGAAAGACTTTACCCCATCAAGCTGCCCCAATGGGCCACCTACAGAGTCAAGGCCCAATGGATCTGGTATGCATTGATTTTCTCTGCCTTGAACCCGATTTGAGTGGATTGGGAAATGTTCTGGTGGTAACCGACCATTTCACTCGTTATGCTCAGGCTTTCCCAACCAAGGACCAGAAGGCCTCTACAGTAGCCAAGGTACTTTTGGAGAAGTACTTTGTTCACTATGGACTGCCACAGAGAATCCATTCAGACCAAGGAAGGGACTTTGAGAGTCGCCTGATCAGGAAGTTACTAGATTCTCTGGGAGTAGAGAAGACTAGGACCACACCATATCACCCTCAAGGTGATGCCCAGCCTGAAAGGTTCAACAGGACCCTATTGAACATGTTGGGAACTTTGGAAACAGAGAAGAAGCAACATTGGAGTCAACACATTTCAGCTCTAGTGCATGCTTATAACTGCACCACAAGTGATGTGACAGGTTTTTCCCCTTACCGACTTATGTTTGGGAGAGAAGCAAGATTGCCAGTGGATTTGGCCTTCGGCATTTCCTTAGATCATGCCTCTGCTGCCTCCCACAAAGGATATGTGGACAGACTGAGGCGCAGTCTGAAGATAGCTTATGAGAAAGCTCAAGCGGCCTCTGACCAGAGGGGGGCCCGAAATAAGAGGAACTTTGATTTGAAAGGACCTACAGCCTGGGGACCGTGTACTGCTACGCAATCTAGGGATCCCTGGAAAACACAAGATTGCTGATAGATGGAGATCAGAGCCATATGTCATCTGTAGAAAACTTCCAGGATTGCCTGTCTACAAGTTGAAGCCAGAAGGAAGAGTGGGGCCATTGAAGACCTGGCATAGGAATCACTTGCTCCCACTCACTGAAGCAGTCAGAATGCCTCCAGTAAGAGACTTACCTGAATCTGTTTCCATTCTGGATACCCCCAGGCCTAATACTAGGTCTCAGACATCCCAAGCTAGGGGTGGACAGGACCCCCAACCTGAAGAAGAAAGAGGAGAACTTGAATGGCTATGGCCTTCCTCAACTCCAGGAAGTTCTGCCATAGATCTTCCACCTACTGAAGATGTGGAGGATAACACATTGAACCCAGAAGCCACAGAGTTTGTGCCATTCAGTGATGTGCCTGAGTGCTGGGAAGATATCCCTGGTCTCTACCCAGAACAAGAAGAAGATGTTCCAGAACCAGAGATGTTGCCAGAATGTGTTCCTGAAGAAGTTCCAAGAGAACAGAGAGCTCGCAGAGTTGTGAAGCCTCCCAAGAAGTTAACTTACCCCAAGATGGGAGAAAGTTCAGAGGACTCTGTTACTACAGCAAGGAGAAGTGCTGAAAGCCCTGACCCTTCCGCTGTTCACTTAGTGGAGGGCAACCCCAGCTCACTCTCTGGCACAGTTAAACAGGTCGCCCACACTGAAGTGACCTGTAGACAGGACAGCTCCCCATCTTATGCCAATTGGTGGGAAGCTCCTCTGTCCAAATTATGTGAAAATGTTGTTCCCGAGAAAGTTTGTAGTTTGAACACTGTCTTTGGGGACCAAAGATTCAAAGTGGGGGGAGTGTGTAGCGGGGTTCTACCCCTTTTAGGCTTAGAGACTACATCTCCCATAATTCCCCAGGCCCCAGGGCTGCTGACTTCCGCCCGGGAGGCTGCTGGGGGAGGCTATAAAAAGGAAGAGCGGAGACCGCCTCTTCCTCTTGGGACACTTCCTCTTCTGAGGCCTGACAGGACTGGCCTGCCTCTGCTGACAGAGCGTGTGACGCGGAGACTGCAGCCAGCAGAGACACCTGTGCGGACCGGAGCTGAAGGCCTGAAGCCTGGGTCTTGCAGCCGATGGAGTGAGACTCTCACCCCTCAGAGTCCACAGCAGCGGAGCGGAGACTTCCCCTTACTGTCGGTCGGACGGAGCTGATGACCGGAGTCCAGGGCTGTGACTGAGGAGACCGGACGCCGCCATTGAAGAGACCAGAGCCGCCATTAGAGGGACCGGATCGGAGGACGGTACCCCAAGGATTGGTGAGAGAGCCGGAAGGCTCATCCTGCATTGACACACACGTTTTATGCCTACTGAACTGCCTAGGCGCAATTTACCTCAGAGCAGCAATGTTACTTTTGTGGATTACAAATGACACCATTTAAAGTTACATGTGCACCACCTCTACAGATTTATTGCCGGTGAAGAACACTGTACTAGTACAAGGACTGAGCTCTATTGCTAGGGATCAGGCCTGGTCCATTAGGTAGGCGCAGATAGATTTATTGCACCTCAGGGGTGTATAGCAGACGGTCGCCACACTTGGCGCTCCGTTTCCCCATTGTTAGATTGATATACCTGTGTACATGTTAAAGTGCATATTGCAGGGACCTGCTAAAGTATTGTAAGATATATGTTTAAATGCATGTTGCTATTCTTTTTCCTTACTGACAAAAGTAAAGCCAGTTATTCTTATTTCAGCAGTCTGCTTGTGAGTTCATACCAATTACACTTAGAGTATAAGCTAAGTTTTATGTGCATAGGGACGTACCCCTTTACTAACTGTGCCAGAGTGGGTAGAGCCAAATTGCCGGGGGTTGGTGGAGCTGTACTCAGGGACCCAAAACAAACCAGCGGCTCTCTTAACTGGGGGTAGCGCTACACTTCTATTAAGCTTTTGCATCAGGTTCCTCAAACCTTTGCAAGCCTTTATGTCATAATGACTAAGCCCCTCCATTTCATGACATTGTCAAAAAGGGGCAGGGCATGGGTGACCTTAAAATGATGCCCCCTCCCTGAAAAAAGTTCTGCGGACGCCCATGAAGCTGCTGTATATTTTGAAATACCAGGAATGTATTCATGCAGGTTTTACTGGCAGGTCCACTTAGCAGGGGTCTCAAACTGGTGGCCCTAAAGCTGTTGCGAAACTACAAGTCCCATGAGGCATTGCAAGGCTGACAGTTACAAGCATAACGCCCACCGGCAGAGGCATGATGGGACTTTTTTTTGCAACAGCTGGAGGGCCACCGGTTTGAGACGCCTGATTTAAAGCCAATCAGAAAGCTGTAGATTACACGTGTAAAGTTAGATTTTGTTAATCCATTACCAGATCTCAAATCAATTTTATTCCTCATTTTTTTTTTTTTTTATGAACTTGTCATTTTAAGGCCCCTTTCACACTGGGGTGGTTTGCAGGCGCTATTGCGCTAAAAATAGTGCCTGCAAACCGACCTGAAACAGCCGTTGCTCTGTCTCCAGTGTGAAAGCCCGAGGTGCGCTTGCAGGACGCTGAAAAATGTCCTGCAAGCTGCATCTTTGGTGCGCTGTAGGAGCGGTGTATTTACCGGCGGCGGTTTGCGGGCGGTATTAACCCTTTTACAGCTGCTCGCGGGGGGTAAAACCGCCCCGCTAGCGGCCGAATAGCGCCGCTAAAAAGACGGTAAAGCGGCGCTAAATAAAGCGCCGCTTTACTGCCAGCGCACCCAGCGCCCCAGTGTGAAAATAGCCTTAGGATACATTTCCCAGATCTTAAATCAATTTCATACCTCAGATTTCTTTTTTTTAACGTTTTGGAGAAAAGTTTAAATAAAAACCATGAAAACACCTGTCTTTAAATCCTAAAAGGTCCTCTTTTGGAAAGGGATGAATTAATGCATCATTTCAGACAGCGCCGTGGCTATTGATGATAATGTGATACTAATTACCGGTCAGACGAGGTCAACCTCAGCACAATCAGACTTTAAAGTGACTGATTAGGGCTCATTCTGCCAACGCCAGGATTTTGTGTCTGTAGGGAGTGGAAAGCCTTGAACCAGCAGATCCCTGATTTACTTAATCATCTCATCATTGAGGGATGGTCAATTAGGTAAGCAGGATTCGGCTTTATCACTGCCTAAACCAAGGGCACTTTCTGGGGTGCTATTGGGGGGGGGGGGGGGGATTCCCACTGATAATCTGTCCTTTATCCACACAAAACACAGCATACCTGATACCTGGTTATAGAAAGCACAATAACCCTTAGCAGCATAGCAAGCAAATGTTGCCTCTACATTTAATAGTGTGCCCGTATGCAGACTTTTTCTTTTTTTAAAGTTGGTTTAGCCAGAATGTAAAGAGAAACTATACCCCCCCCCCCAAAAAAAAAGAAAAGTATTAGACCATAGCATCCAGCGTTGTCTTGCTTGAAGCATAAGCTCTCCCTTAACCCCTCTTCAGAATCATCGCCATCTTTAATTGACATCCAGCGCAAATCCAGACACACTGTGAGTCTCTAATATAGCAACACAAAGTGGCACTCCCATAGAAGATCGCAACTTCTCTTTATATGTCACAGGTAAAAAAATGAGATCCCAACTCTTATGCCGCGTACACACGATCGGAATTCCGGACAGAAAAAGACAGATGAGAGATTTTCATCAGAAAATGCGTGTAGGCTCCATTGGAATTTTGCTGGCCGAACAGCAAAAAATTGAGAGCATGTTCTCAATTTTTCTGACGGAAAAGGTTTCTATCGGAAATTCAGATCGTCTGTAGCAATTCTGACGTGCAAAATTCCTACGCATGCTCGGAAACAATTTGACGCATGCTCGGAAGCATTTAACTCGGCTCGTTGTAGTGTTGTACGTCACCGCGTTTTTGACGGTCAGAATTTGGTGTGACCGCGTGTAGGCAAGACAGTTTGAGCGTAATTCTGTCGGAATTCCGTCGGGAAAACCGTCAGAGCTTTTTCCGACGAGAATTATGATCGTGTGTACGCGGCATAATACGTTTCAGCCCTTAGTGGGCCTTAGTCATAGCTACGTTGTGGGGTTGATTTACTAAAACTGGATAGTGCGAAATCTGGTGCAGCTGTGCATGATAGCCAATCAGCTTCTACCTTCAGCTTGCTCAGTTAAGTTTTGACAAAAAAACTTGGAAGCTGATTGGTTTCTCTGCAGAGCTGCACCAGATTTTGCACTCTTCAATTTTAGTAAAACAACCCCCTTGAGCCTCTGCAGGATCTGTGTCAGGGACCATTAATCAGCTGGAGACAGAAAATGCAGTAAAAATCACACCATTTAATATAGTGGTAAAAATGGTATAAATAGTAAACGTAGTCAAAACATAGCCAGGGTTCGGTAACCAAATCGGGTAGTCAGAACAAGCCATGAAATCAGGAAGCCAGAGACCAGCATAGTCAGAGCAGTAGACAGGATCAGGAAACGGAAGGGACGTCAGCCAGGCAAGTCTTCAACAGGAACACAGCAGAGAGTCTCTAGATATGTTGACCAAGGCGAAGGCACAGGAGATCTAATCTATACAGCTTAAATAGCCAGCAGGGCTTGTTAACGAGCAGTATATGATCACCAGGTGAGTCACTGTGGAATTATGAGTGCTGGCAATTAACTGACAGCTGAGCACCCTGAGCTCTGAAAAGGGAGGGCTGAACCCAGCCCTGACAATCTGATAGACATATCGCAGCTTGTATGGCACACACAACATGTCTCAAACAGCTCCTGGGATGGCTACATCACAAATGCCAGGAGGCAGTTTGTGAGATGTTGCGCATGTTAGTATTGCTGTTAGTACCTTCTTTTCCCAGTAACAACCAATACCCCCATTTCTTGGAAGGGTGTCACAAGGACAGGAAGTGAGGAAAAAGCACTCCAATACAGCAAAAGACAGAAACAGAATATTCACAAATAAGTAGAATCTTCCCCACTCTATCCAAACCACAATATATTTAGTTTTTTTTCGTCTGTAGCTAAAGTGGTTCTAATGCCTCAAGGTTTTTTAACCTTAAAGTGATTGTAAAGTATCGTTTTTTTCCTATAAAAATAACAAACATGTTATACTTACCTGCTCTGTTGCAGTGGATTTGCACAGAGCAGCCTGGATCCTCCTCTTCTCGGGTCCCTCTTCTGTGATCCTGGACCCTCCCTCCTGTTGAGTACCCCACAGCAAGCAGCTTGCTAAGGGGGCCCCCGAACCAAGTCATAGCTCCCTGTGTCCATTCAGACATGGAACTGAGAAGAGGAGGTAAGTATAGACATGTTTGTTATTCAAAAAAAAAGTCCTTTACAAACACTTTAAGTCTTAGGCTGAATTCACACCAGTGGCATCCCATGCATTGTTGGCACATAGGCGCCGCCCCCCATCCCTGCCGCCGCCTCCCTATCCATGCGCCTGGCCCCATTCAGAATCCCGGACGCATGGACTCCTATGGTAGGGGTGGGCGGGGGTGTTTTTTTTTTGAAGCACCTGATTAGAGCCAGAGGCTTTAATAGGCTTCAAAAAAGGGTGGGCACAGGGCGCAGAGATTGCGCCCTGATCCCACCCTGTTGTGTGACCATAGCAAATTAATTTCCAATCAGAAGGCAGGTCAGTGAGACCTGTTTCCCGATTGGCCAAAGTGCCAGGCGATCCTATTGGATGCCCATCGCTTTGGCGGAAGAGAAGACACACAGGGGAGGAGGCATGAGGATCGGACTCCTCCATCGCCGCTACTGCCTGCTGCCCACACTGACACATAGGGGGAGAGGATCCAACAGTCCGGTCACAGCCGGACCTCCCGCAGGGGGTACTGTCAGTGTGCCAGCGAGACCTGCATGCGTGGGGGGGGGGCGGGGTGTCCAGTGCTGTCAGTCCTATCTACCATATCTGTGATGATTATCTATATAACCTTTCTGTGATTGTGATGCTGATCTATTTACCCTATCTGTAATCCTGAATTATATACCCTGATCTGTGAGGCTGAGCTATATAATCTGTCCTGTGATGCTGAGCTGTATAATCTGTCCTGTGATGCTGAGCTGTATAATCTGTCCTATGATTCTGGGGCTGTATACTCTGTCCTGTGATTCTGGGGCTGTATACTCTGTCCTGTGATTCTGGGGCTGTATACTCTGTCCTGTGATGCTGGGGCTGTATACTCTGTCCTGTGGTGCTGAGCTGTATACTCTGTCCTGTGGTGCTGGGCTGTATACTCTGTCCTGTGATTCTGGGGCTGTATACTCTGTCCTGTGATTCTGGGGCTGTATAATCTGTCCTGTGATTCTGGGGCTGTATACTCTGTCCTGTGATTCTGGGGCTGTATAATCTGTCCTGTGATTCTGGGGCTGTATAATCTGTCCTGTGATGCTGAGCTGTATACTCCTTACACTATGGGTGGAAGCAACTTGGCCTTAAAGCAGTATTAAACTCAAAAGCAAACATTTATTATGTTGCAGCTTATCGATTCATAGATGTGATAGCTGCATTTGTTTTCTTTTTTAGATTTTCTTAATCTGGTGATTCAGCCAGTCTGTCTGTTGTTTTTTAAAAGAACAAGCTCTCCAGCAAACTGTATCAGTTTGCACGGATAAGACAAACCATTTAACACCGAGGGGGGTTCTTAGAATGATCGGCTTGTATTTATTCATGTAAAACCTTTATTTCAAAAGGAACAAAACTGTTTAGTATATTGCAACTTACCAACTTACTTTTTTCCCCACTGTTTTCACCTGGTGGACTGGCCAGTAACACACCTCCTGCATTAAAGTGCCCCCACTCTGGATGAAGGAGAATGGGGGGCATAGCAGACAGCAGTATTGTCAGAATTAGATGTACCAACAGATTTAGAAACACTAACACATTGAAGCCAAACTCCAGCTCACACTGTAAAAACCTGCGCTCAGGACAAAATAAAATAAAGAAAGCAGCTGAACACTATACCCTTGATACTAGGCACATAAACATCTAATAAAAAAGGGCAGTGCATATAACATTTACAAACAAATAAATTCAGTGGTTTCAATAATATACGTAAATGAAAAATATGTGAAAGTAGAGTCTATGAGAAAGTCCAATAATTACACACAATAAAATGTGTTTATAAACATAACATGACATAAACATTAACAATAAAACAAATACACCTCACAACCAAAAAGTGATGAAGAGAAAGCCGTTAAGAAAAGACAAACATATATCTAGTGCTGGAAAGGAAGGAAATCAAGGGACAGCCGATGTGACCCCGTGGGAATTACAACATCAGAGGCTTACCAGAATGCCAGTGACCTCCTTATTCAGGTTTAACCACTTCGCATCCGGCCGTAGCCGAATGACGGCCACAGCGCGGATGCCAAATCCCGGGAGGCCGTCATATGACGGCCTCCCCTTTCCTCGCTCCCCGAGCGCGCTCACGAGCGCGCATCGGGGAAATTCTGTGTTGGCCGTGTCCCTTGGACACAGCCAATCACAGATCGCTGTAAACGGCCAATCACAGCGGCCGTTTACAGCGCGATCCCCCCGGCCAATGAGCGATGATCTCAAATGTAAACATATGAGATCATCTCTCATTGCCGGCTCTCTCTCCTCACACAGAGACAGCGTGTGAGGAGAGAGAGGATCTGTGAAACGTGAGAATCACCACCCAGTACAGTGCCCCAGTATTACAGTGCCCCACCAGTGCCCACCAGTGCCCCACCAGTGCCGATCAGTGCCCCACCAGTGCCGATCAGTGCCCCACCAGTGCCGATCAGTGCCCAGTGCCGATCAGTGCCCCACCAGTGCCGATCAGTGCCCCACCAGTGCCGATCAGTGCCCCACCAGTGCCGATCAGTGCCCCACCAGTGCCGATCAGTGCCCCACCAGTGCCGATCAGTGCCCACCTGTGCCGATCAGTGCCCACCTGTGCCGATCAGTGCCCACCTGTGCCGATCAGTGCCCACCTTTGCCGATCAGTGCCCACCTGTGTTGATCAGTGCCCACCTTTGCCGATCAGTGCCCACCTGTGCCGATCAGTGCCCACCTGTGCCGATCAGTGCCCACCTGTGCCGATCAGTGCCCACCTGTGCCGATCAGTGTCCACCTTTGCCGATCAGTGTCCACCTTTGCCGATCAGTGTCCACCTTTGCCGATCAGTGCCCACCTTTGCCGATCAGTGCCCACCTGTGCCGATCAGTGCCCACCTGTGCCGATCAGTGTCCATCTGCACATCTTCACAATCAGTACCTGACTGTGCCACCTCATCAGTACCCGCCTGTGCCACCTCATCAGTGCCCGCCTGTGCCACCTCATCAGTGCCTCATCAGTGCCCGCCTGTGACGCCTCATCAGTGCCCGCCTGTGACGCCTCATCAGTGCCCGCCTGTGACGCCTCATCAGTGTCCGCCTGTGACGCCTCATCAGTGTCCGCCTGTGACGCCTCATCAGTGTGCATTTGTTCCACTTCATTAGTGCACATCTGTGCCACCTCAGTGCCCATCTGTGCCATCTGTGCCACCTCAGTGCCCATCTGTGCCACCTCAGTAACCCATCTGTGCCACCTCAGTAACCCATCTGTGCCACCTCAGTAACCCATCTGTGCCACCTCAGTGTCCATCAGTGCAGGCTTAGTACACACCTGTGTAGTCGCACCAGCAACCAGCAGCATGTCCAAAAGGGTCTATTCCGCAGAGGAGGCGTTCCAAATCCTTTCCCAGGCCGACGAGAGCAACGGGGAGCTCTCTTCAGATTCCTCTTCATACATCGATTCTGAGACTGACATAACTTACGAGCCAGTCCTCAGTAGCGAAACATCGAGTGACTCGGAGGAGGAAGAGATTCGGCCGGCCAAACGAAGGCGTTCTGAGGAAGCAGTGCCATCCACCAGCACCGCAGTGCCATCCACCAGCACCGCAGTGCCATCCACCAGCACCGCAGTGCCATCTACCAGCACCGCAGTGCCATCTACCAGCACTGCAGTACCTCGGCAAGAAAGGCCAAGGACCCATGCCAGCCTTCCCTATGCCCTTCAAAACCCCTTGTGGCTTCCTCCTAATTCAGGAGAAGCCAATATTCCCCCTTTCACTGCCCAGCCAGGAGTCCAGGTGGACACACAGAATTTTACCCCAATAGATTTTTTTAATTTAATTTTTACGGAGGACATGTTAGAATCAATTGTGGCCCAGTGCAATCTTTATGCCCAGCAATTTATTTTGCAAAACCCAACCTCATATTATGCCCGTCCCTATGAATGGAGAGACCTAACGGTGGAGGAGTTCAAGGTTTTTTTAGGCCTCACATTCAACATGGGACTCACCAAAAAAAAACACCTTGATGTCCTATTGGTCAACCCAGCCCCTCCAACACATGCCAGTCTTCTCCAAGGTTATGTCCCGAAACAGGTACCTCATGATACAGAGGTTCCTTCATTTTAACGACAATTCCCAGTGCCCTCCCCGAAATGACCCAAATTATGACAGGCTTTTCAAAATTCGCCCACTTTTAAATTATTTTCCCCAAGTATTTCCCCAGCTCTTTACCCCGGACCAACACATATGTGTGGATGAGTCCCTTATTAAATTTAGTGGCAGGCTCAAAATAAAACAATTCATTCCCAGCAAAAGGGCCCGCTATGGGGTGAAGGTGTACAAATTGTGCGACCGAGTCACAGGGTACATGTATGCCTTCAAAGTCTACGAAGGGAAGGACACCCAGCTGCAGCCCCCTAATTGCCCGGACTACTTGGGATCAAGCGGAAAAATTGTTTGGGACCTCATATATCCCCTACTGGAAAAAGGCTACAATTTATATGTAGATAACTTCTACACATCCCTGCCCCTGTTCCACAACCTCCACCGGATGAAGACACCAGCATGTGGCACCGTTAAAAGAAACCGGAAGGGCTTTCCTCAAAGTCTCGTGCATCAAAAATTGAAAAAAGGAGAAACGGCAAGCCTGAGAAACAAAGAGATTTTGGCAGTGAAGTGGAGGGACAAAAGGGATGTCTACATGCTGTCTTCAATCCACAATAACACCTTTGTAGAAATCCCCAGAAGAAATGGCCCCATAAACAAACCCAAATGTATTTACGATTACAATTTGTATATGGGGGGAGTCGACTTCAACGACCAAATGATGGAACCATATCTTGCTACACGACGGACATACCATTGGTACAAGAAAGTTGCAATATATTTTTTTTCAATTGGCAATATATAATTCGTATGTCATTTACCGGAACTCCACCCAAAACCCCAAACCCTTCCTTGGCTACCAGGAGGAAGTTTTCACTGTCCTTGTATTCCCGAGCGGCCCACCAGAAAATATGCAATCCGATGTTGTTAGTCGACTCTCCCACTGCCACTTTCCTGATAAAATCCCTCCCAAACCAACAGGCCAACGCCGTCAAAAAAAATGTAAGGTGTGTACCAAAGCAGGAATCAGAAGAGACACATCCTATCATTGTGCAGATTGTCCTTCCCAACCAGGCCTCTGCATAGGTGACTGTTTTCGCCGTTACCATACTTCAATAAATTATTAGTGAAGTATGGTAAACGTAATCTTCAGTTCCTGCCCTACACACCTTCACACCCCTTATGCCACTGCCTGCTCTGTAACTGACCCTGGCTTGTTATATGACCACGCTTCTGCCTAACGATTCTGTACCTACCTCTGCCTGATCTGGAACTGACCCTGGCTTGTTATACGACCATGCTTCTGCCTAACGATTCTGTACCTACCTCTGCCTGATCTGGAACTGACCCTGGCTTGTTATACGACCATGCTTCTGCCTAACGATTCTGTAAATACCTTTGCCTGATCTGGAACTGACCTTGGACTGTTTGACCATGATATTTGCCTGCCTCTTGGACTGATCTTGTACCCTGCTACTGGACTAGTGGGATTCAACACAGGGGTCTCACATATGTGAGGGGCTCCAGAAATGTTTTTCTGGATGAAGAAAACTATTTTTTGGTTTTCTCAATCCTAGATTAGGGTCTGGAGGCTCGGAGGCTTCAAAGAGATTTGGGTGGGAGAAGCCTCTACCCCTGTCCCCATTCTGTCCTGAACGAGGCCCTACTTCTGCCTGCTGCCTGTAGGACTTTCTGCCGTCATGCCTCTGCCTGTCGCACTGACCACACCACATGTCCTGCCTACTACCAGGACCAATATTTTTGGCACTGCTGACAATATCTCTGCCTGCACTGACCCTGGACTTTATATGGACAGTATCCCTGCCTGGACAATTGTGTTCACCGTTGCTGACCAAGTCCCTGCCTGCTGCCTGGACCAGTGCTATCCTCCTGTGTACAACTGCGCTACTACAACCACAGGTAAGCTTTTGTTTACGCTTTGCTCAGCATAATGTATTTTGGGGTGTAATTCTTGGTATGTGCATGCTATGTGTCCCTGGAATACCTGATGGTGTTCCTTGCATTTTGGATCTCTGTATGTGGCCAGACTGTGTAGAAGTCTCATACGCATGGTATCGCCGTACTCAGGAGGAGTAGCAGAATGTATTTTGGGGTGTCATTTGTGCTATCTAAATGCTACGTGTTGGAAATATCTTATAAACGGACAACTTTGTGTAAAAAAAAATGCGTTTTCATTTTTTTTCCACATTTTCCAAAAACTTCTGGAAAAAAATGAACCATTCAAAAGACTCATTATGCCTCATAGATTATACGTTGGGGTGTTAGCTTTCCAAAATGGGGTCATTTTGTGGGCGTTTCCATTGTCCTGGTGCTCCAGGGCCTTCAAAAGTGTAATAGGTGGTTGAGAAATGTGATGTGTAATTTATGCTCCTAGAACACCTGATGGTGCTCCCTGCATGTTGGGCCACTGTATGTGGCCAGGCGGTAAAAAAGTCCCACACATGTGGTATCGCTATACTCAGGAGGAGTAGCAGAATGTATTTTGGGGTGTCATTTGTGCTATCTAAATGCTACGTGTTGGAAATATCTTATAAACGGACAACTTTGTGTAAAAAAAATGCGTTTTCATTTTTTTTCCACATTTTCCAAAAACTTCTGGAAAAAAATGAACCATTCAAAAGACTCATTATGCCTCATAGATTATACGTTGGGGTGTTAGCTTTCCAAAATGGGGTCATTTTGTGGGCGTTTCCATTGTCCTGGTGCTCCAGGGCCTTCAAAAGTGTAATAGGTGGTTGAGAAATGTGATGTGTAATTTATGCTCCTAGAACACCTGATGGTGCTCCCTGCATGTTGGGCCACTGTATGTGGCCAGGCAGTAAAAAAGTCCCACACATGTGGTATCGCTATACTCAGGAGGAGTAGCAGAATGTATTTTGGGGTGTCATTTGTGCTATCTAAATGCTACGTGTTGGAAATATCTTATAAACGGACAACTTTGTGTAAAAAAAATGCGTTTTCATTTTTTTTACACATTTTCCAAAAACTTCTGGAAAAAAATGAACCATTCAAAAGACTCATTATGCCTCATAGATTATACGTTGGGGTGTTAGCTTTCCAAAATGGGGTCATTTTGTGGGCGTTTCCATTGTCCTGGTGCTCCAGGGCCTTCAAAAGTGTAATAGGTGGTTGAGAAATGTGATGTGTAATTTATGCTCCTAGAACACCTGATGGTGCTCCCTGCATGTTGGGCCACTGTATGTGGCCAGGCAGTAAAAAAGTCCCACACATGTGGTATCGCTATACTCAGGAGGAGTAGCAGAATGTATTTTGGGGTGTCATTTGTGCTATCTAAATGCTACGTGTTGGAAATATCTTATAAACGGACAACTTTGTGTAAAAAAAAATGCGTTTTCATTTTTTTTCCACATCTTCCAAAAGCTTCTGGAAAAAAATGAACCATTCAAAATACTCATTATGCCTCATAGATTATACGTTGGGGTGTTAGCTTTCCAAAATGGGGTCATTTTGTGGGCGTTTCCATTGTCCTGGTGCTCCAGGCCCTTCAAAAGTGTAATAGGTGGTTGAGAAATGTGATGTGTAATTTATGCTCCTAGAACACCTGATGGCGCTCCCTGCATGTTGGGCCACTGTATGTGGCCAGGCAGTGAAAAAGTCCCACACATGTGGTATCGCTATACTCAGGAGGGGTAGCAGAATGTATTTTGGGGTGTCATTTGTGGTATACATATGCTATGTGAGAGAAATAACCTATTACAATGAAAATTTTGTGGGAAAAAAAAAAAAAAATAAATATCTTAATTTTGCAAGGAATTGTGGGAAAAAATTACAACTTCAAATAACTCACCATGCCTCTTACTAAATACCTTGAAATGTCTACTTTCCAAAAAGGGGTCATTTGGGGGGTATTTGTACTTTCCTGGCTTGTTAGGGTCT
Organism: Lithobates sylvaticus; assembly: GCA_028564925.1. NCBI lineage: Eukaryota > Metazoa > Chordata > Amphibia > Anura > Ranidae > Lithobates > Lithobates sylvaticus. The sequence continues at coordinate 153,688,923 of CM053037.1, forward strand.
CAAGAAATGAGATAGGCCTCAGTACATCAGATGTGATAATTTTTTTATGATTTGCACCACAGCTTGTAGACTCTAAAACTTTCACACAGACCAAATAATTTCCACAAATTTTTGGTTATTTTTACCAAAGATATGTAGCAGTATAAATTGTGGCCAAAATTTATGAAGAAAAATTAATAATTTGCTAAATTTTATCACAGAAACCAAGAAAAATTTGTTTTTTTTCAAATTTTGTTTTTTTTCATTTATAGCGCAAAAAATAAAAAACCCAGAGGTGATCAAATACCACCAAAAGAAAGCTCCATTTGTGGGAAAAAAAGGACAAAAAATTCATTTGGGTACAGTATTGCATGACTGAGTAATTGTCATTCAAAGTGTGAGAGCACCAAAAGCTGAAAATTGGTCTGGATGGGAGGGGGGTGTTGGTGCCTGGTAGGCAAGTGGTTAACTGACAATTGTGCCATGTGACACTGTACCCAAATGATAGTCAGTCAAGCCAAACTGTCAGGGAGCCGGAGATGAGCGTAGTAAAACAGAAAGCAGGATCTGGAGCCAGAAGGGATGTCAGTCAAGCAAGTCTTTTAACAGGAACGCAGGAGATACTCTCTGTGATGTTGACTAAGGCGAAGGCAGAGATCCTCTTGGCTGGACGGCTTAAGTAGGCAGGATTGATGAGCAGGATATCATCAACAGCTGAGTAACTGTGGAGAGATAGGAGTTGGCAATTAGCCGACAGCTGAGCGGACAGCTCAGAGAAGGAAGGGCTGAGCCCAGCCCTGACAATTGGTTTGCGCAAAAGTTACAGTGTCTAAAAATATGGGATATTTTTCATTTTTTTACTAGTATAGCTGACTGTGATTTTGTGGCGGACAAATCGGACACCTAACTGACACTTTTTTTGGGGACAAGTGACACTAATACAGTGATCAGTGCTAAAAATATGCACTGCCACTGTTCTAATGACACTGGCAGGGAAGGGGTTAACATCAGGGGCGATCGAGGGGTTAAATGTGTGCCTAGGTAGTGCTTACTACGGGGAGGTGCTTTTATTACTTGAAGACATGGATCAGTGTTCCTATTTCACAGAAACTCCATGTCTTCTGTACTACTTAATGAAAATCTGCCTTGTTTACCGTATGACCGAGCGATCGGCGGGTCCCAGCATACATCAAGTTCGCAGGACCCACTGATCAGCTCCCTCTATGTAAAATCGCAGCAAGCCGCTGGCTGGGTGAGCTCACTTCCAAAACCCGGAAGTGCAGAATCACGTATATATAAGTGATTCTGCACAGAGCGGCCGCCCTGTAGCAGTAAATCTGCTGGGGTGGTCATAAAGCAGATAATAAAGCAGGAGAATTTTACAATACTTTACTATACTTGCATATGCTGTGACCTATTAACTGTGAGTGAGGATTGGTTGGATTGAATACCAAGAAGTCCCCGGGGCGGTTACCGATGTACATCCTTATTGGTTGACTGAATAAGGAGGTCACCGGCGTTCTGGTAAGCCTCTGGTGTAATTCCCACGGGGACGTCCTTCCTTTCCAGCACAAGATATATGTTTAGGAATTCTTCACGGCGTTCTCTTCATCACTTTTTGGTTGTGTAACACATTTTATTGTGTGTAATTATTGGACTTTCTCATAGACTTTACTTTCACATATTTTTCATTTTATTTATATTATCGAAACACCACTGAATTAATTTGTTTATAAATGTTATATGCGCTGCACTTTTTTATTAGATGTGTATGTGCCTAGTATCAAGGGTATAATGTTCAGCTGCTTTCTTTATTTTATTTTGTCACGAACACAGATTTAAATTTTTTTTGTGTGTTTACTGTAACTAATTATACAGTGTGAGCTGGAGTTTGGCTTCAATGTTAGTGTTTCTAAGTCATTGCTGACAATGCTGCTGTCTGTTATGCCCCCTGTTCTCCTTCATCCAGAATGGGGGCACTCTAATGCAGGAGGCATATTACTGGCCAGTCCGCCAGGTGAAAACAGTGGGGAAAAAAGCCAAAACATAAAACGAATGCAGCTACCACATCTAATGATTGGTAAGTTGCAATAGATTACCGTATATACTCGAGTATAAGCCGACCCAAATATAAGCCGAGGCACCTAATTTTACCACAGAACACTGGGAAAACTTATTGACTCGAGTATAAGGCTAGGGTGAGAAATGCGCAGCTACTGTAAGAGAAAAAGAGGGTCAACAATGCCCATTTGCAGCCTCACTGTGCCCATTTGCAGTCATAGGTCCCCCGAACTTCAAACTTGGTAGTTAAAGTGGTGTTTCCACCAAAAAATTAAAAATAAAATAGCTTAAAAAAAAAAAAAAAAAATAATTGGAAAAAACATTTTTTTTTACTCACCTCTAAACGCCTGTTGCTAGGGGGTCCCTCGTAGTCTGCCTCCTTCAGTCACCTGGGACACGTGACATCACTTCCCCTCGCCGTCAGTCATCTGGGACATGTGACAGGTCCCACATGACTGCGCGGCGTATCACGGCGCGCGGAGCCGCTCGCACATGCGCAGTGGGTGCCCGGGTGTGAAGCCACAGCCGGGTGCCCAGAGTAAGCATGCCGGCGCTGCCGAGCAGAGCGGGGGAGGGGGGGGGCTTCGATCCCCCGCATCGCTGGACCCTTGGACAGGTACGTGTCCGATTATTAAAAGTCAGCAGCTGCAGTATTTGTAGCTGCTGACTTTAATGTGGCGCACACACGGTCGGAATTTCCGATGGAAACAGTCCGAGCTTTTCAACGGATTTTCCGACCATGTGTATGCCCATCTGTCTTTTTCTGTCGGAATTTCCGACAGACTTTGGATTGAGAACCTGTTCTCAATTTTTCCGATGGAAAACCTTTCTATCAGATTTTCCGATCGTGTGTATGCATTTCCGACACGTAAAATTCCGACGCATGCTCGGAAACAATTCGACGCATGCTCGGAAGCATTAAACTTCCCTTCTATAGTGCTGTCGAACGCGTTTTATGCCGCTGTGTTACAGACCGTCGGAATTTGGTGTGACCGTGTGTAGGCAAGACAGTTTGAGCGAAATTCCGTCGGAATTCCGACGGGAAAATCATCAAAGCTTTTTCCGACGAGAATTCCGACCATGTATACGCGGCATAAGGGTTCCTAGATGCCCCCTAGCTGCAGCCAAAATTTGGGGTCTCTGGACCCAAAGGGTCCCGAAATGACATTGCTGCAGATGGACACAGTTGACCGACTTTGTAACCCTGTATCTTGGGGCCACTTGGTGCTAGGAACCCCAAATTTGGTGTGCAAACCCAGTGGAACCAACACTACAACATATCCAGAGATGGGGTTCCGGAAAATGTCAAGCACTTTTCTGCAGCAGAGAATTACATTTTCCAACCGACTTTGGCCCCAAAGTCGGGTCGGAAAATGCCATTCTCTGCTGCAGAAAAGTGCTTGACTCGAGTATAAGCCGAGGGGGGCATTTATACTTGAGTATATACGGTACATTTTAGGTTTTGGGTTTAAAACCATTTTAATGAATCATAAATTTAGTAGGCTAGAGAAGGGGGGGTACTCCAAGTTCTGTTCGTGAACCTCAAAAAGTTGCTGATGGCAAATGTAGACACTATTGAAATGGTGAAAAAAAAACAACATATGGTGTTCCAACATCCTAGTCCACTATTGCTGAAATTCTCTTATGTGAAGACACAAAAACATTTTAGACATGTCCGTGTGAAAAAAAATTCCCAGTGATTTATGAATTTCCAGGAATCGCATGGCCTAGTTTGTCTAGCGGCCATTTTAGGATACACATGTCTGCCTAATTGCAGAATGAACTGTGAGGGAGCACCACAAGGCAAGGCCCAGAGAAAGCGCAGAGAGATAATTATATTTGTCTAGGACTGGAGACCTACAGGCCTCATTTATCATCCACACCTCTCAGGTGCAGTCTTGCATTTCCCAATACCGCAGAGAGAAAGCAGCCATATGTACGCCTAAAAGCCAAGACAAACAGAGGATTTGGTGTACTCTTGTGATTTAGTTCTTTTATAGACATCACTGGAGAAATAAGAGAACTTTTACATCTTATGGATCAATTTTCCATGCTGAGAGCTCAGTACTGTCAGGCCATGTTCATATAGCCTTCAGCTTGTTAATGCTAGTCTGAAGAACAAGATCTTCCAAAGCTCAAGTTTAGCACACACACAAAAAATAACTCTAATGCCCCGTACACACGATCAGACTTTCCGACAACAAAACCGTGGATTTTTGATCGAAGGATGTTGGCTCCAACTTGTCTTGCATACACACGGTCATACAAATGTTGGCCAACAATTACGAACGTGGTGACGTACAAGGCGTACGTGATATCTCCATTACGAACGCTAGTTATATCTCCGGCTTGTACATTATTCCGAGCATGCGTGGACTTTTGTGCGACGGACTTGTGTACACACGATCGGAAAGTCCGACAACAAACATTTGTTGGCGGAAAATTTTAGAACCTGCTAGCCAACATTTGTTAGCAGAAAGTCCGACAACAAATGTTCGATGGAGCATACACACGGTCGGACTTTCTAACTTCTAACATTTGTTGTCGGACTTTCTGCTAACAAATGTTGGCTAGCAAGTTCTCAAATTTTCCGCCAACAAATGTTTGTACACGCGATCTGATTTTCTGACAACAAATGTTCGATGGAGCATACACACGGTCGGACTTTCTGCCAACAAGCTCACATCTAACATTTGTTGTCGGAAAATCAGATTGCGTGTACGGGGCATAAGCCTTACACGATCGGAAATTCGGCCAGCAAAAGACAGATGAGAGCTTTTGGTCGGAAAATGCGACCGTGTGTAGGCTCCATCGGTTTTTTGCTGGCCGAATTCCAGCCAGCAAAAGATTGAGAGCATGTTCTCAATTTTTCAGTCGGAAAAAGTTCAGATCGGAAATTCCGATCGTCTGTAGCAATTCCGACGCGCAAAATTCTTACGTATGCTCGGAAACAATTTGACGCATGCTCGGAAGCATTGAACTTAATTTTCTGGGCTCATCGTAGTCTTGTACGTCACCGAGTTCTTGACGGTCGAAAGTTCATCAAACTTTTGTGTGACCGCGTGTATGCAAGCCAAGCTTGAGCGGAATTCCGTCAGAAAAACCGCCCAAGATTTTTCTGATGGAAAATCCGCTCGTGTGTACGCGGCTAGAGCCCAAATTCAAAGTGGCAAGTGCTTGGGGGTCCTCCTATGAATTATAGTGTCATGATACTTGGTTTAAAAGCTCCAGACTATATTGCTGTGACACCAATGTTCTTGTAAAAAACAGTTTAGTATAAGAAAAAAAAAACGGAAGAATCTCCATGTCATACGTCATATAACATCGCTTCCAACTGTCCCTGATTTCGAGGTACTGTCCCTGATTTGGAACAAAGTCCCTCTGTCCCTCTTTTCTCTTCATTTGTCCCTCATTTTGGTCTGATCTATATAGTTGTATATAAAATGCACTAACCTTTCATTCAGTTTCTAAATTGGTGCTGTAGCACCCTCTAGCTATAGCGCTAGATCTAAAAAGGTTTGTTCGTGTAGATAAATTAGTCTGGCTGGGTCAGATCACGAGAGGAAGTCATATGACGGCCTCCCAGAACTGGACGACCGCGCTGTAGCCATCATTCAGCTATAGTGTGGTCGGCAAGTGGTACAACGCACACACCACACATGTGCGTCCATGGGCGGCAGAGCGTTTGTTGCTCAGAGTGCACTCCCTGCACAGCGATCGCTGACAGATCATCATCTCTAGCAGTGATTGGGGGCTGGTGGGAAACGCAGCCACTGTGCCCATCAATTGCAGCCACTGTGCCCATAAAATGCAGCTACTGTGACCCCCCCAGCTGCATTTAACAAGGTCGCCCCCCCCCCGCGCGCATGCGTTGACCGGGAATCAAACGCATGCACAGTACGGCCGCGATTTTTGGCGTCGCTACTGTGCATGCGTCGCCCGGGAATCCGCCGCATGCGCAGTACTATCGTGATTTTCTGGAACTCTACTGCATATGCGTCGGCCGGAAAACCAACGCATGCACACTACGAACGTGATTTCTGGTGACTCTACTGCGCATGCGTCACCTGGGAATCCGACACATGCGTACTACGATCAGGATTTCCGACATCACTGCTGCGCATGCGCCGCCCGGGAACCTGACACATTCACAGTACGATCGTGATTTCCGGTGACTCTACTGCGCATGCGTCACCTGGGAATCCGACGCATGCGTACTACGATGAGGATTTCCGACATCACTGCTGCGCATGCGTCACCTGGGAACCCGACGCGTGCGCAGTACGATCGTGATTTTCGGTGGCTCTACTGCGCATACGTCGGCTGGGAATTCACTGCATGCACAGTACGATCGTGATTTTTGGGGACTCTACTGCGCATGCGTCGCCTGGGAATCCAACGCATGCACAGTACGATCGTGATTTTCGGGAACCCTACTGCACATGCGTCGGTCGGGGATCCGACGTATGCCCACTACGATCGGGAAAGCAGCTTTAATGAGTGAGTGATTAATGAGGAGTGGGGGAATATTATTATTGTATTCATTGTGAATGTGTTGTTTGGCAGTCATAGTGTGCAGTGTGTGAGAAGCCGCACAGGACACGGAATTTGCGCAGCGTTTGTCAAATGCAATTATTAACTTGCACACACTTGTGGAATGGCGACAAACTACGATACTTAAAAATCTCCAAAGGTGACGCTTTTTACAGGTTACATGTTTAGATTTACAGAGGAGGTCTAGCGCTAGAATTATTGCTCTCGCTTTAACTTTTGCGGCGACATCTCACATAATGTGGTGCGAACACCGTTTACATGCCTGCACGATATACATATGCAGTCACGGGCCGCTTTAAAAAAAAAAATTATTTTACGTTACTCTGTGCCTTTAATTTTTGACTCCTCCTCCTGATGGCTGCTCCAGCCTATCTGCATAGGATAGTGTATTATGGCCGGATTCCAGCAGTGGTGCCTTCGGGCTTCAGACTCTGTAGAGGTTCTCTATCCACAGGTGCTCCAGCTTCAGCAGTGGGCTGTGTGGACGGACGGATTGACAACATTGCCGGTATTATGCAATCCTCAAATCGGACCCCACTCCCATTTTATATAGCACAGGTGGGTCAGACCCAAGAAAACCCAAAAAAGAAAAAAACGTGAAACAATTTAACACTAACCCTTCCCGCTGGGGCAGCATGAAACTCCAGCTGCCTACATACCTCCCCCCTAAACCGCAAGCCGTCCCAAGAACCACACCCCAACGTTACACATTTTACATAATATAATAACGAAGAGCAGCTGAGCCTTATACAGGATGAAACAGTGCAAAACAGTTAAAGTCAAACTGGCATAAGAAATTAACAGTTCTTAAACGTGGAAGTCACGGTCTAAGGTTGTTCATGTGACAGGGTGGGTACACCAAACTCGGCTTACAATCATGATAGGTGGTGGAACTCTGCCTTGACAAACGAATTTTGCTTTCAGAAGCTGCGCACGCATTCTGGTACGTTGCGCTTCTCACAGAAAGCTCTACTGTACAGTTTGGGTCTCTCTTCCTCCAGTTGTCAAGAGAGTTGTGCAGGCACAAAGGAGAACATGAACGTAAGTTCTCATGATGTAGTGCTCCATATATTACTGCAACTGGGCTACATGGGTAATCTGCGCTTTGTAATTTGGGGTAGATAGGCATCTGGTAATCGTGCCCAGTTTGTTCTACAAGTGCTGAGGAAAAGGAGAAGAGGACTCTGGTGGCGGTAGTAATTCCTCCTCAAGGTCAAAGGTGAGACTTTCCTCAGGAGATACCTTTGGGATGGTCACAGGAATGAAGGGATCTCAGCATCACTGTAGTCTCTTTGGCTGGGGCATATTCAAGCAACGGGGACAGATGAATGTCTGGCAACAGAGAATCCAGAATAGAGAGGGTGGTGCTGTCCAGACAGTCTACAGCAGGAGAGTCCAATATAGGTGGACTCAAAGATGAGCTCTAGAGTGCTCCAACAGCTTTCCTGACCAGATGAGATCTTCCATTCGGTGGCATGGGATGACAGCTCGACCCTTCAGCCTGTGGGAGAGGCCACCCCGGTGAAGTGACTCTTATAGGATTTAATAATCTTCGCTGGCGGTTCGATGAGAGTATTAGTTCCATCAGCGGGGGTAGCCTTGGGAAGGTCATCAAAACCAATCTCACCAGAAGGTTCCTCTTCAAACAGGCATCGGAACAGTGGTGTATGGCAGATGTGCCAGCGAGCACGACGGGTGAGTGTGGCTATGCGCCTCTTGCAGGTATGAACAATTTAAATTCTGATCGGTTGAAAAATGATGGACCATTTTGAATTCTGTGTGAAGAATTGCTGGTTGTAAAGGAGCCGGCCGCTTCCCCACTGAGAGCTGAAATGTAAACAAAAGAATGCCTGCAATAGAAATAAAAAAAATTAAAAAACAGTGTGGGGGTTCCCCCCATCTAAACCCCCAAATTTTTAAAAGATGGCTTCCCTAAAATCAATACCAGACCCTTATCCAAGCATATAGCTTGGCAGATCAGGAAGGGGGATGGGGTGAGCAATCGCCCTCCCCCCCACCATACATGCCCTCATGCCCATGGGTGGGGTGCTTTGGGTGTGGAGGGGGTTCAGTCCCCCACCCAGAGCACCTTGTCCCCATGTTGATGGGGACAAGGGACTCTTCCCCACAACATTGGGGAATCTGTTGTGGGGATCTGCAGGCGAGGGGGGCTTATCGGAACCTGAAAGCCCCCTTTAACAAGGGGCCCCTAGATCCCACCCCCCTATGTGAATGAGTATGGGGTACATAGTACCCCCACCCAGTCATCAAAAAAGTGAATAAAGACAGTAGACAAGTTTTTGACAATTCCTTTATTAAAAGATAAAACAAAAAAAATGCCCCCGAAGTAGATCCAACATCAATCACAACACCTGCCGCACCTGAAAAAAGAATGCTCCCGCCCACTGTCTTAAATAGCTAAGGGGCGGAGTCACCTGAAGTCAGCAGGTGACCCCACCCCCCTTGTGATGTCACCAACCAGGGGCATGCTGGGTCAATGACATTACAAGGGGCGTGGAGAAGAGGCCCATGCTTTCGGTGGGGAAGCATGTTTATAGCGTGTGGCCTGGTATGGTTCAAAAGGGGGAGGGTTGCTTGCTCATCCCCCACCCTTTCCTAACCTGCAGGGCTACATGCTCAGATAAGGATCTGGTATTGATTTTGGGAGGGGGGGGCACGCTGTTTTTTTTATTTTTTTTTATTTTGGGGGGTTCCCAAAGGGCCTGGTATGGGTTGCAGGGGACCCCACGCTGTTTTTTCTATATTTTCTATTGCCAGCATTCTTTTGTTTACATTAAGCTGTCAATGGGGAAGCTCGCTGACAGCTGATGAGTTATCGGTTGTTAAGGATGAGGTGGCCAGATTCCCAATCCGCTCCATAACAACCAGCTATTCTTCACACAGAATTAGAATCGGTCAATCATTTTTCTACCGATCCAAATCGTTCTGAAAATTTTGAATTGGTTTAAAAATGTATAAACAAAACTAAACTAAAGGAACTCCAAAACAAATCAACAAATGGGAATTAGTAACATAACGAATCTATCCGAAACGACACAAAAAACAATTTTTCCATTGTGCATATGTCTACTGCAGAGGAAGATCTGTTCCCACTTTGTTTGTTCCCCACTTACTAGGCTGGCGCAACATCTTTATTTTCTTCCAGAAGAGCTATTGTTCCTGAAAAGAAGATCTATTGATGAGGCCTAGAACAGTGTTACCATTCTGTTGCTATGGAGGAGCTCCTCCTTCAGAGACTTGTCTGAAAAGTGTATATATTCAGAGTGTATATATTTTAGTACTGATTTTTTTTATTTGTACAAAACCCTTCCAAGTGTGTTCCCTTTTCCCCATCACCTATTTGTCTTATGGGATGCCCTTGCTCCTTGGCACAGGAGCCATTTTTTTTTGTATTTTTCTAGCCAATGGGGACATGGCTGATTTTTAGGAGTAGGTAACTTGTAGCACCCTTTAGTGTGCCAATACAGTCCGAGTAGGTAAAAACTCTCAGTAATGTGGAGATCAAGGCTTGTGAGGGCCATACCATCTGTTGTCGGATTCCCTGTTTCTCCTGAAGATGGTTCTCTGAGTTTGGGATCATTGTCCTGTTTCCGAAATAAATGTTGGGACTAATCAGACACCTTCCCTTATGGTATTGCAGGATGGATAAGGATCTTCCTGTATTCTCAACAGGGAGGCAACCATCGATTTGGACTAAATCACTAACTCCATGAACTGCAGCCCCTAGCCTCCACTGTTCTTCACTGTTCTGCCAACCAACCATGTACCGATTCTTCCAACATCCATCCATGAACTCTTCATCAGTCAGTAAGGATAACGGGCCTTCTGTCGCACCAAAACAATTCATATTTTGGCTCTTTGAGTCCAGATGGCCTGCTGCCATTTTTCTGTAACCCAGTTTTTCTGTTTTCACGTGTAGGTGAGGATTTCTTGGAGACTGGTTATTGGGTCACATCTCCTCCCATGAAGACCATTTTTGATCAGTCTTCTGTACCAGGGATCCAGTGAGTTCTACCAGTTCTGAGCGAATAGCAGTGCTTTTAAATCTTGGACTAACCGTTTGGACTAAATCACTGACATTGGCAGATCTGCAGCCCTAAGCCTTCATTATCCTTCCCACTAGAACATTCATTCATGTACTGTTCCTGCCAATGTCCACCTATGAACTGTTCTTCAGCCTGCGAGGACAACGTGACTTCTGTCACAACAAAATTATTCATATTTTGCCTCCTTAGTCCAGATGGTCTGCTGCCCTCTTTCTGCAACCCATTTTTTTCTGTTTTCACGTGTAAATTAGTATTTCTTGGAGGATTGGTTATTGGGTGACATCTCCTCCCATGAAGACCATTTTTGATCAGTCTTCTGTTCCAGTGAATTCCACCAGTTCTGAGCTGATAGCAGTGCTTTAAATCTTTTAAATCGGTGTCAGCGCCGGTCCTGGGGTGCTGCAGGCAGGAGTTTTTATGGCGAGGCCGCGGCTTTGGCTTAGTCCGTGGTGTCCGGCCTCGCGGACTAGGCCGAGGCCACGGCCTTGCCTAAAAACTCCTGCCTGCAGCTTCTCAGAACTGGTGCGGTGTCAGCGCCGGTCCTGGTGAAAAAAATGAAAATAAAAAAAAAAAACGATTTCCTGAAAATTTTTATCGATTTGACCTCTCAACTCGATTCAAGATTCAAATCAATTTTTTCCCCAGCCCTATCTCCTTATTGGTTGTAAAAAATATTATTACAAATAGTGGGCATTTTTTATGTTATGTGACAAATCCATTGGTTTGATCCTATAATAAATCAAAACTCACCTTAATCTGATGACAAAAAGACTTTTAAAAGGTAGCTTCTAAGATATGGTACATAACAACCACATATATAAAATATTAAATTTTATTGATCACAAGAAAACTGAAATTAATATATTAAACGTAGCAGCCATAATGCTCAATTATACTGTACATACTTGTTGTCATATAGACAAGTGGTCACTGAAATGGATTAATAATGGTGGATTTACTATTTCACCAACTGCAGATTGTATTCGATGCGTAGATAAATCCACTTCATCAGGACCATTTGTCTATGAATGGAGAAGAGCAGATGATTGAAAGGTCCATTCATTGCGGCAAGCAATAGTACAGTACAGCTTCAATGAATGGAGGAGGAGGGCAGAAAGAGTGGGCATGGTTGGCACTTTTGACGAGTGCCAGTGACAGGTTCAAAAGCTCATATTAACCCCCCCTCAAACAAGAGAAGATCACAACTATGGGGGTATCGAGGTGGGAGGACAGGACATTTCACAGAACAAAGCAGCCACCAGCACTTCTCATTCAATGTAAGTACTGTCCCTTGTTGTAAGTTTTAATAGTCTGTAGGCAGGAGCACTCCCCACTGCAGGTGGCGCTCGACCAAAGAGGTTATGCAGAATGGGAATGAATTTGTGAGGAATTTGGTTCCGCCATGACTTCCTGTGGTCACAAGGGGACAGCAGTCCAATTGGATGGTGCCACCCTATGTGATTTCAGTGGCCATCTTCGATCAGGCAGAGTCTATTCAAGACTCTATGGGACACTTTATGTCAGTGGCTAGTATAGAGACAGGTTGGCAGGGACTGCACTTAGAGGCAGGGAAAGGTTCAAGAGGAGTAGGGACAGTGCAAAAACGATGTTCACCTCTCTTGGGTGTGGACTGGCCTGGCTTGCATTCTGCTTCTCGTTGCAGTCTTGTTGGCATTCTCAAGTCTTGACACATGCTACACCTTGCTCACAAGTCTTCAAGAAAGATGTATGACTAAAATGAGAATATACAAAAATGTACCTGATTTGGGCAACTAATGTCCTATCAATGTCACATGACCCATGACAACAAAATGCCATTGGTTGCGTGGTGTGGTGTGACTAAAACCTCTTCCGCAGGGGCCTGTATACCAGTGATTATAAAAGCCAGTTTATTTTTTCAACAATTTCACCCACATAGACTTATTAATGCAAAAATTTATTGTCTTTATGGTATAGATCCACTGTAATACCAACTGAAACAAATGTTTTATCCATACTTCACACACTTATACTTTCACAAACAACAATGAAAAATCAATCACAGCAATGCGATACTTGAAAAGTCTCAGTTTAGTTTCTGAAACTGCGGGGAAAGAGGCACTCATATGCATATATGGTGGACTTGCCCAATAGTACAGTGCTTCTGGGCGACAATATTCCGGATGATTTCTAAGTTGACTCGAGAACCCCTTGACCCAGATCCATCCCTAGCCCTCTTAAACTATTTCCCAAATGATTACACCAAAGCGCAGCAAAGTCTTCTCCTACAGCTTACTACTGCGGCCAAGCAAACTATTGCTAAAGCGTGGAAAAGCCCAACCCTAAATATAGTTGAAGTCAAAAACAGGATCACTCAAGCAATGATTCACAGTAAAATTAAAGCCACTATCCTTGATAAAATTCTCCGACATCTAAAAATCTAGCAGCCATGGATTGACCATTTTCTACCACATGACATTAATAAACACTTAATGGAACCATAGACCTCTCGACTCACCTAAGGATATCACCCGTAAACCAATCAGTGTTCTGTGTGAGCCGGCTGACCACCCCCCACACCCGTTCTTTTTCTTCCTCTATCTTTCCTCGCTCCTCTTTCCTTCTCTCTACTACCTCCCCTTACATTCACTTCTCTCTTCGTTCCTAATAATCCCTATGGTAACAAAAATTAATGTTATGAACTGTTTGGCTAACATAATGTCTCCTATATCTTGAGTACCGACCCCCTTTGAACTTTTCCGTGCTATGGGCCCTTGCCCGTTTTAGATCAATAAGCATTGAAACAACCATTACTTTGAGAGAGCCTTTGTTAATTGTTTGTAAGTAACACGTTTCTAACATGTTAATGCAATGTTTTTGTATCAAAGCGTACTCTGTTCGCAGTTATCTTTATACGCTAAACTGATGTTGTCTATGTATACAACTTGCTTGTTGCCAAAAAAAAATATTTGAAAAGAAAAGTCTCAGTTTATATCAACAGTGGTGAAGGCCACCATTTGTAGGGCACCACCGAGAAGAGTAATTCTCTCTAAAGATCCCAGGCTAGCATCAACCTTGACTTTAATGTCGAGTACACATGAACGGATTTTCCGTCAGAAAAATTTTAGATGCTTTTTTCCGACGGAATTCCGCTCAAGCTTGGCTTGCATACACACGGTCACACAAAAGTTTGCTGAACTTTCGACAAGAACGCGGTGACGTACAACACTACGACGAGCCGAGAAAATGAAGTTCAATGCTTCCGAGCATGCGTCAAATTGTTTCCGAGCATGCGTAGGAATTTTGCGCGTCGGAATTGCTACAGGCGATCGGAATTTCCGATTGGAACTTTTTCCGACCGAAAAATTGAGGACGTGCTCTCAATCTTTTGCTGGCGGAAATTCGGCCAGCAAAAGTCCGATGGAGCATACACACGGGCGCATTTTCCAACCAAAAGCTCTCATCGGTCTTTTGCTGGCCGAATTTCCGATCGTGTGTACGAGTTCATATGAAGACCCTTGACAATAGAGAATGCTCAATGTATTTGTTCCAGATAGGAAAGAGACAAAAGTAAAGAAGTCACAGGCAAGGAAAACTCATTGAAACAAGTGGATCCTGAGGATAATGGAAGGGTTTCAGGTACACACTAAAGTCTTTTAACATGTTTCCTTTCCAATATTCTCTGTCTTATCTGCAGAATTGTAATAAACTTTGCCCAGGAGCGCACCAACTCCCACGAGACCTGGTAGTATCATGGTGTAATGGTATTTGTGTCTTCTATGTGATTTCCAATGGTTCTGCTATTTTGTCCTGTGTATGGAGAGCTTTCTATTGAGCATGGGTCAGCATATGTGTCTGCAACACTACACAACACCTAATTAAACAAGCATCTGAAAGAAGAACTCCAATAACAGTGGTATAGTTGGTGCTAAGTGCACTATTAAGCAAAGTATAAATCCCTACTGTGTCCTGAAATAAGGAATAAAATCCATACTTTTATGACTAGTGATGGAAGTGAGACAAGTCAATGCCCTTTGTTTTACCCACTTACTGACTTCCCCAGAGCAGATTTATGTACGTATATAATATTATATATTTATATATTTTTATATAAGTTATTCTGCACTTAAGCCTAAAGGGGTAGGGCCGCTTCTGCTGTGATTATTCACAGCAAAAGCCGATTTGCGGGTGCTGGACACTGGATGTCCGCTGGCACCCACCGATCGTCGGGTAGAGACACAGAACGGCGATCTGCCTGTAAACAAGGCAAAGCTCAATTCTGACAGGGGGAAATGATGGATTGTGTGTCCCTGAAAAGCAGGAAATAAAATCCATCACTTTCCTGAGTAAAAGCAGCACACATAATACACCAAAACACTGGCTAGGCATACAGTTATCCCTTTGATCGCCCTAGACATTTAACCCATTCCCAGCCAGTGTCATTAGTACAGTGACAGAGCATAGCACTGATCCTTGTATTAATGTCACTGGTCCCGGCAAAGTGTCAGTTGGGTGTCCGATTGTCCACCACGATATCTCAGTTCTGATATAAGTCGCTGGTTGCCGACAAAAAAAAAAATCCAGTATACATACCATAGTTTGAATACTCTAGAACCTTTGTGCAAACCAATCAATATACGCTTATTGGGATGTTTTTTACCAAAAATATGTAGCAGAATACATATTGGCCTAAATTTATAAAGAAATTAGATTAAAAATTTTTTTTAATTGGATATGTTTAATAGTGGAAAGTAAAAAGTATTAGTTTTTTTGGGAGCGTCTCTAGGTGCACGTCATTCGCCGCATTGTGCTCCCTTTGCCTCCTGGGATATACACGTTGCATTGTTCTTCATTCAGTAAAGGAGGAGGGGGTGGGTCTAGTGGTGTGTCATCGCAACGCAGGGCCGATCAGTGGCAAGACAGAGGAGGATCTCAGCAAGACAGCGCTCGTTGAGTATCTGAATTGTGCAGAAGTCAACCTTTGGTAAGCAAGGATTTAAAAAAATGGGGGGGTCTGAAGCTCAGCTTTAAATGGTTCGTTCATATTTACCAAAAAACTGCCTGTGCAGGTAAGGGGCGTTTGTAGATGAAAACAATTGGTGCAGCTCTGGCTAAAGTTGGAGAAGGCCCTTGCTATAGGTGAAGGCCATTTATGTACAGTACCTCCCGAAGCCTGGATGAAAAACTAGCCTTGTTGTGAGAATGTTGCTAAGACATTCCTAGCTGAAACCTCCTCACATGCGCTCTCTCTCTGCTGTAACAGTACCTCTGAGTTCAGCAATGCTGCGACGAAGGAGATAGTAGAGCACACATGTGTGGGGGCTTTAGACAGTGGCGGCTGGTGCTCAAAATTTTTGGGGGGGCGCAAATAAACGGAAAAATACTGAAACCCCCACCCCCCATCAATTGCAGCCTCACTGTGCCCATCAAATGCAGCCATTGTGCCCATCAATTGCAGCCACTATGCCCATCACATGCAGCCACTGTGCCCATCATATGCAGCCACTTGTGCCCATCATATGCAATCACTTGTGTCCATCATACGCAGCCATTGTGCCCATCAAACGCAGCCACTGTGCGCATCATATGCAGCCATTTGTGCCCATCAAATGCAGCCACTTGTGCCCATCAAATGCAGCCAGTTGTGCCTATCATATGCAGCCACTTGTGCCAATCATATACAGCCATTGTGCCCATCAAATGCAGCCATTGTGCCCATCAAATACAGCCACTGTGCCCATCATATGCAGCCACTTGTGCCCATCATATGCAGCCACTGTGCGCCCATCATATGCAGACACTTGTGTCCATCATATGCAGCCACTTGTGTCCATCATATGCAGTCACTTGTGCCCATCAAATGCAGCCACTCGTGCCCATCAAATGCAGCCAGTTGTGCCCATCATATGCAGCCACTTGTGCCCATCATATGCAGCAACCTCCGCTCCAGCGCGTGTCTCCAAGTCCTCCGCTCCTCTTCCTAAGCGCCAGGCATCCAATAGGGTGGCCTGGAGCTTTGGCCCATCAGAAAACAGGTCTGACGCCTGCCTTCTGATTGGTGGGGAGGAAGGTTAGTGTGAAAATGTATTCTCTATCGTCACACAATTGGGTGGGATCAGGGTGCACTCTCTGCGCCTCGAGCCAACCCTATTTTGAAGCCTATTAGAGCCTCTGGCTCTAATCAGGTGCTTTAAGAAGTACCACCTCCTCCCGCCATAGGAATTCATGCGTCCATCGTCCTTAAAGGATGGGGGGGGGGGCGGCCTACAGTGCACGGGCAGCCACTGGTTTTAAAGCTCGCTCCTGTGATGGTGGAGGTGAGCAGTAACAGCTGGGAGTGTTTCAGCAATGACAACAATCGCAACAGAGGCAAGAAATGTCATAGCAACAAGAAAAAGAAAATGCAGCCAAATGTATCTGTGACTATGATTCATGTATGCATCTGCCTTTTGCAATCCAATGCACAGCAGCACTCAGACTGGAGGAAAGAAGAGCAGCAGTAGCGCCAATCAGGCTGTTCTGGGTTACTAGTCATGTATTCAAGTGGTCGTAAACCACGGCAAGTAAAAAATAAAAAATAAATCCCCTGTAAGGCAATGGAATAATGTGCTAGTGGTAGTATACTAGCTCATTATGAAATACTTACCTTGCAATGAAGACCTCCAGTGGCGGGCTGTCAACGCTAACCGGATGCCATTTTCCCCTGGTCTTCCTTCCAGGTTTGTGAGCTCTGGCTGTGTGAGTGGCTGAGACCACGATGACATCACTCCCACACATACACGCGGGTGCCCTTGGCTCTGATGCAAAGCTCTGAAGATTCGGCACGGTATGTCGGACCTTCAGAGTGCATGTGCAAGTGACGTCGCCGGCTACATCTAGTGTGAATATCTTCTAAACACTGCAAGTTTAGGAGATACCTACTGGTAAGCCTTATTAAAGGCATATCTGTAGGTACAATTTACAAAAAAGTGTTTACTGTTCCTTTAATAGGATTGAATTATGTATGTATTAGTATCTTAGTGCTGACATCAGGAGGAGTAGTAGAATGTATTTCGTGGGTGTAATTTGTGGTATGCATATGCTGTGTGTGAGAAATAACTTGAAATAACTTTTTCTGAAAAAAAAATAAAATCTTAAGAACTGTGGGAGAAAATGACAACTACAAAAAACTCACTTACTAAATACCTTGGACTGTCTACTTTCCAAAAAGGGGTCATTTGGGGGGTATTTGTACTTTCCTGGCCTGGCGTGGAAATTCGATAGGCCGTACTGACGTAGTCTATATCAGGTAGAGTCTATTGCCCCGTAAACACGGTCGGATATTCCGATGGAAAAAGTCCAATCGGATTATGTTGTCGGAAAATCCGATCGTGTGTGGGCTCTAGCGGACTTTCTCCGTCCGAATTTCCGAAAAATTTGAGAGCAGGATCTAAAATTTTCCGATAACAAAATCCAATCAGACTTTTTCCGATCGTGTGTAGAGAATTCCGACGTACAAAGTGCCACGCATGCTCAGAAGAAATTTGGAGACGAAAGCTATTGGCTACTGGCCTCTACGTAGTCCCGTCGTAAGTTTTGTACGTCACCTCGTTCGGAATGATCGGACTTTCCAACAACTTTTTCCGACCGTGTGTGTGCAACACCAGTATCGGACAAAATTATCCGACAGATTTGGTGATCGGAATGTCCGACCATGTGTATGGGGGCTATAACTTTCACAAAGACCAAATGCACTTATTTGGGTTATTTTTACCAAAGATATGTAGCAGTATAAATGTTGCCCAAATTTTTGAAGAAAAATTACTAATTTGCTAAATTTTATAACAGAAATTAAGAAAAATTCATTTTTTACAGCATTTTCGGTCTTTTTCTATTAATAGCGCAAAAAAAAACACAGCAGTGTTTAAATACCACCAAAATAGAGCTCTATTTATGTGAAAAAAGGACAAAAATGGGTACAGTGTTGCATGACTAATGACTGAGTAATTGTCATTCACAAATGTGAGAGCACTGAAAGCTGAAAATTGGTCTGGTTAGGAAGGGGGTTTAAAGTGACACTAAAGGTTCATTTTTTTTTTTAAATAACAAACATATCATACTTACCTCCACTGTGCAGCTCATTTTGCACAGAGTGGCCCCGAACCTGCTCTTCTGGGGTCCCTCTGCGGCTCTCGCGGCTCCTCCCCACATCAGATAACCCCTTGGGAGAATCGCTCTCCCGGGGGGTTACCTTGGGAGCGTGCTCCCGAGTCCAGCATTCGGCGTCCATAGAGGCTGAATGCAGGACTCGGCCCCGCCCCCGGCGCCCACATCATTGGAATTGATTGACAGCAGCGGGAGCCAATGGCTTTGCTGCTATCAATCTATTCAATCTAGAGCCGAGAACCCCGGGCAGCAAGAGAGGGCATCCCTATGGGACAAGTTCGAGGGTTCAGGTAAGTAAAACGGGGGTCTGGGGGGCCGATCACTGACAGGTGTTTTTTCACCTTAATGCATAGGATGCATTAAGGTGAAAAAACACAAACTTTTACAACCCCTTTAAGTGCCCAGTGGGCAAGTGGATAAAAAAAAAGTGGCAAATTACCACATTATGGCCACTAGATGGCTCTGAGTATCAGAGTAGAAATACGTATACTCCTCGGCTCCATCTAGTGGCCATAATGAAGTATTTTTTCCCTTTCACACTTTTCTGCATTGAATATAGCCTGAGAACATTCAATTTTGTCGGTT
The DNA here is from genome assembly GCA_028564925.1 of Lithobates sylvaticus. Taxonomy (NCBI): domain Eukaryota; kingdom Metazoa; phylum Chordata; class Amphibia; order Anura; family Ranidae; genus Lithobates; species Lithobates sylvaticus. The sequence continues at coordinate 153,708,293 of CM053037.1, forward strand.
TGCACTGAATGAAGTTACATGCAGTTTCAAAAGATGAACAGCTATGCAATACCTATATATACCAGAGTGTCCTGTCTCCTCTATGTCTTTCTGCATCATCGCATGTGAAATCCTTTTCACACAAAGCCACTCACAAAAAAGACTGAACGACTCACCAGAACAAAATGACCTTTAATGTAACAAAAGTCTCAAGAGCTTTTGTATGTTGACAACGCACTCCATATCCACCACTTATGCACACTTCACATCTGTGACAATGCAAACAAAAGCTAGGCTCCAAAGAGTCCAAATGGCTCATTAGGGTTTTAAAACTTTCTTTATTAAAACCACAATAAAAAAAAACGCACCCACATTTACTAATGGTACTAATGCTCTAGTGGATCTGGAGTGCATACAAAAGCCGTTAGGACCTTTGGTACATTAAAGGTCATTTTGTTCTGGTGAGTTGTCCAGAGCACGATTGCAGGGCTACATGTTTTTTGTGCAAAGTGGATTTTGTTTGCAGAAAGGAATAAAGAAGACACACCACTCTGATAAATAAGACTTATTTTTTTTAACCACTTCAATACCAGGCACTTAGACACCTTCCCGCCCAAGCCAATTTTCAGCTTTCAGCGATGTCGCAATTTGAATGACAATTGCGCGGTCATGCTACACTGTACCCAAACAAATTTTTTATCATTTTGTTCCAACAAATAGAGCTTTCTTTTGGTGGTATTTGATCACCTCTGCGATTTTTATTTTTTGCGCAACAAACAAAAAAAGACCGAAAATTTTGCAAAAAAACAAGTTTTTCTTTGTCACTGTTAATTTTTTTTGTAAATAAGTGCGTTTTCTTCTTCAATGACGGACACTGATAAGGCGGCACTAATGGGCACTGATAAGGCGGCACTGATGGGCACCGATGAGGTGGCACCAATGAGGTGGCACCGATGAGGTGGCACTGATGATGGGCACTGAAAAGTGGCACTGATGGGCACTGATAGGTGGCACTGATGGGCATTGATAGGTGGCACTGGTATGCGGCACTGATGGGCACTCAGGTGGCACTGATGGGCACTCATAGGCGGCACTGACGGGCACTCATAGGCGGCACTGACGGGTACTCATAGGCGGCACTGACGGGTACTCATAGGCGGCACTGACGGGTACTTATGGGTGGCACTGATGCACACATATAGGTGGCACTGATAGGTGGCATGGATGGGCACTGATAGGTGGGCATGGGTGGGCACGGATGGGCACTGATAGGTGGCACTGATGGACACTGATGAGTGGCACTGATGACACTGATGGGTGGCATTGCTGGGCATCCCTTTTTTAAACTTTTTTAATTAATTAAATATGATGTGCCAATCAGTGCCCATCTGTGGGCACTGATTGGCATATTTTTTGCATTTTTTTTAACATGTGGATGGCCATGGGGGATGTACCTGGCCATCCACATGCTGGGGGCTTCCCTGGTGGTCCTGGGGGCTTCCCTGGTGGTCTAGTGTGGGCATCTGAGGGGGGGCTGCGCTGATAAACAATCAGCGCATAGCCCCCCTGTCAGGAGAGCCGCCGATCGGCTCTCCTCTACTCGCGTCTGTCAGACGCGAGTGAGGAAAAGCCGATCAACGGCTCTTCCTGTGTACATCGTGATCAGCCGTGATTGGACGCGGCTGATCACGTGGTAAAGAGCCTCCGCCGGAGGCTCTTTACCGAGATAAGTGTAGCGGTGTGTCAGACTGACACACCGCTCCACCGATCGCCGCGATGCGCGCCCCCACGGGCGCGCGCGGCTGTTATCCTGAAGGACTTCAGCCACCATAGGATGAAAATACAGGCGATCAGTTATAGTATATGCTGCCTCCACCACCCTTCCTGTCTCTGTTCCTCTACTTTCTGCTGCCTGTGGCCCCCCTGTATGCTTCCCTCCCCCCTCCCTCTCCACTGCAGAGATGCCAGCTTCCCCTCCTCTTCTGTGCCACCGGCTGCTGCGGGGGATCGTTTCAGGAGGAAGGGGATGGTAAATATGTAATTTACCGGCCCCTTCCTTTTCTGAATGAACACAGTGAGTAATTGGTACCGTTCAGTCATTGTGTTCATTCATACCTGAAGCATAGTAAACTGTGATTAGCAGGGATTCTTGTGACATCATTGGCCTAATATTGCCACATGGCCATGTAACAAACATCCCCACCCCGCAGGGCCCAGCCATATCTTATTGGGCAAACACGGGCCAGTTCAGACCAACCCCAAGCTCATACCTACTGGTGCTGCAATATATGATTTTTCTTTTTATTTAAGGTTAGGTACGCTTTAATTGCCTCAATTTTTACCAAATACACGTCTTTGAAACCACACAATGTGACTCTAACAAGAGCTCATTATTTCCTTAAGTTTATTAAAAATAATTCAGGTAACCTGGTAACATACAAAGTATTTTTTCCTTCTAGCGGCATACTGTGCGCAGTCATTACCCATTCATTTTTGTGGTACCTATAAACAATAAAAATAAAAGGGGAGAGAATGAATAATTGGCCAGTCATTAGCTAATGTACCTCTTTCCACTTCAGCACAAAACAAAAATTGTCAAAAATCTTCCCATTTACTATTAATAATTGTACTTCACTTGCTCTTTCTCCTTGGGGTAAGCTGAATAAAATGTGTGAGTTCTATAACTAATTTAAACTGTCTTTTACATTTTATTTTTTTTAATAAAACCATTTAAGATTTTTATCCTAGTCATGGTGGGTTATTTTTTTCTGCATAAAAGATATAAACAGGTCCAATAGAATAAATTAAAGGAGACCTGTGAGGAATATAGGAGCTGCCATTGCTGATTTGATTTTTAACCCCTTCCCACCCAGCCCCGGCATCCCTTTAAGTGTGCCTATACCCCCTGGGGGGGGGGGGGGGGATGGTCTTCCCGCTCACGTGATCACTGTGACATGATCGGGAGCCTGCCCCACCAACTTACGACCATATTGAGAGACCAAAAGCTGACTACGACAGCTCGATCACCGTGCTGGAGACTACCTTCTGTCCATGTGACCTTTCAAAAGTAAAGCTAAAACCCTACCCCTTAAAATGCCCTTGTGTGTTCCTCCGGCTGACCCATACTCCTTTCAGGAGCTGGTTGGGCTGAATGCAGGCTCAACTATAGGACTACAACAAAATGGCACTATTAAGGCACACTGGCGGTTAGCGCTGCCTAGTCTCCACCCACTCCCCGTAATGTGTTTCATCTAATTTAGGGCTTAATCGTAAAGCCCACCCTCTTGCCAGCTGCAAATATTTATTGCTTGTGTGACAAGAATTTAAAGAAGGACTCTTGTCAGATGTTAAAATGACTTGGCAAATTCCCCCCGGGGGACCCGGTCAGGGCTTCTGTTAGAAATAACGGGCCCCATACAGCCAACCAGAGAGGGCCCCCTTACCCTGGCCGAAAGTGACTGAGGGACATAGATTTATCAGTCTCTTCCTCTGTAGCCTCAGCTGCGCAGATGAATGAATAGGAGCGCTCCGAGGCTTCCTGCTCATTCACAAACTGAAGCATAGTAACGCATGGGCACTGGAGTGATTTGGTACCGATCACTCCCTGTGTTCATTGAGGAATGGAAGGGGCCAGTAAATCACATATTTACCGACCCCCCACTATCCATCCTGAAACATCCTCCTGTGTGCCCACAGCAGCTGCCAGCAGGAGAGGAGGGAAATGGGCAGTGCTGCGGGGGGAAAAGGGCACACAGGGGGAACTGGGCTGCAGATGGTATGTGCTAGAACCAATCGACCTGCAGTGCAGCCAGAGGGAGAAAGAAGAGGAGAAGCTGGCAGCGCTTCAAGGGGAGGCACAAATAGGATTGGTGTCTGCAATAAGACACTACAGCCGGCCCTCCTACTCAGCAGGTGCCCAGGCCCCCCTTTTTAACTGATGGGGTCTGGGCTCAGTATAGGAGGGCTGATACTGTACTGCCTTATCAGCGGCCCTGCATTCAGTACACATAACACCCTGTTTAAATAGGTGGTTTAGAAATAAAATGCAATTTTTAGTTCTGTCAGTGCTGCCTGTAGCTCCACATGACGACTTCTGGTCAAGGATGTCAGCCAGCATCCCCACCATTTGCATTCAGATGAATGGGGTCAGGGATGCTTCATTGGTTGCTAGGATGCTGGTGTGTTGGCAACCACACCCCATTAATATTGCCACTAATGAATGACCTCCTTGTCTTGCTAATAGCTGCCAGCTCCAAAATTCAGTTAAACTGTAGGCAAAAATGGAGTCAAGATATTGATAATCTAGATGAAGATCAATGGACAGCAGCATTGGAAATAATTCCCAATGTGTCCCTTTCCTCCTCTCAACCCAACTGTTTATTCTACATAGTGTATACTACAACCCTTAAAGGTTATTGTCACGTACCTGGTGATGGTGCCTGATGTGAAGACTTATGCCGCGTACACACGAGCGGATTTTCCGTCAGAAAAATATTGGATGTTTTTTTCTGACGGAATTCCGCTCAAGCTTGACTTGCATACACACGGTCACACAAAAGTTTGCTGAACTTTCGACCGCCAAGAACGCGGTGACGTACAACACTATGACGAGCCAAGAAAATTAAATTCAATGCTTCCGAGCATGCGTCAAATTGTTTCCGAGCATGCGTTTGAATTTTGCGCATCGGAATTGCTACAGACGATCGGAATTTCCGATCGGAACTTTTTCCGACCGAAAAGTTGAGAACATGCTCTCAATCTTTTGCTGGCTCGAATTCGACCAGCAAAAGACCGATGGAGCGTATACACGGTCATATTGTCCGACCAAAAACTCTCATCAGTCTTTTGCTGGCCGAATGCCGTACGCAGCAAAAGGCAATCTCTTACACCTCTGGCTTGGTACCCCTGGTAAAGTAACAGGAGGCACAAGAGCCTGGAGTGGCACGAGTGCCTGGCAGTTCTAGTAATGGCAGCCGACAGCTGGCTTCAGTCTACTGTCAGCTGAAAACAGGTCACAGGAGTGCAGAACAAACTGCACTCCTGTGATCCACAGGAGAAGTACAGCCAAACGAGCTTTGACTGTACTTCACCTTTAACAGAGGTTCACTGCATTGGGCAGGGGAACAAGCCATTTATTTGTCTGTTTGCCAAAGTCTGAGCAGATAGTGTTCAAGGTAAACCTTACATTGTCCTGAGCTCGAACATCATCACTAGTCACTCATATCACCTGCTGTCTCCCAGCAACTGAGCTTTTCCCCATTTGTGACTTACCATGTGTTAGAAGTTTTTGAGTTAATTAATAGTTTAAGTGATAAAAGTTTCTGAAAATATATGTATGTATATGTACGGTATAAGTGAATGTATATGTACGGTATAAGTGAAGGTCACAGAATAACACAGAGAACAGAGAGATATGGTTTTCCTGCCTAAGTACATCTATTTTGGCGTTACTACATCAGGACTCAGGACTATGGGTGGAGTTATGCTACTTATCTTTAGACTGAACCATATTGGGTATATATGCAAATATGGGTGTCACCAGGAAATGCTGACATTACATTATGAAACAGTATAAGAATGGAATAGGGCTATGGTAGAATGAGGAAGGGAGGTAGAGAGAGAGAGAAGGAAGGAATTCTACACTTTTGAAGATGTAACAACACGTGTCTCTACCTCATTCTGAGGCCATCACCATGCCATATGTTACCAAATGTGAGTCTTGTATTTGCTTATTCTCTCTGAACAATAAACTACCTTTCAAAGTATTCTGGATGAGAAACTGATTCTTAAAAGTATTGGATATGCGGACTTGGATAAAGACATTCAAATCTCCTCCACACACACCCTCTAGGAGAGAGGATATTGATATACATATTGTGACAGGAGTGACTTTGGGTCGGGGGTTTGTGGAACTCAGCTTGCCCTGGAGAGTTCTGGAGGCTCCTTGTCCAGCTTCCCCAGACATTCTTATGTGTAAATCACCCTGTGTCTGTAGGGCACAGGGTGAATGAGAACCCCCCCCCCCCCTATATTCTGTGCTAGTCAGATTCAATGCAGGATATGTAAAGACTATTCATAGTTTGTTGATGAACTCAAGATGTTAATTGAGAGAGCTGATCACATTGTCCTCTGTACAATGTAGGAGACGGGCCGACTCCTAATGGAGCTCCTGTTGTCTTGTGGAGTTGATGATATTAGCATCTAACATGTGTGAAGCTCCGTGACAACAAGTCTGGCCTGTAGTGAAATCCTTATGGGCACAGAGTCACATCGGCTGCTTAAAGGGATTAGTTAATTAGCTCATGTTAATTTTTTACAGGTGTATTGTTAGAGTAAAATGAGCAGGAGGGGGGGGGGGGTCTCCTCTTCTACTGTATATAAATACTTGTCAGTTTGGTTCTAATAAAACAGTCCATGTTGAGCAGCTAAGCAAGTGTCGTCTCGTTTGGTGCTTGGGAGCGGTTGGAATATCTGAGATCCATATCCAGACTGGAAGGAAGTGGTATATGACGAAAGCACTCAAGCCAGGAGTGTGGGAGCGTTTCGTCACACATATTATAGAGAAGACTTTGCTATTTCATCTTGAAACGCTCCTGTGAGTATATAGATATTTCTAGATATCTACACTTTCTTTCACCATGCCTTGTTGTGCACTGTCTCTGTACCATTTTGGTAGAGGGCAAGGCTTTTCTTCTTCATGTCAAAGCCTCTAGTATGGAAAACAGTGAGAGTGGCTCCATAGACACAAATAGCTTGGCAGCGAGCTTGCATGTGCCCCCATAGCAAGCTGCACATGGAGAAGAGGAGGAACCAAGATCGTTGGCGTGGGACCCCAGACGAGGGGAGATCGGGGACACTCTGTTCTACACAGAGCAAGTGAGTATAACATGTTTATTATTTTAAATAAAAAAAAAGCTTTTTAATGATGTATCAGTGAATACAGAGTAACATGGATTTGGGTTTGTTTTTTATATCTGAATTCAGCTTTAAGAGGCCAGTTTGACCCTGCCTCAAAGAAAGCCATCACTGTAAGGGTTAACACGCGTTAAATGATGGGGTTGTACACTTGTAAAGCTTTCACCAGTGTAAAGTGAGCAGTTTAATCTAGGAAGCATCTTGGGAGAGCTGGGAAGCTTTTAGCTTTTCACTTCGGTGGATGAGTCCCTGGCCGGTCTCCGATGTTTGTATTTAGTGTCTCATCTGGTCACATTCCTCCTGTAATGTGAATTGATTTGTGTAGCAGCTAATGCAGTAACAGGGCCTGGCGCGGCTCCTCGCCCGCTCTCAGACAACCCCTGTGAGCGCTGTATAAATTGGCTCCAACGCTGAGTTAGACAGCTGTGCGCAGGATTTACTAACGCAGCCAGCTGGCACTTCCTGTCCTGAGAAGTCCATGGGTGCTTCACCCCGGGGCTCAGTGACATATTTCATATTCCAGGAGGCGACACATAGCCTGAGTATGAAGAGAAAATATTTTCCATGGATTTTGAAGCTTATATAAACAAAATGGAAGCCCAGCTTAATGTCTCAGCAGCTATTCTTAAAAATGCACCTAGGGAAACTACAGTGCCTTGCAAAAGTATTCACCCACCTTGGCACTTTCCTTATTTTGTTGCCTCACAACCTGGAATTAACATGGATTGTTTGAGGATTTGCATCATTTAATTTACAGAACATGACCAGAACTTTGCTGATGTTTTTTTTTTTTATTGTGAAGCAAACAACAAATAGGACAAAATAACAGAAAATTCAATGTGCATAACTATTCACCCCCCTAAAGTCAATACTTTGTAGAGCCACCTTTTGCGGTTATCACAGCTCCAAGTCGCTTTGGATAAGTCTCTATGATCTTACCACTGGGATTTTTGCCCATTCCTCCTTGCAAAACTACTCCAGCTTCTTCAAGTTGGATGGTTTGTGCTTGTGAACAGCAATCTTTAAGTCTGACCACAGATTTTCTATTGGATTGAAGTCTGGGCTTTGACTAGGCCATTCCAACACATTTACATGTTTCCCCTTAAACCACTCAAGTGTTGCTTTAGCAGTGTGTTTGGGGTCATTGTCCTGCTGGAAGGTGAACCTCCGTCCTAGCCTCAAATCACACACAGAATGGTACAGGTTTTGCTCAAGAATATCCCTGTATTTAGCACCATCCATCTTTCCCTCAACTCTGACCAGTTTCCCAGTCCCAACTGCTGAAAAACATCCCCACAGCATGATGCTTCCACCACCACCACGTTTCTCTGTGGGGATGGTGTTCTTTGGGTGATGTGGTGTGTTGGGTTTGCAGCAGACATAGCATTTTCTTTGATGGCCAAAAAGTTAAATTTGAGTCTCATCAGACCAGAGCACCTTCCTCCATACATTTTGGGAGTCTCCCACGAGCCTTTTTGCAAACTCAAAACTTGCTATTTTGTTTTTTTGCTGAAAATAATGGCTACTCTGCCATAAAGCCTATGGAGGGTACAGCTTATTGTCGTCCTATGTACAGATACTCCAGTCTCTGCTGTGGAACTCTGCAGCTCCTCCAGGGTTACCTTAGGTCTCTGTGCTGCCTCTCTGATTAATGCCCTCCTTGCCAGTGAGTTTTAGTGTGCGGCCATCTCTTGGCAGGTTTGCTGTTGGGCCATGTTCTCTCCATTTGGCTATGATAGATTTGATGGTGCTCCTAGGGATCATCAACGATTTGGATATTTTTTATAACCTAACCCTGACTTGTACTTCTTAACAACATTGCCCCTTACTTGTTTGGAGAGTTCCTTGGTCTTCATGGCAGTGTTTGGTTAGTGGTGCCTCTTGCTTAGGTGTTGCAGCCTCTGGGGCCTTTCAAAAAGGTGTGTATATGTAATGACAGATCATGTGACACGCAGATTGCACACAGGTGGACATCAATTCACTAATTATGTGACTTCTGAAGGTAATTGGTTGCACCGGAGCTTTTCATGGGCTTCATAACAAAGTAACTGAATAGTTTTATGTATATATTTTTCTAATTTTACTTCACCAACTTAGACTATTGGGTTCTGATCCATCACATATAATTCAGATTAAAAAAACATTGAATTAAAGGCTGTAATGTAACAAAATAGGTAAAAAGCCAAGGGGGTGAATACTTTTGCAAGGCACAGTATACTGGGCAATATATATCTATGCATTGCGAGAACGCTTACAGGAACGCTGTAGGAAAGCAGGAAGTCACACATTGATGACATCACATTACATCCAACTTTATGTGACCCGAACATAGCACACTGCAGCCCAGCCTAAGATTGCCCCTCTCTCTAATACGGCCTTCATCACGTTACATACCTTGACGCATTGCGGTGCCTTTCATTTCGAATAGTAACCCAATGTACTATAGCAATGTGCACATGCTTTTGTTTTGTTTTTTGACACATACAATTTTTGGGATGTTTTGGTGCTTCAGAAGCTCTATGATTTCAATAGGATACCTTAAACACTTGACCTCCGGAAAATTTTCCCCCTTCATGACCAGGCCATTTTTTGTGATACGGCACTGCGTTACTTTAAAGAGATAGTTCATCTTTACAACAACAACAAGCTCCTTCTTGTGATGGTAAAGGTGAGAAGTGATGACTAGGCCTCACTTAGCAACGTTCTGGGAGTACTTAGCAACGTCCTGGGAGTATTCCAGTCAGGCTTCGTAAGCTATGTAAATTATCTACACCTGTAACAAGATGAATATTCATCTTTAGTCAGAGCCGCACAGCTTGTTTTAATCTACAAACATCCCTTACCTGCATAGGCATTTTTTTTGTAAAGGTGAACTAACCTTTTAACTGACAATTGCGTGGTCACGGGACACTGTGAGTAAATGTTAAATTCCGCTCTCAGGACCTAGAATATGACTGATGCCTTTTCCAGGTGGAAAATATAGAAAGTATAGATAAAGAGAGGTATGGGTGGTTCTGCTCCAATGTGAGTGTATATAAATAAAGATCTAAAAATGTCATACACTGCCCCTTTGAATACTGTGTTATATAAAGAATAATATTACTGTATGGGTCAAAACACAATAAATATATGTATAAAAAAATATTAGTAAATCACATCTCTTATCCTCATATATAGCCTGGGTTCATCCAATGTGATTTAAAGTGCAATAAAAAATAAATCATATGTGTAAAAAGCACAGGGAAATAAATATATAAAAATCAAAAAAATGAATGAATAAAAAATGAATGAATTCATGTGCACTGTCCCTTTAAGAAATGGCAAGTGCTGCTCTGTCAAAACCAAATAATATAGCAACTCAGAAAACCTTCTCATATAATCAACTGATGTGACTTTTACCTGTCTAATATATTTAGAAAGTGCTGAAATGCATATGTACAAAAAAAAAAAACGTTGTGCTAAAAAAACAATAATATAAGTCCAAAGTAAACTGTCCTAATCCAAGGTGACTTGTGCAATAAATATCCGTGCGGCAGTATCCAGCCAGTAAATGGGTGAAATCACTCATGCTCCCCCCTTTGGGTCTACACTCACCAAATGGTTGCACCCCTGCAAGGGCAAAAGGCACTGTGTGTGAGTGTCTGTGTGTGAGTGATTCCTTGGAGAAAAAACGTCTGGTCTCTCCTCCTCCTTTCTCCTACTCCTTACATGCGATAATGTACCCAAATTAAATGTATGCCTTTTTTCCCTACAAATAGAGCTTTCTTTTGGTGGTATTTGATCACCTCTGCATTTTATTTTTATTTTTTTTGCGCTATAAAGTAAAAAGACCAACAATTTAAATAAAAATATATATATTTTTTACTTTCTGCTATAAAACACATCCAATAAAATAATTTAAAAAATCTAACATCTTTATAAATTTAGGCCAATATGTATTCTGATACGATCACCTCTGCATTTTTTTTTATTTGCGCTATAAATTTAGGCCAATATGTATTCTGATACATATTTTGGTAAAAAAAAATCCTAATAATTGATTGGTTAGCGCAAAAGTTATAGCGTCTACAAATGATGTGATATATTTTTATTTATTTGTTTATTTTTTTACTAGTAATGGTGGCGATCAGCGCCTTACTGCAATATTGCCGCAAACAAATCTAACACTAACTGACACTTTTGACACTTTGCAGAAACCAATGACACGAATACAGTGATCAGTGCTAAAAAAATATCCACTGTCACTGTACTAATGACACTGTCTGGGAAGGGGTTAACATCAGGGGTGATCAAAGGGTTAACTGTGTGCCTAGCCAGTGTTTTTCTAAACGGTGGTAGGTGCTTTTACTAGGGGAAGAGATGGATCCATGTCCCTGCTTTGCAGAGACACAGGAGCCATGACTTCCCTCCTGTCAGAATGGCGATCTGCCTTGTTTACATAGGCAGGTCGCTGGTCTGGCTCTCTGCTCAATCATCAGCGGGTGCCTGCATGGACGGTACCCGCAGCTGGACTCCCACTGTGTGTGATCACAGTAGGAGCAAGCCGCCAAAAAATACAAATTTATACTTGTAAACAACAAATGTCAGAAAAGGGCCTGGTCCTTAACTGGTTAAGTAATCAGATTTACAAGGAAAGCCAGGGGCGAGAACGAAGAGGTAGTGTAGGGCTGGCATGGCAGGGGTAGTAAGATGAGAGAGATGAAGGGATTGGTGGTGACGAAAAGGGAGAGGGGTTTCAGGGGGTTATAAGAACCTGGCACCTCCCCAGCATCGCCAACGGCGCAGGAGGAAAAGATTCTCACCCTCCCTCCCTAGTTAGGGAATTTTTGGGTAGTATGTTTTTTCTTCTTTTTTACAGGATGGTTTTGTTGCAGGATGTCATGGCAGTGGCGGGTGTTGGTCTTTGCAGGAGAAGGAAGACACCTCGGAAGGATGAGTTCGGGACCCATCGTGGTATGGGTCCTGATGGTGGTATTCCAGTTAACAGGGGTTTAACTGGAAGTGATTAATGGGTGCACTGCGGTCAGTGGGTTGTCTCAGAGCCAGCATGTCGGCGAGAGGCCTATTAACATATTTAACGGTACAGCAGTGCCAGTGGAATTTGATAGTAGGTGGAGATGTCCAGCAAAGACCAATGCTAGGCAAGACATATGCTTTATGACAAATGTTCTTTACGGTTATGTTAAGAGTTAAAATATTTTTGATTAATAAAGGAGGCTGCTACGGCCATGTTTTACTCCAAAGATCGGTGTGGTCTCATGTTAATGGGGTAATTAAGGATAATGTTTGGTGGCGTAATAATTGGGTCGGGTAGTCTGGTATACTACATCTGTTATACAATGTCATGCAATTTACCAATTTTGCTAGTGGAAGCCCATCACACCTAGTTACATGATCTAGTACCCTGATCTTGGTAAGAAGATACATGTTTGGAATAGGTATGGAAGTGGTAAATATCTTGAAGTAGGCACAGAGTCCCTCCGTTGTCTAAGGTCATAGCTGAATTGGCTGCTAAATACAAAATAAGGAAGATCCGCGCACATTTTCGTACCTCTTAGCGGTCCTGCCTTTAGGTTAATTCATACAGAAAGCCTCATAAACTTCCACAATCCTGAGACATTTATCACCATCTTTCTGGTACAAAACAGGCGCAGATAAATCAGACTCTCTGCTTATTAACGCTGACTTCCTATAAGGCACGCGGCATGGCGATAGGTGGGTTCGATGGTTTGATGGAATGAGGAAGACACCCTATTCATCTTTGGGCACAACTGCTTCAGTGGATAAAAAGGACCCTGGGGGGCAATCCATTACCTTATCAGAGAACAATTAGGATCACGCTCTCCCTGAAAATCAATCTCTTTGCAGACAGCAGTGGATCATTGCTCAGCTGTGCAATATAAAGCAGTGGTACCGTGCAATGGCAGGATATTGAAGAGTGCGCAGTTTGAAAAATGCAGAACACATTTAATTATTGAAGTTCTTGACCACCTAAATTTGAGGCTACCATAAAAGTCAGCAGTGATGAGTTTAAAGCCTTACTCAAGCCAAAATGTTTTTCTCTTGCTTTTGGAGAGAGAAGGGGAAAATTTAATCTGAACTTTAGGCAGCTATAAACGGGACAAATCAGTGCAGCTCTGATTTTCTTAGCCTCCACCCCACTCGCAATTTTGCACTTCACCTGCTCTGAGACATACAATAAATAGCAGCTACATTCAAAATCAGTTTACTGCAGTAGATCAGGCAGTAAATGTGATTGGTTGCCAGAGGTTACAGCATACCATTACCGCGCACTGACTGGTTGCTAGAGGTTACAGCACACATTACGGCTCACTGATTAGTTGCTAGAGGGGTACAGCACATCATTATGACTCACTGATTAGTTATTAGAAGTTAATGCACATCTTTACTGCTCACTGGTTGCTATAGGTTACTGCACATCTTTACCATTTACTGATTGGTTGTTGAAGTTACTGCACATCCTTACCGCTCACTGAATGGTTACAGCCCACAACATTCCCCTTTACATCAGAGTTCCAACTTACATCAAGGTCTGCTTGGCTGCAAGAAATGCTTGGCTGCAAGAAATTTTGGAACAAGCATACAGCCATTGAAGTCAGAACTCTGGATCAGCATGCTTGGTAAGGTTGACTTAGCTTGGCAGATAAAATTTTCAGTAGAAGAGGCCTGCAATAGCAGCCCCATATATTAGGTTAGTGAGCCCAGACTGGGCTCTGTGGTACCTGTGGGGAGGGGGCCTGCTACTTGTCCCAGACTCCCTCCATCCTCCTCTGCCATCTGATGAGCATCACATAGCCCTCCATGCACCGAAACTCAGAGACCCCACTTTACTACACCGGGAACTGGGAGACACACACACACACACACAGCCCAAAATTTGGTAGAATCAAATCGCATGCCAAGGACTTATATCTGCCCACCTGTCAGCAGCTAAAACCTTCCCCCAGCAACATGTACATGTAACGGACAGAAAGTTTCTCCAGCACAGTCACAGCATTGCAATGTAGTCTACTGGGATATCCCGGCTGCCCAGAAAGCCAATGCTCCCACTCCCGGCTCTCCCTTGTTTCTATACATAATGTCACCACGCGACCACCCACCTTTAAAGCATGCCTGCTGCCGTGGGATCAAGGGGCAGCTGCTTTGGGCCCCACAACAATGACTGGGCCAGAGACAGCTGCCCCTTTTGCCCCACGTTAAAGATGACCCTGCACCAAATCACATCTTCCCTACATGTCAAGAATCCCCCCTATCACATCAGAGTCCTCCCTTCAAATCAGAAGTCCCCCTCCCCAATCTCATAACCAGGGAAAACTGCAACCTGTTCTCAAGGGCACCCTGGGAAATCCAAAATGGCATCCCAAGGTGTTGCGGCACCCTAGTTGAGTTTTATTTTTTTAATCTTTTAGGCTGGGTTCACACATATGTGATGCCAGAACCAGCGCGATTCCAGTGCGGGTTTCCGCATCGCATGTCACTTGCAGGCTGTTCACACTGCCCTTTATGAATCGCATAGTGTCAATAGAAAGTTAATGAAACCCCCAGATTGGTTAGCAGATTGCAGTGCAAACTGCCATATGGTAGAGGATATGGTAGAGGAATCGAGTCCCATGGGTGTGATTCCAGTGCAGACCAAAAAAAGTGTCCTGCGCAATTTTTGTGCAAATGCGATGCTGTATGGCTGAATTTGAATCGCACAGACATCGTATGTGATCTGCACAGCAATGTGGTGTGAATCACATGCATGGCTGTCTGTGTTCCCACCAGTGTAAAACCGGCCTTAAAGTGAGAGTAAACTCCCTTGATTTTTCCTATAGGTAAGCCTATAATAAGTCTATAAGATAATAAGTCTTACCTGTAGGTACAGTAAATATCTCCAAAACATGCAGCGTTTAGGAGATATTTATTTAGATGCAGCTGGCGATGTCACCAGCGCATTCGATCTTAACCACTTCAGCTCCGGAAGGATTTACTTCCTTCCTGACCCTGCCCTTTTTTGTGATACAGCACTGCGTAATTTTAACTGACAATTGCGCGGTCCTGCGTCGTTGTACCCAAACAAAATTGACGTCCTTTTTTTTTCCCACAAATAGAGCTTTCTTTTGTGGTATTTGATCACCTCTGCGTTTTTTATTTTTTGCGCTATAAACAAAAAAAGAGCAAACATTTTGAAAAAAAAAGCAATATTTTTTACTTTTTGCTATAATAAATATGCTGCTGTGGAAATTTTTATTAATGTATGTTGTCAGATGCCCCTAAGTGTCTGTTTTGCTGTAATATGCTCATGTGAGGGTATGTGAGGGTATTCGCACATACAGACGCTGGTGGAAGAACATTGGATGTGGAAACCTTCCCGTGGACACGGCAGATCTGTTTTCTCTTTTAAGGATGTTTGTTTATGCCTCACCAAGGGACTGGCCACTCCATGGCGATCGCATTTAAACTCCTAAGTAAGCAGATCTGCGTACATGTGAACCATAGCATAACCATACAAAATTATGCCCCACTGAGCCATGATAGAGTATGGCTCACATCATTGGTAGCAGTGGGAATGTGCACACGGTCGTGTTCAGAACCATGTGCTTTCCGCATGGTTTTGCACATGACCATCTGCACACGTCACTACTGCATTTCTATTTGAATATATACATGTGTGTTATTGGTTCCTTTGAATGAATACAAGTGTCTGATTGGCTGATTCTGAAGCCACCACCTTCCCTTGTTCATTCATGTTGACAGTATAAATAAAGGAGTAAAAAGCATTCAAGGCAGGATTCTGCTGAGCTCAACGTGATACCAGCGTCTGTTTGTGTTACTGAGAGACATACAAAGCGCGCTCTCCCGGCATTATATAAGAGAGCCGTTTGTGCTTTTAAGCGCAAAGAAATTATATGCATATAGGAAGAAGCTTAGAATTTCCCTGACAATAAATATCCCCCAAAAATATATAAAAAAAAAAACACATTTCTTCCTCAGTTTAGGCCGATATGTATTTTTCTACATATTTTTAGTAAAACAAAATCGCAATAAGCGTATATTGGTTTTCGGAAAAGTTATTTATGGCATCTTTATTATTATTTTTTTTTATTAGTAATGCCGGTAATCTGCGATTTTTATCATGAGTGCGACATTGCGGCACACAGATCAGACACTTTTGGCATTTATACAGCGATTGGTGCACTGATTACTGTGTAAATGTCACTGGCAGGGAAGGGGTTAAACACTAGGGGGCGATCAAGGGGTTAAGTGTGTTCCCTGGGCGTGTTCTAACTGTAGGGGGGATGGGCTCACTAGAACATGACAAAGATCACTGCTCCCGATCACTGGGAGCAGTAGATCCCTGTCATGTTGCTAGGCAGAACAGGGAAATGCCTTGTTTACATAGACATCTCCCCATTCTGCCTCTCTGTCTCACGATCGCGGGCCCCCAGCGGACATCGAGTCCACGGGACCCACGGGCATGCTCCCGCTGTGCGTGGCGGGATCGCACTAGGGTTTCCACATCATCCCTTTAATCCAGGACACATATTAATTACACAGGTTCTGAGGCTAATTTAATGCAGATAAGGCACCAAGTGAGTTTAATTACCACCTTAATCAGCCACAGAACCTGTGTAATTAATGTGTGTCCTGGATTAAAGGGATGATGCGTGCCGCCGGTAGCGCGCGCACGCGCCTGCTAGCCGCTGATGACGCAGCGACGTACGGGTACATTGTTTTGCGCACACGTGCCAACGTATGCCGGAGTGAGCCAATCGACAAGTGGTTAAGGAATGGTATACTGTTCCTTCAGACCCATACTGTAAACACTGACTCCCGAGCGCACGGGAGTGACGCCATCGCCGGCTCAGCCATTCATATCGGCGAAGCCCGCGAACCCAGAAGGAACCTTCAGTGGTGACAGCGCGCCGCTGGAGGGCTTCACTTTTGGGTAAGTCGGTCATAACATTATGAATTAAACTGCCCAGTGCCCATTTTACAGTTTGCAGTTTACTCCCGCTTTAATGGGAATCTATTTATTGTTATCTTATTTTTTTGCTGTAGCTCTTAAAATTTGACAGAGTTGTATTTCCAAAGCAGAAAATATAACAAAAAGGTTACATAAGCACCAACTCATAAAAATACCAGAACTGATGTCTATTAAAAATGATCAAAGGACCACATACAAGGTCTTTTAAATACCACAAAGAAAAAGATTAAGTCAAAACGAATGTGACATCGACTAGCCTTTAAATTGTATGAAGGATGGTAGATGTAGAAATATAGCGTGTAGCTTCGAATTTGCTTCCTCTTCTCTGGTGTGGATAGCCATTTGGTCATTCGCTTGTGACACAGATAATTACTGTAAGCTAACAGTGGAACAACTTGTCGGTAGCGGAGTAATAATAAATCACCCTATGTGGTGTTCACAGGTGATCTACCAACTCGAGATGTCAGAACCCCCCCGGATGCAATGGTATTCACAGCCAGCCATTGCAATTTGTAATCGCCATAGTAATATGATGCAATGTTCATTACGATCTCAGCGGTGGAGAAAGTATAATGAGCGTAACAGGTAACAGATAGAATTCTAGGTAATGAGAAGTAACAACTCAAAAACTGCTTATAGAAATCCAGATAAAGCAGTTGTTGTTTCAGATTAGCTGGAATTCTATCTATTACCGGTTACACTCATTATATTGTCTCCACTGCTGATAACATAATGAACACGCCATTATATTACTATATGAATTGCAAATTGCAATGCCTGGCTGTGAATACCACTGTAAAGATTAGGGGTCTCCAAGATTTTCAGTACTAGAGTCACATCTTCAAAATCTGTTTTATAAATAAACAAAATTAGTTTTTATAAATGAACGAATCAAATTTAAATTAATGAATATGTTTTACTTGAAGTTTTTTTTGGTAATTAGCATGATATGATTGAGAACAACAGGAAAAAAAAAACTTCAGTAAAACAAAACAACAAATTTCCAAATAAACGTGAGCCCAGCAGAATCCCTTCTTACATCAGAGTTCCCATCAAAGCCCCCTTACATCAGACTTCCCATCAAAGCCCCCTTAAATCAAAGTCCCCTCAGAGCCCCCTTACATCAGAGTCCCCATTAAAGCCCCCTTACACCAGAGTTCCCATCAAAGCCCCCTTACATCAAAGTCCCCATCAAAGCACCCTTACATCAGAGTCCTCTTACATCAGAGTCCCCATCAAAGCCCCCTTACATCAGAGTCCTCTTACATCAGAGTCCCCATCAAAGCCCCCTTACATCAGAGTCCCCATCAGAGCACCCTTACATCATAATCTCTATCAAAGTCCCTCTTACATTGAAGCCTCCCTTACATCAGTGTCCCCCCTTAAACCCTTCCCTCACTATAGCCAAAAGACAGCTTATCAGTGCAGTCCCAGCAGTGTCAACCAGTGCTGCCAATCAGTGCCCACCAGTGCTTATCAGTGCCGCCTATCAGTGCCCTTCAGTGCTGCCTATCAGTGCCCCCTATCAGTGCCCTTCAGTGCTGCCTATCAGTGCCCATCAGTTAGGGTTGCCACATCATCCCTTTAATCCAGGACACATATGAATTACACAGGTTCTGAGGCTGATTTAATGCAGATAAGGCGCCAAGTGAGTTTAATTACCACCTTTGTAATTAATGTGTGTCCTGGATTAAAGGGATGATGTGGCAACCCTACCATCAGTGCCACCTATCAGTGCATACCAGTACCGCCTCATCAGTGCCACATATCAGTGCCCATCAGTTAGGGTTGGCAGATCTTCACAGTAATCCAGGACAGTGGCGCGTCATCAGTGCAGCCTATCAGTGTCCATCAGTGTAGCCTCATCAGCGCACATCAGCAAAGGAGAAAAATTACCTGTTTGCAAAATTTTATAACAAACTATGAAAAATGTTGCTTTTTTTTCAAAATTGTAGGTCTTTTTTCGTTTGTTTAGCAAAAAAAAAAAAAAAAAAACAGTGGTGATTAAATACCACCAAAAGAAAGCTCTATTTGTGTGGAAAAAAATGCTAAAAATGTTATATGGGTACAGTGTTGCATGACCGCGCAAATGTCATTCAAAGTGTGAAAGCTGGAAGTTGGCCTGGGCATGAGGGGGTAAAAGTGTCCAGTACTGGATAGAGGAAAGTCCCCATCAGAGTCCCCTCTTATATCAAAGACCCGGAAAAAATCTTGCAGCGAGACGGATTTTGGCTTATGGGCTGTAGTTTGGAGACCACTGGCATAGATCAAAAATATATATATTTTCATGGGACTTTTTTCCAAAATAAAGCAAAACAACAATTATTAAAATGATTCAGTTAAATAACTAGAAGTAAACGTTCCACATATATAGGATGCGCCTTTAATCGCTTGCCACCTGGCCACAGGACAATTATTGCGGGAGGGCGGCACAGGCAGGCAGGTTCACGTACATCACCCTGCCACCTCTGGGTTAGGAGCGTGTCACTATGGTGACACTGAACTACTCTGATGAAAGTATGGAAAAAGAAAAAAAAAGAATGTTTAAAAATTGAATAAACAATTGTTTACATTTTTTTGTACTGCACTGGTGATAGTCCATAAAAGAAATGAACAGTCCACCAGTGTGAAAGGGGTCTAACACATCTGTGCTCTGTACCCAATAAATGTGCTCCTCCAACCCCCAGCACATCTCTGCACCCCCCCACTTTCACCCCATGGTCACTCACCGAATGCCGATGACAGTCTGTGGTCCCCCCTGCACCCCAGATTACTAATGTTGCAGTTTAGTATGCAGTGGGGAGAGGTGGGAGGGGGTGATCGGCAGCTCTATGGTGCCCGCAGGCCGTGGGATATCCCTGGGTCCAGTAGTTCTCTTCCCGAGTCTATACAGTAGAGAGGGGAGGGGCCTCTGACCGGGGCATGTATCGGCTTCACTTTTCAGTGTACAAGTAAGTCACTCTGCTTCTACACTCTTGCTGATACATGCCCAGGTCAGAGGCCCCACCCCTCTCCACTGTATACACTCAAGAAGAGAACTACTAGCCCCAGGGAGATCCCGCGGGCACCATAGAGCTGCCGATCGCCCCCTCCCCCCACTGCATACCAAACTGACAGCCAGAGATGATAGGGGAGGTGCTGGGTCTTAACCCGCCCCCCCCCCCCCCGCCGCAGCGGCAGAATGCCGGTGCCCAGTCTCAAGTGCGACTGCTGTGACCCTGGTAGTATGCCACTGGATTGACGCCTTGGAGCACACACTCAAGCCATGAGCACCGGCCCTTAGCAATCTTTGTGGTAATAGACTAGTCGAGCGTAGGTCGTTTTTCAGTTTGCCACTGGTGACAGTATGCAAAAAAAACAAATGTGAAAAAAAAACAAACGTTATTAAATTTCATAGTCCAAAAAATTGTGCCAAAAAATTACTACCGTGTTTCCCCGAAAATAAGCCCGGGTCTTATATTACTTTTGGCAATAAAAGACACAGTAGGGCTTATTTTTGGGGTAGGTCTTACCATGTAATGTGCTGTCTTCTCTCCCTCTCTCTCTCCCTGCCTGACAAGAATCCCCAGTGTGAACCAAGTTAAAATGCTTGTAAAATCCTATAATCCACTCTATTACAGTAGTATATAATGTATATATATGTATAATGTGTGTGTTTCTGTAATATAATTGTGCCAAATACCTTCGTTATAGCGCCGCTCTACGCTTCTGTGACCCGCAGAGCTCTCTTCCCCGCAATTACATTACAGAAACACACACATTGTACATTATATACTACTGTAATACAGCGGATTATAGGATTTTACAAGCTTTTTAAACTAGGACTTATTTTTGGGATAGGGAGGTGAAAAAAAAAAATCCAAACCATCATGGCCCTGTGTGAAAAAGTGATTGCCCCCTAAACCTAATAACTGGTTGGGCCACCCTTAGCAGCAACAACTGAAACCAAGCGTTTGCGATAACGTGCAATGAGGCTTTTACAGCGTCCTGGAGGAATTTTGGCACACTCATCTTTGCAGAATTGTCCTAATTCAGTTACATTAGAGGGTTTGAGCATGAACGGCCTTTTTAAGGTCATACCACAACATCTCAATAGGATTCAAGTCAGGACTTTGGCTAGGCCACTCCAAAGTCTTAATTTTGTTTTTCTTCAGCCATTCGGTGGTGGACTTGCTGGTGTGTTTAGGATCATTGTCCTGCTGCAGAACCCAAGTTCGTTTCAGCTTGAGTACACGAACAGATGGTCGGACATTCTCCTTCAGGATCTCTTGGTAGACAGCAGAATTCATAGTTCCTTTTATCACGGCAAGTCTTCCAGGTCCTGAAGCAGCAAAACAGCCCCAGACCATCACACTACCACCACCATATTTTACTGTTGGTACAATGTTCTTTTTCTGAAATGCAGTGTTCCTTCTACGCCAGATATACTTGGACACACACCTTCCAAAGAGTTCCACTTTTGTCTCATCAGTCCACAGAATGTTGTCCCAAAAGTCTTGGGGATCATCAAGATGTGTTGTGGAGAAATTGAGACGAGCTTTGATGTTCTTTTTGCTCAGCAGTGGTTTTCTCCTTGGAACTCTGCCATGCAGGCCATTTTTGCCCAGTCTTTTCCTGATGGTGGAGGCATGAACGCTGACCTTAACTGAGGCAAGTGAGGCCTGCAGTTCCTTGGACGTTGTTGTGGGGTCTTTTGTGACCTCTTGGATGAGTCGTCGCTGCGCTCTTGGGGTAATTTTGGGCGGCCGGCCACTCCTGGGAAGGTTCACCATTGTTCCATGTCTTCGCCATTTGTGGATAATGGCTCTCACTGTGGTTCGCTGGATTCCCAAAGCTTTGGAAATGGCTTTATAACCCTTTCCAGACTGATAGATCTCAATTACTTTCTTTCTCAATTGTTCCTGAATTTCTTTGGGTCTCGGCATGATGTGTAGCTTTTAAGGATCTTCTGGTGGACCTTACTTTGTCAAGCAGCTCCTATTTAAGTGATGCCTTGATTGTGAACAGGTGTGGCAATAATCAGGCCTGGGTGTGGCTAGAGAAATTGAACTCAGGTGTGGACAACCACAGTTATAGTATGTTTTAACAAGGGGGGCAATCACTTTTTCACACAGGGCCATGATGGTTTGGATTTTTTTTCACCTTTAATAATAAACACCTTCATTTACAAATTGCATTTTGTGTTTACTTGTGTTGTCCTTAACTATTGTTTAAATTGGTTTGATGTTCCGAAACACTTAAGTGTGACAAACATGCAAAGGAACAGGAAATGAGGAAGGGGGCAAACACTTTTTCACACCACTGTATATATATATACCATTTGTAAACGCTATAACTTTCACTCAAACCAATTAATATACACTTATTGGGATTTTTTTATACCAAAGACATGAAGCACATGTTGTCCTACATTTTTGAAGAAATACATTTTATAACCGAAAGTCGAAAATATTAGGGTTTTTCATTTTTATATATATATATATATATATATATATATATATATATATATATATATATATATAAAAAAAACAGTGGTGATCAAGTACCCCCGGCCACCTGGCGGGGATGGGAGAAGGGACAGGTGCAGGGGAGCTCATTGGCTGCGTTTTAGAATGAGTGTGAGTCGGAAGCTGCTGCTGCTCTGTGTCATTGAGCTCACATCGGGCTCTTTACTGCCACCTCTGGCAAATTCCTGCATGTACACGCCTCGTGTGTGCTGCAAAAGAGCTGGGACCAGGAACACCACCTTACAAGTACAAGGCTATTGTACAAATGAAGGGGGGTCGTGTACATGTGTGTGTGCCTGTGTACATGTGTGTGTGTGCCTGTGTACATGTGTGTGTATGTGTACATGTGTGTGCCTGTGTACTAGTGTATGTGTGTGCCTGTGCATGTGTGTGTGTGTGTGTGTGTGCCAGTGTACATGTGTGTGTCTGTGTGTATATATGTGTGTATCTGTGTACGTGTGTGTGTGTGTGTGTGCCTGTGTACTTGTGTGTGTGTGTGTGTCCATGTATATGTGTGTGCCTGTGTACTTGTGTTTGTGTGTGCCTGTGTACTTGTGTGTGTGCCTGTGTACTTGTGTGTGTGCCTGTGTACATGTGTGTGTGTCTGTGTATATGTGTGTGCCTGTGTACTTGTGTGTCTTTGTGTGCCTGAGTACATGTGTGTGTGTGCATGTGTATGTGTGCCTGTGTACTTGTGTGTGTGTCTGTGTACTTGTGTGTGTGTGTCTGTGTACATGTGTGTGTGTGTGTGTGACTGTGAACAGGTGTGTGTGCCTGTGTACATGTGTGTGCCTGTGTATTTGTCTATGTGTGTGTGTATCTGTGTGTCTGTGTACGTGTGCGTGCCTGCGTACGTGTGTGTCTGTGTACATGTGTGTGTATGTGTGTACATGTGTGTGTTTGTGTATATGTGTGTGTGTGAGTTTGTGTGTATGTATGTGCTTGTCTGTGTGTACATGTCTGTGTGTGTGTGTGTGTACACGTGTGTGTCATATATACACATGTGAGGGGGCTGAGACTGTACAGGCGTTAGAGGGGTGAGTGCATACAGGTGTGAGGGGGCTGAGTGCATACAGGGGTGAGGGGGGCTGAGAGCGTACAGGTGTGAGGGGGCTGAGAGCGTACAGATGTGAGGGGGCTGAGAGCATACAGGTGTGAGAGTGCTGAGAGCGTACAGGGGTGAGGGAAGCTGAGAGCGTACAGGAGTGAGGGGGGCTGAGAGCCTACAGGTGTGAGGGGGCTGAGAGCTTACAGGTGTGAGGGGGCTGAGAGCGTACAGGTGTGAGGGGGCTGAGAGCATACAGGTGTGAGGGTGCTGAGAGTGTACAGGGGTGAGGGGGCGGAGAGCATACAGGAGTGAGGGGGGCTGAGAGCGTACAGGTGTGAGGGGGGCTGAGAGCGTAAAGGTGTGAGGGGGCTGAGAGCGTACAGGTGTGAGGGGGCTGAGAGCATACATTGTGAGGGGGCTGAGAGCGTACAGGTGTGAGGGGGCTGAGAGCATACAGGTGTGAGGGTGCTGAGAGCGTACAGGTGTGAGGGTGCTGAGAGTGTACAGGGGTGAGGGGGCGGAGAGCGTACAGGAGTGAGGGGGGCTGAGAGCGTACAGGTGTGAGGGGGGCTGAGAGCGTACAGGTGTGAGGGGGGCTGAGAGCGTAAAGGTGTGAGGGGGCTGAGAGCGTACAGGTGTGAAGGTGCTGAGAGCTTACAGGGGTAAGGGGGGCTGAGAGCATACAGGGGTGAGGGGGGCATTAGAGCGTACATGGGTGAGGGGGGCATTAGAGTGTACAGGGGTGAGGGGGGCTGAGAGCGTACAGGGGTGAGGGGGGCATTAGAGCGTACATGGGTGAGGGGGGCATTAGAGCGTACATGGGTGAGGGGGCTGAGAGCGTACAGGTGTGTGGGGCTGAGAGCGTACAGGGGTGAGGGGGCTCAGAGTGTACAGGTGTGGGGAGCTGAGAGTGTACAGGTGTGGGGAGCTGAGAGTGTACAGGTGTGGGGGGCTGAGAGCATACAGGTGTGAGGGGGGCTGAGTGCATACAGGTGTGAGGGGGCTGAGAGCGTACAGGTGTGAGGGGGGCTGAGTGCATACAGGTGTGAGGGGGGCTAAGAGCGTTCAGGGTTGAGGGGGGCTGAGAGCGTATAGGGGTGAGGGGGGCTGAGAGCATACAGGGTGAGAAGAGCTGAGAGCATACAGGTGTGAGGGGGGCTGAGAGCATACAGGTGTGAGGGGGGCAGAGAGCGTACAGGTGCCGGATTGGGATGTCTCTTTTGGGCAAAATATAATTTCTTACTGTTAAACCTTGAAAGAACTGATGACTTAAAATACACTGTTCATTTTAACATATGACCAGGCAAGGCCCAGGGGGGGGGGGGGGGGGGGACCCAGGGGAAGGGGGGGGGGGGGGGGGGGGGGGGTGGGGGGGGGGGGGGGGGGGGGGGGGGGGGGGGGGGGGGGGGGGGACCCAGGTCTAAAGCTGTCTAAGGGGCCCTACAATTTCTGATGGCTGCCTTGCCACCAAAAGAAAGCTCTATTTCTACGGAAAAAAAATGATATTCATTTAATTTGCGTACAGTGTTGCATGACCGAGCACTTGGCAGTTAAAGTAGCACAGTGCTGTGTAGCAAAACATGGCCTGGTCATGAAGGGGGTAAAACATTCCAGAGGTCAAGTAGTTAAACATTATTTATTAAAAATGTTATTGTAGATGTCTATGGATGGCTAATGAACTCCCCATTCCCCTTTCCTTATTGACGCCAATGTGTTTTCAATGTATACCCACAACCTAGAGGAAATATTTTATCAGCAATTTGATGTTTTACAAACTATAGGAAAATAAAATCTAGCACAATGAGGTTGTGTAATAGGAATAGATCTCTTTAAGCGCTGTGCATTTATGTTTGCACAATAGGTGGCTTTATTATAGGCAGTAAAACCCTGACATGTGAATGCTTTATATCTGATCGTTTGCTTGGAAATCAATTGCCTTGATAAAGGCTGAAACCCCCATTTAATTCAGCACTGCAGAAGGGAGACCTCGGCCCCAGTGATATACATTGCTGCTTCTAATTACAAAGAATTAACGGCATCCCAACCCCAAACAGAAGGGCAAATCCCAAATCTAACATAAAAAAAACAGGAGGCCTTACATTTTAAGCAGCTTCTTCACATGTGAGTGTTTACTGTTAGCCGTTATTTTCTTTAATGGGTTGTCACAACTTGGCAGTTTGTTTCTTTAGAACATTAAAGCCCAAATTTTCCTCAACAGGGTTTAAAATAGTAAAGCAGCTCTGACAACTCACCTAGACTACTGCCCTGTATGCTAAAGAAATTCCTTTCTGCCACTTTATGTACTTTATGTACAGTCACCCTGGTTGATGTTCAGCATCGTATAACTAAGATTGAGGACATACTGTAAGTGCAGGGTATCACTGACCTGCCTCAGAGGGGAGTCACCATGGTGCCTTGCATTGACAGTGTAAAGATGCAAAGATCAGTGCTGGCATCAGCATCACTCTGCATCACTTATGCCCCGTACACACGATCGAAAATTCGGCCAGCAAAAGACTGATGAGAGCTTTTGGTCGGAAAATGCGACTGTGTGTATGCTCCATCGGTCACAATTTCCACCAGCAAAAGATTGAGAGCAGGTTCTCTATTTTTCGGTCAGAAAAAGTTCCCGATCGGAAATTCTGATCGTCTGTAGCAATTCCGACACGCAAAATTCCTACGCATGCTCGGAAACAACTTAATTTTCTCGGCTCGTCGTTGTGTTGTACGTCACCGCGTTCTTGACGTTCGAAAGTTCAACAAACTTTTGTGTGACCGGGTGTATGCAAGCCAAGCTTGAGCGGAATTCCGTCTGAAAAAACAATCCAAGTTTTTTCACACAAAAATTCCGCTTGTGTGTACGCGGCATAAGGCCACCTTTCTCAACCGGGGCGCTAAGGCACCCTGGCATACTGCCTGAGGTCTTCACGGCATCCTGGTTGAAAAAGGTTGTCAGATCCATCCGAATTCTCGCTCTGCTGAACATCAGCACAGCCGGAGCTTGGTCGGCACAGTGCAGTGAAGAGCTGTGACAGGGGAAGCCCCTTTCTGAATCCTGAGGTCTCCGGCTCCCCCTACTGGACAGTACCCAGCCAGCACCACCTACAGCTAGGTATGTGGATTGTAATGCAAGAATGGTCTGGCCCTGAAGCTCTGGTGAGAGCAAAGCAGGGCACAGACGGGATCAAAAGGGAGGGTTGGAGTTGGCATGCAGAGGTTAGTAGAAAGAGTGGGGTACATAGGTGTGTCAACAGGGAGTTTTGGGGTACAGAGGTGAGCTGAAAGGGGGGTTGGGATACAGACGTAAGCAGAGGGAGGGTTTGGGGTACTGAAGTGAGCAGAGAGGGGGGCTTGGGATACACAAAGGAGCAAAGAGGGGAATTTGGGGTACAGAAAGGAGCAGAGATGGGGTGCGGAGGTGACCAGAAGGGTTCTGGGGTGTAGGGATTAGCAGGGGGATTGGAGTCCAAAGGTGAGCAGAGTGGAATTGGGGTGCAGAAGTTAGCAGAGAGGGGATCGTGCAGTGTGATTTTGCTTCCTATTCATTTGAAGGCATGGCCTTCCTGCACCACGTTCTGGTTTGTGTGGTTGTCAGAAATTTCCACTAGGAGAAGATCCCAAAAGGAAGAGAACCCTGTGAGTCACATGACCAGCCTAAAGACAGCTAGGTAAGTATAAAAACAAAACAGTAAAATACAGTGGGAGGCTTCTGGGGACTGGACTGGGCTGGACTAGGCTTCATCCCATCATGGAGAAAGCATCTGAGATCTAGGATCCCAATGAATAGCCTAATGTGAACCAAACAAGCAATTTTGAGTGAAACCTGGGGGGAAATACAATTCAAAACCATACATTGTACCTACTGGGCATAAACCCCCTTCCTCTGATTAGATAACATCTTGCCCTAAGTTCCAGGAAGACTGCCCAAATCTCCTGCACCTGCTAAGGCTGTGCCCTTCAATTGAAGCTTAAAGGAGACACCTAACTTATAGGAGTAGAATGTCTGGGAACTCCAGTGCTGCATACACACGACCGGGCTTTTTGACAGCAAAGGTCCGACGGAACGAATCCATTCCGATCGCGTGTGGGCTCCATCAGACCTTTGCATGCCAAAAATCCGATGGACTTTAGAAATAGAACACGTTTTACATTTTCCCTCCGGAACTCCGCCGGGCCCAGTTCCTAGCAGGAAACCGATTCATCTGTATGCAGGTCCGACGGACCAAATACGATGCAAGGGCAGCTACAGCACCTGTCCGTGAGAATGTTTCCAGCGCGATCCTATCACGCTGTTTCTTGGCAACAGGGTACTGTACATCTCACTCTGGTTGCAATAGTAAAAACACATTTTCCTATTGCAGCGAGCGCGAGAGGGAATGCGCCTTCAAGGGCATACCAGGCCCTTTGGTCTGGTATGGATTTTTAGGGGAAGCCACTACGCTGAAAAATGAGCATGGGGTCCCCCCAAAATCGATACCAGACCCTTATCCGAGCATGTCTCGGGACTTGACGTCATAAGGGGCGGGGTCACCGTGGGACATCACTCGGTGACCCGCCCCTTACGCCTATATAAGTCGTTATGCAACGTGTCCGTGCCAACATCGGAAGAAGAGAAGACGGAAGAAGAAGAAGGCGACAATGGCGCCGGCAACGCAGGAGAAGACCGGGCAAAGGCTAGTAAAATAACTGGAGGTAGATAGCGAAGGAGTCCAGCAGAAGAACCAGAGAGTGGGAGAAGAGGCCGGAAAGCGCAGAGAAGTCGGAAGAGACCCCCGAAGTCGGAAGAAGACCCCCGGAGCTGCCTAATAAACTACTTTAAAAACCTGTCTAGTGTGTTTTTTTATTGACTTTCTTCCCCCCAGGTGAATGGGTAGTGGTACGATGTGCCCCATACTTATTCACATAGGGTGAGGGGCTGGGATCTGGGGGCCCTCTTGTTAAAGGGGGCTCCCAGATTCCGATAAGCCCCCCCGCCCACAGACCCCGACAACCAATGGCCAGGGTTGTCGGGAAGAGGCCCTTGTCCTCATCAACATGGGGAACAACAATTGTTCAGAAAGTCCGTCGGAACTCTGCCTGAATTCCGGCGGGAAGTCCGTCGGACCTAGTCTGCTGAAAAGTCCGGTCGTGTGTACAGGGCATAAATCATTATTTCCCTGTCATCTGCCTGACCCCAAGGAGAAGGTAAACTCCAAAGCCTATCCAAATGGGAGATTATATGCCTATTAGGTATCAAAAAGACCATATTGATGTGGTGGCTTTTGCCATGTCTCCGAAATTACTGATGACATGAAGACAATTTTATCCAAGCTAATGCTTATAGACAAACTAAACACTACAAATCAGACAGACATACTAAATATTATATAACATAAAACAACTTACAACAGTCATTGTCCCAGGTTCTTTTCCCAATTTAGTGCAATTGCAGCCAGGCACACAGCAACAGTCACTCCTCTGGCTCAATAAACAGTCTAGGAATTGCCTTTTTGAAATGTATTGCTAAATATCCAGACCGGTTGTGGTGTCGGTTGTTGATTGCGGGTGATAGATTACAACGTCTGTTTAAGCATAGCACTCAACCCCAACAGGACCCACTGATTTGTCCCAGGTTCCTTTCCCAGTATAGTGCAATTGCAGCCGGTCACACAGCAAAAGGCACACTTATGGCTCTGGGGATTGCCTTCTTAAAAATGTATTGCTGAATGTCCAGACCGGGTCCTCTGTGAAATCCCTCACTTAGACCCCTTTCACACTGCGGGCGTTTTTTCAGGCGCTACAGCGCTAAAAATAGCGCCTGTTTAGTGCCTGAAAAAAGCGGCTCCATTCACTCCAGTGTAAAAGCCAGAGGGTTTTCACACTGGAGCAGTGCGCTGGCAGGGCATCAGAAAAAGTCCTGCCAGCAGCTTCTTTGGAGCGTTGAACTCACCACTCCTCCACCGCTCCTCCACATTGAAATCAATGGGGCAGCGCTGCTATACCACCAGCAAATGCTGCTGCAGCGGCATTTTTCGGGCGGATTTAACCCCTTTTCGGCCGCTAGCAGGGGGGTTAAAACCGCCCATTTGCGGCCGAATAGCGCCGCTAAAACGACGGTAAAGCGGTGATAAAATAGCACCGCTGACGCCGGTGGTGGCACAGTGTGAAAGGGGTCTTAGCTTCAGAGAATTTAACAGAACAGGATCCCCAGCTTTGCCACAGCTCGGATCTCGATGAACACAGGTAGAATTTTGAGGTGGACTGTCCAGAAGGGCTTCATACCCTGCCTCTCCTCTTGGACAAGAGTCAGGCTGCCTCAACCCCCCCAACTATTTATGCACTCTCCAGACACCTAGTGCGCACCCTCACCCAGGGAATGGCTGAGACCAGTAGTGTATTTAGGTTTTGTGCTGCCCTAGGCCTGACTAAACTCGTGCACCCCCTAATTTAAATATGACCCACCCCTTCCTGTCAAGGCCACACCCCTTGCTGTTTAAGACCCGCCCTGAAATTCTCGAGTGAGGACACTAGTTCTGAGGGCCTGGGTGGGGGGGGGGGCAATGGATTCCCTTAATTTGCTTATATTTCCTCTCACTTCCTGTTTGGCTATGGGGCAGGAGGTGAAGGGAAAACTCTGCAATGGGACAGAGATGGTAAAAAATAAACTGATAGGGGCTATAACCCTCCATTACTCTATCCAAAATGATTAAAAAAAGTGTTGCCTATAGTTGTACTTTAAGCACAAATTTCTGAAAATTTTACGGCGAGGACTAAGAAGATATAACCATGGCAATGGTGCAGCAGAAAACATAGCACAGTGAGGAAGGTTTGTGTTAAAGGATGAGAGGACAGTCTAAAAGCGCCCCCCACACACAGTTGCGGAATGATGGCTGCCCGCATAGCGGAAGCAGTGCGGCCGTTTTATGGGGGCGCTAGACTAATTTGCCTCTCAGTCCAGTCTGCCCCATAAGACTGGCGCTACACTAACAGCGTATCGCTAGCCGGCGGGGACTCTTTCCATGCTGCCCCCTGCAAAGTTCTGCCCTAGGCCTGGGCCTTGTTGGCCTAGGCCAGGATACAGCGTGGCTGAGACGACATTAATATTCACACTGCTGATATGCCTCCTCCCACCCACTATATTATGGAATCCTCCAGAAGCCAGGGAAAAACAATCAAACCTGCAGCCTGCAGAGGCCAGAACAGCCCAAAGCAATCACAAACTGCTCTAATGGTTACAATTAGGCCACCTAGGAGGGTGCTACATCAGGTTACCTTGATACTGATATATCTTTCTGCTGTGGTGCACTATGACAGCTGGCTGCTCAAATGCAAAGGGAAATATATGATTAGATTCACCTATCCACCAGCTGTCAAGGCTCAGCGCATATATGTTAGCGTTATTTATTTGTATAGTCAGTCCTTAAAGTAATTGTAAAGTCTTGTGTTTTAAACCTGCTCTGTGTAGTTGTTTTGCATAGAGCAGCCCGGATCCTCCTCTTCTCAGATCCCTCTTCGGCTCTCCTGACCCCTCCCTCCTGTCGAGTGCCCCCCACAGCGAGCAGCTGAACTTCCACTTAACCCGAAGCCTAGCCATACACTTTAGGATTTCTTACGCTCAGCCCCATAGGCTGAACAAGAGATATCCTGAGATTTTACCAGCCGTGTATGACCAGCATTAGAGGTAGCTGGCTAAGCTAGCCTTGACTTATACAGAAATGCATAGCAGTAGCAAGGCACCATGAAAATGTACTGGCCAGTTATAGGATGCTTTTGTGCATCAAGTCACTAGTGACTATCCAGACCTAAAATATTGTTTTTGGGTTTATTTTAAACCACTGGAAGGTAGAAAACCTTTAAAACAGTCGGCCATTTATGTCACTCTTCTGCAGCTTTAAAGCCCATGTCCAACCAAAATGTTTACAGTCATTTTGAAGAAGGGATATGTTAGATCCTTTGGTGTGTGTGGTGATTTTTTCTTTTTGTTCTCCTTTTTATTGTTGTATGGATTCCCACATGTGAAATTTTCCTTTTATGTTCTGGTAACAAGGTTTCAGTAGGACAGAGAGTGATGTAAAGTCGTTTTATTGGCGATAGAGACTGCAAGAAAAACACTTGAGTTTGGAAGGGTTGGAAATGTTGGATGTTTAATTGCCATCTGCACATTTCTGTGGCGTTTGCCCTTTTTCTGCTGCCCCAGGGGCACAAAGTGAGGCTAAATAACCCCAGTGGGATCACAGACCGCTACAAAATGCTAATCCTTCCAATCCAATGTTAATAAAATAAATAAACTTTGGAGTTGGGCTTTAAAAGCTTTTATTCCACCAGCTTTTGTAACATGAAAAAGATTGAACTCTCGCATAAAGACACTAAAGTTGCCATCATCCCCAAGAATATTGGAATTTCAAAAACCTCTTAGGATGGGATTTTAAAGGCAACAACAATTTGTTTAATAAAAATTGTATAAATTTATTGTACAAAAAGATAGAATTCTAACATATTATACATATTCCACATAGATATAAAACCAGAAAACCAATGCTTATGATTGATACATGAACAGATTGATGAAAATTCCTTTTTCATCAATCTGTTCATGTATCAATCATAAGCATTGGTTTTCTGGTTTTATATCTATGTGGAATATGTATAATATGTTAGAATTCTATCTTTTTGTACAATAAATTTATACAGTTTTTATTAAACAAATTGTTGTTGCCTTTAAAATCCCATCCTAAGAGGTTTTTGAAATTCCAAGCTTTTGTAACATTGCAGGAATAGTGAAGTTTGTAAGCAGTTAGGAACAGATTCCTTTTGTTAATCTAGAAGAAAAAATGTAAATTCAGTCCTGCCCACTCTCTCTCCTGATTGGCTAACTGACTTTGATTGACAGCAGCGGGAGCCAATGGCTAAAAAACCTTCTGCCAAACTCCTTTAAGAAAGTTAAGAAAAAACATAGTAGCATTGAACTATGTATGGCATTATACATAAGAAAGAACTCATGGACACTGCAGGTTTTTCTCATATGCTTTATTTATTGCTAAAAATTCCATTTATGTGAGCTATAATAGAATGTGGAATATATCTTCAAAGCTGGAAAAAAATGTAATAAATAAATACACTTAAAAGGAAGTGTCAAT
Source organism: Lithobates sylvaticus (assembly GCA_028564925.1). Classification (NCBI taxonomy): domain Eukaryota; kingdom Metazoa; phylum Chordata; class Amphibia; order Anura; family Ranidae; genus Lithobates; species Lithobates sylvaticus. Next base: position 153,740,849 of record CM053037.1, read on the forward strand.
GGGTACAAAGATCCGTGTCCCCACTGAGATCAATTGTCTGGATTGTAGACTTTCACACATTGTTGGGAGCATTAAATGTTGAAGAGTTCAGATGACCCCAGGCACAGTGTCATAGAATTGTGACTACGTACCTTTACTTATGTTGTTTGCTATGATGGGAAAAAAAAAAAATCAATAAAGCGCAGTGCATTTTCTGAAATATGAAAGGAAACATATAATTTGTTTTTAAGCACACACATATTTGAGTTCTAATTGTAGAATGAATTTCTTTATTTTTATTTATTCATGTATTTTATATGATCTTAAAGCAGTATTAGCCACTTAAGCTCCTGAAGATTTACCCCCCTCCCCCCCCCCCCCCTGAACAGGCCATTTTTTGCAATATGGCACTGCGTTGCTTTAACCGACAATTGCACGGTCATGCAACGCCTTTACCCAAATAAAATGTATGTCCTTTTTTTCCCCACAAATCCTTTTGGTGGTATTTGATCACCTCTGTGATTTTTATTTTTTGTGCTAGAAACAAAGAATGACTGTCAATTTAACCGCTTTAGCCCCGGAAGATTTTACCCCCTTCCTGACCAGAGCACTTTTTGCGATTCGGCACTGCGACGCTTTAACTGACAATTGCGCGGTCGTGCGACGTTGCACCAAACAAAATTGATGTCCTTTTTTCCCACAAATAGAGCTTTCTTTTGGTGGTATTTGATCACCTCTGCTAGGGAAGAAATGTCACAGAGTTTAGTATCTTCCCCGCACATGCGCCGTTCACTTTATCGGCAGACTACAAGTGAAATATCTCCTAAACGGCGCACGTTTAGGAGATATTTCCACTACCTATAGGTAAGCCTTATTCTAGGCTTACCTATAGGTAGAAGTCCCAAAAAAGGGTTTACAACCACTTTAATGAACATCTAACTGATTCAGAGAAGGATTGGCAGAAAGTGCTGTGGTCAGATGAGACCAAAATTGAGCTCTTTGGCATTAACTCGACTCGCTGTGTTTGGAGGAAGAAAAATGCTGACTATGACCCTAAGAACACTGTCCCTACAGTCAATCATGGAGGTGAAAACATTATGCTTTGGGGCTGTTTCTCTGCTAAAGGTACAGACCAACTTTGCCGCATTGAGGGGCCAATGGACAGGGCCATGTATTGTAAAATATTGGATGAGAACCTTCTTCCCTCAGCCAGAACACTGAAGATGGGTCATGGATGGGTCTTCCAGCATGACAATGATCCAAAACACACCACCAAGGCAACAAAAGAGTGGCTCAAGAAGAAGCACATTAAGATCATGCAGTGGCCTAGCCAGTCTCCAGAGCGTAATCCTATAAAAAATTATAGAGGGAGCTAAAACTTCAATTGACAGCAAAGAAACCTTAAGGATTTAGAGAAGATCTGTAAAGAAGAGTGCACCAAAATCCCTCCAGAGATATGTGCCACCTGGTAACCAACTACAGGAAACGTTTTACATTTGTGTTTGCCAACAAGGGTTTCTCCACCAAGTCATGTTCTGCTTGGGGATCAAATACTTATTTTACTCACTGAACTGCAACTCAATTTATAACATTTATATTATGTGTTCTTTCTGGATTTTTGGTTGATATTCTGTCTCTACCATTTAAAATACACCTATGATAACAATTATAGACCCTTCATTTATTTGTAAGTGGCAAAATTACAAAATCAGCAGGGGATCAAATACTTATTTTTTCCACTGTATATATGTGATTCTGCACAGAGCAGCCGCCCTGTAGCAGTAAATTTGAGTGGTTAAACCCAAAGGCAAACATTTATTATATTGCAGCTTACCAATTCTCAGATGTGATGGCTGTATTAGTTTCCATTTTTTAGGCTTTCTTTCTTCTATTTTCATCTTGTGATCCAGCTAACAAATCTGTTGTTCTTCAACAGAAAAGCTCTCTTTCAGTTACAGGGATGAGACCAACCATTTACCACTGACATGGGTGCTTAGAATGATCACCTTTTCTTTATTTATAAAACCTTTATCTCAAAAGAAAAAAAATCTGTTCGCCTGAACTAATTATAAAGTATTAGCAGGAGTTTGGATTACATTTTTTAGTGTTTTTAAATCTCCTATGTACATCTAACACCCTCACCAGGGGAAAACAGAATGGAAAAGCCCCAAAAAAGAAAAAAATGCAGTCACCACATCTAATAGACAATAAATGTGCAATTCGTTTCGTTCCAAATTCGTTTTTTAACTAATTTCGACAATTTCGTTAATTCGGCAATATCTGAGCGAAAACCCGTTTAACAAATTTTTCCGAATATTCGAAAATTTGTAAATTCGTAATTCGTAAATTCATACATTTGCACATTCGGAAATTCGTACATTTGCACTTTCGCACATTCGTACATTCGTAAATTAGTAAATGAGTAAATTCGTAAATTTGTAAATTCGGAAATTCGAAAATCTGAAATAATAATTAACTAATAATAACTTAACTATTACTAACTATTAAATTATAGGTATTGTAATTTCCTTTCAAATTTGGCTGTTAGTGAACGTAACAAATACAAATTTATGTGAAGTTACGAATTATCCGAATTAACGAATGCCGTATCCAAACGAATGGAACGTAATGAATTAATAATAATAAATAACAATAATAATAATAAAAAACTTTTTATTATTATTATTTATTATTAATTTGTTCCGTTCCATTTGTTTAGATGCGGCATTCGTTATTTCGGATAATTCGTAACTTCAGATAAATTCGTATTCGTTCACTAACAGACAAATTTGAAAGGAAATTACAATACCTATAATTTAATAGTTAGTTACTATTTCAGATCTTCTAATTTTCGGATTTTTGGATTTTCAAATTTAAAATTTTCAGATTTCCGAATTTTCTAATTTAAGAATGTACGAATTTACGAATATATGAATTTTCTAATTTAAGAATTTACGAATATATGAATTTTCTAATTTACGAATGTACGAATTTTAGAATATATAACTTTTCTAATTTACGAATGTATGAATTTACAAATTTACTAATTTACGAATGTACGAATTTACGAATGTCCGAATGTATGAATTTACTAATTGCAATCATAACGAATGACCCGAAAAAAAAAAAAAGAAACGATGGAAACGAAAACAAAAACAAACACATTTTTTGGCAGTGCACATGTCTAACATCTAATAATTGATAAGCTGCAATATATTACATTTTACAAACAGGAAAAAAAACGAAAACATAATTGTATGCAATGTTTTCATTCTATCCACGTTGAAGAGCTTTTCCCATAACTTCTGGCCTTGACAGGAAGTTAGGGGAAATCTCCCCAAGAGGGACACAGTTGGCACTGAAAACCTGATGGATACTCTAATGCCGCGTACACACGAAGGGATTATCCCGCGGGATTGTCCGCTGGACCAAGTCCACCGGATAATCCCCTCGTGTGTGGGCCTCCCACGGACTTTTTTTCCAAAAATCCGGCGGACTAAAGTTTTAAGTTTTGTTTTAAAACTATCCGCTAGACTTGGCAGTCCGGCGGACAATACGGCCGTCTGTAGTATGGTCCGGCGGACCAAAAAGCACGCATGCTCAGTAGCAAGTATTTTTCTAGTATTTTTCTTTTTCTAGTCCCGTCGTACGTGCTGTTCGTCATCGCGTGAACCGCCGGACTTTTAGCGTGATCGTGTGTGGTCAAGTCCGTTCGCTTTTTAGTCCGCCGAAGCCAGCTGGAAAGTCCGGCGGATTGTCCGCCGGACTAGGTCCGGCGGGAAAAGTCCCTTCGTGTGTACGCGGCATAACTATTTTGTGCTCTATTCAGAATTGGACATCAGCCACACAGGGAGTGTATTGTTTTCAAGGAGAAGACTCATGGACTTGCATTGTGAGAAGGAGCAGCATTGCAAAGCAGGAAGCAGCACCTGCATATGTAATAAACAAATATGTCTGCCCTCCCATGTAATTCCAATCTTTACATAGAAACAAGATTTTAAAAGCTTTAATAGACACTGATAAGATGATTTACATCAAGCTGATCCCTTAATCATGAATGCCTTAAACAAACTGCAAATACTTTACATTTCCTTTAAGTCAGTAAAGATGTCCTTTAAATAAAACAACAAGCTGGCACCAATCATTGAGAAGTACCACTTCCTAAGGCTGCAACTGCCAGACATCATCAATCCACAGAGCGAGGAGGAGAGGAGGTCTGTCCTGCAGCCAGGGGCTCTGATGGCAGTCTGTCCCTTACGATTGCTCAGTGATGACAGGTCACATCTGCACGCATCAGATCAGGCTAGAGACTCGTGGGTGGAGGGGCTGGTCTGAGATTTAATGCAAAGTGACCAAGGACGAGAGAGATGCAGAGAGGATGTGGCAGGGCAGGAACTGGCCTTTTCTTCCAGACACAGGGAAAGAGAAGAAGAGCGGCATACACAACATAGGCTATTCATGTGAACAACAGCATGTGACAAGCCTGACTCTATTATACACTACTATAAATCACAAGACCTTACTTGTCATTGTATTCTGGAGATCTCGGCTTTTTGTTCATGTTCATTTCCTATTTTTAAAATATAATATATTCATCTTCTATCATTTTCTATATTCAGAGATCTGATTCCAGGGAACACACAACCACATTGCAGAGGAAGGTTTTTAAGGAAACAATTGGGAGGCTACCATTACGGACTTTTCTTTCTCAAATGCTGCCATGTTGATCCAATGGCTTTAATACTTTATGCCTCACAGAACCATATATACAGTTTAGAAGTTCTGACTTTCTGGACCCCAGGTACAGTAAATATTAAAACACACTTTAAAGGGTAAGTGTCACGGTCTGGGGTCAGCCTCGGAGACCAGTGGCTATAACAGTAGGGGGACTCCCACCAACCAGCAGGATAGGTATACAACGCAGGCTCACCTGAGGTACAAAGTCTAAGTACTACCCGGTGTTCACCTGAGCTCCTGATGGTGGAAAAGGGTTTAGCTGTGTGTTACTACCAGGTCGTGGTCCTCAGGATCGCCCCACCAGGAGGGGAGCAAGCTGGGGTCCTGTAGCGGATATAACATATAAGGGTCAAACAGAAGCGTAGTCAGTAAAAATCAAAGGGTCGGTAACAAGTAGTTGCAGGTTGGGATCAAGCTGAAGGGTCGTCGAGGAACAAGCCAAGTGTCAGTAATGAATAGTAGCAAAAATATGGACGGCAGCACGAAAGACAAAAGTGAGATACTGGCTGGAGAGAGCACAATAATCTGGCAAACAGGAAGTGCAAAGACATGGCTTAAATCATAGGAAGAGTAAAGGGTTCAAGGTTCAAGATAAAAAAGGTTCAAGGCAGGACCATTCGAGGAATTGTCCGTGGAGATGTCCAGCATTCAAGGTGGCTCAGCAAGAAGAGACATTGCCTGACACAGTAGAGGATCTGGGTTCAAATCCAGGCCCTGACAGTAAGTTTACTTTTGGAGTAAGTACCCATCCTGCCTAGCCTCAAAAACAGCCCTATAGTAATCTAAGAGGGCTCATTGAACAGGTGTGAACAGTGGTAAGGAAGTTTCAGCTGGATGATGTAAGTATTACAGCAGGCTCGTGTAAGTAAGCAACTTGGGGGCCAGGATGAGTAGTTCAGATCAAAAGGGCTAGGCGGGGTGGGTAAGTTTCCTTTAAAGTACACTTGCTCTTTAAGGTATAAATATTACAGTTATAAAACTGAGAGTAGAATCCAGGCACTTGTAAATACCAGCACATATCTTGATTAGAGTTGAGAGGAAAATTTACAGCTTTCACAAATTTCTCTGAAAATCTGGAGATTTTCGATTAAATGTATTTCCATTTTGGCAAAACACATTGAAGTCAGTGACAGGGACAAAATTAAGGTTTTTTTTTTGTGTTTTTAAAGGAACTTTGTATGTACTGCCCCAGAAGATGTTATGTGTGATGAAACACACAGGGCGGAGCTAGATTCTGACATCATTGTGTAACCGGAATTTACCAAGTTGTTTGTTTTGCCGGCTGGATTGTTTTTTTTCAATGCACAATTACTTTTTATCATCTGTAAGTGTAACATAATTTTAAATACGGGGTATTTTGAAGATTTTACACTATATGGAGAGTATGCTATTGTTCTTCCTTCTGAGTACATGCGGCTGATGATTGGAAATGGTGATGTTGAGATAACCGGGCTACCTGTTGACTCAGCAGGAGAAGATGAGACAGACGTGGAGCAATTATCATACATGCTTTTTATGACCACTCTTTTATTAGGGGGTCATATACTTCTGCTAAGCCTGCAGTCTTGATCTCTTGGTGATCTGTCGCAACACTTTCAACAAGGATTTTCTTGGTGGAATAATTTTTCACACATGCACTTTGTAGACTTTCACATCAATAATTTTGGGTCTTTTTATGTTTTTGATATTTGAAATTATTTGCATAGCACAACATGTTTTATTTATTTCAATGTATTATTATAGTAGGTATCTCATAGTGTGTTTGCAGCTTTTTGTTGTCTTTTTTGTTTTCTTACACTGGTGTGGTTTTCTTTTTAATAAACAGATACTATAAAGAGGCATAGCACATGCTTTTTTTTAATCTTTGTATAAATAAAATGTGTACAAAAATAGCTTTATATACATACTGTATGTGTTGTACCTACAAAGTCCCTTGAGCTTGGTTCACACTTGGGATCCGACTTGTAAGACCCCAAGACACATGACATGTGAAATCCCATGTTAGTCAATGAGAACTGTCTTAATTAGCACTACTGAAGTCGCTCTGACTGTAGAAAAGGTCCCTATACCACTTCAAGGCAAATTCTGTCCATCTTGTGCCCATAGACTTTAATGGAATTCGCCTTCAAGTTGAATCCTCATCTATATTGATGTGATTTGGATTCACCATTACAGAAAGTTTACCCAGGCAATGCATGGCATCTTCTTGTATGCAGTTATTTCTGCATACCTGCACAAGACAAAGTTGCTTAAAAGTCATATCATGTCACCAGAAAAGTCTGACTGTAAGTGGTGTGACTTTCAGGTTGCACGACTTGAAACTCAGTTAATGAAACTTAAGTAACTTCCTGACTACCAGATGCCCCCTAATGGGTTCTCCAACACAAACAGACAGCACTTGTACTTTTTTTAGTGTTCTATTAGCATTCAGCCTTTTCACCGAACAACAGGTTCTTACAGTAGAGAGAATAAGAGAGCCCTTAGCATCAGTCATCTTGCATAAATAATGGCCAATGGAAAACTGAGACTAATTATGAGGTCTTGCATCCAGGTAAGATGTGGACCTTGAAATGGAAGCTTTATCCAACCTGTTATAGACTCACCCGGGACAGAGGCTTTTGGAGGGGACTGAATGCTAGCCTCTTGCCTACCGACTATGGTCCCTGACATTTGAGGGAGCTAAAAGCATTTAGGAAGATATTCTGTTATGTAATGCAAAAGGAAATTAATAAGGAGGCCATGATGGTCTCTGCCAGCTTGGGACTCAGTGGACAGATGTATGTGAAAGGAATGCTGATTAATGAGATCTGGAAAGCCCGGCTCTTTCACCAAATAGTGTATTGTCTTGTTGTGTTTGTTGTTAGCGGTTCTAATATCTGATACCTATATTCAGACTGAGAGGAAGCGGTATATGACAAAAGCACTCAAGCGGAGTGTGGGATGTTTCGTTACACCACCCAAGGCTCTACAAAGCTTCTGGGCTCCAGACAGAACTTACTAAGTTTCAAAGAAAACAAAAGGTTATTTGTGGGTAAGGTTTAGGTTTAGGTAACCTTACATTTCAGGCACAGATCACACCAGAGTTGAATCATCTACACAAGGCAGCTTAGGTAGGAGATTCAGACCTGGTGGATGTCCTGGGGGCCCAGCTTAGAGTTGCCACCACATCTCTTTAAAACCGAACATATATTAATTACACAGGTTCTGTGGCTGATTAAGGTGGTAATTAAACTCACTTGGTGCCTTAACTGCATTAAATTAGCCTCATAACCTGTGTAATTCATATGTGTTCGGGTTTAAAGGGATGAGGTGCCATCCCTAGCCCAGCTACTACCTTCATGCTCCAGCATCAAAATAGTAAAGTAGAATAAAGCAATTGGAAGGGTCGAGTTAGTACTTTTTCCCCCCTAAGCCAGCAAGAGTGGGGAAAGTATAGCAACCTGGTAGACAAGCACATATTTGCAACAGCAGTGGCATCCTGCTAATATGCTAATAATGCCCGATCAAAGGGAGGCAGCAGATATGAGGCCATATAAGCCCAGAAACAGGAATGAGGAAGCAGTGCAACATTTTGATGTTTTGGAAGCTGGGCATCTTCTGCCTTCAAGGGCTCCTTAGGCCATGACCTATGTGGCCCAGGTAGAAAACCAGCCCTGGCTATTAGTCAAAGCTGTGAACCTGACTGTCGCTTGACATCGTTGGTGTCTGATGGGGCCATGCCAGTACAGACAATGCAAATGGGGCAGCTTTCCTGTGCCTGCTATAATCTTTGTCAATGTCAATTGAAGGGATAAGAACGCTAAATCTGCTACCTAGCCCTGGGCCCCATCTGCCCTTCACTCAATCTGTCTTTGGGCCATGCACATATGGGGATATTTGTAGTCCCAGGAAAGTTAGTTGCATTTTTAGGAAAGCAGTTGTTTTGCTTACTGTACTGTTTTAGATTAAAAAACAAAACAAAAACGTTTAGCAATGGCACAAGAAGTTTGAAATAAGCAAATTTTTCTAACTTTAATTCAACAATCACATAGACTATAAAGAAGGCTTAGTGAATTAATCCCTTGATGCTTTATAAGTGCATTTATCATTTATGTACAGATCTCTGTACAAGATGCTCTGCTATACATATATTATGTATAGTGCACCTTGAAGCTTTTCTTTCTGATGTTGATGCTTGGCCTTTCTTATAACCACCTCATATGCTTCACTGAATATTAGATGGGTTTTCACCGACATATCAGTATAATCTACCCAACATTATATGCAAAGAAAACACTTCTTTATTAACACTGTCCCACCCGGCCTATAGCAGAATAATGACCGGGAGCTGGCTTTCCCATCCTGACTGGACGTCATATGACGTCCTCTCAGAAAGCGCCGATGACTCAACAGTGTACTGTCCAGGAGTGGCCGGTCCATTAGGGGTACAGGTGTGCCGCCCCTCTAGTTTGCATGCGGGCATCCATGCAGGGTTCCGGACTCATAGCTTGCTTTGAGTTTTTTTTTTTTTAAAGCCACATGATTGAAGCCTGAGGCTCTCATTGGCTTGAAAAAGGTTGAGCTTGGGGTGTAGAGCTTCGAGCCCAATCCACCCACTAGCTAATCAATATTGCTCTGGTCACAGTGTGTTTCTAAAAAAAAAAAATCTTTATATATATTTTTTTAATGTAATAAAAAAAAAAGATACTGCACTGATTCAAAGATGACCATGGAGGCACAAATAGGATCAGTAATCAGCGATCCCATCATCTCCTCCGCATGCTGCGCAGACTCATCCGATTCATTCTGGAAAAGGAGAAAGCAGTAGTAGTAGGAACTATCATCAATTCACGTCTCGACTACGCAAACTCCCTCTACATAGGATTACTGCATTACCAGATTGCACGCCTTCAAGTCATCCAAAACACAGCAGCAAGACTAGTCACCGGAAAGAAACCTTTGGAATCCATCTCCCCAACCGTAAGGACCCTCCATTGGCTCAAGGTAAAAGATAGGATCACATTCAAGACTCTCTGCCTCACCCACAAATGTACACAAGGAAATGCTCCTCAATACCTTTGTGAGAAAATAGAAAAATACATACCAAATCGCAGCCTTCGATCGACAAACCAAAACCGCCTTCTCATCCCCAAAGCCCGCTACAAATCGAAGGGAGAACGAAGATTCGCAGTACAGGGACCTCGGCTATGGAATGCTCTACCAAACAACATCCGCTTGGAAGAAAACCATCAGGCCTTCAGGAAAAAACTCAAGACCCACCTCTTCTAATATTGCAGGACAACAAGAGCAGACAAGCGCCTTGAGGCGATTCAGTTCACATTTACAGCGCTATACAAATCATTCATTCATTCATTCATTCACTGGTGACTGTATGTAAAGAAAATTGTGAACATTTTTTTTTTTTAATTTCTTAATTTTCAAAAAAATTATGACAAAAGATTACAACTTCAAAAAACCCGCCATGCCTCTTACTATATACCTTGGACTGTCTACCTTCAAAAAAGGGGTGTTGTACTGTCCTGGCATTTTAGGGCCATAAGAAATGAGATAGGCCATCAGTACATCAGGATTGATCAATTTTCAGAAATATACCATAGTTTGTGGTGTAACTTTCCTACAGTGCTCAAAATATAAAAGATATGCGCTGTCTCATGTGAATCAATAGTGAAGTATTGTGAACAAACACAAAAATTACCACCATGTGATTAAACAAACATAATAACATAATATGAAACCAGTTAATTATTCATCAAAGAAATATTCATAAAAAAAATTAAAATTAGCTTCCCATCCCTGCACACTCCAGCCTGGACTCACTTGATGCTCTCCACTCGGTGTATGTGTGGGGTTTAACCACTTCAATACCAGGCACTTTCGCCCCTTCCTGCCCAGGACAATTTTTAACTTTCAGCGCTGTCGCATTTTGAATGACAATCGCGTGGTCATGCAACACTGTACCCAAACAAATTTTTTATCATTTTCTTCCCACAAATATAGCTTTCTTTTGGTGGTATTTGATCACCTCTGGGGTTTTTATTTGTTGCTAAACAAATAAAAAAAAGGCCGACATTTTTTAAAATAAAAAGTTTTTCTTTCTGTCATACAATTTTGTTTTCTCCTTCACTGATGGGCGCTGATGAGGCGGTACTGATGGGCACTGATAAGGCGGCACTGATGGGCACTGATGAGGTGGCACTGATAGGCACTGATGGGCACTGATGAGGAGGCACTGATATGTAGAATTGATGGGCATGGATAGGCGGCACTGATATGCAGCACTGATGGGCACCGATAAGTGGCACTGATATGCAGCACTGACAGGTACTGATAGGTGGCACTGATGGGCACTGACAGATGGCACTGATGGACATTAATATATGGCACTGATGGGCAGCACTGATGATGAGAATTTGACAGGTGTTACTGCTGGGCACTGATTGACAATGTGATGGGCACTAATTGGCACTGTGGTGGGCTCTGGCACTGTGGTGGGCACTGATTGGCACTGTAGTGGGAACTGAGAGACTTTATTGAGGGGGCACTGACTGGCAGATGTTGGGCACTTATTGGCAGCTGATGGGCACATCTGATGGGGGCTGTGCTGATAATCAATGTGCTGATCCGCCAATGCGCTGATCGGCTCTCCGTGTCAGCATGAACCGAGGAATGCTGTTAAACGGAACTTCCTGGTTCACACGATGATCAGCTGTGATTGGTCACAGCTGATCACGTGGTAAAAAGCCTCTGTCAGAGGCTCCTTACCATGATCGGAGATGCGGCGTGTCAGACGGGCAAGCACCGGCATGTTATCCTGCTGGACGTCATATGACTCCCAGTCAGGATAACAGAACCACTTCCTGTCCGTCAATCTGCTATAGGCCGGGTGGGAAGTGGTTAAACATGGGGAAGACTCATCGCATAATACGTTTATTAAATCTAAAATAATGCACTTACAGCAACTAGGATAAATGTAGGCAATAGAGAGGGTAATCCAACCAAGAGATCATCAATGAGTAAGGATCATCACATCATAGCTCCCATCTCCTTCCAACATGTTTCCCCTTAATAGGCTACTTGTGGGAATTAACCTTTTTGTAAACGTATTATGCTATGAGTCTTCCCTATGTTTAAACCCCACACATACACCGAGTGGAGAGCATCAAGTGAGTCCAGACTGGAGTGTTGGGGGCTGGGAAGCTAATTAGGGGGCTGTTGGATTGATCCATCGAGGAGGTCGGATTACATACAGGAGGAATCCACATATCTGTTCACCTCATATGATATATAATCTCTTTTAACTTGGAGATCATTGGGATCTGGTAAGCGGCACATTTAATTATATTCGGAAAACGTATTGAAAATATTTTTTCACTGAAAGTGGTTCACTTGATTTTATAGAAAAATTTGAACATGGATTTAAATGAAAACACCAGGACAATTTATATGTATTTTTTTTTTATGAAAAAATAAAATTTAACAAAAAATTTTTTGGATGATTTTTTTTTTTTTGATGAATATTTCTTTGATGAATAATTCTCTGATGAATTTGGTTTCATGTTATTATGTTTGTTTAATCACATGGGGGTAATTTTTGTGTTTGATCACATTACTTCACTCTATTGATTCACATGTGACAGCGTACACTGTATCTTTATTATTTTAAGGACCGTCTTTTCACCTCTTCACCAAGGAGTAAAAGTGTAGCAGTCTTACCTAAATTTAGCGCAAGGTTTTTCTATACTATTATAACTTTCCTACAGACTAAATAATATACATTGTTTTGTTTTTTTTTCCACCAAAGAAATGTAGCAGAATATATTTTGGGCTAAGGTTATGAAGAACAATTATTTAATTGCAAAACATTTTTACAGAAACTTTTTTTTCAAAATGTTCTGTCTTTTTTCCTTCATGTAGCAAAAAAAAAACAACCCAGTGGTGATTAAATACCACCAAAAGAAAACTCTAGTTGTGTAAACAAAATTATATAAATTTCATATGGGTACAGTGTTGCATGACCGCGCAATTGTTATTCAAATTGCGACTGTCCTGGGCAGGAAGGGGGTAAAAGTGCCCGGTATTGAAGTGCTTAAGCACCTTTCTTGGCATTTCACAGTCCCCTTTCACTTTGTCTTAATTTTCTTCCATTCACCTCCTGCGCATTCTCAGCCATTGTAATTGTCTTTGAGATGTTTTATTGTACAAATCCGACAGCTTTCACAAAACCAACCAACTAGGTCTGCCAACATCCTGGGGCATCACTAAATTATTTTGGATAACACATCCAGTCCTTGGCATGGTAACTCCAACTATTCTCTTGCCTAAGACAGTGAAATCTCTGGAGTGTCTCAGCCATACACAGTTGGAGAGCAAACTGAATGGATTACAAATAGCTTGGCAGCCAGATGACTAAAACTTTTTTCTTTTTTTTTTAGCTTTGCATAGATTGGGGAAGGGAAAGACCATCTGTCAGATGGAGGGGATTCCCCCTACTTCCTGTCCCGGTGACACCAAGAAATGAGGAAGTGGGTTGTTCTGGGCCCAGACAGCAATAAAACCTGATAGTACCTGGGATGGTACCCTCTGAACCAGTTTCCGGATACTTATATGCAGTGTTGGTCATCTTACTTTAAAAAAGTAATTTGTTAAGTTACAAATTACTTCTCCCAAAAAGTAATTGCGTTAGTAACTCGGTTACTACATTGGAAAAGTAATTAGTTAGTTACTCAGAAAAGTAACTGTGACAGGGGTGGCGGCAGTGGTACTTGAGGGGGTGGCAGCGGTGGTACTTGGGGGTGGTGGCAGTGGTGTACTTGGGTGGGTGGCAGTGGTGGTGTACTTGGGGGGGTGGCAGGCAGCGGTGGTACTTGGGGGGGGGTGGCAGTGGTGGTGGTGCCATCCTCTCCCACCACCACCACTGCCTCTTACTGATCCCATCCCCCACCACCACTGATCTCATCCCTACCCTATCCCCCCATCACCTCTGTTTTTAGAAGTGATAGTGGGTGGGTAGGTATGGGATCAGTAAGAAGCAGAGGTGGTAGAGGACTTGGAATGGATCGATTGCACTGCAATTCGAATCGTCAGACAGTTACATACTTAAATGCCTCCAGGGATGCCTTTCCTCATGGCGAGAGAGAAAGACCCTCCCCTTCACTCGATTGGTGTCAGCTGGTCAGCTGACTTCATTTTTCAGTGTCCGCCCCGCCTCCCTACATTCTCTCTCTCTCTGGATAGGCGGGGCGGGATGGGGCGGTCCAGACAGTCTTTCTGAGTCTCAGCCTCTTCTCAGTTTAGCGGGCAAAAGCCCCTCTCCCCGCGGCGGAACGAACGGCCAGGCAGCGCGGCCACAGCAGGCCTCCTGGGCGGTAGATGTAATTGAGGTAATGCCGCCCAAGTAATGGGAACTGCGTTACCATGAGGGAAAGAGTAATCAGTTAGATTACTCGTTACCCTCTAAAGTAACTGCGTTAAGTAACTCTGTTTATTTTAACTGAGTTACTTACATCACTGCTTATATGTGAGACTTATCTCTTTGTAAGGTATGGCCGTCTGTTCAAGTATATCTGCCCTAAGAATAATGTAAGAGCATTCTTTTTTTGTTCTTCTTCTTGTATATATCCACCTGCATTATGGTTATTTCTAGTTGACAAAAATCTATTTTTAAATGTACAGTGGTATATCACCATTTTAAAACCTATGTGTTCTATTTTCAGACAGTGAGGTCCGTTCTCTTTATTTGCTATCTGTAGAACCTTGACTGTATCTTGAAGAACCCTAAAGGTGAAACGCTAGATACACAAAGGCTCACTGCACATTATATGTCAATATACATTATTTTAAATTTTTCTGTACTGTTCTATTCATGTTGTGTTTTTTTCAATAAATAGTGTTTATTTTCATACCTCTTTGTTGTTTCCTATGCCTTCAAAGTCCGACCTAGGTTTACTGTTATAGTACACCTTTTTTTTGTTTATTCCCTCAATTTACGGATGTGGGTTTGCTTCTTTTCTGTTCATTATTGACATAAAAATCCACACAGATGAAAATGCTGAACATTTTTTTGCCATCAAATGCAATAAGGTACGAGCATATCAAGCCAAAGGCAGATACATATTTTATATATAAAAGCTTTTACTGGAACTCAATCTAGAAAGTCCAGGTCCTGGTGCTACTAGCTAGATGAACAACAAGCTTAAATTAACCCCTCACTTCTGTTTGTATGGAATGAGCAGTGCAAGTTACAGTGCCTTGAAAAAGTATTCATACCCCTTGACATTCTCACATTTTGTCATGTTACAACCAAAAACATAAATGTATTTTATTGGGATTTTATGTGATAGACCAACATGAAGTGGCACATAATTGTGACATGGAAGGAAAATGATAAATGGTTTTCAACATTTTTTACAAATAAATATCTGAAAAATATGGCGTGCATTTGTATTCAGCCCCCCCCCCCCCCCCCCCCCCCGAGTCAATACTTTGTAGAACCACCTTTCGCTGCAATTACAGCTGCAAGTCTTTTTGGGGATGTCCCTACCAGCTTTGTACATCTAGAGAGTGACATTATTGCCCATTCTTCTTCACAAAATAGCTCAAGTTCTGTCAGATTGAATGGAGAGTGTCTGTGAACAGCAATTTTCAAGTCTTGCCATAGATTCTCAATTGGATTTATCTGGACTTTGACTGGGCCATTCTAACACATATTTATGCTTTGATCTAAACCATTCTATTGTAGCTCTGGCTGTATGTTTAGGGTTGTTGTCCTGCTGGAAGGTGAACCTCTGCAGCAGTCTCAAGTCGTGTGCAGCCTCTAACAGGTTTTCTTCTAAGATTGGCATGTGTTTCACGGTGGGGATGGTGTGTTCAGGGTAATGTGCAGTGTTTCTTTTCCGCCATACATAGCATTTTGCTTTTAGGTCAAAAAGTTCAATTTTGGTCTCATCGACCAGACCATCTTCGTCCATATGTTTGCTGTGTCCTCCACTTCTCGCAGAGTGCAAATGGGCCTTTTTAATGTCTTTCTTTCAACAGTGGCTTTTTTATTGCCACTCTTCCATAAAGGCCAGATTTGTGGAGTGCGCGACTAAAAGATGTTCTGTGAAAATATTCTCCCACCTGAGCTGTGAATCTCTGCAGCTACTCCATAGTTACTTTGGGCCTCTTGGCTGCTTCTCTGATTAATGCTCTCCTTGCCCGGCCTGCCAGTTTAGGTGGACGGCCATGTCTTGGAAGGGTTGCAGTTGAGCCATACTCTTTCCATTTTCGGATGATGGATTGAAAAGCGCTCTGTGAGATGTCCAAAGCTTGGGATATTTTTTTATACCCTAACCCTGCTTTAAACTTCTCCACAACTTTTTTCCTTGACCTGTCTGGTGTGCTCCATGGCCTTCATAATGCTGTTTGTTCACTAAGGTTCTCTAAGAAAGGGCTTCACAGAACAGCTGTATTTATACTCAGAAAAAAATTTGAAAACCATTTATCATTTTCCTTTCACTTCACAGTTATGTACCTCTTTGTGTTGGTCTATCACATAAAATACCAATAAAATACATTTACATTTGTGGTTGTAACATGACAAAATGTGGAAAATTTCAAGGGGTATAAATACTTTTTCAAGGCACTGTATTAGCGGTCATGTGCACTGCTCTATGCACACTTCACATTATATAGTCTATTGTCCATCTCAGAAGAAAGCAATAGAGGGTGGCTACGTTCCCATATACAATGGAATCATGGAGAACCAAAGTAATCACCCTCTAAAGGGAAGCATTTTTAGAAGGCTAACAGCAATAGAATGTGCTTTTTGAGTTAAGTATATGTACTTTAATATTTAAAAAGAAAAAAAAACAGTTTAGTGTCATTTTAAGTACTTTCCACACTCTATAGGATCACCCGAAGAGGGTCGTGACACTGTTCCTTGCATGTCCATGAGTTAACTACATAGTTTTCCCATTGCACCAAACCCTACTGGTTCTCAACCACACATTGGCATTTCCAGGTGTAAACACTAGTCTGTCTCATAGGTAAGTGCACTGCATGGTTGATTTACTAAAATTGGAGAGTGCAAAATATTGTGCAGTTGTGCATAGTAACCAATCAGCTAATAACTTCAGCTTGTTCAAATTAGCTTTAAGGATAGAACCTGGAAGCTGTTTGGTTTCTATGCACAGCTGCACCAGATTGTCCACTCCAGTTTTAGTAAATCAACCCTTGAGTCCAACTAATACCCAATCTCTACACACAGCCACATACAATCCTCCTTCATTGGCCCATTTACTGTCTGTTATTTGCATCTCTACACCCTCTCATGTCTGTTCCTTGGCTCCTAAATGTATCCCAATCCCATAAACACCATCCCACAAGGTTGAATTCTCACAAGGGAATGTCACAGGGAACCTGTTACCCCTTGTTATATTAGCAGGCTTGTTTCTTCTGTCTCTTGGGAGATACCCTCATATAGGGGTTTTAAATAGTTTCATATTTAAAGTTACTAGATGATCAAAAATATGCCACTAGTGGATAGTTAATACTCCCCTTTCTCGGTGTCCTAGTCCCTAATCTGTGTTGTACTGAAGAGAAACCACAACTTTAACAATCTTCAAGAAACCATGTGCTGTGATTTCTCCTGCCATCCCCTACATTAGTTACAGGGCTGCCAAAAATGGCCTCTTTCTTTCTCCTCCCAGGTTTCTTCACCAGTATTAAAAGATCCCATGAAAGCAGCTAACTCTGTTAATGACATATGTCAAACACAAGGCCCATAGGCTAAATCCAGACTGCCAGGCCAGGTCATCAGGCCCTCCAACCCAGTTTTTCAGCTGGAATGTGGCGGAAGATCATACTGCCACCTCCAACTCTCACCCTTTTCTCCCCCTCCCCGCTGTTACTTGTAAACACAGAAGCCCTCTGTGTTTGCAAGGGACAGTTTTGTTTTCAGCGGTTTCCAAATATAACAAATCCCTCATGGCAGGGCACGGCAAGGACAGCTTTCCAGATTGTGAGAGCCAGAACAATTTCCCTGCAAGGTGAGGCAGAGCCACCTACACAGGGAGGTATAACAGAGCCAAATACATGGGTAGAAGAGAGAGCCACCTAGACAGGGTGGTACTAGAGCCATCTACAAAGGGAGCTACTAGAGCAAGGCAAGGTGGGTGGGTGGAGGTTGGTGTTGCACACTGTGCATAGTACACCACTAAACCCTGCACTCTGTACACAGCACACCCCTAAATCCTGCACTCTATATGTAGTACTCCCCTGAATTCTGCACTCTGTACATAACATACTCCTGAACTCTGAACTTCTTTGCACAGAGCATTCCTAAACTCTACACTCTGTACTTAATGCATTCCTAGACCCTGCGCGTTGCGTATCCCAAATACAACCGACTCTTTAAGGGCAACCACACTGCTAATGCAGCCTGAAATGAAATTGAGTTTGATGCCCTTGCTGTAAGGTATAAGTACAGCAGTAGCATAATGATGCCTGATTAGGCCAGTTTCGTGTGAACAAATAGCTTCCTATTATTGCCAAACTGACTTTTCCAATTCTTTACACCCTTTACATGGATACAGTACATTTGTGGGATGGTGTATTATATCAGAGATACCTAGGGTCAGCCATCAGTGAGCGTTAGCTACCCCCAGGTACATGCAGTTAAAATGCAGTGGAAATATGAATGATTTACCTAGGAGGTTGATTCAGTATGGCAGTGCAAAGTACAATCAGGTTGCACAAAGAGTCAGTGGAGCCACACCTATGTATCTGTGAAAAAAATAATGCCACAAAATTATGGTATTGAAAACAGGTGAACATTTGCAAATCAGACTAAAGATGTAAAATACAAACAGATGTAAAAAATGTGCAAATATATATTCTCTCAAAAATGATGTTTCCACATCATGATGTAATGGATCTACATCTCTGGAAGACATGATTGACGTTTGATTTACATCTTGGGAGTTTATTATTTTTTCAATAAAGATATTTTTTCACATTGTAGTTGTTTTAATTTAATTCTCCAATTAATGAATTACAAGGAGAACCCCATACTTATCAAATGAAAAAAGGGGTATGGATATCTGGGATCCTACCTTCTAAAGGGGGTTTCCAGATTCTGATAAGTCCCCTCCATAGAAGCCCACATCCCTTTTTGTGAGAATGTCGGGGGGGGGGGGGGGCGAGGTCCCTGTCCTCTCAACATGGGAACAAGGTGCCTTGCAAGGGGGGAGGCTTTAATAACACCCTTTGTAAAGTACCAACCTGATATTGAAGGCATGTGGTCTCCTACAGTATGGTTTAGGAGCAGGGGGGCTACATTCTCCCTTCCTGGCAAGCCAAGCTGCATGTCTGGATAAGGGCATTTTCTAAAAACAATTTTTGTCATGTAAAGGGCTGACATACTATTTAAAAAATATTGTTAGCATCCCTTAAAAATGCATAAAAAAACCCTGTCCAGGTAAAAAAGAAAAAAAAGTAGCTGTCCAGGAAACAATGGGGGAAACTGTGTGCCACCACATACCAGGCCACATGACTTCAGAATTGCAAAGCACCTTGTCCCATTGCTGAGAGGATGGGGACATCATCCCTACAACCTGTCCCTAAAAGTGATGTGAAGGTCAGCAGGGGGAGGGGGACTTATCAGAATCCCCAGATACTATTGCATATGAATGAGTACAGGGTAAATAGTTCTCCATGTTACTCATTATCCACGTGCCGCCCGCCCACCATCAAATGACGGCTGGGCGCGCGCGGTTCTCGTTCTGGGTGGACGTCATATGATGGCCCTCCAGAATGAACACTCTTGCGTGCCCATGGGGGCGTGCATCGCGGCGATTGGTGGTATGCCACCAGGGATTGCCACCACACTGGACCACCAGGTATGCCACCCTAGACCACCAGGGAAATGACAATCAAGGCCCAGGCAGCTGCCAATCAGTGCCCATCCCCAATGCCTGCCAGTGCCACATATCAGTGCCCATCAATGCCACGTATCAGTGCCCATCACTGCTGCCTATCAGTGCCCAGAAGTGCTACCTATCAGTGCCACCTATAAGTACCCATCGGTGCAGCCTTTCAGTGCCAATCAGTGTCGCCTATCAGTGCCCACCAGTGCCCACCATGAGTGCCCATCATTGCCACCTATCAATGCCCATCAGTGCTGCATATCAGTGCCACCCATCAGTGCCGCCTACCAGTGCCCATCAGTGCCACCTCATTGGTGCCACCTCATCGTGCCACCTTATCAGTGCCCATCAGTGAACGAGAAAATGTACTTATTTACAAAATTTTATAACAGAAACAAACAAAAAACTTTATTTTTTTTTCCAAATTTTAGGCCTTTTTTTTATTTGTTTAACAAAAAAATTAAAAACGCAGAGGTGATAAAATACCACCAAAAGATAGCTCTATTTGTGGGAACAAAGTGATAAAAATTCTGTTTGAGTAAAGTGTAGCATGGCCGCGCAATTGTCATTTAAACAGCGAAGATTGGCTTGGGCAGGAAGTGGGTGTAAGTGGCCAGTATTGAAGTAGTATACAAAAATCTGAAAACATAAAAATAAAAACACACAACAAAACCATGACAGAAGTTCTTTATTAAAAGATAACCAAACCCAGAAGAACAAAAAAAAAATATGTTGCAGCTTACCAAACATATATAATGTTTGGGGGTTCTAAGTAAATTTTTAGAAAAAAAAAATGTAGATTTTTACATGTAGGACAGTGTCAGAATTGACCCGGTTAGTAAATGTACTTTTGATGTTGCCCTTCAAATTAATTAAACAATAGCTGGAAAGTGACAAACATATAAAGAAAAAAAAAACAATATTAACTAGACTAGACATGACTCTCAATACCACAAAATTATAACATAAACCTCTACCAAATCACATGTGAAATGTCCGTAGTGATCAAAACATGAAGATCAAAGGTAGTACAATATAAACAAAAAAAGTAAACAATCTTGTAGTGAAAAGATGAATCCCATGAGGTTATATTAATATCACCCATGAAGGAACAGAATTTTAGAAAACTCCACCATCACTATGTGGTCCACCATCAATGTGTAAAGCCAGCATGCTTACCAGAAAGTGTGGACTCATATACTGCAAGAACAACCGTTTCCAGCACTTTCACATGGTTGTTATGAATATTCACTTGGCCCAAAATTAGGTGGAAGAAATCAACCCTCAGAAGATAGGCTCCCAACACATGGCTAACCACATCAGGCAAATTGTCAGCTCACAGATACATGTAGAGGAAACAGCAAGCATCCGCACATAGTGTAAAACGGTTTCAAATAATTAATTTAAAGTTGATTGACAGCAGTGGGAGCCAATGGCTGCGCTGCTATCAATATATCCAATCAAGAGCTGGGAACCTGTGGAGAGAGGGACGGTGGGGACGCGCCGACTGAAATTCGGGGGGCTCAGGTAAGTAAAACGGGGGGGGGGGGGGGGGCTAGGTGGCCAGAGGTGCAAGGTGTTTATTCACCTTAATCGGAAGCATTAAGGTGAAAAAAACACGAGCCTTTACAACCCCTTTAAAAGATAGATGTGCACTTACATAGATCCACTTGTAGATATCGCTAAGCGAACAGACACCAAATCCATGGATAGTGAAAATTATTGCAATGACGTCACAAGCACCACCGAGATCGGAGCCGACGGTAGCGGCGAAAACTATCCAATCCCCCGGAGCGATGAGCAGGAAGTCGAGTTTACACATGTTTCTCCTTCTTGCCAATCAGGAAGCAGGTCATGAGACCCGTTCCCGATTGGCAAAAACGTCAGGCAATCCTATTGTACACCTAGGAGGAGAAAGAGCGAGGAGGAGGAGAGAGAAGAGCATGGCCAGAGAAGATCGACCAACCCACCAGCCGCCACTGTGACATGAATGCCATTCAGCACTCCCCGGCTCGGACAGGGGAGGGAGGAGGAGGGGAGATTGGATTCATCCCGGGCAGGTAAGACGGCCATCCATCTGGGGGGTGTTAACCGCATCCATTTGCCCACATTCATAATTATCGAGCCCCAGCTGCCACATGTCCCTGTGACAAACCCAACTGGGACATGGGCTTCTGGAGGGGACTAGGGCTTGCCTTCTACCCACTGATTATGGCCCAGGGAGGAGACTGGGGATTTTGTCTGCTCCTCCTCATCAAAGCATGGAAAAGAGCTCAGTTCAGCCCCTGATCCCATGGAGGAGCAGATCATTCTCTAGAGCGAGGCTTGGATTAATTATCTGAATAAAGACAATAAAGCTTCCCTTCTGGAGTGGATGGAAAGGTTTAATATTAATCTTATACGGGTTAATGGTCAGAGGAATTATGGTGGCCCTTCTGCAGACTGGGTTGGAAAAGCTCCTCCACTTGGGACAGAAATATTTATCAACAATCTTCATTAAGAAATCTATGAAGATAAATTAATTCCACTTTTTTTGACCGCTGGAGCATTGTATGAGTTCTGTCTTTTGGTGACTTGTCTAGTGGACAGGTTACACAAGTGAAAGCTGGTTAATGAGATTTGGAAAGCCCTGGGTCTTCTTTCTGGGGAACTGGTGGCGAACTGCCTGGGTCGGCACTGACCTGAGTCACCTAGGCTTGTCTAGGTGACTAGTTGGTAATTAGCTTACTGTTTAATTAGATCACTGTTAATTGTTAGCTGGTACATTAGATGTACTGTTATGCCCCGTACACACGGTCGGATTTTCCGACGGAAAATGTCCTATCGGACAATGTTGTCGGAAATTCCGACCGTGTGTAGGCTCCATCAGACTTTTTCCGTCGGATTTCCAACGGACAAAGTTTTATCTCCTGCTCTCAAATTTTCCGACAACAAAGTCCTATCGGACTTTTTCCGATCGTGTGTAGCGAATTCCGACGGACAAAGTGCCACGCGTGCTCAGATCACATTACAAGACCAAAGCTATTGGCTACTAGCCTCTACGTAGTCCCGTCGTAGGCAACAAACGTCACCACGTTCAGAATGATCGGATTTTCCGCCAACTTTGTCCAACCGTGTGTATGCAACACCAGTGTCGGACAAAGTCCGTCACTGGTGTGTACGGGGCATTAGATGTACTGATGATATTACTGTTTAAAGTTTGCATTGTTTACAATAATGTGATGAAGCTCTTATCTGAATTTGTGTGATATAAATTCTGGGTGAATTTACAATAAAGTTAGCTCCAGTTTGCACCTAAGCTAGTGTTGTCTAGTTTTTGGTTGCGATTTTCAGCTATAATACCTGGTTCCTGGTTCCAGAGTGGAGAAAGCTGTATCGTGAAGGAAGCACCCTGGCAGGGTGCCAGGCAGTCCGTCACAGTCCTTATGTGTGTATTTCAACTGTGTATTTAGCCGCTTCCTTGGGGTTCAGCTTTGAAAATGACTTCAAACATTAAATGTATACTCATTTAATATACATAATACTTTCCTTTTAATGGGCAGAAAATGTGATAAAATTCACCATATTTATTGTATTGTATTGATGTGAACATTTAATTCATCTAAGTTGGTACAAACAATATTACTACCTTGAAAACAAAGCACACACTGTGACTAATAACTACAAAAAACAACAAAAAAGGTCACCTATACTCTGGATAAAAGAAGCCTAACAAAAGATGTAAACATGGCACAAATGTTCATAAAATATTGTATTTGCTTATTATTAGTGTCCTACATTTACCATTTTTTTTTTTTAATCTACGCTTCCTTTCATACCCATCTTTTTCACACTAAAAGGGATCTACAAAGAACATGGTCAGTAGCAGAAAACAAGTTATTATTAGGATGCTATCACCATGGCAACCTTTTATGATGCTAAGACCTTCAGAATTTTGCCGATTGATCCTAACGTATGCCTTCTTTTTCAGGCAAAATAGTTTTGCTACATTCTTATGATTGTCCAGCGTTTTAACCACTTCAGCCCTGGAAGATTAGGCTGCTCAATGATCAGAGCACTTTTTACAATTTAGCACTGCGCTGCTTTAACTGGTAATTGCACGGTCATGCAATGCTGTACCAAAACAAAATTTGCGTCCTTTTTTTCCTACAAATAGAGCTTTCTTTTGATTGTATTTTATTGCCTCTGCAATTTTTTTTTTTAGCGATATAAATGGAAAAAGACAGAAAATTTCGAAATAAAATGATATTTTCTACTTTTTGTTAGAAGAAAAATCCAATAAACTCAATTTTAGTCAAACATTTAGGCCAAAATGTATTCAGCCACATATCTTTGAAAAGAAAAATGTCAATAAGCGTACATTTTCTGGAATTTACGCAGCTTTTAGTTTATGACTGCCTATCTCATATCTTGAGGTGCTAAAATGGCAGGGCAGCACAACCCCCCCCCCCAAATGACCCCATTTTGGAAAGTAGACACCCCAAGAAAATTGTGGAGCGGCATGTTGAGCCCATTGAATATTTTATTTTTTTGTCACGAGTGATTGCAAAAAAAAATTAATTAAAATGAATTACACAAATTTGTCACTAAATGATATACTGCTCACATGTACCAGGGTTATATTTGGAATTACACCACAAAATACATTCTGCTGCTTCTCCTGAGTATGGGGATACCACATGTGTGAGACTTTTTGGGAGCCTAGCCGCGTACAGGACCCCGAAAACCAAGCACCGCCTTCAGGATTTTCTAAGGGCGTAAATTTTTGATTTTACTCCTCACTACCTATCACAGTTCCGAAGGCCATAAAATGCTAAGATAGATATTTTATATTTTGCCATAAGTCGTGGGAAAGTTACAAACGTTTTTTTTTTCTGCACAAAGTTGTCACTAAATCATATATTGCTCAAACATGCCATGGGCATATGTGGAATTACACACCCCAAAATACATTCTGCTGCTTCTCCTGAGATACCAGATCTATGAGACTTTTTGGGAGCCTAACCATGTACAGGACCCCGAAAACCAATCACCGCCTTCAGAATTTCTAAGGGCGTACATTTTTGATTTCACTCCTCACTGCCTATCACAGTACACAGTTTCGGAGGCCATGAAATGCCCAGATAGCACAAAACCCCCTCCCCCCAAATTTTGGAAAGTAGACACCCCAAGCTATTTGCTGAGAGGCATGTTCAGTCCATGGAATATTTTATATTTTGCCACAAGTTGCGGGAAATTTTTTATTTTTTTTGCACAAAGTTGTCACTAAATGATATATTGCTCAAACATGCCATGGGCATATGTGGAATTACACCCCAAAATACATTCTGCTGCTTCTCGTGAGTACGGGGATACCACATGTGTGGGACTATTTGGGACAGTGTAAAAAATAAAGCAAATATACCGCGCTGTCTGCAAACAATGTAAGAAAGCAGCTAGCACAGCAATAGATCAATTGCAAAGAATAAAATCATGTGGAAGATAAGTGCAGCGCTCAAAATTAATCTCAAAGTGAACTCCGGGCAGAAGACCAACTCCAACAGTGGACCTCAATAGGGTAGATATTAGATGGAAAACCGCATGGATGGTTTCTCCAATGGGATACATTTATGAAAAGGAAGAAGAAGTAGGCACATAGTGTAATTCCGTTTAAATCTGAAGTAATTTATTGATAAAAAAGGAGGAAATACACTCACATTTTAGTTGATAAAAAGTGCTTAGAATAAAATAGAGACTTAAGCAAAGCGTTCTGACGTGTTTTGTCTCACAAGACATCATCTGGGGTACTCATCTGCTGTAGGCAATGTACTTATATAGTAAAAGGTACCTGGGTAATGAGCCGCAGCCTCATGGTGTCAAATGTGTGGATTAACATCCACTTACGGAAACAAACAAAATGGCAACACCACATGCGCTCCAAGCCTCGTTCTGAAGAGGCCGGAACCGGAAATGACATCACTTCTGGGAACAGGCACAATGGCGCTGCCACATGCTCTCCAAGCCTCAATGTGAAGAGGCTGGGAACGAAAACAGCGCAACTAGTCAAAACGGAACCATATGTTAAACAGGGAATAAAATAGCTGGTGACATGAACTGCAAAACCGTATGTGACTTCACCACAAAGATCACAACCATGTGCAGGACAAGCCTAATTTCTGAGGACCTGGAATGACATTGGCACAGATATAATGCCAATCACGTCTCTCAAAAAATAAATGCATAAACAAGGGAGATATATAAATAAAAATTACAAATTAATAAACAAGAGGGTGATCTGACAAGACCCAAAAATAAACAAAAAAACTCCACCGTCTAAGATCAGACAAAATCCTTATCCGGTTTTGCAGTTCAAAACTGATTGATCGGTGGGTATGCCCACCATTAGTATACCGCTCTTCATCCACCCACTTCTAATGATGGGCATACATGCACCATTTTTTTTTTAACTGTGGTGGTAAAATCACCTCCAACAGTGCTATAGTCGCTGATTTACATATCGTGGGCGTAAACGCTGTTGCTGTCAAGATAAATAAACCCATGCTGCAGCTGAATGGCGTACCTGCTAAGCAAATGATGATTAACAATAAAACAAAGTAACATTACAGTATAACAGTAAGACTTACCATATCTGCAAAGCAAATACAGTAAAACATAGTAAAAATAAAACATTGCAATATGTGCCTAAAAAATATATGCCGAAGCTAGGGGGCAATCCGCCCTAATGTTAGGAGCAAATCGCTCCTCCACCCCTCCCCCCGTGCTTTGGCATATATGCTCTTTTTTTTAACTGTGGTGGTGAAATCACGGAGTCACGGCTTTATGGCCATCACATCTTTCGAGACTGTGTAGTGCTGTACCCTACGCTAATACTCAAATAGTGTGTGGTAGCATTTGAAACAGTCACCGATGGTCAGGACAAGAGGGACAAGAGGGACAATAAAAGCACATGTCTAAATCCGCGTTTTCTGCAGACACGACATCTTCTTTGGGGTGTTCTTTGGGTAGGGGTACTAGGGAGGACATGAAGAAGGTTGTGTTCGTAGACACAGAGGGGTTTCTCCATAACACCAGTCGCCGTAGAAATTTGGACGTATCTGCGTGAAGGGAGGACAGAACGAAAGCATTCCGTAAATCCCCCCACTTCACTGCTAACAAATTATTACACTTCAAGCAGGCTCTCTTCCCCTCCCCCCGTCTAAGTTGGGATTCTACAAGCCTTTGGGGGAAGCCCCGGCGATTAGATCGCACAGTGCCACATGCGCCAATTCCATAATCAAAAAGGTCACAGAACCCTACCTGAGAAACCCTGGTCTAAAGGATCAGAAGAGAGTTGTCCAGCATTTCAGGTGGCTCAGCAAGAAGAGTTACTGCCAGACTCAGCAGAGGTCCTGGGTTCAGATCCAATCCCTGACATTTAGGATTTAATGCTTCCTTAAGCCTTACTGGGGGAATTCATCTCAATTCCTGTCACCTGGACAGGAAGTGAAGACAAATCTCTAACAGTCCTGCAGACAGCAATTATAAGCAAATGGGGCTCTAGTGTTCCCCTCCACTATTGAAAAAGGGTTATTTTTACTGCACATAACTGCCCATCTTGGAGATTTCCCCTCACTTAGGCTGGGTTCACATATGTGTGGCTGCAGGTTTGTGCCTGGGGTCTGGTGCTAGTCTGTTTACCGATTCAGGTCCAAATTTTTGCCTGAATTTGCACCTGAACCGGACCCAAACATGCAGAGAAGCCTTTTGCAATCCGCTCCACCGCAGCCCCGAACCCAAATAAAGAATAGTTAAATAACATGACATTTTCACATCATTCTTTCCAAACAGAAAGTAATACATAAGAGTAAGACATTCACATCGGCATACAATCACAAAACATTTACAGCTGTTGGAGAAATAAATTGTTCATGAGTACACTCAATGAGCCGTTCTGTAGGCTCCAAGGATTGTGGTTCTAGGCAGTCAGGGTGGCTAATCACCATGTGTTAGAACAGGGAACTCTGTAGAAAAGATAAATAAAAAGAAAGTCTTTCTTCCATATGGTTGTGGAAGACGAATTGAAAGATATAAGGACCAGTAAAGTGGTGGGGATGGGAAGTGAGGGGTAGTGAAGGGCAGGTGGGGATGAAACATGAGGCGTTCCCACCAGGGCACCACAGTACACACACACACATATATATATATATACTCTATACAGTGTCTATAATATAATTGAGAGAGGTGCTAATGTAAAAGGTGCTGGAGTCAACCAGCAGGTATAAAATCAATTCAGTTACACATTTCTGATGTCTATTGTAAAGGACAGTAAGTTCCTCCATCCTCATTATTTGATATAATTCTGCAAACCATTCACTGAGTGAAGTCTTAGACCTCCAGTATCTGGGGATAAGTGCCAGAGCAGCTAGTAGGAAGAAACATAAAATGGGCAATGATCAAAGAGCCCAATATTATAGTTAGGAGAACATTCTCTGGGGTTACCAATAAGGACAAACCTGTTGCTTGATTATAGATTTGGAAGACAAAAGAAACAACAATAGAAAAGTGCCTTTACAAAGGGTCAGATTGAAGAATAAAATGTGTACACAACCCTATTTCATTTTATTTACACTAAAATCTGTAAACCCTAGGTTAACCCTTGTTATTTTAATAACCCCTTTAATCCCTTCCCTTAGCTGTTTTTCTTTTTTTTGTATATAAATGTTTTAAATGTGTTATTTTTGTAAATCCATTAAAGTAGTATTAAACACTTAGCATTTTTTAGCTCAACACATTGATCACAATAAAATAAATATCCCCTAGTAAACTATTTGTTAAAATTCTTACCCCAGCACTTACAGTTTACAACTTTTAGCCCTAGTTCACACTGATATAATGCCGGAAACGCACAAGATTTGCTGCGTTTCCCTGCATCGCACTGCAAAGCATGTGCATGGTGTCCATGCGATCTGCTGCGGGTGTAAATGTTAAATTAATGACACCCCAAATCAGATCGAAAAATGCAGTGCGATTATGATAATTGTCTTCCAGACTGCGAGCACCGTGCTGTCAGTATGCTCCTCGCCTACGTGTCAGAAAATCCCCCTGAAGAAGCCGCCTGATCCTGTGGCATAACGCTAGGAAAGGGGCTTACTGACATCACGATGCTCACAGTTCGGAGGAGAGTAACAAACATACATCGCTGAGTTGGTACAGTGTCTAGGATATTGCCATTTTTTGCATATATAAAACAAATTATGCAAAGATAAAAAACTCAGCATTAACAGTGCTAACAAATATCTAAAAATGTTCAGTGCAATAGAAAGGCATTCAGTGGGCTATAAACATTGCACACATAAAAAGTGAGCTAAGTAAAATCCCATGCAATAGTCCTTAAATCAGTGTAAGGTGCTGCATGTCAGAATTAAAAAAAAAAAGCAAACGTTCCTTTCCTGAATACCGTCACCAATCCCACCTAATGAGCACCCCTTTGGTGATGCACTCACCGCAATAAAGATAAAGATACGCCTGATATCTCCCCAAAGCTTCCAATGGAGATATTAGTTCTGGTGACCTGAGGGTCCCAAAAGAATTTGCCTAATTTGCAGGGATTTCCTCACACTTCTTGTTTAGCTATGGGACAGGAAGTGAAGTGAAATCTTCACAATGGGACACAGATGGCGGGAAAAAAATATATCTGACAGGGGTTATAACCTTCCCTTGCTCTATCCAAAATTTAAAAAAAAGTTTTGCTTATAGTTCTACTTTAAGCAATATTACACTATTAGATTGTATTTTATAATTATAAATTTCCCACACTGATAGAATTTATAGAGATGGAGTTGGAATGAAGGAAAAGAGATCCTATATGAAATACCTGGGCATCCCTATCTGGAGTTTTTTTCTATGACAGATCTGGAGATAACAGTGAAAATACGCATCTGACCTTTATAATTTGCTGTCCATCCCATTTAGTGAGTCAGCCCTTCTACATGTGGAGGTGGTGGATACAGTGACACAGTTGAAAGCATTTGATGTGGATTTCAGAATACATGCAATGCTGTGGATAATTTCTGTTAGAGATGATCCAATGATATTCTTTGTATGGTGAATAAAACACAGTTAGCTTGGCCATACATTATACAATTTTCTTATTCACTTTGCTTTAGATTTACCTTCAACTATGTAGTGAAGGGCCTGCCTTATTGCATACAAATTTAAAGTGTTGACCTCATATTATATGATTTTGGTAAATCTAAAGGAAAGTTGTACAAGAAAATCATATAATGTATGGCCTGCCTTAGGCTAGGTTCACACTATTGCGGTTTTCCAGACAGGCTCGAAGCAACAACAAAAATGTAATAAATAAGTGCAGGGCCTCATGATATGGAGGACAGGGTATACAAGGCAGTACAGGGTTAATAGTCTAGTATCATGGGGAGGTCACTTACCTTGATTGGTTTGTTTTTTGAGATGGGTTGCTGATGGGGGGATGCAAAGGGTAAATCCGACTGCGCAGCAGAGACCCCCTTTGGAACAAGGGACAAGCAGGAATCCCCGCCCTCCCGACCAGGTTTGTTTGTTTTGATGTTTTGTTTTGTTTAAAAAAATAAAAATAATTGTCGGTTGGGGTCTTTGGAGGCGTTAACATTCTTGGAACAGTTCATAGGGTGACCATCTAAGATATGGAGTCTTCTATTGGATACCAGTTAATGGTGGATTAACAGGGGAGTGGTAACAAGGAGGCATCTGTGGTGAAGTCTGTTTGTCCCTGAGCCTTTGTTGCGTGGCTGGAGATCGTTAAGTATTAACGCTGATACACAATCTGATTTTGGTCCTTTGGTGCCTCCCAAGACCGGCAACCTTTATATTACAGGTACTGGATTATGTATTGTTTCTGTTCTAAGAAATTGTTATGTTGTTCATTTGTTAATAAATGGCCAACCTGGCCAAATTTTCTCCAGATTGGTGTCATTCATTATTTGTTCATAGTTATACGTATGGAAGGTTTAGGGCAGAATTACAAATTGTGTATATAAATCTATGGTACCCTAATCATGTGTTTTCATGAACACAGCAGCCCATTCAAATGAATGTGGAAATGCAGGGAAAGTATCTCTGCACCTTTTCTAAAATCACAGCCACAGGGAAACAACATAATGCTATGCATTTCCCAGCACAGGAAATCACACTGAAATTTTCAGCGTGTAGTGGTGCCATTAAGCATTTATGGTGCACACACATGCGCATGTGCTAACAGCTGCGCGTGTTTGCTGAGGGTGCTGGAAAGCATGGGTGTAGCATAAGGGGTTGCAGGGGGTCACAATTGCAACCGTGCACCTATCTCCAGGGGGCCCCTGCAGCCTCCATGTCATATTATCATATCCTCCACAAAGTCTATCTCCGATCTGCCCTAGGGCCCCACAGCCAAGCTCCAGTACTGGGCTTTCACTTTGCCTTACACAGTCCACACCCTTCTGTTCTTATTAGCTGGGGAGAAGCTGCGAGCCATTTCCTGAATGAGGAGGAACACAGGGTGAGAACAGCCCCGGATGGTAAAGTGTCTGTGTTGTGTCACATGACTTTGCCCCCCCAGATCTAAGTTGCCCCACCCAAAGCCCCATGACCGCCCCTCCGCCCTGGATGCTATGCCCGGCTGCTGAGCTCCTTTCCCATTACAGCACTCTATACTGCTCCTGCTCCGCAGGGCTGCAGTCACATTCCTTTACAACACAGCCAGTCAGCCACAATCTGCACAGGGTTTATCTGCCTACTGCAAGTACACTGCCGTTCCGACCAGAGAATTTTACAGGTCAGAAAGGCAACATAAAAGCCAGATACACCTTGTGAAGGTTGACAGACTGTGTGTGAATGTGAAGTGTGGGGGGAGGATCTGTATCGTGCTGGGATGGGAAAGGTGTTCTGCCAAGTGACCTGCCAGGGGTACCTGTCCTCTGATGTAAGGGGGAACTCTGGAAACTCAAACTCTTTTTTTGTTTACAAACTATTTTTATTGGGTACAAAAAAGTGATATCATATGTCAAGAGAAATGCATTACGAGATTTACAAGTAAGGAAGAATATGTTAAAGTATGCAGTAGTTGATGTATGTACCTTGTTATAGCTGACTAACATGTTATATCCTTGAATACCATAAACAACTTATATTTTTCAATGATCTCCGATGCAAAGTATTATTATTTAAGGTTTAAGAAGTGTTTAGAATGATTGAACCAGGGGTCTCATTTTTTTTATCATATAAATGATTTGTATTATGTAAGGTGTGAAATATTTTTTCCATGAGATTAATATTGTTAATTCCATGGGGATTTCCAACGGTATGCTATCAGCCAGTGTATTGCAACACATTGTGTGGAAACTCAAACTCTTAAGCCACTTTGAGTATCTTGGCATGCGGTGGGTGTATATACATGCACGGTGGAAGTGGTGGGTGGTAGTAGGGAGGGGCCCAGGTCAACTTTTGCATCGTGCCCACAAGCTTCAAGCTACGCCTCTGCTGGAAAGCGTGTGATTTACATACTTTCACATACCTGCATAGATGTGAAGATTAGAATAGAGACTTTGCTACATTGTATTTAGTATTTGTATCCCATATTTAAACTACAGCACTGGTTGTGCATGTGGATATAATAGGTTTTACATTAACCACATGCCGACCGCGCTATAGTCGAAAGACGGCTACAGCGCGGTCGGGTTTCCCTGAGTGGACGTCCTACGGACGTCCTCCCAGAAAGTTGCTCCCGCGCGCCCCCTGGGGCGCGCACTCGGGAACATCCGTGACCGCCGTGTCCCGAGGACCCGGCGCATCACGGATCACGGTAAACAGCCGCTGATAGCGGCCGCTTACCACGTGATCGCTCCATCAAATGACGGAGCGATCACATGTACACAAACCGGCGTCACGTCATGTTTGTACCGATCGGTACAGAGAGGAGAGAAGCGAAGAGGGGGAGAGACGGGACCAGCGCTGTGGGCTGGATGTGTAGTGCCCACAGCGCTGGTCAATACACTGCCACCGCTGTGCAATGCTCTGCCATGCTCTGCCACCACTGTGCAATGCTCTGCAACCAACCACTGTGCAATGCTCTGCCACCACTGTGCAATGCTCTGCAACCAACCACTGTGCAATGCTCTGCCACCACTGTGCAATGCTCTGCAACCAACCAATGTGCAATGCTCTGCAACCAACCACTGTGCAATGCTCTGCCACCACTGTGCAATGCTCTGCAACCAACCACTGTGCAATGCTCTGCCACCACTGTGCAATGCTCTGCCACCACTGTGCAATGCTCTGCCACCACTGTGCCCACCACTGTGCAATGCTCTGCCACCACTGTGCAATGCTCTGCCACCACTGCAATGCTCTGCAACCACTGTGCAATACTCTACCAACACTGTGCAACTCTGCCAATACTTGCCAATACTCTGCCAATACTTGCCAATACTCTGCCAATACTCGCCAATACTCTGCCAATACTTGCCAATACGTGCCAATACTCTGCCAATACTCGCCAATACTCTGCCAATACTCTGCCAATACTCGCCAATACTCGCCAATACTCTGCAATAATTTTTAATAGAAACAAAGAATTTTTTTTTTTTTTTTTTTTACCGAATTTTCAGTATTTTTTGATTTATAGCGCAAAAAATGAAAAACCCAGCGGTGATTAAATACCACCAAAAGAAAGCTCTATTTGTGTGAAACAAAGGACACAAAATTCATTTGGGTACAGTGTTGCATGACGGAGTAATTGTCATTCAAAGTGTGAGAGCACCGAAAGCTGAAAATTGGTCTGGTTAGGAAGGGGGTTTAACTGCCCAGTGGTCAAGTGGTTAAACTTACCTGCCCTGTTAGAATTTATAACTTAACCCTGGTAAATTGTTCAGAAAGAGACTACTTTTCCCACCTCATTTGCTATTTAATTATTCAAATGAAAACTAAAAATATTATGTGTTGCTAATCTGAAGGTCCTTGTCCACCCATTTAATGATAGGTGGGAACTGGTGGGCAGAGTAAGTCTCTGGTCTATTATCTGCCCTGAACACTCTAATAACCCCCCTGCCATAATTCCAAATTCTGCTGACCTGGAAGTCTTTGATGTCCTCATGCATCTTTGGGCATTCTGTCTCCTTTTGTTTCATACAAAAATTAAAAAATCCAATAGGGAGAGCAGGAGCCCCTCATAATAGCCATAGCAAGCATGCAGAACTAGGAGTTTAGTCCAGATATCTTCCCAAAAGAGTCTGAGAGATAATAGAGACTGTCAGGTGGTTTAACTCTCCAGCATATATTACACAATGGAAAAGGTTTTGGGTGGAATGACTCTTTAAGGTTCCCAAAATCCACTAGGTTTGTTCTGCTTAAACTTTGATAAGAAATTAACTTTAATTTATAACTCAATAGATTTTTCTTGGGTATCTAACTAGCATCCAGTAAATTTACATTATATTCCAGAATAAGTGCTGTTGTTAGAGGGGGCCAGCTGCACATGCAATATGTGAGCCTATGAATCTGGTATGCCAGAGATGCAGAAATTATTGTTCGGAATAATCCATGTAAATCATGCACATCCTCTGAAATAAAGTCCTTACTTTGTGCTTCGCTTGATTCATTGAAGGCAACGGGTCTTCTAGAAGAGTCCGAGGCCTCAGTTTATTCCTCTAATGGAGGAATACATCACGATTAACCGACTAAGAGAAGGCAGACTAATGCTGAAATGGGGAAATTCCTTATATAATGCAAGAGTAATGTGGAAACATTTATAATCTGCAGCAGATATATTTTACTCTGAATATGTAGCATACATAATTTTCTGTATGGAATGTAAAACAGTTCAGTCCACTGCAAAAATAGTATAACTTAAAGCCATACTCAAATTTCTTTTAGTTTTTGATAGACCGATAAGCCAGGTACTGGGGAGATTTCCCTGACAACCTGTCCTGTTGACCATGCTGTCACCGTAGACGCAGCAGCAATAATAAAATGTACTTATTAGCATGGGGGAAGGCTATAATCTCTGTCTAAAAATAACATGAGACAAAATTAAAGAATCAAATAAATATAATTTCCATTTTACTATCCATAAAAACTAAAAAGTGCCACTGATGTGCTTGAATAATTAAATAACCCATGCGGTGCTCCACTCCAAATAAGCGATTCTATTGTACTCCAGACAGAGAAAGTGAAAGAGATTCTCAGCAAACCCCTTTGGACAGCACAAACTCACCAGAACATAGATGTATTGCTCTTAATCACATAAATAGAATCCCTCCACTCCTCTGGAGCCATCAAGCTCCACAGAACATGGTTGTAAAATACTCAGTTGCAGGTATTAATCCTCCAATACTCTGAACACACCAGTCTCCACTCATTGGATGAAGGGGAATTATAGAAAGGAATTAATTGCTTAAAATTTGCAAAAATATTTATAAAAAAATAAAACATAAGACACACACTCACATGGTTTTGGTGCTTTTATTCTGCTGGTACTAACATACACAGCTTAATAATGTAGAGGAATCACAGCCACTCTGCTTGTCATCTGAGTCGGCCTGTGTTCCACAGTACACTCACAAGATCCAAAACACCCGAAAATGATCTCACAGCCATTCAGGATCCACTCCAATGCATTTCGCCCAGTTGACTTCCTCAGGAGGTCTCATATGTTATTTTTAGATTCACTTATTTGATGTTATTGTCATTTACTTTTTTATTGGTGATGTTACCGTTGCCTTGGTATGTATTTTTCTAATTTTACACATCATTTTTGTGGTTAAGGTAGCAGATAAAAATGTGTTCACCTAACAACTATCACAATTTTTTTTTGGGCTTAGTGCTGCCTGTTTTAAAATAACTAGAATCTGTCTGATTTTATTATTGTAATGTCCCTGAAAAGGAATTCGTAGGAAATCTCCCCAATGGGGGCACAAAGAGCAAAGAAAATTTGACTAGAGGTACACTTTCGGGGTGCAAATGTTGTTTTTTGACTGGGCTAAAGAATTGGAGGGCTGTACGCAGGGAAGACAGGGAAAGGAAGGGCTGAGGGGCTATAGTTTGACACCCCCAGCCTTCCCATGTTTAGTGATAGTTTTGGTTACACTCTCGCTGTGTAAGGGTTGCTGTTAGAAAGTCAGGAGGCTTTAAGATCGTAATGTCTTTACATCTGCAAGAAATACCAAGAAAATACTTCCCTAGTAATGTCAGCCTGGAAGAAACTACTACTACATTGGGGTTCACTTCTGAATCTAGGCTAATTTGGAGAGTTTACACTGCTTGTGGTTCTTGTTAAAGAAAAACTCCATCTTTCCACAACCTTCACACAAGGCTGGCCCAAACAAACTATGTCCCTCACTAATCTGTGAGGCCACTAGATGTGCAGTATAAACTGTATGTAGCTGTGGCTTCATACAGCATACCGCACTGTGTTCCATGTGTGAGCTGAGACCTTTCTGTCTCATACCCAGAACACAGAAGAGTCTACTCCAGGGGCACTCAGCCACTCAAAGCAAGCAATGTATTCTATCAATGAATACAAAGCTTCCTCTGATTGGCTGAGCCAGAGGTTATGGCATAATCAGCACACCTCTCTGACTCAGCCAATCAAAGGAAGCTTTGTAATCATTGAAAGAGTACATTGCTTGCACTGAGTGGCTGAGCGGCACTTTGGTAGACTTCTGTGTCCAGGGTATGAGACAGGAAGTCTTGGCTAGCACCCGGAACACAGTGCGGTATGCTGTATGTACTGTAGCCTCAGCTACATACAGTTTATACCGCACATCCAGCGACCTCACAGGTTAGTGAGGGACATAGTTTGTCTGGGCCAGCTTGGTAAAGTGTGTGGAATGATTGAGGTTTTCTTTAAGGCAGCAAATTGTTATGTTACCCTTGCAAACTGGGTCTTAGGAAGTATGTATTTTGCACAAAGTGATATTTTGGATAGAATGAAAGACAGATTGGCATATGCTGGATCCTGGGCATTGTATAACTTTCTGCTTCTAATTCAGACATGCTATCATCAGGGCCATCTTAATAAATGGGCACACCTGGGCACTGCCCAGGGGTCCCAAGTGCATGGGGGGCCTATGATGAGGGCCAGAAAAAGGAGGGGCAGGCGCTGTTTTGGGGGTGGGGGTGCACTGGCAATTTGACTGCTCATGCCACTCTTCGACAGGAGTATCTGCAATGTCACTCCTATCAGAAGGAGCAGCGGCTGGAGCGAGGGTTCAGCTTTTATCTCCCTCCTTCAGGGGACAGAATAGAGCCGGCACTGAGACTGAGAACTCACCTCAGAGCAAGAGAGGAAGGGGATGTTGCCTTCATTGAAGTTGGGAACAGCATTTGTGATATGTAAGTACAAGGGGGAAGGGGAGGGACACAACTCCGATGAATGGGGACACCTGATGTAAAGGACACTGTGATGGGGACACCTGATGTATGGGTCAGTGTGATGGGGACACTGTGATGGGGACACCTGATGTATGGGGACACTGTGATGGGGGAACCTGATGTAAGGGAGCACTGTCATGGGAACACCTGATGTATAAGGGGGCACGGTCATGGGGATGTCGGGTCTATGTACAGTATATGGGCACGGTAATGGGGGAACCTGATGTATATGTGCACTGTGATAGGGGGACCTGATGTAAGGGGGCAATGTGATGGGGACACCTGATGAAGGCTGGTAGGGGCCCTAGTGCATTACTTTGCCCAGAGGCCCATGATGCTATTAAGATTGCACTGGCTATCACAGCCTCTTGCAGGACCAACTTCCTTTGTGACTGAAATCCAAGAGTCAGAAAACATGAAGTGTGTATCCCAATAAATCATGTCCTTTAGGAACACCCATCTTCCATCATGCACAGTATACTTTCCATGGTACACTTTCTTGTGTTATTTTTCATTTCCCACAAAAATCCCATTAAATGGCTAGTTGGTTGGGTTTCCCCCCAAAGGTTCTCAGTCCTTCCTGTCTGGTGGACTTTCAGTGACCTTGGTTGTGAGCAGAGGCCATAAGAAATGCAAACCGTATAACATCTGGCTAACATGCAAGAAATGTATGGGAGGAGATTTGCAAGTCAGTCACAGGAGTGATGGTCTACTAGAGGATCAAAATGTGTCCCTCTCCAGCAAATAAATAAAAGTTGCTCCTTGACGGTGGAGATCATGCTAGGCTGACTCAATCAGTCACTGTGTGTAAGTAGGTGAAGATGTTGGTGGGTAGGGAGGATTCCTTTCTAAAGTTTAGTGCCGGAATTGAAAGGAGGTGGTGGTGGGCCGTATCGGGGCCTGGGTTGCTGCCTCAGAATATGGCCTTATTGTCGATTCTGCATGCAATCTAGGAGAGTGGACGTAAAGGAGCGCCCGGTATCCAGTAAATGTGTGTTTGAAAAGACACTTTATTTAGGGTAGCAACAAATTAAATCAAGCCGTGTTTCGGGGGAACAGAGACTCCCCTTCTTCAGGGCAGTTCAAATAAACAAAAAAATACAAATAAATAAAAATCTGCTTTGGAATTAATTGATGTTTGCGAAATACTAGTATAGAAAAATAAAATATGTAGAGAGACCAATATTTTCAGTTGGAATCTTGATTTTCAAGCACCTGCCAACCACAGTTGCATATAAAAAAAAAAAGGAAGGAAAACAGTACTAGGCGTTCTGCCAAGAGGTCCGGTGTTGCAAAATCTTCATTTTAACAATAAATAATCAAGGGTTTAAAATGGCCATTTATGTTTCTTTCTTTTGCAACCACCTTCACTGCAGTGAAAACAGCCAGAAAGAGCTACTTTAAATGCCATAATTATAGTCAGCCAAGTGGTACATGTACTACGGTATATTACTTTGTATTTTGTTGTACACAAAGAACCCAATAAGAGTCCTTTCACATAGGCTGTGTCTGGTTTGTTCGGCAGGGGATAACAGGTCCCCGGCTGAATTGGAGCAAACCGGACAAATGTCACTTTTATGACATTCATGCTTTTCAGTTCCATTTCACACATCAGATCTCTCATGCTTAGGTCCATAAACATGGAAAAGGATTCAGCCTTATGGGCACCGCATGTAGATGATCTACTGCCAATTCATCCATTTAAGTCTGAAAAATGAAAAAGGATGCAGTCAACTTCTGTTATTTTTGCTGGGAGAAGAAATCTGGGAGGGAAGATTTGTGCTAAGCGGAGAAAGGGGGATGGAGTATTTGTTTTGGAGGATTTGGAGGGGGAAATTCAAGGGAGAGGATGTGTGCTGGGATGGAAAAGGGGGGGTGGTCCTGGGATGGGGAAGGGGGGGGTGGAGGTGGATTTGTGCTGGGAGGGGGGGAAGAGGATTTGTGGTGTGGGGTGGTTTTGGGGTTAGAATTGTATTAGAATTGTATTAGAAGGGATGGATTTGTGCCAGAAGGGAGGAGGTAATTTTTGTCGGCAGCAGCCAAAAGCCTAATACCTTTACATTGGAAAACCACTCACACTCCTACGGTCAAGGATTGGTTGGACAGAGTCCAATACATGTATAAAATTGAGGAACTCCTGGCAATGAAGAAAGAAAATAGCACTAGCTTTAACCTGCAATGGCAACCTTGGCTATTATTCACTCTATCCGCTGAATTTACCTCTATCTCCGCCTGACTGTTTTACTTACATATTATATGCTATGAATCTCCCCTAATATAACGACAGAGTTCAGGTCCCTCAACTAATAAAGACCCACATGCATACAGACCACCCCTCCCCCCCTCTTCCATTCATGTCCCCTCCCTTGCCACAACCTACCCCCCGTCCATTCACAACACACACTACATAAGCCTCAATCCATCCAAGTACAGATCTCTTTATTAAGAATATGCAAAATGTTTAACCATCCTATGTTATATGTGACAACGTGTCAATTTGTTGAACTTATGTATGCCACAATTTTCTTTCAATAAAAATCTTTGATTGTGAAAAAAAATAAAAATTTGTGTCGGCATGAGGAATTTGGGGAGGTAGAGGATTTGTGCTGGGAAGGGGGATTGAGGGGGAAGAAGGTTTGTTCTGGGAGTGGGGATGAGGAAAAGGAGGATTTGTGCTGGTGGGGGAGGGGTGGAGGAGAGGAGGATATGTGCTTGGAGGGGGATGGGGGGATTTGTGCTTTGAGGGAGGTTTTGGGGGGTGGACTAGAATTTGTTCTGATGGTGGAGAGGATTTGTGCTGGGAGCATTGGGGGGAGGGGCAAATATTTTTGATGAGAGGGGTGCAGCATATTAGTGCTGGATTTTTTTTTTGGTGGGGGGGGTGAGCTGAGGTGATTTTTTCTGAAAGGGTGGGTGAGAACATTGCTTGCAGATGGAAATGTTGCACTCTCCTGAACCATACACTTAACATTACACCCCCCTGACTTCTATACTCTTTTTGTTTCATACTGCTGAACCCTACTATGCATTACACACTCCTGCTACCTGCATTCTGTGCATTACATACTCCTGGACCCTCCTCTGTGTGTGTAATGCGCTCCTAAACTCGGCAATGAATGCAGCACTCTGTTTTTTACATTCTCCTGACCCTTACGCTCTGTGCATTGCACACGCCTGACCCACTGTTTACCACTGTGTGGTGCGCATGCTGCATTACTACTCTCCCTGGGGTACCAAAAGGTGCCTATATTTTCTTACAATCCAAGCAACCCCCCTGGCGCTGAGGAAAATTGGCCTATTCAGGTCATCGTAATTTAACCACACCCCTTTTTTGCCAATGTCTCCCTAAAGTATCCCTTGTTCTCAAATTGGGAGGGATGGTTAAACATATAAAAAATACATGTAGTGATTTTATCATCTGCAATGGGTGTTTAGTAATCGTCTGTAAACCAGGTCTGATTCATTTTATTAAAAGTCAGCTTCTCAGTATCAAATCCTCCCCCACCCACTGCGCTGAAGGCCCTCTTTGACATGACACATGCATCATTGCAGGCTGGTAACTTGAATGCATATTGAGTAACCAGAATATTGATCCAGTGTTTGGCGGACCCCTGGACCACGTATCTGTGGTCATGTGTACCCTGCCGCTGAAAAGTGGTCCAACAACACAGACACTTTACATTCCACGTGCTGGTGGAGAGCAGGAATGGCTGCCTAGGTAAAATAATGACAACTGGGTACCTGTCACTGTGGTGTAGCACAGGCCATAGGCTTGTTTCCATGAGCTAGAATGGAAGCAGTTTTGGCAAGCTACCATTAAGGTGTTAAGCATTGAGATTTAATGGGAACATAAATCTCAATGCAGCTGCAGAAGAGGCATCTCCATTGGATAGAGGGCAGATGGGCTGGAGGGAGCCCACCTCTCCTCAAAGGTACATGGGCACACTGAACACCTAGCACATAGCACTATGGCTGCAAAGGTGTCAGTGCGTTGCCTGACCAATATATCTACAGTACAAAAAGTTAGCCACTGCCCCCACCTTTAACTGGCCTTTGCAGCAAGAAGCATTGGAGGGCAATGTATGTCAAATAAAGACCAAAGAAAAAATCAAGAAAAATTCCAAGTTCTACTTACCCACCAGCCTGCATCACTCCCGAGCTAGGCTGTGTGTGTCCATAGACATACACAGTGCTGCTCGGCCACAGCAAAGTCTGTGAGACCAGGAAAAGAGTCAGAGAAGACCTGCAGCTAGGAATAGAGCTGGATCGATAGGAATTAGGAGTTAGGAATTTAGGGAGGGGTGGAGGAAAAACAAAGTGGAAGGTTTTTTATCTTAATGCAGAGAATGCAGCCTCCTTTCCCAGTCAAAGCCTTCAATGGGGAAATGCGTCAGGTGGAGCTACAGGTCTTGACGTCACTGCGCACCAGCTGGCTGGCATGAGCCGCGGCTGGTTTTGAATACACAGAATGCCGTTATGCTTGGTTGTCAGTGCCTACGATTTTTTAAGAAGAAAAACACCTTAAATTCAAGTACTGCACCATGAAGCCTCTTCTTTTCATTTCATAACCCATGGAGGAATCTATTTTACTAGAAGGCTCTGAGAGGAGTATTTCAGCAGAGAAAAGCTGCTACAGGAGGAGGGATCTTGTTATTGGAAAAATCAGTGGATATAACACCTTTGGCCAAGGGATCCTTCCTGTGTGTGCCTATCCGATCTCTATAATTTGAGATCCATCACATCTGGAAATGTGATGGATTAATAATGTGTGAGTAATGTGCTGTTTTTATTTACTTTGTTTGATGAACAGAAAAATCTTTTGTCCTTCTGAGAAGTTCGTCCTGATTGTTCACATTGGTCAAGCACTGTTTGGACTACACATTTTTATCAATTTTTGTTTTTTTTGTTTTCTGTTTTTGCATTTGTTGAGCACATTGGTTTATTGTAGCGCATGCTGGCATTTGTATGTGCCCCTTCATTTTATTTTTTGGATTGCACATCTTTATTAGTTATACAAGAGAATGCATTAGGTAAAAA
This sequence comes from Lithobates sylvaticus, assembly GCA_028564925.1. Taxonomy (NCBI): domain Eukaryota; kingdom Metazoa; phylum Chordata; class Amphibia; order Anura; family Ranidae; genus Lithobates; species Lithobates sylvaticus. The sequence goes on from CM053037.1 coordinate 153,782,890, forward strand.
AGAAAAACCTTTACACCTTATACCCATTTAAAGTTGGAGAAAGCCTACCACTATCTGGTCACAAGGAAACCCTGCTAATAATTACTATATCTACAGCTCTACATTAGTTCGATGGTCACTTGGAAGATTAGTCCCTAAATTTGTGGTCACTGGAAAAATGTCCTCATTACCAATAGATAAAAAGTACATTGTCCACAGTGGTTAATTATCTGAAGGGCAGAAATTGCTCATTGCTCGGGAAATCCCTAAGCAACCTCTAATGGAAGCCTGAGAAAGGCTGATCTAGAGGCAGAGCAAGGGCTGCCTTTTCTGCCTCTGAGCAGTCATGCTATACAGCTGCAGTACATGAACGAGGTATTGTAGTTGAGTGGCTGACAAAGCCCTTTCCTTCCTCCTCCTCCTCCCAGGCACCTACCAGACAGTTGTCTACAATTGCTACTAAAGCATCCACGTCTTCCTCCTCTCCCTCTTCTGCTAATCTCACAATAGCCCCACAAACTGGCAACAAGGAGTTGGGTACCAGAGGAAATGAGGAAAGACAAAACTGCACTACAGAGGAGCACCCTGATTGGCTATCGCAGTGGCCACATGATTGGAAAGCTCCCGATCGCAAGTAGAGATCGGGAGCTTTCCATTAGCTGCTGGTAACTGTGCCAGGTGACGCAGGGTGCACTCTCATGGCACAGCTGTGCATTCTGGCGGCATGAAGGGGTTAAAGTAATCTCCCAAGAACATAATTTTAAAGTTTGGTGCTTTACCTTTCCCTGCTGTACTGCACATTGTTTTTTATTTTGTGTGTCAAATGTCCCCAATGGCATTACCCACCTCCTTGTGACCTTTTTTTTTTTTTACATTGGCTTGCTAAGTTTGGATTTGGCAAATTTCAAGTAGGATTCAACCACCCACAAATCAAGCCTGGGCAGATTCAATCATCCCTATTCAAAAATCAATATAAGAAAACCATCCCGAGCAATGCTCATAGACTGAATAGAGGCTTTAGAAGATCAGCAGCACTGAAATGCAAAAAAATTGCAATAAGGATACACAATGCTTTAGCAAACTAAATGTAATTCTAGTTTACATCTACTTTAAAATCCATGTCACAATGATGATTCAAAATATATGCTTGCTGAAAATAGTATATACTTGTCCTTTAATAATTCAGAAAATGCATTGTATTTTTATTGATTTTTTTCCATCACTTGGAAACATGCAATCAACTTAATCAAAGATGCGTAGTCACAATCTTCTGACACTGTGCCTGGGGTCATCTGAACTCTTCAGTATTTAATGTTCCCTAGAACAATGTATGAGAGTCTACAATCCAGACAACTGATCTCTGTGGGGACTCAGATTTCTGTACTCATTGATACTTATTTTTTGCTTTGATTGTTTCCCTTTAGTCTATTGCATAGGCTTGCTTGTCAGTACACTTGTAAATTACATGTGACCAGCATGGTAGATTTCCTTTGTATCCATGTTTTCACAAGTCCTGGTTTCTTTATGACAGCTTCTCTGTAAAAGTCACTTCCTCACACCCTGTCATATGTGCGTCTGGTGAAGACTATAAGCCAGTGCCCAATTTATAAGGGGGCAAAGGAAGCAATTGGGACTCTTCTTCTCTCCCAGATCTCTAAAATCAAACATTGCTCAGAAAAATGGGAAAGGTTACTAGCTGATAAGATGTTACAGGCGGAACGCCACTGTGTCTCATCATCCTCTCATGGGCCCGTGGAACCCAGAATCCCTTTGGAGAGTTTGGGAAACCCTTGTTTCAGCTCCCATGCAGCTCCTATGTCTAAGTTACCCTGTGTCCATTAGGGGCACAGGGTGACTGAGAAAATGTGGCTTGGATTACTTAAAATGAGACAGTAATATTTAACCACAATATCTCCCAGGATATATATAAAGACTATTGTTGGTTTGTTTGATTCTGAACTTGACATGTTAATTGAAAGAGTTGATCACATTGGCCTCTGTACAATGTAGGATCTCCTGCTATTGTGAGAAGGTGTTCTGTGTTTATACTTATGATAATGTATAATCTACTGTGTGAAGCTCGGTGACAACAAGTCTGACCTGTAGTGAAATCCTGATTAATCACAACATTGGCCAGGTGGGCAGTCACCTCGGCTACTTTAAGGGACTAGTTAATTAGCTCATGTTAATTCATGTTTCTGGTTACAGGTATATTGTAAGGGCACTTTCACACTGGGGCGGGCTTTGGCGGTAAAGTGCCGAAATGTTTAGCGGAGCTTTACCGTAGTTTTTGCGGTGCTTTTCAGTCGATTTTACCCCTGCTAATAGCCAAAAAGGGTTAAGAGCGCCCACAGAGCGCCCGCAAAGTGCCGCTGCAGCGGCGCTTTGCCATCGCTTCTGTGGTGCTGCCCATTGATTTCAACAACCATATTTGGAGGAAGGAGAAGGTACAGGGCACCTTCTAGCTACTATAGTGAAGGCTCAGAGACCATCAACTTTTGTATTAGAGATGCAACTCTCCTCGAATGAAAAAGCAACCACGCCTTTGAGATTTTTTGCCCTTCATACAGCATGTTCCGGGTCATAAATGGACTTTTATTATGATGTACCGTTAATATTAAGTCTATACTTCCCTCATTGTATCAATAAATACTACGCCATACATGCAGTGTCCCGTTATCAGGATTCCCCTCTTCACTATATGTCTCATGTATCCATCGCACAATTGTAATAACCTGTTGTGACTGCTTTTCAATAAAAAAATTTTAAAAGAAAAAGCAACCATTACTCCAGATATTTCTAAGGTATTTTGTGAGTTTTTTCAAACATTGTACAGTAGTAAAGTATCATATTTTACAGAGGACCTGGTGAAGTTTCTTGATACTATTCATTTTCCAGTCATTTCAGATGCTCATAGGGAAGCCTTAGAAAAAACATTAACTCTAGATAAGTTGAAAACTGTCGCAGCTAGTAGTCCTAATAACAAAGCCCTGGAGACAAATGGCCTCCCAGGAGAAGTTCATAAAACCTATGGGGATATACTTTTATCAAAACTTTTTGAGGTATTTAACCGCTTCTCCACCAGTGCACACCAATGTACGTCGGCAGAATGGCACGGCTGTGCAAATGGACGTACCTGTACGTCCCTTTGAATTTGCTGCCTTGCCATCACGTGCGCCTTCTTCTGAGGGCTGTGGAGGAAAATGTGTGAAAAAGTGGTAGATGGGGGAGAGTGATGAAGAGGTCAGAGCCAAGGAGGGGTGGAAGTGAGATGTGGACAGCCTCTGAAAGAGACCTGAACCCTGCACAATGTGCATAGCACACTTCTAAACCCTGCACTCTATATGTGGCGCACTTCTCAACCCTGCACTCAGTACATAAACGCACACACACATGTTGAACTGGATGGACTTGTGTCTTTTTCCAACCTCACCTACTATGTAACATAGCGCACCCCTAAACCCTGCACTGGGTACATAGCACAACCCTGAACCCTGCATATGCATGTAGCGCACCTCTGAACTATGCATTATGTACATAGTGCACCCTTGAACCCTGCATTATGCATATGGTGCACCTCTGAACTCTGCACTATGTACGTAGCACATCCCTGAAACCTCACTCTGTGCATAGGGCACCCCTGAACTCTGCACTAAACGCACTCTTGGTATTTATTGTCCCTTTAAGATCCTCCCACTGTTAGTGTAATTTAGCCACACCCACAATTTAACTCAGTCTGGCTGGGGGGGTGAGTTTCTACACCTATTCCTTTTATGTGAGAAAAAAATCCCTGGATAAATTTATATAGTCTTGCAGATACAACCGGCCTTTTGAGGGCAACCATAATGCTGATGTAGGCCTCAGTTAAATTGAGTTTGACGCCCCTGCTCTAGGCCAAGCAAACCGTTACAAAAATAGTTTTTGAGAATTAGGTGCTTCAAGATGACCCCAAAGTACATTGACGTGGAACAAATGTAATATTCTGCACCCAAAATGCTGAGGTATCATCAGTTGTTCAATTTTTCATTATTCTCTTTGGTAAATCTGTACAACAGATCATGATTGACAGCAAAATGTGGGAACCACACACCCGCCCTTGGCTGTTGTAACTGACCATTTAACACTCATCGGCTCCTTGGCTGGGATCTGATTGGGGCCATCATCTAAGCACTTAGAACATTTTCTCTGGGGATATTGGGCAGGTCTCCTTCTAATCTTGCAAAGACCTCTAAAGCACATGATTGGATAACTGAAGTCAACAACTGTACCTCACAAAGCTAAGTGCATTTTCTCTTTTTAAAGAGAATTTTTACTTAGCTTGGTGAATTAGATGAAGTTGTGATGCCTTCAATCATTCAATCATGTGCATGCAAAAAATCCTGTTTTTCAGGTTCTTTTGTACTTAATTGGGTATTCACATTTTCGCTTGGTTTTATCTCATTCACTAAGATAAACTTAAATTAACTTTGAAAGTAAACAAGCTCAGCTCTTTTAATAAAATAGAGTCTGCTTTTCTAAAAATGGATTGCGTTTTGAACTGTGGTGCTACAGGAGGATCTTGAAAATCAGCGAGATGGACATGAAAATGAAGAGATGATGCAAAAAGTTAGCGATGCAAAACCATGTCTGTTGGAAGGAATATTTAAGAGAAAATGTCAATTTTTTGACCGATGTGCAAGAAACTTGGCTGGAAAGGAGCTATGCAAATTTGTGAAAGAGAGCAGAGTAAAAAAAGGAGAGGAAGCAGAATAACATGGTGGATGGATGACATGCAGGAATTGACAGTGCTGAGAGTACCTTTTCAACTGTTGGAGATGAGACCTGGGTTTCCATACATGCCTGTTTGACCCACCGGCACTGGCGTGTGTGTACACTTCTTATGGAAAGAGTACCTACCCCTTCCTTGGGTGGTGGAAGCACAGTCCTGGGTGTTTTACGAATATTGGAACATTACCACCTATGTTTTTGAGATTCCTTTGATACTCATGTCATCATGGGCCATTCCTGAGGAGTACATCATGACATTCATCATTGATGGACTTTATATTGTGTTAATATGTATTAAGGTTGATTTAACCACCTGATTACTTTGCACTTAAACCCCCCTCGTGACCAGACCAATTTTCAGCTTTCGGCGCTGACACACTTGGAATGACAATTGCGCGGTCATACAAAACTGTACCCAAATGACATTTTTACAATTTTTTCCCCACAAATAGAGCTTTCTTTTGGTGGTATTTAATCACAGCTGGGGTTTTTATTTTTTGCTAAACAAATAAAAAAAGATGGAAAATTAAAAAAAAAAAAGAAAATCATGTTTAATAGTTTGTTATAAAATTTTGCAAACAGGTAATTTTTCTGCTTCATTGATATGCGCTGATGAGGCGGCACTGGTGGGCACCGATAGGTGGCACTGGTGGGCACTGATAGGCTGCACTGGTGGGCACTGATAGTCTGCACTGGTGGGGACAGATAGGCTGCACTGGTGGGGACAGATAGGCTGCACTGGTGGGGACAGATAAGTCGGTACTGATGGGCACAGCAAAGATGGCACTGATGGGCACGGATAGGTGGCACGGATGGGTGGCACGGATGGGTGGCACGGATGGGCACTGATGGATGGCACTGATAGATGGCACTGATAGATGGCACTGATAGGTGGCACTGATAGGTGGCACTGGTAGGGGACACTGATGAGCACTGGTAGGGGACACTGATGAGCACTGGTAGGGGACACTGATGTGCAGAACTGGCACTGTGGGCACTGACAGATGGCACTGTGGGCACTGACAGATGGCACTGGGGGCACTTTTATTATGTAAAGGAGGGCACCATGGACCCTTAGCATATTGCAGTGAGAGGGACTGATGTCCCTCTCACTGCCGCCGGTGATCGTCTTTTTTTTTTCTCCTCACGCTGTCAGCGCGATCAGGAAAAAAAGCCGATTACCGGCTCGGTTACTGTCACATGATCAGCTGTCATTGGCTGACAGCTGATCACGTGGTAAGGGGTCAGGGTCGACCCCTTACTCGGATCTGTGATCCAACGAGTCTCACAGACTCGCGGATCACAGAGCGCGCCGCGCGCGCCCTTCAGGGGGCGCGCAGGCAGCTCGTTGCCGGGACGACGTCAATAGACGTCGTCCCGGCACAACAGATCCGCGCTGTAGCCGTCATTTGGCTATAGCGCGGATCTCAGGCGGTTAATTATTCACTGATATAACACTTCACTTTGGTATATTGTTTATTCATATATATATTTTTTTAACTTTATTTTCACTTTGCTTATATGGAGTCACTTGACCCTCAGGTGTTATTGGATTAAGGTTACCATTAGTAGCAATGGATTTCTCGATTAGTGCACGTTTTTTCCTAAAAACATTACAGCACAATTGCTGTTGTGCACGTTCACTTATTACTCAGTTTACACCTTGGGTATATACGCATTTGTAGCTCTGCACTTTTTTATCAAATGACATAAAGCAGAACTTTAACCCGACAAAAGACTGAGGCAAATGTAAAGTGGTGGTGGAGGCAAGGTTCCAGGTTTGAAATTCACCAAAGATGCAAACAGTCATGGTCTTGGTACAGGTAAAGGGCAAAGTAATATTGTCTTTTTAAGAAACAGATATATACATGACATATGTTTAGGTCCCATTTATACCTTAGCGTTTTGTAGCTTGAAGTTCAAAGCTCCAAAACTCTCAACAAACCAAATCTAATTTCTTTAAATGGTGGCCATTCACATATGAGCATTCAGGCACCTGTAGCTTAAAGCCTGATCCTCCATAAGCATGTCAGATACTCTTGTGGCATATTTGGGATTTGTTTGACCCATATACTTCAATAGGATTGCCAGTAAACACGCAAATCAAACATTTTCAATGCCTGAAGCTTGAATAGGCATGTAAAACACTTGAAATGCACTTCTGAAACACTCATATACACATGTAAAGATACTCAAAGAGGCTGAAATTAGGGGTGAATGCAGTCTTTGGCTGCATCTGTGCTCTACATAGGGTCGCCAACATTTTGGGTAAAGGTATTAATATTATTATTATATAGGATTTGTATAGCACCAGCAGCTTGCACAGCACTGTACAAAATAAAAGAAGACAGAGTTACAAAACAATTCAAGACAAAGGGGTTATGACTGGCCTGCTCAGGGCAATACCCTACCCTTTATTAAATATCAGGGAATCAGTTGTGCTAGAGAGTGAAATTTAATTGATAGCTAGAAGGTTTCCCTGAAGAGAGGAGTATTTAAATATTGTCTAACTGTGAACAGATGTTGGAAATAGCCAGACAGATTGAGGTAGGGAGATCCAAAGGGATGGAGAGGCTCTGGAGAACTCCTGGATGCGAGCATTGGAGGACATAATAAGGGTAGTGCACAGGGGGTCTTAGGTGGATCAAACAAGATGGTTTTGTTGATATTTTGAAATGAGGTTGATCATTTAGCTAAAGACAGAGTTGTGTTTAGCTTTGTAAGTTGTTACTATATATTTAAATGTATTTGATGGGTGATCGGAAACCAGTGGAGGGATTTAGATAGAAGGGTTGTGGATACTGAATGGTCAGTATGGTGGCTGAGTCTGGCAGCAGCATTCATGATGTAAAGCAGTGGCCTCCAAACTACAGCCCATTGGCCAGATGCGGCCCTGTTGCTTTTATGTGGCCCTTGGGGCACTATTTTATCTCCTGATACCAACAATGGGGCATAATTCCCCCCACTGACACCAGTGAAGTGGCACAATTCCTCCCAATGTCACCAACGATGGGGCATGATTTCTCCCAATGACATCAACGATGGGACACAATTCCTCCAACTGAAACCAAAGATAGGGCAGCAATTTCTCCCAATGACACCATTGATGAGCCACAATTCCTCCCAATGGCACCAATGATGAAACACAATTCCTCCCACTAACACCAATGATGTGACACAATTCATCCTACTGACACTGAAGATGGGGCATTGTTTTTTCCCACTGATGTTGGGACATCTTTTACTCCCAATGGCCACAGTCTGGCCCCCACTAAAGTCTGAAGGACAGTAAACTGGCCCTTTGTTTGGAAAGTTTGGAGACCCCTGATGTAGAGGAAGGCCAATCAGGAGGCAGTTGCAATAGTCAGGGCAATCTATAACAAGGGAGTGCATTAGTAGCTTAATGAGATTGTTGGTTAAGCAGAGGCATATTTTGGAAATGTTATTGAGGTGAAGGTGGCAAGATTTGGACAGTGGTTTGATGAGGATCTGAAAGGAGAGGTCAGAGTTCTTGATTACATCTAGCACCCTGGTATGAGGGGAAAGAAGGATCGCTAAACTAATAATTTTAATGGAAAAGTCTGCGGAATGGGCATGGGGAGCTCAGTTTTTAAAAGACTGGCCTTATAGTCTCTTTCTCATTAATAAGACTGGCAACAGGTCCTATTTGGTGTATGTAGGTTGGTATAATAGCCAGGTGGCAACCAGAGCTGTACACCATGCAAAACTTTATAAATAATCCCTAAAACGTTGAGTGAATTCATAATATAGTTTCATACTACTTAAAAAGCTCCATATGCAAAAAGATAAAATTCTCTCAACTGTGCGGCTGGATAAATATAGTACCTGGCCTTAGAAGCCTCATGTTCATTTATGTGAGCGTGCCTTTTATATGTGCTTTGCATCTTAAACTAAAAGCCACGGTTAATGTGCTCACCGATGCTCAAAGTAAGATAAATACAAAGTTCTTTAAAAATGAGCAAGAGATATGTCATTCCAGGAAAGCTGGCACATCCCTATTTAATCCTCTCATGTAGCTGTGATGATAATGTGATTGAGAGCACGTGAACTCGCCCCCTGCTCTGAGTGGGGTCACTAAGGTCCACCATGCTGTTTGTTCACTCTCTTTGTTCTTCTGTCACTTTCTTCTTTATTGCTTTTCACTACTAGAAGAAAGGTGAAAAGGTAGAGAGACTGAAAACATAAATGTAATGGATAAAAAAAGACAGGGAAATGCAGAGAAGTGTGAAATTCCCTAACAAAAAAAACTACAGGGAGAAGGGAAATGCCTTGGCAGAGCTTTGCGCAGTTACTTTAAAAAAAAAAACAAAAAGAAATTTTAATACGGATTTATAAATACAAGTGTAAGTACCTGAGTTTCTTTAGAAAAAAAACTCCCATAATTCCCTGTACAAGGGCGGCACTCAGACTGGGTGAGGAAGGAGCAGCACAAGCAGCCAATCAGGCTATACAACATGAAGAGGTATGGCCGAGGAACAGATGAGGTCATTCCTCGCTCCACCTGTCTGCTGCTACTCCTTCAGTGCTCAAAGACTAGGAAGAATAGTGATCAAACTATGTTGCTTAAAGCTGGAATCCAGGTATGGTTTGTATTGCATCAATGTGAGTTTGCATATTGCAAACCTTTGGGACCACTAGGAGAGAGTCACTAAAACTGTAGCACTCATAATCTGGTGCAGTTGTGCATGATAGGCAATAAGCTTCTAACTTCAGCTTGCTCAATTATGCTTTGACAATAAAACCCGGAAGCTGATTAGTTTCTGTGCAGACAGCGCTGCTCAGTGGCGGCCCGACCATAGGGGGCACCCGGGTGCTGCCTTCCCCCCAGGCAGTCACAAAAAAAAATGATATATATTTTTTTAAACATGGCCCTTTAAAAAAAAAGAAAAAAAAAGTCCTTAAGTGCACTGTGTTCGGGCGCCGGACACAGTGCACTATGGGAAGCGCCACGTCTATACAATCATAAGATTGCAGATGAGGTGCTTCATTTCCGGGTTTGGAGCTGCTTTGTGGCGCAGTCCATCGCGCCGAACAGCTTCCGCCCGGCTCTCTTAGTGTATCACTATGGCCGGGGGCTTTGTTCTCAGTGTGAGAACAACGTCACTTCCGGTGGGCTACAAAAAGATGGCTGCTGCGGTTAGGACTAATCCCCTTGTGTTCAGTGGCCCCTCCCCTCCCCTCTCCACTGACCACATGGAGAAAGCCAGGAACTCGCTTCCGCTGAAGGGGACAGAGACAGACGTGGCATGAAGGAGGGCTGTTCTGCCGGGGACACATGTGAGGAGGACTCTGCTCTTCTGATGGGGACGCGGATGTAAGGAGGACTCTGCTCTTCTGATGGGGACGCGGATGTAAGGAGTGACTCCGCTGATGGGGACACAGATGTAAGGAGGGACTCCACTGATGGGGACACAGATGTAAGGAGGGACTCCACTGATGGGGACACAGATGTAAGGAGGGACTCCACTGATGGGGACACAGATGTAAGGAGGGACTCCGCTGATGGGGACACAGATGTAAGGAGGGACTCCGCTGATGGGGACACAGATGTAAGGAGGGACTCCGCTGATGGGGACACAGATGTAAGGAGGGACTCAGCTGATGGGGACACAGATGTAAGGAGGGGCTCCGCTGATGGGGACACAGATGTGAGGAAGGCTCCGCTGCTGGGGGCACCTTATGTAAGGAGGGACACCCCTGGGGACACTGATGTAAGGAGGGACTCTGCTGGGGCACCCGATGTAAGGAGGGACTCTGCTGGGGGACACAGATGTAAGGAGGGACTCTGCTGGGGGCACCCGATGTAAGGAGGGACTCTGCTGGGGGCACCTTATGTAAGGAGGGACTCTGCTGGGGGCACCGATGTAAGGAGGGACTCTGCTGGGGCACCCGATGTAAGGAGGGACTCTGCTGAGGGCACCCGATGTAAGGAGGGACTCTGCTGGGGGCACCCGATGTAAGGAGGGACTCTGCTGGGGGCACCAGATGTGAGGGACTCTGCTGGGGGCACCCGATGTAAGGAGGGACTCTGCTGGGGGCACCTGATGTAAGGAGGGACTCTGCTGGGGGCACCTGATGTAAGGAGGGACTCTGCTGGGGGCACCTGATGTAAGGAGGGACTCTGCTGGGGGCACCTGATGTAAGGAGGGACTCTGCTGGGGGCACCTGATGTAAGGAGGGACTCTGCTGGGGGCACCTGATGTAAGGAGGGACTCTGCTGGGGGCACCTGATGTAAGGAGGGACTCTGCTAGGGGCACCTGATGTAAGGAGGGACTCTGCTGGGGGCACCTGATGTAAGGAGGGACTCTGCTGGGGGCACCTGATGTAAGGAGTGACTCTTCTGGGGGCACCTGATGTAAGGACGGACTCCACTGGGGCACCTGATGTAAGGACGGACTCCACTGGGGGCACCTGATGTAAGGACGGACTCCGCTGGGGCACCTGATGTAAGGAGGGACTCCGCTGGGGCACATGATGTAAGGAGGGACTTCGCTGGGGGCACCTGATGTAAGGACGGACTCTTCTGGGGGCACCTGATGTAAGGACGGACTCCGCTGGGGGCACCTGTTAAGGACGGACTTTGCTGGGGGCACCTGATGTAAAGACGGCTCCGCTGGGGCACCTGATGTAAGGACAGACTCCGCTGGGGGCACCTGATGTAAAGATGGATTCCGCTGGGGCACCTGATGTAAGGACGGACTCCGCTGGGGGCACCTGTTAAGGATGGACTTTGCTGGGGGCACCTGATGTAAAGACGGCTCCGCTGGGGGCACCTGATGTAAGGACGGACTCTGGGGGCACCTGATGTAAGGATGGACTCTGCTGGGGGCACCTGATGGCATCTGGTGGCAGGCGACGTGGAAGGTGACATGCTCAGGGCTCCCACTGATTCTGCATTATGGTGAGTTGAATAATTTAATTTTATAGTACAATGTAATAATAGAAATAATGCGCTTCAATCATCCTGACACCATAACAACCATGGTGTCGGGATGATTGAAGCGCTAACACCAGGTGTTTGGAGTATCTTTATCTGCTGATTGTTAAACTTTCTGGAATACACATGTTTCTATTGTTGTGTAGGATCTGGGCCTGCTGCCCCTCCATCCCTCTCTCCCTCCATTCCTCATTCTTCTCAGACGCTAACCACACACCCTTAGAGCCACACCCATTTAAGTCACACCCATTATTCCCCTGAAACCACGCCCATTTTCGCCAAGTGGGAGGAGAGGAAAGAAGCCGGCAGCACTTTGGGGGTTAGGGGGAAACACAAGGGGGGCCTGGACAGCAGGGGGACATGAAGTGTGCACAGGATGGGTGATCAGTGCCACAGTGGGCCAATTACTGGAACTGATCCCCTGTATGGCTCTCTTTGCAGCAACTGAAAGCCAGCATAAGGAAGAGGAGAAGATGCCAGCTTTTAGCTGCTGCAGAGAGCCATACAGTCCCAGTAATTGCCCCCCTGCCATGCTGATCACCCTCCCTGCCTACATTTAATTCACCCTGTTACTCAGACCCCCTTGCTGGTCCGGGTAACAGGGAGGCCCAGTCATACCCCCTTATCCACAGCCTTGTGTGCAGAGCTGCTCCAGATTTTGCACGCTCCAGTTTTAGTAAATCCCCCCCCCCCCAAAATGTATGTATGCAGGGAATCATTGTAGTAGTCATCACTACTACAGTGATTTCTTTGACCTTGTGTGTGTCCTGTGATAGCATGGCCACCATTTAGAGAACACCTTGCATTTTTCTCTATGAATGCAAAGCATTTTCTGAGAAGTAGGGTGGTGACATTATGATCTCCACCTCATCCAATCAGAGAATGCTTTGCATTTATTTCTGAATGGAAGCCATACGGAGCAAGTGACCCCCTGGGGTTACTATGCAACAGGTCGGCTCGGGATGGGACCTTGAAGAATGCGACAGTCACTATAGTAGCAGCTACTACTACAGTGATTCTATGCTCCCACAATGGTCCCACAGGTATGGAAAATGCATACTTACATAGCTGACCAATGTAACTATGGAATACACTTTAAAGCCCAGCTTTAAAATGCCTCTAAAGTCAAAAAAATATTGTTTTTCAGCTGTGGATAGTATAGTAAATGAGCAAAACCTCTGTGAGCTGTTTTCTTTTTTGCTTTGGGTACAATGAATGTTGTAGAAATAATATAGTCAATTACTGTTGACCTTGTTTAATTTGGTGCAACACGGTGCCCATTGGCAACTGGTTCTCATTAAGGGCACTTCAACCTGTCAGAGCTTATTAACACCTAGAGCCAATCTGCGTTATGTTCTTGGATACACATGCTTGTCAGAGTCACTTTGGCATACGTTGCATATTAACTGTGCATTTGCATTTACGGTTTTCTCATAGTCTTCTCGCAAAGTCATACAAAATACAAATATCTGCTCAGCCTTGCAGTGATGTTTACCTAACGCAGCTTCCTGTGATGGTGGCAATGATGCTGCACTGCACCTGAAATGAAAGTAGAGTTGCCCCTTTCATGTAGACTATGCTACACTAGGATGACTAAAAGTCGCTGTGGTATCGCTATCATCATTGCCACTGCTGCTTCACAAGCCTGCAGCTTATCAATTACCACCTGGCCACACCTAGTCCTGCCCACTGCTTTTTAGATTGACAGCACTGTCTCTGATGCTAAAACCCTTACACTGTGAGCTGCAGCGTCTGGGAGGGGGGCATGTGAGACACAAATAAAGGAGGATTTTGCTCAGTCAGGGAAGGTTAAGAAAGTTTTTTTGGTTACTTTATGTCTGTGCATTGCATAGTGACAGGATTTAGGGCTTGTTTAGATCATATCATATGTTATAGAGAGCTTTTAGTTGTGCTAAATATGACTTTTGGGAGGGTTGACCCCTTTAAAATACCCCATTAAAGCAATTCATTTACATAAGTTATGCAGTATAGACCACTGAAGAAATGCTGTAAGAAGCTGACATATTTCACCAAAGCCTACTGTTAGAAATCATACAGGCTACCTGACAGGGTCCCCCACGCCTCGTCAGAAGTGACTGAGGACATAGATTTTATCAGTCCCTTTCTTTGCAGCCTCAGTTGCAAAGATGAATGAATTAGAAGCACTCTGAAGCGTCTTGCTCATTCACAAACTGAAGCAATAGTAAACACAGCTTACTATTCTTCAGTGATGAATAGACACAGAAGTGACTGGTACCGATCACTCACTGTGTTCATTCAGGAAAAGAAGGGGCCAATAAATTATATATTTACCAGCCCCTTCCCCTGCTCTCTATCCTAAAACACTCCCCTGTGTGCCTGCACCCACAGCAGCTGCCATCAGGAGAGGAGAGAAGCCACCAGCACTGCGAGGGAAAGGGGCACCGGACAGCAGATGTTAGGGGAGCATCTCCTGGAACCACTCCCCTGCATGGCAGCCGGAGGGAGAAGCTGGCAGCATTGCAGGGCAAGGCAGAAGAGGATTGGTGTCTACAATAAGACAGTACAGCTGGCCCTCCTGCTCAACAGGTGACTGGGCCCCCTTTTGAAATGATGGGGCCCAAGCCTAGTACAGCAGGGATGGCTGTACTGCCTTATCAGCAGCCCCGACCATAGCAAACAAAACAAAATCACTAGCATGTCACGTTATCATACGCGTGCACACAGGGTGCTTGGGCACACCCCAATCACCCTGTGAGGCACATATTGCCCTTTCAGCTCACCCCCACCCATGTCCACCCTGCAGCACTGCTGGCTTCCCTTCTCTCCTCTCCCGCAAAATGCTGTGGCGGATCGTTTCAGGATGGAGAGCGGGGACGCGGACAGTAAATGTGTAATTTACCAGCCCCTTCCTTTTTTTAAATAAACACAATGAGTAATACCGATCACTCACTGTGTTCATTCATAACTGAAGCATGGTAAACTGTAAACAGGAAGCCGCTCAGGACAGAACACTTCCTATTCATTCAGTGTCCAGTGAAGCTGAGGCTGCAGAGAAACGGGACTGAGGGATCTCTGTCATCAGTTCCTTTCTTTGTCTCAAAAGTGAGAGGGTTAGAGCTTTGGGTTGAACACCTTAATGCAATAGGCAGGGCACACCTATGCACGTTATAAAGATGTTGAACTAGACAAAAAACACACTAAAATGCTTATAGAGGCTTTAGTGGACTCCAAAAGCAGGCCATCTCAGCAAAAAAATGGATAAATACTTATTATTGGTTTGACATAATATACCCATTATGTACACTGTATGGCCAGAGGATTGTGGACACCTGACCATCTCACCTATATGAGCTTATTGAGCATCCCATTCCAAAACTATTAGCATCAATATGGAGTTGCTTCCCCATCTCTATGCTGTCATAATAACCTCCAAGATTCTGAAGTGTATCTGTGGGAATTTATATCCACAGTGCCAAAGCACTTGTAAGATCAGGAACTGATGTTGGATAAGACCTGACTCACCAATGGTGTTCATTAGATTTCAAGTGAAGGCTTTATACAGATCACTTGAGTTCTTTTTTACTTAAAGTGAAAGTTCAGACAAAAACTAACTAACTATCTCTAAATCTACTAGCAGCCACATTCTAATGCCGCGTACAAATGATCGGAATTTCGGCCAGCAAAAGACCGATGACAGCTTTTCATCGGAAAATGCGACCGCGTGTAGGCTCCATCAGAATTTTGCTAAAATTTGAGAGCATGTTCTCAATTTTTCAGACGGAAAAGGTTTCTATCGGAAATTCCGATCATCTGTAGCAATTCCGACGCGCAAAATTCCTACGCATGCTCGGAAACAATTTGACGCATGCTCGGAAGCATTAAACTAAATTTTTTCTCGGCTCGTCGTAGTGTTGTAAGTCACCGCGTTCTTGACGGTCGGAATTTGGTGTGACCGTGTGTAGGCAAGACAGTTTGAGCGGAATTCCGTCGGAGAGACCGTTGGAGCGGAATTTCCGAAGAGAATTCCGATCATGTGTACGCGGCATTACACTAATTTATCTAACCTAAAACATAAATCGCTATACATACCTTTTCTGAAGCTGATCCGGTCTGGTCTCCAGCGGTGGTTGCTGTGTGCAAAAGACAGCTGACAACGGCTGGGAAATGCCTGGGAAGTGATATTACCCTATGGGGCTTCCGTTTTCAGGCTGCCTCTTCTGCACACGTCCACACACACACAGAAGCTGCCACTGACAGCTCAGTGTGGGACTGGAGTGGCTGCAGAAAAAGTATGTATAACAATTTTTAGTCTTTAGTCTTAGAATGTGGCTACCAGTAGATTTAAAGTTTGTTTTTGGTTGAACTTCTACTTTATCTCATCAAACCATGTCTTTATGGAGCAAAGTTTGTGCAAAGGAGCACAATCATGCTAAAATAAGGTTGGAAGCACACAATTGTCTCAACCCTTTTACCTCAGAGGAACCCTTAAACAAATTTTCAGGACTCAGGGAACCCCTAGTAAGATTAGTCAATGGGGTTCATTGGGAAAATGCCTCTTACATTGGTGGTGGTAATTGGTAAGAATGCCACCCTTTCAGTGGTGGCCAGAATGACAGCCTTGCAATCATACTGCCGGCTCTGCCAAGGGATGTTGGACCTGGACTTATGAAGGCACCTTCAGATGGTAGGTTAGTTAGCCACAGCTGAAGGAATCCTTAGCAACCTCTGAAGGAACCCTAGTTAGGAATGGCTGGTCTAAAATGTCTTTGGGTGCTATAGCATTAACCCTTGTCTTCGTGTGCCGTAGCAGTACCATTCCTTGGAAATACCCAAACTCAATCATTCGTAGGGGTGTCCACATACCCTTGGCCACATTTGGCCACCTGTTCTTTATCTACCTATATTTAGCTGCAAATTTTTGATCTTGGCACACTTTTAGGCATCGTCCAATGCTCTGTAGTCATCCTGAATGTCAGGAACATTTCCATATATCTATGGGCTTGCCAGCTAGTATGGGAAGGGCTTAACATCTAAAAGATTGCCATGGTTGGTACTTTTCTGGCCAAAATGTGAGAATAATGCCCCGTACACACAGTCGGAAATTCCGACCACAAAATCCGTCGGATTTTTTCCGAAGGATTTTGTCCGACACTGGTGTGGCGTACACACGGTCAGACAAAGTTGTCGGAAAATCAGATCATCCAGAACGTGGTGACGTTCGTTGCGTACGACGGGACTACGTAGAGGCTAGTAGCCAATAGCTTTGGTCTTGTAATGTGATCTGAGCATGCGTGGCACTTTGTCCGTCGGAATTCGCTACACACGATCGGAAAAAGTCCGATAGGACTTTGTTATCGTAAAATTTGAGAGCAGGATCTCAAACTTTTTCCGTCGGCAATTCTGACGGAAAAAGTCAGATGGAGCCC
Source organism: Lithobates sylvaticus (assembly GCA_028564925.1). Lineage (NCBI taxonomy): Eukaryota > Metazoa > Chordata > Amphibia > Anura > Ranidae > Lithobates > Lithobates sylvaticus. The sequence continues at coordinate 153,800,003 of CM053037.1, forward strand.
ACACACGGTCGGAATTTCCGTCAACATGGTCCGATAGGACATTTTCCGTCGGAAAATCCGACCGTGTGTACGGGGCATTAATGTACAGAGGTCATTGTAAGCACCAAAAATACTTGGGCATGATCCACAGATGAACAATTCTTTAAAATTCTTCCACCTATCTCATATTTCCCAGGCAGCATGGGAAACCCCCAGCAAAGGCGGACTGCAAACATCACTGATCCTGCCCGTTTAATATACAGAACACACAGTGTTAACTAACTGATGAATCCGCCTGCGTAGCTTTAATTGAGAGCCCGGGGGACTGGCGCCCAGCTGAGACCAATTAGTTCCACCATATCTCAGCCTCGCACATTTTCCCTTGAACCGATTTGCAGGGAAGAAAGGCGACAGGTACGTGACAGCAGCGGGGGAGGTTGCAACGGGCCTCTAGTTCGGTCTTACATATAAAATAATCTGCTTTTATCCAAAAGACAAAAGATTTTCAAGATTTTCAACAGTTAACCTGTATTATTTCCTGCAATTTCATTATTAAGTTACAACTTAAGCCATACATAAATATAATAAAACAACCTTTTTGCTTGTGGATTATTTCGACAGTCATGAAGTTGCTTTTAACCCATCTAGTACAATCATGTGACATTGATCTGCAATCTGATTTGGAACACAGCTGAAGTTGAGTTCAGGATTTCAGTGGTTGTGCGTGCTTTGTAAGCTGATACACTAGGTGACAAAGGGAGGCACTTAGGGAATATTCAGGAGGGAGACCACTCAGTGCAGGCTCTGAAAAGTGTTTTCAACAAGCCTACACCATATCATTAAAATGGAAACAAGAGACATCTTTTAGCACAAAGTATGGCAGAAAAGTGGCAAGCGTCAAATGTGGCTAGTTAAACCGGCTGACGCTTTTTTCCCCCCTCTTTTTCCCCCCTCTTTTTCCCCCCTCTTTTTTCCTGTTTACCTAGCATTTAGCAATAACAAATCATTTAACGTATGGGTCAGATAGAAGGTGTAACGTTACACTTTTGACTTTTTAAAAGACTTAGGGCAAGGTTACAGTGTACATGGTAAAAGTCTACCACCCCTATCTCCCATATACTTTCATACCCTCCACCACCCTTTAGCTCCTTTGCAGACATCAATGAGTTTGCATATGTTGACTACCCGGACGAGCGGGGGGGGGGGGGGGGGGCGTCACCTCCCCAGTCATGTGACCAGTGCCAGAAGAAGGTCACCTAGCCATAGGGTTGCCACCTTTTCTTCAAGCCAAACACTTTAGTGGCCTGGGAAACCTTTGGGGGCCCCAAGGAAAGTAGTATTGCGCTGGGCATAGCCTGCTGCAGTGAAAAGTGGGTGTGGTCAAATTGCTCTTGCTGACATCATCGCCCTGCCCCCTGTGATGTTGAACCTGCCTCCAGACAGCCGCCCAAGGCTCCTGGATGGCAACAGATTTGTGTGTGACTATGTTGGTTACTTGGGGAGTCCCAGCTCGGTCTGAATAATGTGTCCAGGTTTCAAGTCCGCCTGAAACCTGAACACACGATTCAAAACCCAGACTGTTCGGGTGAATCCCGGACAGGGTACAACCCTACCTAGCCCCCAGGGCAAAGATGCCAAATGGTGCCCCCCCCCAAATGCATAAGCATTATGTGTCAGCAAAAGTCCCCTCCTTCCCCAAAAAATTTAGCACTAATGTTCACACTTACTCCCTAAGCATAAATTCCCTTTGCAAGCCAAACTTCTCCCTGTACAGAAATCCCCCCTCTTCCAGTACACATTCCCTCTCCCAGCTCAAATCCTATCCCTGCCCAAATCCCCCCTTCCTAGCACAAATCCTCTAACCCTCCAATTATTTTCCCTCTGAGCATAAATCCCCCCCTTTCCAAATCCCCCCTCCCAGCACAAATCCCCTCACCTAGCAGTAATCCCCCCCCCCCAAATTTCTCCTCCTAGCACAAATCTCTCCAATCATCCCTACTAGTACAAATCCCCCTTCTGAACAGAAATCCACTCTCCTAGTACTAATTTCCATTTCCAAATCACCCATTCTAACACAGCCCCCCAAAATCCCCATCACGCCCAGGGCAGCTGCCCCTCCTGCCCACCCTGTCATGTGACAGTGCTTGAGGTTAGCGGTTGGCTGTTAGAGCAGGTCACTCTCCTCCATACCCTGAAGTGCCACATGTTCTGACTGCAGAGGAACAAGGAGCTGAGAGGGAGCACAGTTAGGCTGCATTCATAATTGCAATTGCACATCACATCAACAACATGCATTCTGCCACTCGCATGTAATCGCTACATGAGTGATTTCATGCGAGTGGCTGTGATTAGCTGTGGGAGGTGGCAGCCTCCCCTTGCTTTCAGCTGGATGCCCCCCACAGCTAATCACTGGAAATCCCCACTGAGGTTCTCGCATGTAATCAGCGTTAGGTGCATTTGTACAGTAGGTGTGAATAAGGTGTCTCAGGGAGGGGCTTTCCAAAGATATTGTCAACTTGCCCAGTTACAGTGTCTTTTTAACCGCTTGCTGACCATATAACTTACATATATGGCGGCTCTGCTACCTAGTATGTGATCCTGCACTTTCAGGTCTGGGGCGCGCATGTGATGTGATGTCTGTGATTATAAACGGACTCAATGTATGCTAGAACCTGCCGATTATTAGGCAGAGAGCAAGAACGCTGATCTGCTTATGTAAACAAGGCTGATCAATGTTCTGTCAGTAGGGAAAGCATTGATCCTGTGTTTCTGCAAAGCAAGGAACATCGATCAATGCCTTCCCCTAGTAAAATCACCCCCACACAGTACACAAGCACTGGTTAGGCACACAGTTAACTCTTTTATGGGCCCTGATGTTAACCCCTTCCCTGTCAGTGTCATTAGTATAGTGACAGTGCATATTTTTAGCACTGATCACTGTATTAGTATCACTGGTCCCCAAAAAGTGTCAAAACTGTCAGTTAGTGTCAGATTTGTCCGCTGCTATATCGCAGCCCTGCTGTAAGTCACCGACCACCACTATTACTAGTAAAAAAAAAAAAAAAAATGCCATAAATATATAACCTATTTTGTAGACAATATAACTTTTGCGCCAACCAATCAATATACACTTATTGGTATTTTTTTGCAAAAAATATGTATCAGAATACATACTGGCCTAAATTAATAAATAAATTAGATTTTTTTAATTTTTTTGATTGAATATGTTTTCTTTTTTCTGTTTATAGCACAAAAAATAAATACTGTATATACTCGAGTATAAGCCGACCCGAATGTAAGCCGATGCACCTAATTTTACCACAAAAAACTGTGAAAACGTATTGAGTCGGGTATAAGCCTAGGGTGAGAAAGGCGCAGCTACTGTAAGTGGAAAAGAGGATCAACAATGCCCATTTTCTGCCTCGCTGTGCCCATTTGCATGCCTCACTGTGCCCATTTGCAGCCATAGGTCCCCACTTCAAACTTGGTAGTTAAGGGTTCCTAGATGCCCCTAGCTGCAGCCAAATTGGGGTCTCTGGACCCAAAGGGTCCCAAAAAGACATTGCTGCAGGTGGACACAGTTGACCGATTTAGGGGCCCCATATCTCGGAGCCACTTGGTGCTAGGAACCCCAGAAACCCAGTGGAACTAGCACTACAACATATCCAAAGTCGGTTCAGAAATTGTGAAGCACTTTTCTGCAGCAGAGAATGACATTTTCCGAACCGACTTTGGGGTCCTGTATCTCGGGCCACTTGGTGCTAGGAACCCCATCTTTGGATATGTTGTAGTGCTAGTAGGGGGCATTTTCAGCACAAAAAAATGTGCTGAAAAACACGGCTTATACTCGAGTATATACGGTAATACAGAGGTGATCAAATACCACCAAAAAGAAAGCTCCATTTGTGAGGAAAAAAAGGACATCAATTTTATTTGGGAACAGTGTCGCACAATTTAATTGTCAGTACGTGTAACGCAGTGCTGTATCGCAAAAAAATGGCATGGTCATGAAGGGGGATAAATCTTCTGGTTAAATTGTTTATCTATTTACAGAGCTCTTTAGGTATAAGTATATCAAGGTATTTATAGAGGTTTACAAAAGAGCCTTCTTCACATTAAAGCGGTGTTTCAGCTGAAATTTTTTTTTTTTTTAAAGTCAGCAGCTAAAAAAAAAGTAGCTGCTGACTTTTAATAAGTACACTTACCCTCCCAGGGCGCCCGCGATGTCGGCCACCGAGGCCGACATGTCCCTCGGTGCTCCGGTCCCAGCGCCACCATCCTCAGTAAGGGAAACAGGCAGTGGAGACTACAACTTCACTGCCCGTTTCCTACTGCGCATACGCGAGTCGCGTGGCGCTTTGTGAATGGCACACGCTGTGTTAGGGAACACACAGTTCCCAGAACACAGCGTGCCCCATTACCCAGAAGACAACGCGGCAGAGGACAGAAGACCGAAGATCACCGCGGAGTAGGAAAGAGGCAGATTAGGAAGACTGCCTAGCAACAGGGATTTCGGATCAGGTAAAAAAATGATTTTTTTTTTTTTCCAGAATATTAATGCTCTTTTTTTTTTTTTAGGGTGGCCCTCCACTTTAAGTGCTGTGAAAATGTAGAAAATACTCCCTTCAGAACTAGTTGTAGGAGCAGGATGCAATCTTAAATGAACAAAATATAACTGTATATTAAAATTTATAGGTGATAACACCAGGGATTGTTGAGCCAGGCAATATCTGATAGATTTCAGGGGATCAGGAAGGAATGTATGTTCTACCCGCCAGAGCAAATAGGATCATGCTTTAATTTGCCTTTCTCTGGATCAACTGTGGGTATTGGTTTTCCTACATGGAGGTTTTCTATTTTTTTTTCTTCTATAGGTTGAACTAGAGGGACTTTCAAGCTGACTAAATATGTAATTATGGTCTATACATCAGATTTAAATGAGGGTCAATTGTGGACAGAAAAGTAGAGAAGCAAGGACAGAAAAGAAAGGATAAAGCAATTTCCTTCCAAAAAAGGGACAATTGGGAGCTATGCTTGCACTGTTCAGCCATGCCATATAATACCACGGGGGTGGCTGGATTGGTTGGATGATGGTAGAATGTGCTTTAAAGGCAGTAAATGTGTTTAAAAGCACAGTTAGGATGAGTAATTGGGGTTGAGTGGGGAAGGCTTTTCGAGAGACACTGTCATGTCCTCTTGTTCAGTTGTACATTTATTTATAGAGGTCTATACATCAGATCAATGGTGGAAAAAAAAAGGACAGAAGCAAGGAAAAAAAAGAGGATAAAGCAATTTGCTTCTAAAAGGGAGACAGTTGGGAGCACTGTTCAGCTATATAGTGAATGGATGATGGTAGGATGTGTTTTAAAAGGCTAAAGCCAACCAACGTTTTTTTTTTTTTAGTTTGGATATTGGGAGGGTTAGCATACTTTCCAACTTTCTGAAGTGGCTCCTTTATTTTTCCCAGGGTTTGCCTTTAACCACTTGACCACTGGGCACTTAAACCCCCTTCCTAACCAGACCAATTTTCAGCTTTCAGTGCTCTCACATTTTGAATGACAATTACTCAGTCATGCAACACTGTACCCAAATTACATTTTTGTCCTTTTGTTTTCACACAAATAGAGCTGTCTTTTGGTGGTTTTTTGGGTTTTTTATTTTTTGCGCTATTAATAAAAAAAGACTGAAAATTTGGTAAAAAAATTAAATAAAACATTTTCTTTTAAAATTTATTGCAGAGTATTGGCGTGTATTGGCAGAGTATTGCCAGAGTATTGCAGTGTTGCAGAGTATTGCATAGTGTTGGCAGAGTGTTGGCAGAGTATTGCACAATGTTGGCAGAGTATTGCACATTGTTGGCAGAGTATTGCACAGTATTGGCAGAGTATTGGCAGAGTATTGGCAGAGTATTGCACAGTGTTGGCAGAGTATTGTACAGTGTTGGCAGAGTCTTGGCAGAGTATTGGCAGAGTCTTGCGCAGTGTTGGCAGAGTCTTGCACAGTGTTGGCAGAGTATTGCCACTGAACAGGGCTGTGGGCACTACACATCCAGCCCACAGCGCTGCTGCAATCTCTCCGCCTCTCCCCCTCTCCCCTCTCACTGTACCGATCAGTACAGAGAGGGGAGGGAGAAACCGGCTTCATGACGTGACGCCGGTTTGTTTCCATGTGATCGCTACGTCATTTGATGGAGCGATCTCGTGGTGAACGCCTGATATCAGCGGCTGTTTACCGTTTACCGTGATGCGCTAGGTCCTCCGGACCCGGCGGTCATGGATGTTCCCGGGGGCGCGCGGGAGCAAGATTCTGGGAGGCTATGGCTATGGCCCGGTCGGCATGTGGTTAAGTCAAAATTAATATAGAGGTGCATCTCATAAAATTTGAATATCATCAAAAAGTTAGTTTATTTCAGTAATTCAATTCAAAAAGTGAAACTCGTATATTATATAGATGAGTTACACACAAAGTGATATATGTCAAGAATGTCTATCTTTTAATTTTGATGATTATGGCTTAAAGCTAGTGAAACCCCAAAATTCTGTATCTCAGAAATATCTGAATATTACATAAGATCAAAAATAAAAAAAAGGATTTTTAATACAGAAATGTTGGCTTACTGAAAAGTATGTCTATGTACAGTATAGTATGCACTCAAAACTTGATCTGGGCTCCTTTTGCATACATTAATGCGGCATGTAATATAGTCAATCAGCCTGTGACACATCACACTGCTGAGGTGTTATGGAAGCCCAAGTTTCTTTGATAGTGGTTTTTAGGTCATCTGCAATGTTGGGTCTGGTGCCTCTCATCTTCCTCTTGACAATACCCCAGATTCTCTATGGGGTTTGAGTCAGACGAGTTTGCTGTCCAATCAAACACAGTGATGATGAGCCAGGTCATCTGCTGGTGTTGGTCCACAGTGTTTTATCAAGTCCAAAGTCAGCACAGTTCTCTACCAGGAAATTCTAGAGCACTTCATGCTTCCCTCTGCTGATCAGCTTTATGGAGATGCTGATTTAATTTTCCAGCAGGACTTGGCACCTACTCACACTGCCAAAAGTATCAATACCTGGTTTAATGATCATGGTATCACTGTGCTTGATTGGCCAGCAAACTCGCCTGACCTAAACCCCATAGAGAATCTGTGGGGTATTGTCAAGAGGAAGATGAAAGACACCAGACCCAACAATGCAGACAAGCTAAAGGTCACTATCAAAGTAACCTGGGCTTCCATAACACCTCAGCATTCCCACGGGCTGATTGCCTCCATGCCACGCCGCATTGATGCAGTAATTCATGCAAGAGGAGCTCCGACCAAGTGTTGAGTGCATACTATAATGTACATGGACATACTTGTCAGTAAGCCAACATTTCTGTATTACAAATCTTTTTTTTTTATATTAACCACTTCCCTACCCGCCCATGTACATATGACGCCCACAAGGTGGATCTCCCATCCTGGGTGGGCGTCATATGACGTCCTCTCATTCCCGGCCGCCTGGGGGGTGCGCGTGCACACCCGCGGCGTCGCTCGGGACCCGGTGCGAGTGCCCGTTAAAACAACGGGACCGTGCGGGACCGTGGAGCTGTGTGTGTAAACACACAGCTCCACGTCCTGTCAGCGGAGAGAACGATCATGTGATCCCAGTACGGAGGATCACTGATCGGTCTCCTCCCCTTGTGAGTCCCTCCCCCCACAGTTAGAATCACTCCTATAGGGAACACATTAACCCCTGCAGCGCCCCCTAGTGTTAACCCCTTCCCTGCCAGTCACATTTACACAGTAATCAATGCAATTTTATAGCAACGATCGTGTAAATGTGAATGGTTCCAAAAATGTGTCAAAAGTGTCCGAAGTGTCCGCCGCAATGTCGCAGTCACGAAAAAAAAAATCGCAGAGTAAAAAAAAGTAAAAAATAAATAAATAAAAATGCAATAAATCTATCCCCTATTTTGTGGACGCTATAACTTTTGCGCAAACCGATCAATATATGCTTATTGCGATTTTTTTTACCAAAAATATGTAGAAGAATACGTATCGGCCTAAACTGAGTAAAAAAATAGTTTTTTAAAAAAAAATGGGATATTTATTATAGCAAAAAGTAAAAAATATTGTGTTTTTTTTCAAAATTGTCGCTCTTCTTTTGTTTATAGCGCAAAAAATAAAAACCGCAGAGGTGATCAAATACCACCAAAAGAAAGCTCTATTTGTGGGAAAAAAAGGACGTCAATTTTGTTTGGGTGTAACGTCGCACGACTGCGCAATTGTTAGTTAAAGTGACGCAGTGCCGAATCGCAAAAAGTTCTCTGGTAAGGAAGGGTGTAAAATGGCCCGGTGCTGAAGTGGTTAATTCTTAATATTAAAAAATTTTGAGATGCTGAATTTTGGGTTTTCACTAGCTAAAAGGCATAATCATCAAAATGAAAATAAAAAAATGCTTGAAATATATCACTCTGTGTGTAACGCATCTATATAAAATATATTAGTTTCACTTTTTGAATTGAATTACTTAAATAAATGAACTTTTTGATGATATTCTAATTTTATGAGATGCACCTGTAACTCCTTTAATGACAGGTGCACTTTAAATTCTTCTAACCAAGGACTCACTGGGTGATACATTGTTGTTTACAGAGGATGGTGTATATCTGTAAGCAATGTGTGCTTTATATATTGGCATCAGTACAGGGGCCATATTTTAGAATTCAAACCACATCTGGAGGATACGTAAATTAGCTCTTTCCATCTGCTAATAAACACAGATCTGGATATAAATCACTGTTGTCCTTCAAGTACTAAAAGTATAACTGCGCTCTAAAATGAGAGCTGACTGCCAAATATGTACGTTTTACTTTACAATCGGGGCAGCTGGAGAGCTGATAAACTGCAAGGGTAGCATAAACCTAAAGATGTGGAGTGGCTTCAACAGGTTAAAACGGAGTTTCACAAATTTTTGCAAGTTGCTTTCATCCACATGCCCATCCACAGTGCAGTCCTAAATGGATACAGTATTCATATTTTTTTTATTATGTATGAATACCTTTATTTTAAATGTGTTGATGGCACTTCCGGGCAAGGCCATGTAGAAGATGTCATCATTAGGCGATTCCCTTGGACTCCTGGAATATCGGGCATCATTCCAGGGGAATGCCGTAACAATGGGGCAGGATCTTCGGCTGCCGCCGCCATTGCTGTGGCAACCTGCAATCAACAAACTGTGCTGCGCAGTGTCATTACTGCACAGGCATGAGATTGGGAGGTGCATGCTGGGTAGCCAGCTGCACCTAATCCCAGAAATAAAAGACATAAGCAGGCTTCAGATGCCCAGAACCACGATGGCCCCTGCCTGCTTCGGAGATATTTTACAGATTAGAAAAACACACATACCGTATATACTCGAGTATAGGCCGTCCCGAATATAAGCCGAGGCCCCTGATTTACCACAAATAAACTGGGAAAAGTTATTGACCCATGTATTAGCCGAGGGGGGGGGGGGGGGGAATGGAGCAGCTACTGTAAGTGGAAAAGAGTGTCAGCAAATGCCCATCTACATGTCCCCTGTGTCCTATACAACCCCCCGTGTCCCCAGTGCAGCCTACCTGTGCCGATCGATCCGGTGTCCCGCTGTCCGGTGTCCCGATGTCCCGTGTCCCTCGGGGGGCGCTGTCCGGTGTCCCTCGGGGGCCGTTGTCCGGTTGTCCTGGCGATCAGCGTACACGCTGAGGCGCCAGGCGCCATTGCAGGTTTGAAAGCCACGCCTCCTCCTCCTCCTCCTCGTCCGTGATAGGCGGAACACTAGGTTTTCCCAGCAGTCAGTGTGCAGTGTTCCGCCTATCACGGACATTCTCTCATCCTCGTCCATGAGATGAGAATGACAGAACATCCGTTATAGGCGGAACACTGTACTGCTGGGAAAATTAGTGTCCGCCTATCACGGACGGGCGGGAGGAGGCGGCGCGGGTTTTGAACACTGCCGTCTGTCTACATGACAAGCTGTTCATGTAGGCAGACCGCACTGACTCGAGTATAAGCCGAGAAGGGGACTTTCAGCCCTAAAAAAAGGGTTGAAAATCTCGGCTTATACTCGAGTATATACAGTAATTACATTTACTACACAACACAAGCAGATTGGGTGCTAAAAGACTGTCTCCCCATCACAGTGTCATGATGACAGCTGATGCACACGAGTTAGCAATAGGCACAAACAAAAAAAGAAGGACAGCCACAAAGTGTCCCCAGAGATGGTGGGAAAAGAAATTGTACACAACCAAACCACTGCCAGGCACTCATGCTATAATGCTCCAGAATGTAAACTGTCCATAGGCTATATGTGTGGGGCTAATGATAGTGATGATTGGAAGACCAGAGCCCAGTAACATAAGTAGCCAGTGGGAGGGTAAGCATTTGCACTATCTTACATGTTACACCCTAAGTATAATGTATTATGGTGCAAAATGTGAACTTATCCTTTAACCTGGTTGAAACTTGGTAGAAATATGAAAATAAACCTGGAATTCCATCTGCTAGTACTTTCTCTTTGTTTCCCTGCAAAGGTAAAGCATAATGGACTACTATGCATTGCATAGTAGTCCATTACGTGTCACTTACCTGACACAGGAGCCAGCGATGTCACAGCTGTCCCCTTGTGTATGGAGCCTCCATCTTCTTGGTGGGTCTCGCTGCTCCGGCGCTGTCATTCGACGGAGCCGCAATGACGTCACTCCCGCGCATGCGCACGGGAGCCACCATTCGTGGCATATCGTCGTTGACAGCAGCACGCTCATGCGCCGTAGACAGCGGTGCCTGTCTTTTGGCAAATATCTCCTAAACCGTGTCTTCTTTAGGAGATATTTCTTGGACCTACAGGTAAGCCTTAATCTAGGCTTACCTGTAGGTCAAAGTGGTTTGTAAGGGTTTACAACCACTTTAACATACTTTTTTAATTGTATTTTGGTCCTAAAAATAATATACAAAACACTATACATTCCTTTTAGAATGAAAAAAGAAGGAACATGGGTTACAAGAATATTACCAAAACAATTCCATTAAATATCCTAGTCAATAACAGACCAAATCACCAGAAGACATGTATTATCCTCTTGAGGATTATTAATAGGACAACAGAGACATGAGTCAGGGGGAAAAAAAAAAAAAACAGCTCATCTCCATATTTTAATTACAATTCCAACTGCTCCACACCCATCATTCAATGCATCAAATGTCTTAAAAAAAATCAATAGATGAAGTGAGTTATCAAGACATTCACTCTAGATAAGCATGGTTAGCTCACCAAGAGAGTTCTGACTATGCTTTAGGACACCCAAAGATTTTAGATAGCATTCTGTAGAAACGCATGAGTTGACAGTTATGCCCCGTACACACGGTTGGATTTTCCGACGGAAAATGTCCTATCGGAGAATGTTGTCGGAAATTCTGACCGTGTGTAGGCTCCATCTGACTTTTTCTGTCGGATTTTCCGACGGACAAAGTTTTATCTCCTGCTCTCAAATTTTCCGACAACGAAGTCCTATCAGACTTTTTCCGATCGTGTGTAGCGAATTCCGATGGACAAAGTGCCACGCATGCTCAGATCACATTACAAGACCAAAGCTATTGGCTACTAGCCTCTACGTAGTCCCTTCGTAGGCAACAAACGTCACCACGTTCAGAATGATCGGATTTTCCGACAACTTTGTCTGACCATGTGTATGCAACACCAGTGTCGGACAAAATCCGTCGGAAAAAATCCGATGGATTTTGTGGTCGGATTTTTCGACCGTGTGTACGGGGCATTAGGGTGTTTGTTCAGGGAAAGTTATTTATACAGGATCTATCATGTGCAAACATTCCTAGAAAAACAGATCTATAGAGTTGGACTTTTTTCTGTCAATTTCAACTGGTCAACCAATCCTTTGGAAAGTCACCATATGCAATACTTGTATTAGTTTTCTGTAGCAGCAAGCTGTGTTTCATTATATGACACCATCACAGGTGTAGTTTGCGAAGGAATGATTTTGTATTGGTATAGACACTGGTTGAAAAAAGAGATCCATGGTATCTGGTCCCTGTTATGATTGCAAAATATGTTCCACAATACTCTCCACTTTGCTTTCGCGGCTGTGGTGATCCAGGAACGCATTTTCATATCTTTTGGGATTGCCATATAGCAAAAAAATATTGGAAAGAAATATTCCTAATGCTCTCTAAATTATTTAAGAAAACTATCATCCCAGATCCGACAATTGCGCTTCTAAATTTAAAGCCTACCCAAATCTCCTATACACAATTTAAACTCCTTCTACAAATTACCACAGCTGCAAAGCAGACCATCGCCAAAGCGTGAAAGTCCTCATCATTAATGCTTTCTGAACCTACGAATAGAATACATCAAGCCATGATCCTCTCGAAAACTGATGCCATATCCAACGATACCATACTTAAATTTGAGAAAATTGGGTAACCCACTTTCTTTCTCCTAATTTTAACACTTCTTTACTAAGACCTTGGTAACTATATAATTTTGTTTTGAATAATTGATAAATAGATACTATGTATATATTGTTACTAATGCCGTGTACACACGGTCGGAATTTCCGATGGAAACAGTCCGTGTGTATGCCCATCGGTCATTTTCTGTCGGAATTTCCGAAGGACTTTGGATTGAAAACCTGTTCTTAATTTTTCAGACGGAAAACCTTTCTATCAGATTTTCCGATCGTGTGTATGCAATTCCGACACGCAAAATTCCGACGCATGCTCGGAAACAATTTGACGCATGCTCAGAAGTATTAAACTTCCCTTTTATAGTGCAGTCGAACGTGTTGTATGCTGTGGTGTTATTGACCATTGGAATTTGGTGTGACCGTGTGTAGGCAAGACAGTTTGAGCGAAATTCCGTCGGAATTCCGACGGGAAAACCATCAGAGCTTTTTCCGACGAGATTTCCGACCGTGTGTACGCGGCATAAGAAATCCCCAGAAACCTCTACTAAACCAGACTTTTTTTTTTTTCTTTCCTCTTCTTTACTTATCTTTACTTTCCTTTTAGTCCTTTTAGTCTTTTCTTCTCTCCTTATTCTATCCTGTCTTCTCCTATTTATAATTACATAACAAAATGGTAGCGAAACATTCAATTTAAAATGTTCAATTATAATACAATAATAGTTAGTAAGCTCTAATGTCCTTTTATAAGTAATTGAATCTCGTAGTAATTAACATTATTTCTTTATTACATATTACTCTAAAAGTGAAAAGTTTAACAACTTTTAAAATTTTATTTTTTGCTCTTGATTATATAATTGTTAAAATTGATTGTAACACCTTAGTCTTTCTAAAAACATATAACCTACTTAAATCTTTAAATGCTTGTAACTACAAGAAATACTAAGATCTGACATGTAAATTCAACTAATGCTACCATTTAATGTAATCGATATTTTGTTAATTGTACCAATGTTTATATTTTCAAAATCAATAAACAAATTTGACAAGAAAAAAGAGATCCAATGGTTCTCTGCAAAGGGCACAGGTCTTACATGCTGTCTCTAAGCTCCATCTGAAGTCATTCCCAGAAGAGAGACCATCATAAATAAAGTTTTATATGACACTGTTAATTTCTTTGTGTTGGTCTGAGACATGTAATGAAAGACCTTTTCAGAAACCTTGGCATAGTACTTTTATACACGAGGGCCTAATTGTTAAAAGACATCTGTCATGAAAGAAATACAAGGGTTCTCATGCTGACCTCCTTCCATAAAGCTGACCATACCCATGGCAATTTTCACTCAATTTAAACCACAGGGGACCACAAATAGGATCACAAGTAATCACTGGAAATGAAGCAATCAACCATACCCATGGCAATTTTCACTCAATTTAAACCACAGGGGACCACAAATAGGATCACAAGTAATCACTGGAAATGAAGCAATCAACCACCTATGAACTCTATTGACCATTATAATTTGTGAAGTCAAACCTGTACAAAAAATTGAGAGCTTCAATACAGTTTATTCAAAGATCAAAATAAAATGGAATCAAAAGCAGGAAAAAAAAACTACTGCAATTTAGTAGAAACTCTTAAGATTTTTCAATTGCCTTTGACCAGGGCAATTTCAATCCCATCTCCTTGTGGTCTGTAAATCACCATTATATGTTTTTGATTACCGTATTTTTTGCTCCATAAGACGCACCTGACCATAAGACGCACCTAGGTTTTAGAGGAGGAAAACAAGAAAAAAAATATTCTCCACCAAATGCTGCTGATTTGGAGCACAAGAGAGGATGCCCACATCCCCAATTAATATACCATATATACTCGAGTATAGGCCGACACGAAAATAAGCCGAGGCCCCTAATTTACCACAAAAAAACTAGGAAAACGTATTGACCCGAGTATAAGCCGAGGGTGAAAAATGCAGCAGCTACTGTAAGTGGAAAAGAGGGTCAGCAAATGCCCATCTGCAGCTGCATGTCCCCTGTGTCCTGTACAAACCCCCCCCCCCCCTGTGTCCCCATTGCAGCCTACCTGTGCCGATCTGCCTCCCACCGATCTGCCTCCCTCCGATCTGCCACCTGTGTCCACCAGTCTTGCGATCGTTAATGCCTCTGTGTTCCTCTTGTTCCTCCTGTGCCGATCCTGTGTCCCCTATTGCTGATCCTGGCGATCAGCGTGTAAGGTGCCATTACACATTTAAAAGCCGCGCCTCCTCATCCTCGGCCGTGATAGGAGGAACACTCTGTTTTCCCAGCAGTCAGTGTGCAGTGTTCCGCCTATCACGGACATCCTCTCATCCTCGTCCATGGGAGGAGAATGACAGGACGTCCGTGATAGGCGGAACACTGCACACTTACTTACTGCTGGGAAAATTAGTGTCCGCCTATCACGGACGGGCGGGAGGAGGAGGCGCGGCTTTTGAACACTGCCGTCTGTCTGCATGACACGCTGTAAATGTAGGCAGACGGCACTGACTCGAGTATAAGCCGAGGGGGGGACTTTCAGCCCTAAAAAAAGGGCTGAAAATCTCGGCTTATACTCGAGTATATACGGTACTATAGTTTGTAACTTACACAACCAATCAAAACCAATCAAAGTTGATAGGCATCTATCAAGTGTGCCAGATAGCTTCCAGGCAGCAAACAAATATCGCCCTGTCACATATTTTCCGTAGTTTATTTTAACTTCTTAAAGAATAAAAATGTCATCTAATATCACACACTGATAGTTATCTTTGGTGCGGAATGAAATAGAACAGACATTCTGTAACTGTCATTTGGGCACAGAACGCCAGCACACAATCTTGAAAGCCATCTTCCCTTATCACCTCCTCTCCTTTGGAGCACCACACTTCCCCAAGTATACTAAGTTCACAGTACTGTATTTAGCTTCCATCACCAACTAGAAACAAGGTGCTCTTATCTGTATTCCAGGCTCTTTGAGTGTCCCTTACTATAGCTCTGCCCAGCCAGGCACGCTTCCAGATGTTACACTCATTCCCAGACATACTAGTACTCAGGACAGAGGTCTCTGGCCTAAAAGGCCTTTTGCATCCCACTCACGGTCCACAGACAACCACAAAAGAGTCACAGCGACTACAGCTAGTCCTTCTGGGTGTTGAACTACCTCACCTGGGGCTTCAACCCTGTTAAGGGCCTATGGCAATAAATGACTACATCTAAACAGCTCTGGGGTATTTGGCTACCATGCCCCAACTCTTTAGGCTCCTCCCATCCTGGCACCTATATGGGCACTAACTCCACCCATTACATCACAAAAGTAAGATTTTCTCTAAAAGGGGCCCAACATCCAATTACATAATTCCCCTTAGCACACTAGATTGGGCGCATAACCACCTAGTGATCCCCTTTGAACAAATTATTACAGGAGTTAATTCAATTCAGCTTATAAAAGTTATGTCTTTCCCCTGATTCATGATTCTTTTTGGAAACACCAGGTCAAGTGGGAGCCATGACTCACTAACAGACGTCTCATATCAGGTGGTTGTCGGTATCACAGACTATATTTTTGCTCTCAGTTGGCATTTCTTTTTATCACTAATTATCACTAGGACCTTGTTCCTCTGCCACTTTCTGTTTCTATTTTCAGTTGGTAATGAACTTGTAGATTTTCTTTTTTTTTTTTTGCACTCTCATGTATTCTGTGTTGATTATATGACGCTTGTATGATCTTTTTCTTTGACAAAGAGGCGTTCCCCGAAACATGTTATCCTGACAATCGGCTTGAATTCCTGGTGTGTTCTAGTGTCTTTTACTTTTCTGGATTTGCAGGTTCTGGTGACGGCACTTCCAGTGACCTCACTAGCACTGACATATATCCCTCCGTTTCGTTGCCGGTCGGAAGGTTTGCTCCAACACGGATCACTTGGACCACATTGACATCCCAATCCCTGGTATATCCTGAATGCCAGAGGGTTGTGGCTGGTCATCTTCTGGTAACCATCACTATTGTTCAATGTGGGCTTTTATCCAATCGTGGAATAAAGCAAGACTGTTTTTTGGAGATACTGCTCTCTGTGTTTTTAGGGCTCTTGGACTCCTTGCTAGCTAGCCCTTGGTTGCACTATGCACATAGACAGCATCCACATGTCCATCTGGGAGCGCCTTGTCTGTGTTTTGTTTTTATGATCTTTTTCTTAGTATACCGCTTTTTTAATAAAATATTTTTGGAAACAAAAAAAACTTAAAAATATATTTATCAAAAGTGAAAAGAAACAGAAGACCAAATGCTTCTATTTGTCTTATTTAAAGCCTTTAGTTTGCACAATTGCTAATTACTTTGACCGTTTAATTCAGCTCTCATTTGGACCAGTATTTGGGCAAAAATACCAACAGGAATATATCTTTTTGATGATGCCAAAGTACAAATATTTAAGCTATACAAAATGAAAATGACAGTGTTAGTCTATGAACACCTGCTAGCGTGTGATCATTAAGAGAGTTTTGTAAAGTAAAAAACACAGTTTTAGCTTTTAATTTTATCTGATAGTGACAGAATAATGCCAAGGGTGAAAAAGGCGCCCAACTAAAAACAGTCACTTTGGGGTTGATTTTCTAAAGGCAAAAAGACTCTGCACTTTGCATCATGTGGAAGCAAAAATGCTATTTTTTTTTAGTTTTTTTTCCATGCACGTGATTGGGTGTTCTTTGCAAAGTAAAGTTTTACCTCATTTACTAAGCTCTGGAGCAACTGCACTTGCAAAGTGCACAGTCTACATGCCTTTAGTAAATCAAGCACATAGTACTGCTCTTTCTATGTTGCATTTCACTGGTACCCTCAAGAGACACGACACAAAATCAAGTTGGACGCAACCTGAAACTAAAGCCTCGTACACACGATCGGATTGTTGGCCAACAAAACCGTGGAATTTTGTCCGAAGGGCATTGGCTCAAACTTGTCTTGCATACACACGGCCACACAAATGTTGGCCAACAATTACGAACGTAGTGACGTACTACGTGTTTTTTCAGCTCTTTAGTGCCACCCTTTGGGTTCCTTCTGCCAATTTCGTGTTACTAGAAGTTTGGTGAGTGTTAATTCATGCTTTTCTTTTCGCGTTTTTCATTTAGCGCTTTTCAGTTTGCGCTTTTAATTTTGTGCTTTTCAGTTAGTTTCTGAACGGCCGTTCGTCAACCAGCCATGTTGCAGAATCAGAGGAGATAACATGTTATTTATTATTGGCCTTGGATTTATTACTTTGATATTATTTTTTTGGTTGAATAATGATTTGATTTGGTATATTTTCTATATTTTTGGATACATAGAATGCACTTTTTGGTTAAGTTCTATTGGCAGATAGCATGTCTAATTTTATTTGTTTTCTTTTTTTAGTGCACAATAAAAAAATTGTGGAGAATAATACTTGGCTATGTGTTTTACTTCAAATGACAGATGGGAGTCGGCAGTTACATTAAAAAAAAAAAACAATGTAAAATTGACACCAACATAGTTGTATCTTTGATCTTAAAATCCACGGGATAATGGTGTCAGCTTCATTATTATCCCATTAAAGAAGAAGAGAATGTGCGCTGCATTTGGAGATTTCATAATTTGCCACGTCACGAATGTTAATTCTCCATTACGAATGCTAGTTTACAAGACCGACCGCTTCGGGTTCATCCTTGCTTCCGAACATGCGTGTTTGTACTTTGGACTTTTGTCCGACGGCCTTGTGTACACACGCTCAGAAAATCCGACAACAGATATTTGTACGCGGAAAATTTGAAAACCTGCTAGCCATCATTTGTCTACGGAAAGTCTGATAACAATTGTCCGATAGAGATCACACACGGTCGGATTTACCGCCAACAGCCTATCATCGAACATTTCCTGGCGGAAAGTCCGATCGCGTGTTTGCGGCTTAAAGCTTTCTTCTCCTCCTCACATGTTACTGACTAGCCTCTGTGTCACTGACTCACAAGGAAGACTATAAACAGCTAACCACAGACTCTAACAAGAGACTCTACAGGACCAAAGACAAATCTCCTGATACCCTTCACTGAATTTATCTCAATGCACACCCTGAAAACTAAAAACGTTCTGGTACTTGGAGATTTCAATCTCTGGGCAAACAACAACGAAGACCCCATCGCCTCTGCCTGCATAAACCAACTGGAAGAACTAGGTCTTCAACAACTGATAAATGCTCCAACGCATGGTTCAGGACACACTCTGGACCTCATCTTTAAACAAAACATTGACATTAACATACTCAACAACTCGCCGCTACCATGGACGGACCATCACGCCATCAAATTCAAAATCACCACCAACAACACCGTCCAGAAACCGAACCACTCAACAACATACTGGACCAGATCTCAGAAGAAACTACACTCGGAACTCTTCAAAACCACACTATCCAACAAAGTAACAAATCTAAATTTAAACCACTCGACGGAAAAAACACTCAGCTCCTTAAACAAAGCGTTACTACAAACAGCAGACGCAGTCGCTCCGAAACGCAGAAAACTCATCCGCAAGAGAAATTCTGGATGGTTTAATGGAACTCTTACTCTACTGAAGCAGGAACGCAGAAGAGCTGAAAGAACCTGGAGAAGAAACTCTTCAAAGGAAAACCACACAAACTACAATACTCTCACAATGAAATATCACAAAGCTATCTTCAAAGCTAAAAAAGAACACTTCTCAAACACCATCACAAAAGCCCTAAACCGCCCTCGTGAACTATTCAAGCTAGTCGCCCAGACTATGAACCCTACCTGCTTAGAGCCCCCCACTAATGAAACTCAAGAATTTTGCAACGAGTTATCGGATTTTTTTATCGACAAAATCGACAGCATTCGGGAAAAAATCCAACAGAAAAATACAATCGACCACATCCAAAAAGAGGAAACCGATTCAAACAACATTCAACATTCAAAACCACCAAACTTTTCGCTGACCCCGATCGCCATAGACACCACTAAAAATATCATCAGAAGCCTCCGGGACAGCACATCACCCAATGATATCATCCCCACAAAACTTCTGAAAGAATGCTCTGACATCTTGGCACCTACTATAACGCTACTCATTAATCAGTCATTCAAAGAAGGAATTGTTCCTAACTCCCTCAAACAAGGCATAGTCAAACCCCTCCTAAAGAAACCCAACTTGGACCCAAGAAACCCTAACCACCGAAGACCGATAACTAGCCTGAGCACCATCTCCAAGATTATGGAGAAAGTAGTGGTACAACAGCTACAACCCCATCTGGACACACACAATCTCCTGGACCCTCTGCAATCAGGCTTCCGCCCGGGCCATGGCACAGAAACAGCACTCCTCAAAATATGGGATGATGCCTTGGAAGCAGCAGATGACGGAGAATCGTGTCTCCTGGTACTCCTGGACCTTAGTGCAGCATTTGACACACTGGATCACAGCAATTTACTCACCCGCCTCAAAGAAGTAGCAGGAGTCACAGACTCAGACTTACTATGGTTCACTTCCTTCTTAAGAAATCGGTCACAGACAGTGAAACTTGGAGCCTTCACCAGTGAATCTCGCGCAGTCTCCTATGGAGTCCCTCAAGGATCACCTTTATCACCCGTGCTCTTTAACATTTACATCCGTCCACTTCTTAAAATCATCAGAAAATCAGACCTATGCTTCCACTCATACGCAGATGATACTCAACTCTACCTTCGGATCCCCGGACAAAAAGACCAATATCAGGAATTGGAAAAATGCCTCGCATCAATAGACGACTGGATGTCCACTAACTCCCTCAAACTTAACGGAACCAAAACAGAACTCCTTCTCCTAAATGCAAACCGGAAAACTAAATCTACGACACCATGGACTCAGCCCACCATCCTTGGACAGACCATCCCTCTAAGCTTAAAAGCCAAAAGTCTCGGAGTCACTTTCGATTCAGAAATGTCAATGGATGCACAAATAGGATCAGTAGTCAGCGGATCCTACCACCTTCTACGCCTGCTGCGTAGACTCATCCCCTTCATCTCAGAAAAGGACAAAGCCATAGTGGTAGGAACAATCATCAACTCTCGACTCGACTACGCAAACTCCCTCTACATAGGACTACCTAAATTCCAGATTGCACGCCTACAAGTCGTTTAAAACATGGCAGCAAAACTAGTCACAGGAAAAAAACCATGGGAATCCATCTCCCCATCCCTGAGGACCCTCCATTGGCTAACCGTAAAGGATAGGATCACATTCAAGACCCTCTGCCTGACCCACAAATGCACACAAGGAGATGCTCCTCAATACTTATGCGAAAAAATACAACACTACACTCCCAATCGCAACCTCCGATCTAACGACCAAAATCTCCTCCTCGTCCCCAAGTCCCGGTACAAATCAAGGGGAGAACGAAGATTTGCAGTCCAAGGACCACGGCTATGGAACGCTCTACCTACGAACATCTGCTTAGAAAAAGACCATCGGACCTTCAGGAAAAAACTTAAGACCCACCTCTTCTAAGAAGGAATCAACCCAGTTCGGATCAAGCGCCTCGAGGCGATTCAGTTCGCAGTTGCAGCGCTATACAAATCTTTCATTCATTCATTCATTCTACAGGGAACTTGGGTCTCCTACCAGAATTCAGCAACAAAACCATTCACTTAATTGCTAGCTATGCATTTCACAATATTGGTTTCCAGGTTCAAATGACCAATTAAAACAGGAAATGATAAAAAAATCAATATCAAAAAGGTACAACTCAGTTTTTACTGCAATTTCAATTATATGGTTGCTTAATGAAACAAATGTAACTGAGGGAAGTAGAGTGATGTGGTTAAAAGCAGAGAAATCTACAAAATGGCCAAAAAATTTACCAAAGGTATGACCAGTATGAAGCTGAGGTGATCAGAGGTGCAGGGGACAATCATCTCAGGTCTATGACCACCTTGGTAAACCAAAGAGACTGTGGCAGAGAACCACTCATGTTAACCACTTCAGCCCCGGAACATTTTAACCCCTTCCTGACCAGAGCACTTTTTGCGATTCGGCACTGCGTCGCTTTAACTGACAATTGTGTGCGGTCGTGCAATGTTGTACCCAAACAAAATTGGCGTCCTTTTTCCCCCCACAAATAGAGCTTTCTTTTGCGCTATAAACAAAAGAAAAGAGCGACAATTTTGATATATCCCCCAAAAATATATAAAAAAAAGAATTTCTTCCTCAGTTTAGGCCAATATGTATTCTTCTACATATTTTTGGTAAAAAAAAAAAAAAAAAAAATCGCAATAAGCGATTGGTTGGTTTGCGCAAAAGTTATAGCGTCTACAAAATAGGGGATCGTTTTATGGCATTTTTATTATACATTTTTTTTATTAGTAATGGCAGCGATCTGCGATTTTTATCGTGACTGCGAAATTATGGCGGACACATCGGACACTTTTGACACTATTTTAGGACCATTGTCATTTATACAGCGATCAGTGGTATAAAAATGCACGGATTACTGTGTAAATGACAATGGCAGGGAAGGGGTTAACACTAGGGGGCAATCAAGGGGTTAAGTGTGTCCTAGGGAGGTGTTCTAACTGTGGGGGGGGTGGGCTTCCACTGACATGACAGCGATCACTGCTTCCGATGACAGAGAGCAGTAGATCTCTGTCATGTCACTAGGCAGAGCGGGGAAATGCCTTGTTTACATAGGCATCTCCCCGTTCTACCTCTCCACACTGCAATCGCAGGCCGAGTTCTCAGAACTAGGGTTGTCCGTACCGGACTTTTGGGTGTTCGGGTCCCGGACCCGAACCCGAACAATTGACTGTATGTTCGGGTCCGGTGTTCGACGATGTAATGGTGCTTTTTAAAATGTCTTTTACACCCGAACGGCTATAATAAATTGTCGGCTCCCCGTAATACAGAGAACAGTCATTGATTTTTAAAAAGTTATTGTCATAAAAAGTGTTTGGGGACCTGGGTCCTGCCCCAGGGGACATGTATCAATGCAAAAAAAACTTTTAAAAACTTCTGTTTTTTCGGAAGCAGTGATTTTAATAATGCTGAAAAAATAAAAGTGTAATATTCCTTTAAATTTCGTACCTGGGGTGTGTGTATAGTATGCCTGTGAAGGGGCACATGTACTTGACTTTCAATGAATGACTGTTCTCTGTATTACGGGAGCCGACAATTCATTACAGCCGCAAGTGATTTTAAATAGCTTTTTTCCTGAAAAAATTACACTTTGTGCAGGGACAGTTCTAAACACGGGAAACATGCGCCCTTTTACAGGCATACTATAGACACCCCCCAGGTACGAAATTTAAAGGAATATTACACTTTTATTGTTTCTCTTTAAGCATTATTAAAATCACTGCTCTCGAAAAAAACGGCCGTTTTTAAAAAAAAATTTGCATTGATACATGTCCCCTGGGGCAGGACCCAGGTCCCCAAACACTTTTTATGACAATAACTTTTTAAAAATCAATGACTTCAATGACTGTTCTCTGTATTATGGGGATGGGAGCCGACAATTTATTATAGCCGTTCGGGTCCCCATTGACTTCAATGGGGTTCGGGATTCGGGTCAAGTTCGGTCCCGAACCCGAACTTTTTTCCGAAGTTCGGCCGAACCTGCCGAACCCGAACAGCCAGGTGTCCGCTCAACTCTACTCGGAACCCATGGGCACGCTATTCAGCAAATTTAAAGGGACATACAGGTACACCCATTTGTCTGCCTGTGCCATTCTGCCGATCTGTGCACGGTTAAAGCGGTTAAAGTGTTACTAAATTATATGTGGTCTACCACAGTACACAGAACATAGAAATGCAACTATTTTAGTAAATATAAACAGCTAAATACCTTTTCTCATTAGCAGTATATAGCAGTCTTGTGACTTCTATCAGTGTCTGGTTAAAGCTTGTAGAAGGAGTTTTTTTATTCTCCTCCGACTGTCCTATGAGGCTGCAGGGCACTTGACCCTCTGTCTGTACAGTGCTAATTGGCCCTGCGCTCCCTCCCAAGGAAAAAAAAACTATCTAGCAATACACACCAAACTGAGCATTTGCAAAGTGCCTCCAAAGCTCAGGAGATGGATTGGGGACAGTGGAAGAAGGGGAGGATCCTAGAAGACAGGATCAATTAGCCTTTTTACACAATGCAGAGGATTAAACCCTGTTCCACAGTGAGCATGCTTTACTGCATATACACAGATTTTACTGTTTTTACTTCCCGACCAGCCACCGCAGTTATACTGCGGCAGGTTGGCTCCCCTGCGGGAGCCATCATAGCTGTACATCGGCTCGCAGGCGCGTGCCCGCTGCACAGCGGGGGGGCCGTAGCCGATGCTGCTCGTAGCCGATGGTCGTGATGACTGCCGGCCACGAGCGATTGTGAGCAGAAGACACAGAACAGGGACGAGTGTGTGTGTAAACACACACTTCCCTGTTCTGTTCTGAGAGGAGTGACAGATTGTGTGTTCCTATTAGCTAGGAACCAAGATCTGTCACTTCCTCTAGTCAGTCCCTGCCCCCTTCAGTTAGAATCACCTCCCAGGGAACACAGTTAATCCCTTGATTGCCCCCTAGTGTTAACCCCTTCCCTGCCAGTGACATTTACAACATTTAATCAATGCATTTGTATAGCATTGAT
This sequence comes from Lithobates sylvaticus, assembly GCA_028564925.1. NCBI lineage: Eukaryota > Metazoa > Chordata > Amphibia > Anura > Ranidae > Lithobates > Lithobates sylvaticus. The sequence goes on from CM053037.1 coordinate 153,824,071, forward strand.
CGCTGTGTTAATGCCAATGGTCCCATAAATGTGTCAAAATTGTCTGATGTGTCCGATGCGCAAATCGTCTGGGACCTGTGACGTATGACAGAAGACTGCAGGGAAGGAGGGGGAGAGGAGAACTTTGACGGTCTGAGCGGAAGTGGGAGCGGGTACCTGTCAATAGGTACCTGCTCCCCCTCCCCGAAAAAAAAATGACATGCCAAATGTGGCATAGGAGGGGGTGGGTGGTAACGCTTAAAGGGGAACTTCCCCTTTTGGGTGGAACTCCAATTTAAGCTGGCCATACACTTGGCAATTTAAATAAGCAATTTAATTACATTTTATTTTATTAAATTTCACACCAATTGCAGACATAATATAGTGCTCAACTAAAAGCAAAGGGAACTGAATTTGTCCTAATTGAACCCCATGCAAAAATGAGAACATTTTGGATAAAATATCTATATCCTTCTTCCATTTTCAATTAGATTTTTCAATAAACTCTATTAAGGCAGTCAACGTATTGCTCAGTTTCATATTCACAATCAACCAATTTCTGATGGTTGATCAAACTTGTGGGTGGTAGATTACTTGGCTAATGGCAATTGCAGCATATGTGTGATTTCCAATGGATGGAAAGTGGTTGAAATCAAATGAAAATTGGCACATGCATGGCCAGCTCTAATGATAGTGGCACAATGCTGATGACTCTCATCAGAGAGACAGTCAATGCAGGGTGAAAGGGGCCAGCTGCAGTCAACACTATAAGACGCTCTTCAATAAAATCACAAAGGACATATCTAGCCAATCCTGTTATTTCCCTATTAACACTTTAGGCATGCTCAAATGTATTAACTGCAGTTTTTTTGTAAATCACAGACTCCGAAATGGGAAGACACATAAAAATTGTAACAGCAAACCACATTTCTTGTGTTGTAAATGACTCTGGAAAAGTGATGGATGTTTTCAGGTTGGTTGGTTTAGCCCCCTTTCACACTTATATGACTTGTCCCACGATTTGGGACTGCCAAGTAGCATGACAAGTCGTTCCCCATGATTTACAATGACAGCCATTCATATTAGTACAACTTCAATTCCTTCCGACTTCAAAGTAGTCCCTGCACTACTTTGGTCCAATTTTGATGCCACTTACACAGGCATTCCTTGAAATTGCGGCAAAAATTGCGGCCACGAATCGCGGCAAAATCACGCTAAAATCGCGCGACTTTGAAGTCACACAAGTGTGAAAGGGGCCTTAGGTATCATACATCAGCGATCGTTAGAAGTGCTGGATGTTTAGCCAGTGTTAAATGGCGATTCTATATAAACGAGCCCCGTAATCTCCTGGGAATGACGCAATAACATTTTTAGTAAACAACCATTACAATTACAGAATTAACAATTATCCTACAGAATCACAGCTCACAAAAAAAAAAAAATCATCCAAATCTGAGAAAATGATAACTGTTTGTTAAGGATTTCTCATTTCCATGTCAATCGTGCTAATGAACATGTAATCAGTAACCTTAAACATAATTACTCATAACACAAATTACTTTCATTACTTTGCCAAACCTGAACAATTACCCATTCTGCCCTCTTAGTATCATTATCAAATTGTATCCCACGCACATATTGATATAGAGCTTTGTCTATCATATCTGAAATAAGACGTGATTGGAAACAGAGGAGATGAATTGCTAGCTTCAAAGTTTTCATTTTAGGCTTGCTCAACACTAGGGACGCCTGGGGCCGATTCACGAAGGGAGTCAGCGAATCATATTTAAAATTTGATGAACCCTAATTTAGGGGTAGATCCCACTGAAGTCTATGGGGGTAAATTTAATTAGGAAGTTCTGGTCATTTTTATCACCTATAGGCAAATTTCTGTCGATACACATCAATAAATGAGGACTCGTTTTCGTAAGGTTTAACCGCAGAAGATTTTACCCCCTTCCTGACCAGAGCACTTTTTTGCGATTCGGCACTGCGTCGGTTTAACTGACAATTGCGCGGTCGTGCGATGTGGCTCCCAAACAAAATTGATGTCCTTTTTTTTCCCACAAATAGAGCTTTCTTTTGGTGGTATTTGATCACCTCTGCAGTTATTATTTTTTGCACTATAAACAAAAAAAAGAGCGAAAATGTTGAAAAGAAAGCAATATTTTTTACTTTTTGCTATAATAAATATCCCCAAACATATATAAAAAAAACAATTTTTCCTCAGTTTAGGCCCATATTTATTCTTCTACATATTTTTGGTAAAAAAAAATGCAATATTGATTGGTTTGTGCCAAATTTATAGCGTCTACAAAATAGGGGATAGTTTTATGGCATTTTAATTATTCTTTTTTTTTATTAGTAATGGTGGCGATCTGCGATTTTTATCGGGACTGCGACATTATGGCGGACACATCAGACACTTTTGACACTATTTTGGGACCATTGTCATTTATACAGCATTGATTACTGTGTAAATGACACTGGCAGTAAAGGGGTTAACCACTAGGGGGCCATGAAGGGGTTAAATGTGTCCTAGGGAGTGATTCTAACGGTGGGGGGAGATGGGCTTCAACACACATGACAGCGATCACTGCTCTCGATGACAAAGAGCAGTGATCTCTGTCCTGTCACTAGGCACAAAAGCATCTCCCCATTCTACCACTCCGTGACACTATCGCGGATACCCGGCGGACATCGAGTCATCGAGGGATCCGCGGTCACAGAGAACGCGACGGGCAGGCGTGCACGCCCGCAGTTCCGCTTCTTAAATGGGACGTACCTGTAAGCCCTTTTGCCCACCAGTGCCATTCTGCCGACGTAAATAGGCGTGCGCTGGTTGGCAAGCGGTTAAAGAATATGTTACCCCAACATTTCACATTCCTGATATGTAACACAAAACATTCTCCTGCGCTCAGGAGCTTAGTCCATGTGTAAGTGGTGTAGTCAACCCTTTGAAAAAAATATGGAAAGTCAAAGGTCTTGCTGCCCTCCTCAGAACTATGGGTGTCCTTAGAGCTGAAACATATAGAAAAACAGGGAGGGCTCACAGACCTTGTGCATTACCAAAGATTACATTTATTTAGATAATAAAAACAAAAGTCATACTCACAAACAAACGTTAAAAAAAGGCTTAACATTGCTCCAAGAATTCGGAACCGTGTCTTCTAGACACCTGCGACCTGGACCGGGTATTATGAGGAACGAGATGGGGACGCAAACAGCTTACGCATTACGAGGGAGTACCCTCTTTATCAGAGCCTCAATGAGCCTTTTTTTAAAAACTGTTAAATCAATGTATTTGTTTGTAGCGCCAATAACCCTGTGCAGGGCGGTTATGGATTTCTGGGCTTACTGATTACCTCCTCCTTGTAGCTCGTTGTTCGTTATCTAGGGGTTCCCAGGGTTAGTACCCAGTAATTGCTGAGACTGACACTCAAAGTCCCTTTGAGGATTTTTAATTGCAAAAAAACTTTGAAACATAACACAGTCTCTCAGTTGGGAACAGAGGGCATGGGTGATAAAGCTCAGGCACTTCAGAACTGCTGACATCAAATAAATGTCTCTTTAGATGATCCAGGGAGTAGCCACTCGCAACTGGACTCTTCACTGTTGGATAAACCCTTGTCTGTAGATCTAGCAGCCAACAAGTGATTTGGAATTAGCAAAGTCTCTGCCACAGACTGTTGTAACCAAAGGATGGGTTAGGAACTTTTCCTATGGTACCTGTATCGTTCAGCCATTTCAGCAATACCGTAGGAAATGCGGATTCAACTAGTGTCCATACATCTCAGCTCCCAGGCTCTTACCGAGCAGACAGCTTCATGGCCCTCCTCCGAAAAGTCCTCCCCTGGTCGCTTGTACAAGTTGCCGTGCCTCTCCAATCCTGAGAGGGCACCGGGACACTTCAGAATCCTCCTTCAGTTACTGCGCCTCGAACTAGCCAGTTCCGAGGCTCGGGAACGGATGGATCCCCACCCCAGACCATGAGGGCCTCTGGGGCTGGTCAGGGTGACCAGGCTTACGGGGGCTGCAGACACTCCTGGGCCCGTGACCCCTCATGGGGTTGGTCTGGACCGGAACCAGGAATCAAAGAGCAAGCCAAACCCTAAACACTTGACTTCAGCACCATAAATACCCCTTCCCGGAATACACAGTGGGGCCAGACGCACCCACTGATTGGTTCCGAGAAAGATTGGTACCTAATGTGTCCAACCAGGCTGCGTTCTCAGCCTGTCACAGGTGCTCACCTCACCTATGACTAGGCAATTCTCTAGTACAGCCCAGCTGAACTGATGCCAAAGTAAAAACCTAGAACAATTAAGCCCAGAACTCAGTTACAGTTCTGGAAAAAAATAAATTTACAAAATAGCACACACTTAGAAAAAGTGTCGGCGCTACATGTTTTTGCTTTAAATGCACAAAATATAACTGGACACTAACATTTATGGTAATAGCATAAGAGATTGTTGTTCCAGGGAATACCTGATTGCCTTCTGGGGGATCAGGAAGGAATTTTTTTTTCTCCCTGCTGGAGAAAGTTAGACAATTGGATCAACTGTGGATAAGGATTCTGTATGTGTAGGTTCTCATTTTATCTGTTGGTTGAACTAGATGGATTTTTTTTCAACCTACAGTAACTATGTAACTATCAGCAGGTAATAAAAACAACACTATATTACCAAAAGTATCAGGGCGCTTACCTTTACACGCACATGAACTTTAATGGCATCCCAGTCTTAGTCGTTTAGGGTTTAATATTGAGTTGGCCCACCCTTTGCAGCTATAACAGCTTCAACTCTTCTGGGAAGGCTGTCCACAAGGTTTAGGAGTGTTTCTATGGGAATGTTTGACCATTCTTCCAGAAGCTCAATTATGAGATCAGGCACTGATCGAGAAGGTCTGGCTTGCAGTCTCCACTCTAATTCATCCCAAAAATGTTCTATCTGGTTGAGGTCAGGACTTTGTGAAGGCCAATCAAGTTCCTCCACCCCAAACTCGCTCATCCATGTCTTTATGGACCTTGCTTTGTGCACTGGCCCAAATCATTTGGTGGAGGGGGATTATGGTGGGGGGTTGTTTTTCAAGGGTTGGGCTTGGCCCCTTAGTTTCAGTGAGGGAAACTCTTAAGGCATCAGCATACCAAGACATGATGGATGATTTCATGCTCCCAACTTTGTGGGAACAGTTTGGGGATGGCCCCTTCCTGTTCCAACATGACTGCTCACCAGTGCACAAATCAAGGTCCATAAAGACATGGATGAGCGAGTTTGGGGTGGAGGAACTTGACTGGTCTGCACAGTCCTGACCTCAACCCGATAGAACACCTTTGCAATGAATTAGAGCGGAAACTGCGAGTCAGGTCTTCACGTCCAAAATCTGTGCCTGACCTAACAAATGCGCTTCTGGAAGAATGGTCAAACATTCCCATAGACACACTCCTAAACCTTGTGGACAGCCTTCCCAGAAGAGTTGAAGCTGTTATAGCTGCAAAGGGTGGGCCAACTCAATATTGAACCCTACGGACTAAGACTGGGATGCCATAAAAGTTCATGTGAATGTAAAGGCAGGTGTCCCAATACTTTTGGTAATATAGTGTATATTACAGTGGGACTCCAAATGTTGTGACAGACTGCGGCTTATGTGTCATTTTTTTATTTTGTCCATAGTTTCCAGATACTGAAATATCATTTTTGTCAGTCTGACCCTTCTTTGTATAAGTCAGTAAATCAAAAGAAACGATGTACCCAAGCAAGCCTATTCCTTTTTTTCAAACAATCATCGAGACAAATGTAATAGTTAAGCAGCCACAGCGCTGCAAAGCATTAAAATCAAGTAACAGCCCACTAGAAAGAAGTAACACTCCAATCTCTAACCCTCTTACTGCTCTATAATGGAAATGAGAATGGCTTATTGTTACCATGGTGACTAAACAAACAACATAAACTCCCTAGAATAAAGTTATTTAAATCTAAAGAATAGCACAATTAACATGCTGGCGTGCAAGGTGTAACATGCAGCGGTATTAAATGCCACAAGGTAATTTAGATAATCTATTTATATTCGATTGTGTGGGCTTTATCTGGTAAAGGATACAAGGAATAGAGCGTGATAGCGTTTAATGCAACTACAATGGTGAAAGGCAAAAAAAAAAAAGCTGCAGCCCTGGAAACAAAAACTGGGAAATGAGTAGAAATATAGTAGATCATACTGGCGCTAAATCTGTAGGTACAGTGCATCCGGAAAGTATTCACAGCACTTCACTTTTTCCACATTTTGTAATAATACAGCCTTATTCCAAAATGGATCAAAGAGGGAGTCCGGCGAAATTTTTTTTTTTTTTAAAAGTCAGCAGCCACAAATACTGCAGCTGCTGACTTTTAAAATAAGGACACTCACCTGTCACAGGGTCCAGCGACGTGGGCACCCGAGGCCGAACCGCCCCTCGGTCCTCGGATTTGCTGCCGCCGCCATCTTGGGTATGGGAATCAGGTTCCCTACTGCGCATGCGTGAGTCGCGCAGCGCAATAGGAATTCTCTGTGCTGTCTCTGGGACCCGTGTGTGTCCCAGCAGACAGCACGGCGGGACAGAAGAGGCGTAGACTCCCATGGGAGTCAATGCCCGGAAGTGGGTGCAAATACCTGTCTTAGACAGGTATCTGCACCCCCCTCCCCCCTGAAAGGTGCCAAATGTGACACTGGAGGGGTGGAGTGTTCCGATGAGCGGAAGTTCCACTTTAGGGTGGAATCCCGCTTTAAATTCATTATTTTCCTCAAAATTCTGCAAATAAAACCCCAGGGGGGCTCTTAAAGGACCACGTACCGGTACGTGGTTTTGCCCAGCCGTGCCATTCTGCTGACGTATATCGGCGTGAGGCCGTCGGGAAGCGGTTAAATACAAAAAAAAATCACATATAAATATTCACAGCCTTTGCCTTGACACTCAGAATTGAGCTCAGGTGCATCCTGTTTCCCCTGATCATCCTTGAGATGTTTCTACAACTTGATTGGAGTCCACCTGTGGAAAATTCAGTTGATTGGACATGATTTGGAAAGGCACACACCTGTCTATATAAGGTCACACAGTTAACAGTGCATTTCAGATCACAAACCAAGCCGTGAAGTCCAAGAGATTGTCTGTAGACCTCCGAGACAGGATTGCATCAAGGCGGTCACAACCCACAACCTACCTGTACCAACCACAGGGGTCCTCGCACTTGCAGCATGTCAGTCCTTGACACTCTTGTTGGTGGCCTGTGTCCTGTGGCACCCTGTGTGAGTATAGTGAGGCCTCTAGCACATGTCTGATGGCATTCTCATATCAAGATGGCAGCACCGAAGTGCTTCCTGTTATAGACAGCAATTGCATCACTTCCACCACCCCCTTCCTGTTTAATCACTATAAAACTGAGAGGTTCCGGAGAGAGAGAGTGCTCAGTTAGAGCTACCCACAGTGTGTACCTGTGCCTTGCCATGTGATATTGCTACCTGACCTTTGCTACGTTTATTGACTCTGTTCCTTTGCTGCCTGCCCCGACCTTCTACTACGTTTGACTTTGATTATTGGACTTTCCCTTTTGTACCACATTTTTGGAAACTGTGCTGGATTCACCTCCTGAGTATCCTTATAAAAGGTGTGTACCCCTGCTATTGGGCTCCCCATACCCAAACACTGACAAAACAACTGAGCCAGTATGGAGTCCGTGGGGTTGGCTGAAGCATTAGCGACATTGACTCCACAGATAAGCATGCTGGTAGTGTCTGTGCAAGACCTACAAACTAATAAAACCAACTTACAAGCCAATCAAGCAAGATTGGATCAACTGGTTAATACACCTTCACCTGCTCCTGTGCCTGAAGCACCTGTGACGTATCCAGAAAGAGGTGCTGCTGCTCCTGAACCCAAAGTCGCATTACCTGATAAATTCAATGGAGATCACTCATCTTTTCGAACATTTATTACCTCATGCCAGATTCTCTTTTCTCTACAAACCCGTATCTATGCAACAGATTTTGTCATGATATGGACCGTGATCTTCTTATTGACTGGTGAACCACAGACCGGGGCACATCATTTATTACACATATATAGCTCTATATTGAATTATTGGGGTGCCTTCAAAAAAGCTATGGATGCACTGTATGAAGGCCCCCTTAAAGTAGCCTCTGCCGCAGCCTCACTCCAAGCCCTTAATCAAGGAAGAAGAAATGTTGAGGAATATATTACCGAATTTAGTCATCTGGCAGTAGCATCTAACTGGAATGAACCCGCTTTACTAGATCAGTTTCGCTTAGGACTTTCTGAAACCCTGAAGGATAAGTTGGCCAGAGTTGGTGTTCCATCCACACTTGCAAGCACTGTCTCCTTATGTATACAGATCAATCGCAGATTACGGGAGAGAAGACAAGAACGGGCCAATACTTATACTATTCCTCAAAAGCGCATTTGCTTCGCTGCCCCTTGCAATCCTGACATATCCTCTGAAGCTCCCACAGATGAACCAATGCAGAAAGTGGAAATGTGGAAAGCCAGCACATCAAGTGAAGGAATGTAAAGCTAAGCCAAGTTCTGAGGGAGGTAAGCAATCTAATATATCCTCCACCTCACAATTGCTACAAACCATGTCCTCTCATTTGATTATTTATCTCTATTTACAGTGGAATAAAGAGCCTGTGAACCTTAATGCAATGATCGATTCCGGAGCTAGTGGCTGTTTTATGGACACTACATTAGCTAAAGCTTTGTGAGTACCTACTACCAATACAGCTGTAGCACTGACCCCCGAAGGAGCTGCTGGTTTGAATTGGTCCTGCCCTCTACCAAAAAACCCCACTAACTTGACTCAGTCCCCTTGGCACAGCTGTGGTGCAATGCAATACAGTACAGTATAAAACAATGTAAAGTACCTGTATAATACCCTCAGGACCCTCTGGCTCCACCTGGTGGGGAAAACAGCACGCCACACAACTGAATACTTAACCAGAAATGCTTTTACTGCAAGTATATTTAAACAGGTGGTTACAGAGATTGCACTGTCATCCCAACGTAGGATGTCAGCACAATATATATATATATATACATCCATAAACAAATGCAATGTGAAAAGGTATTTTCTTATGTATTTAAACCTGGGAGCTCCCGCTACTTTAAAAGTTATACGTGAGGCCTCACTGAGAGTACTTTCTCCCGTATCTTCTTTCTTCACTAGCTTAAAATGACTCCTCTGATATTTGTAATCCAAGGTATGAAAAGAGTTAACACAAAGTGCTCCGGGTGTAACTCCAAGAACTTATATACAATGCTTGGGCACTCACGTGAAGTAGGCCTTAAGCCTGCTCAGTGTCAGTTGCTCTGCTACTCCTCCGTGGAACTACTGATTCCAGCGGGGCCTGTAAGTGAGTCTAACTGCGTGCAACAAATTTAACAACCCGCTCACCAACTGGATCGGAGTTCTGGGTGATGATCCGGTAACTGCAGCTTGCTTCTGTATCAGCTGGGTCAGATGCTCTGTGTCACTCCGCTGAATGGATCCGGTCCTCCGATATTCTGATAAGCATCTCTGGGCCTTGTCAATCCGGTCTCGGGCTCCATCAGATTACCTCGCCCGCTGTCTCCGGGAAAACCTCCTCACAGATCCGCACAGGCAGGCAGCGTGATCCCAAGAGACCTAAAATTTACGCTGAGGTTCCTTTTATACCCTACATAGCATGCACTGTTAAGAGAGTGTTCATGGGTAGGTCACACAGACTCCTGGGTAACAAGGTCAACCTTCTGAATCAAAACAACAGTTACTTCCTGTATAAGTCTTTTAGGTTGTTCAGAAGTAAATATATACAAGTGCATTACCTGTATTTGGTTAATTCTAGATTCGGAACCATAGCAATGTCCATTTACCTTACATTAAGTAATACATAACCACATCAATATACTAGAATGTCAGCGCTACACAGCTAATAGATGGAACTCCTTTAAAATCTGGTCCTATTACCACAGAAACCATTCCTCTAGAAATGAGTCAGATTATCAGAAGTCAAATGGGCATCCCATAACCTCCCATCCCTATCCAAGTTATTACCCTCAATAAATAGCAAAAACAAAGTCACTGACTGTTCGCTGAGTGCCTGTAAAAATGCAGTGTGTCTGGCTGTGCAGGGTGGGGGATCCCATTTCATCTGCGGGCCTTAAAGTGGAGTTCCACCCAAAAAAAAAACATTAATGTGCAAGAAAAATAAAATAAAAAAACATTTGGAGAACTTATTTTTATTATTTTACTCACCTCTTTAGTCCTGTTGCTAGGGGGTCCCTCGTAATCTGCCTCCTTCGACGCCTGGTCTCCTGACGTCACTTCCCTCGGCGCAGGAAGGGAGATCGCCTCTCCCCCTCCCTCTAGGCAATCTGGGATACGTGACAGGTCCCAGATAATTGTGCGGCTGGTCGCGGCGCGGCTCGCACAAGCGCAGTGGGTGCCCGGCTGTGAAGCCACAGCCGGGCTCCCACAGTTAAAATGCCGGCGCCGCCGAGCGGAGGGGGAGGCAAGCAGGGCTTCGATCCACCACATCGCTGGACCCTGGGACAGGTAAGTGTCCGATTATTAAAAGTCAGCAGCTGCAGTATTTGTAGCTGCTGACTTTTATTTTTTTAGTGGGAACTCCGCTTTAAGGGTGTGCGCTACACTATATCTATATATAGATATACATTTTTTATTTTTTATAAAATACCTTTTTTTATTTTTTACAAATGATCACATTCCCTCTGTTCTCAGCTGCATAAGAGCTGGGGGGAGGAGAAGCAGCAGCACACTGAGTTTGTCAGTGAATGGCTGTGCAGCGGGGGCATGTCAGGACAAGTCTGATCATTGGAGGAGAGTAGAATGAGTTCCAAGCATAGCTAGAGAACTGACCACGCTGTGCTCTCTGGCTGTGTGGTCAGTTTGTAATAGTAAAGCAAGGGGACTGGCAGGAACACCAGAGATTTCACATAAAGGAAGCAATACAAAGAACAGGATACTTTCCCATACACGTACATAGTGCCCTAAAAAGGGCCCACAATACACAGGTTAAAAAACACATACAGGGCTGGCGCTACCATAAGGTGGTTTAAGAAGCCACCTTAGGGTGCCAGGATAGGGTGCCAGCTACTTGCTGGAGATTCTGATTTTTACAGTGCTGCACATATTTTTAAGACAATCCCAACCATTATAGAGACCAGGAGCATGTGTACTTTAGTAAAGATGATTGTGCTCTTTCATGTCGAAGTGATACAAATGGCTGTGAAGCGATGTGCCAACCCCCCACCCCCCCCCCCCCCCGTGGCCACCCACCATGTTCACCAGTCTCCACTGTCCCAGCATGGTGGGTGTCACTGGGAAGGGCGGCGGGAGCTCAGTAGACCTCAGTCCGCTCAGCCTCCCTCCTGTACACAGACGAGGAAGTGACGTGTATGACATCACTTCCTGGACCTGGAGAGCTGTCATTCTTCAGGATTAGTGCTGGGGGGAGCAGCTGATGTGGATTAGAGAGACGGCAAAATGCACCTTCACCCAAGTACCAAAGTACCAAGTACACAAAAATCCCTGCACTGGCCTTGAATACATAACAAACTATACCACATCGTCCCCAAAAAAAGTAAGTGATACCTTAGGAGGAGGAGTAGAAAATAAACTTGTTTACAGACTTACAGTATATACATTAATGGGCAGTTGTAAAGATAAATATATATATATATATATATATATATATATGAGGAGGTCTTTTCCATATTACATGTCAAAGTGTTTCACGGCCAACGCCACTTCCTCAGGACAGAATCGTGTGTATTAAATAGTAGATACAATCAAAAGATAGTGTGGTTAGACATAGTGTAAAACAACATAGTGTTATATCAATGCACAATCCATATACAGTGCCTTGAAAAAGTATTCATAACCCTTGAAATTTTCCACATTTTGTCATGTTGCAACCAAAAACTTAAATGTATTTTATTGGGATTTTATGTGATAGACCAACACAAAGTGGCACATAATTGTGAAGTGGAGGAAAATAAATATGTGAAAAGTGTGGCGTGCATTTGTATTCAGCCCCCTTTACTCTGATACCCCAAATTAAAATCTAGTGGAACCAATTGCCTTCAGAAGTCACCAAAATAGTCCAACTGTGTGTAATTTAATATCAGTATAAAATACAACTGTTCTGTGAAGCCCTCAGAGTTTTTTTTTAGAGAGCCTTAATTAACAAACACCATCATGAAGGTCAAGGAACACAACAGACAGGTTGGCGATAAAGTTGTGGAGATGCTTAAAGCAGGGTTAGGCTATAAAAAAATGTCCCAGGCTTTGAACATCTCACAGAGCACTGTTCAATCCATCATGCTAAAAAATGGAAAGAGTATGGCACAACTGCAAACCTACCTAAGACATGGCCGCCCACCTAAACTGACAGGCCAGGCAAGGAGAGCATTAATCAGAGAAACAACCAAGAGGCCCATGGTAACTCTGGAGGAGCTGCAGAGATCCACAGCTCAGGTGGGAGAATCTGTCCACAGGACAACTAACAGCCAGAGCTACAATGGAATGGTTTAGATCAAAGCATATTCATGTGTTCGAATGGCCCAGTTAAAGTCCAGACCTAAATCCAACTGAGAATCTGTGGCAAGACCAGTGCCGGACTGGCCTACCGGGATACCGGGAAATTTCCCGGTAGGCCGTCTGCTCTCAGTGCTCGGGGGCCGCTTTAGAGTCGGGGATTGGCTGGCAGTGTCAGCGCAGCAAAAAAAAACCAGCAGAGGCGGCCGCCGCTCTTAGCAATGCAGCCTGTGTGTGCAGCGCGTGCCTGTATATCCTCTTTCTTCTGATCCGCGCCGCACACAGATATTACTGCCTGAGTGAGGGGAGGAGCTGGAGCATGATTTCTACATGCATTCGGCCCGTGCGGCGCCACGCACGGCAGCGCAGCACCGCTGATTTCTCCTTCCATTCGGCCCGAGAATAGGAGAAGTGGACGCCCGCTCATCATGGATCAGAAGGTGCCTGCCCTCACCCTCCCTCTCTCTCTCTCTCTCTCTCTCTCTCTCTCTCTCTCTCCCTCTCTCTCCCTCCTCTCTCTCTCCCTCCTCTCTCTCTCCCTCTCTCTCCCTCCTCTCTCTCTCTCCCTCCCCCTCTCCTCCCTCCCCCTCTCCCCCCCCCCTCTCCCCCCCCCCCCCCCCCCCTCTCTCTCTCTCTCTCTCTCTCTCTCTCCCCCCTCTCTCTCTCTCTCTCTCTCTCTCCCTCCCCCTCTCTCTCTCACCCTCCCCCCTCTCTCTCTCTCTCTCTCTCTCTCTCCTCTCTCTCTCTCTCTCTCTCTCTCTCTCTCTCTCTCTCTCTCTCTCCCCCCCCCCCTCTCTCTCTTACCCTCCCCTCTCTCACCCTCCTCTCTCTCTCTCTCCCCTCTCTCTCTCTCTCTCTAATAAAATAGTACATTGAGCGTTGCAATTTCTTGGGGGGGGGGGGCACAAAATGAAAATAAATAAAACATCAATTGCATCATTGTACGCATCAAACGCATGCCACTGTGCCCTCAAACGCAGCCACTGTGCCCTCAAACGCAGCCATTGTGCCCTCAAACGCAGCCACTGTGCCCTCAAACGCATGCCACTGTGCCCTCAAACGCATGCCACTGTGCCCTCAAACGCAGCCACTGTGCCCTCAAATGCATGCCACTGTGCCCATTAAACGCTGCCACTGTGCCCATTAAACGCTGCCACTGTGCCCATTAAACGCTGCCACTGTGCCCAAACGCTGCCACTGTGCCCATCAAACGCAGCCACTGTGCCATCAAACGCAGTCACTGTACCCATAAATTGCTACCACTGTGCCCATCAAACACAGCCACTGTGCCATCAAACGTAGCCACTGTGCCCATAAATTGCCACCACTGTGCCCATCAAACGCAGCCACTGTGCCCTCAAACGCATGCCACTGTGCCCTCAAACGCATGCCACTGTGCCCTCAAACGCAGCCACTGTGCCCTCAAACGCATACCACTGTGCCCATAAATTGCCGCCACTGTGCCCATTAAACGCTGCCACTGTGCCCATTAAACGCTGCCACTGTGCCCAAACGCAGCCATTGTGCCCATCAAACGCAGCCATTGTGCCCATCAAACGCAGCCATTGTGCCCATCAAACGCAGCCACTGTGCCCTCAAACGCATGCCACTGTGCCCTCAAACGCATGCCACTGTGCCCTCAAACGCAGCCACTGTGCCCTCAAACGCATGCCACTGTGCCCATAAATTGCCACCACTGTGCCCATTAAACGCAGCCATTGTGCCCATCAAACACAGCCACTGTGCCATCAAACGCAGTCACTGTACCCATAAATTGCTACCACTGTGCCCATCAAACACAGCCACTGCGCCATCGAACATAGCCACTGTGCCCATAAATTGCCACCACTGTGCCCATAAATTGCCACCACTGTGCCCATCAAACGCAGCCACTGTGCCCTCAAACGCATGCCACTGTGCCCATAAATTGCCACCACTGTGCCCATTAAACGCTGCCACTGTGCCGTCAAACACAGCCACTGTGCCATCAAACGCAGCCACTGTACCCATAAATTGCCACCACTGTGCCCATCAAACGCAGCCACTGTGCCCTCAAACGCATGCCACTGTGCCCATAAATTGCCACCACTGTGCCCATTAAACGCTGCCACTGTGCCATCAAACACAGCCACTGTGCCCATCAAACGCAGCCATTTTGCCCATCAAACGCAGCCACTGTGCCATCAAACGCAGCCACTGTACCCATAAATTGCCACCACTGTGCCCATCAAACACAGCCACTGTGCCATTGAACGTAGCCACTGTGCCCATAAATTGCCATCACTGTGCCCATAAATTGCCATCACTGTGCCCTCAAACGCATTCCACTGTGCCCATAAATTGCCACCACTGTGCCCATTAAACACTGCCACTGTGCCATTAAACACTGCCACTGTGCCCATCAAACGCAGCCACTGTGCCCATCAAACGCAGCCACTGTGCCATCAAATGCAGCCACTGTACCCATAAATTGCCACCACTGTGCCCATCAAACGCAGCCACTGTGCCATCAAACATAGCCACTGTGCCCATAAATTGCCACCACTGTGCCCATTAAACGCTGCCACTGTGCCATCAAACGCAGCCACTGTAACATCAAATGCAGCCACTGTACCCATAAATTGCCACCACTGTGCCCATTAAATGCTGTCACTATGCTATCAAACGCAGCCATTGTGCCCTCAAACGCATGCCACTGTGCCCATAAATTGCCACCACTGTGCCCATTAAGTGCTGCCACTGTGCCCAAACGCAGCCATTGTGCCCATCAAACGCAGCCATTGTGCCCATCAAACGCAGCCACTGTGCCATCAAACGCAGTCACTGTACCCATAAATTGCTACCACTGTGCCCATCAAACACAGCCACTGTGCCATCGAACGTAGCCACTGTGCCCATAAATTGCCACCACTGTGCCCATAAATTGCCACCACTGTGCCCATCAAACGCAGCCACTGTGCCCTCAAACGCATGCCACTGTACCATGTTCCTGTCTTATCTATATATAGTGCACTCTTCAAATGTGCTTTAAAATGTATGGTTTTCCCTTTTATGAACAATAAAATAATGACGTTATGCTGTTTGGCTGGTATAATAATGCTATGGGGCTGGTATGAAATTTTTTCCAGGGCTGGTTTTCATTCCCAGTCCGGCCCTGGGCAAGACTTGAAAATTGCTGTTCACAGATGCCCTCCATCCAATCTAACAGAGCTTGAGCTATTTTGCAAAAAAGCATGGGCAAAAAATTCACACAAGATGTGCAACGCTGATAGAGACATCCCCAAAAAGACTTGCAGCTGTAGGTGCAGTGAAAGGTGGTTCTACAAAGTATTGACTCAGGGGAGCTGAATACAAATGCACGCCACACTTTTCACATATTTATTTGTAAAATATTTTGAAAACCATTTTATCATTTTCCTTCCACTTCACAATTATGTGCCACTTTGTATTGTTCTATCACATAAAATACATTTATGTTTTTGGTTGTAACATGACAAAATGTCATGAAAAAAAGGGATATGAATACTTTTTTAAGGCACTGTAGATATTATCTCACACGATAGGCAGTGCACTGAAAGCCCACTAATCTCTTGGGAAGGCACAGGGCCAAAAGGGTGCGGCAGCCACACAGAAAAAGGTAGACCACGTTGTGCATTCCCAGCACATTGACAAGTGACCGCCGGCCACGAGCATCGGCACCCCGCTGTGAAGGGGGCATGTGCACGTGCCTCCGGTGGCGCGGGAGCGCCTGCTATCCCACTATAGCTACGACGGTTCGCTGGATCATGCCGACCTGCCGCAGTAAAATGACGACGGCTGGTCGGCAAGCGGTTAAACTGTCATACTGTATAGCTTAGAGAATTGACTCCCCAATGGTACAATACACCTATGATAAAGTAAGACACAGTATGGACAGAAAACAGCTTTCTGCATTGGCAGTGTTGAGAGCATTGCTGTTTAGTATTTCTGTGTCATTTTTGGCTGGTACGCAAGAAACAGTTTGTAAGTAATCCAATTTCCTCCGAGCCTAATAACGCTAAATGAGATCTCAGAGTCTAAGTATCTGCACAAATATCCCCAGCACTTTCCAAATGCATCTAAGCTTATGGCGTAGAATTCCTTTATATGCAGGACTGTGATAGGGGGCTCTTAAGGTTGTTATGGACACAGGAGCCAGAAAAAAAAAAAAAAAACACTTTCAGCATCCCATCTGAATGGGCTCAATAGATGCAACATACTCCTGAACTGCAGTCCTTTTCCCCCTTGCTGAGCTGCGGGTCTCGAGATTTCTTACCGCTCCATAAATGAATTGTGTTTGCTTCCTTAACTGGTATGGAAATGCAGAACGTGGTTAATGTGAAAAGCAGCCATTTATTCCCTCGGCAAATTCTCCCCAACCTGAAGCAATTTCAAATCCTTTGCATTTTATAAGTGACCGTTGTTCTGATATGTTGTAGAGACAGCATGCTATAAGGGAAGGGGGGTGAGGTGGATTTGTTTTTCCCTAAAGCTATTGGAATGGTAATCTACTGTTAGCCTCGGTGCTGTCACAGGGGCAGACTGGGAACTGCATAGTAATGCGTTTCTAGCCTGTGTGGCAGGGAAAAGGTTAATGTCATGTAAATTGCCCTGCTTGGCCAGGTTTTGATGTGTGAAGGAGTCTGGGAGTTGTGTGTGCTGTTCTTGATACAGGCATGGCTGACATTTGATGGGGTGGTCTGTATACCAAAATGTGTTGTTCCATCCAATGCCTCCTTAGAGGCTCAGGATCTAGTTAATGGGAAAAGACATAGCAGGGTTTCTATTTCTAGGAAATAGAATTTCCATTGGCCAACATGTTTGCTGTTGACCTTCTGCCCAGATCTTCTGCTTCATTGGAGGCCTAGAATATGTAGTCAAGGACAGGCACCCATCTACCAAAGCACCAGTAATATCCTGGAATTTCCTGGAATGATAATTTCCAATACCCGATCTGTCTACTTTTTAGATTTTGAGTCAATTTTTACAAGACTTCTAAAAACATCCCCTCACAATTGTAGCCTTGCCTAATAATGGAACAGAAATTAAAACCCAAACTCTTATGCCTCGTACACACGGTCGGACTTTCCGACGTAAAATGTGCGATCGGAGCTTGTTGTCGGAAATTCCGACCGTATGTAGACTCCATCGGATATTTTCCATCGGAATTTCCGTCACACAAAATTTGAGAGCTGGTTCTCAAATTTTCCGACAACAAAATCCGCTGTCGTAAATTCCGATCGTGTGTACACAATTCCGACGCACAAAGTGCCACGCATGCTCAGAATCAAGCAGAAGAGCAGCACTGGCTATTGAACTTCATTTTTCTCGGCTCGTCATACGTGTTGTACATCCCCGCGTTCTTGACGTTCGGAATTTCCGACTAACTTTGTGTGACCATGTGTATAGAAGACAAGTTTGAGCCAACATCCATCGGAAAAAAAACATGGATTTTGTTGTCGGAATGTGCGATCGTGTGTACGCATGAGTCTAAATAAATTAAAAACAAAAAGAGTGCAAATACTTTGTTTTATTTGGAAAGCAATGAAGGGCTCTCTGTGTGGAAGCACAGAGGTTCAACATGCCCCTGGTGGTAGAGACCTATAGCTCTGGAATCAGCAAATCTGATGATTGGAGAGCTCTATCTCTGACTCAGAAGGGGGCATGTCAAACCACATCAGAGAGACCACTGCTTCCCAATAGAAAGCAAGGGGTCCTTTTTTGCAGCATGCTGGCAGGTGACAGGCTTTTCTAATTATGTTGTAGCTGCTTTATTAATATTCTAGTTTATACATTTTTTAACTAATGTTTCATACCTTTTTATCATCTATAATTATCTTAAACAAAATATTTTTGTTTTATATAGCACAGGGTATACTCAAGATGCCAGAGAGAGAAGAAAGGAAGTGTAGCAGAAACTGCTTGCCTTCAGACTCTCTTTCTTTAATTTAAAGTTTGGGTGAAGCCACTTGTACATACCAGGAGGGAAGTAGGAGGAGTCACTTCTCTGACACATATCAGCTTTAGCTATTAAAGGGTTATTAAACCCAGTAAAATTAGGCTGTATGGGCAGTAAAGCATGCTTGTTATACTCACTGTGGAACCTAAGGGGTTAATTCTCTGCATTGTGTAAAAAGGCTGTTTGATCCGGTGTCCTTTGATCCTTCTCTTCTTCCAGAGTCCCCAAACCATCTTCGGATAGTACAGAACCTAGGGGACAACCTGCACATGCTCAGTTTGGTGTGCATTGCTATAGAGTTTTTTTTTTTCTTGGCAGAGTGCATGTGATCAGCACAGGGCCAATCAGCACTGTCCAGACAGAGGGTCGGGGTCTTGCATCCTCATAGGACAATCAGGGGAGAATAAAAACTCCTCCTACAATCTTTATGTCACAAAACTGCTATATACTGCTAATGGGAAAAGGTATTTAGCAGTTGATATTTACTAAAATAATTGCATTTCCATGTTCTGAGTACTGTGGGAGACCAGATATAGTGGATGCAGGCTCCTGGGTTTAGCAGCACATTAAAATCTTTAAATAAAATGCTTTATTTTTTATTTTTTTATTTTAGCAAAGCTGCTAGAAATTAAAGTGATATTAACTGCTTGCCGACCAACCGCTGCGGTTTTACTGCAGCAGAATGGCACGGCTGGGCGAAACTACGTTACCTTGAGTCGCTTCATATTTTGGCCACTATATGAATAAAATATTTATTTTATTTGCTATATTTTTTCACAAAAGTGGAGTTACACTTTAACCTTTTATTCTCTCAATCGAAGACTTTCTCCATATTAGAAGTAGCACGTGTAGATTTATTTTTTTCTACATTCTCATATTAGATTAGCAAGTCTGTGCTTTAAATGGGCAGCATTCTGTGCATGCAGGCAAGCATGGTCTATAGAAAAGTGTTTCTCTGACAAACGTATGATGCACAGCACGAGCCTGACACTATATGTAAAGCATTATGTCATGATGACTTCCCTCTGTTACATCCAGTCTAATCCAAAACAGATTGAGCTGCAGGGGAGCCTTCTGACCTCATTCCAGTAACCATCCATGATCATGAACATAGTCTTCCAAAGCCATACTGCCCATGTATTTCAGCCTTGATTCTGCTAGCCTTACAGATGGTACATTTCAGGGCTTGAAAGCCCAGCACTGCGGTTCTTGGTGTGAGCTTCCAGCAAAAAGAAGAATTAATTATAACAATCTTCAAAGTGTTCAGAACCTCTCCAATATTCCCAGCTGTTAGGCAGACTTTAACACTTCCCCCTCAAACTATATTGCTTACCCCAACCCAACCTGTAAAATGAATTGGTACAGGGGTCAAGTCCTGGGGAAAAAAGTGTGGGAACTCCCACCCAAGATCTCTACCCCACCAAAAAAAAAAAATAGGACATCGGGGCACATGGCACCTCAGGGCACGGGGCACATCAGGGCACGAGGCACATCAGGGCACGGGGCACATCAGAGCACGGAGCACCTCAGGGCACGGGGCACCTCAGGGCACGGGGCACATCAGGGCACGAGGCACATCAGGGCACGGGGCACATCAGGGCACGAGGCACATCAGGGCACGGGGCACATCAGGGCACGGGGCACATCAGGGCACGAGGCACATCAGGGCACGGGGCACATCAGGGCACGGGGCACATCAGGGCACGAGGCACATCAGGGCACGGGGCACATCAGAGCACGGAGCACCTCAGGGCACGGGGCACCTCAGGGCACGGGGCACATCAGGGCACGAGGCACATCAGGGCACGGGGCACATCAGGGCACGGGGCACATCAGAGCACGGGGCACCTCAGGGCACGGGGCACCTCAGGGCACGAGGCACATCAGGGCACGGGGCACATCAGGGCACGAGGCACATCAGGGCACGAGGCACATCAGAGCACTGGGCACATCAGGGCACGGGGCACATCAGGGCACGGGGCACATCAGGGCACATCAGGGCACGGGGCACATCAGAGCACGGAGCACATCAGGGCACGGGGCACATCAGGGCACGGGGCACATCAGGGCACGAGGCACATCAGGGCACGAGGCACATCAGGGCACGCGGCACATCAGGGCACGAGGCACATCAGGGCACGGGGCACATCAGAGCACGGAGCACATCAGGGCACGGGGCACATCAGGGCACGGGCACATCAGGCCACAGGGCACATGGCACATCAGGGCTCGGGGCACATCTGGGCACATTATGGGGCACATCAGGGAACATTATAGGGCACATAGAACATTATGGGGCAGATAGCACATCAGGGCACATTATGGGGCACATTGGGGCATCAGGGCACGGGGCACATCAGGGGGCACATTATAGGGCACATCTGGGGATCTTACTTGCCAGCATGCAGAGTAGCGCAGGAAGCGTCTGTGTGTAATACGTTCTCTCTCTCGTCACGCTGCTCGCTCCCCGGCAGCCCCTCCTCTCCTCTCGTCTATCCCAGATGATGTCTCAAGCCAATAGGGATAGACGAGAAGAGAGGAGGGGCCGCCGGGGAGCGAGCAGCGCTGATTGACATGAGAGAGAACGTATTACACACAGACGCTTCCTGCGCTACTCTGCATGCATCTCGTTCCGCTCTGGCGGATCTCGTCCTGCAAAGGGAACGGCGTTCCTGCTGTAAAAAAAGTGCAGGGACGCCGTTCCCACGCGTTCCCCCTGGACTCGAGCCCTGAATTGGTACCTATCAAAAACTCAAAAAACGAATTTAAATGTAGTTTTGTCAGGTTTTTTAATTTCTGTCTGCGAGTTGTTACTAATATAGGAAGGCATGGAAGAAAAGAAGAAAACTATTTGATAGTTCTAATGCTTTTCAATCTACTAAAATAAAAAAACCCACAGGAGGGTACAAACGCCTAGAGCAGGGTCTTTAAACTTTCTAAACAAAGGGCCAGTTTACGGTCCTTCAGACTTTAGCTGGGCCAGATTTTAGCCAGTAAGAGTAGAAAATGCCCCATCAGTGAGAGTAGACCATTAGAAGTAAGCGTGAGTGAATCACCAATGAATTACCTCACCACATCCCATATATTTTAGAATAGATTTGAAATTGTTGGGATTTTAAGGGTGCTTTGCATCAGCAACACTAGTGTAGCACTAACCCCCAAAGGAGCTGCTGGTTATTTTTGGGCTTACCGTTACCTTCTTGACCTCGTATGCATCTAGGGGTTTCCCGAGGTAGATGGCCCAAAGAACTGCAGAGACTGAAACTGGATCCACTTTAGGGATATTTATTTGCAAACGTCAAACAGAACACAGTCTCTCAATGAAGGAATAGAGGGTATGGGTAGGAAGTTCAGGTACTCTTGGAATTGCTCAGAACTGAATGTCTCTTACTATAAACTCCAGGGAATAGCCATTCGCAACGATATACTACAGCTATCGGATAAATCTCCTCTTAGTAGATTTAGCAGCCGACAGGTGATTCAGATAACGCAAAGTCTCTGCCACAGACTTGGTTGTAGAACTTGTAAGTGAAAAGTCTCTGCCACAGACTTGGTTGTAGAACTTGTAAGTGAAAAGTCCCTGCCACAGATTTGGTTGTAGAACTTGTAAGTGAAAAGTCTCTGCCACAGACTTGGTTGTAGAACTTGTAAGTGAAAAGTCTCTGCCACAGACTTGATTTTAACTGAAGGATAAACCAACTTAGAGAACCCTCATATGGTACCAGTATCTTGCAGCCGGTCCAGCAATACCGTACGAGTGTGGATTCACCTGGTGTCCTTCCAACTTAGCTTCCAGGCTCTTGCCGAGCAGCCAGCCTTGTGCGTGGCCCTCTTCTGAAGAGTCCTCCCCTGGTTGCATTCTCAGTTGCTGGGCCTCTCCAAAACCAAGACGGCACCGGACCACCTTGGAATCCTCCTTCCAGTTACTGTGCCTCGGGCTAGCCAGCCCCGAGACTCGGAAATGGATCCACACCCCAGGTCATGAGGGCCCCTGAGGGCTGGTCAGGAGGAACAGGTCCAAACAGACAGAGAGATCTTCTGGACCGGAACCCAGAAGCACGTGACCTCAGTACCTTAAGTACCCTCTCCCAGAATTCACAGCGAGACAACTCACTCACTGGTTGGTTCCGAGAGAGATTGGCACCCAATGCGTCCAACCGGACTGCGTTCCTATGCTTGCCATAGGTGACACTGACACCTATGGCCAAGCAGAACACAGTGCAATCCAGCCAAACTGATACTGAGACCATAATTTAGAGCAATTAACCCCAAAACTCAACTGTGGTTTTAGGAACATTGAATTTACAAAAAATATAGCGCATGCTCATAAGGAGCCCGTCGCTACACTAGTTTCAATACAAGTTTATAATTTATTCAAACATCAATAAAATCATATTTATATTCCAATATATACACGATATAAAAGAAAATGTGATTCATCAGAGCAGGCCATCTTCTTCCATTGCTTTGTGGTCCAGTTCTGATGTTCACGTGCCCAGTGTAGGTGAACACGGGTCAGCATGGGCACCCTGATTGGTCTGAGGCTACCCAGCCCCATACACAACAAACTGTGATGCCCATTTTTATTCTACTTTTAACACATAAACTTTAAGTATAACATGTTTACTTACTGCCTAATATATCCCACTGACTTTCAGATACATTTGTATGGAGATAATCAATGTTATTCACCTGATCTGTCAATTTAATGGGTATATAAAACTTTTTTTCTATAGTTTTCAATTAAGTACAATAGGCTTAGAAACCCTGTTAAGTTTTTATTGCAGTTTGTTTCCCCTACTTCAATATTCACCCCAAACTCACATCAGTGTCACTAGAACAGGAATCTATGGAGAAAAATATTTTGGCAACAGTTTAAGCTGCACATCCCACCACTCTGAAGAGTGAGATTTTCTCTCATTTCCTGTTGAATCTCCAGGACAGGAAGTGAAGGGAAATCTCCCCAGCTGAAAACAAGGGCTTTCCTGCTCCATACAAAAAAACAATGTTTTGGCTAATGTGAGAGATCAGTAGTAGGGTGTGCAGGACCCCCTGGATGGGTCACAGTACCGTGAAGTAGGCATGGACAGACAGCAGGATCTTTGTGAAAACTGTGGTTTATTTACAAGTCTGTGGTTACAAATGCAGGTATCAAAAACAGCAAAAATAAAACAAAACAGAAAATAAACCCTTGCCACTTTGGGTGTCTAACTTCAAAACAAAGGAACATATCTACCTTGTCTGGAACAGCCTACCGCTGGCCAAATTTGGGACCGCAAAGTAGCATGAAAAGTCGTTCCCCATGATTTCCAATGACAGACATTCATATTAGTACCACTTCAAGTCGTTCAGACTTCAAAGTAGTCCCTGAGCTATGAGTAAGCACTGAAATACAGTGCGAAACGTGTCAGATCTGTACCCCCCTTTTTGCCGTGTTTGGATTGTAGTGTATTTTTGCTTTTAAATAAACCCTTTGGATTGCTGTCCGGAGTTCTTCCTTTTGATTTATAGTCCCTGCACTACTTTGGTCTGATTTTGATGCCACTTACACAGGCATACCTTGAAATCGCGGCAAAAATCGCAGCAAAAATTGCGTCCGTGAATCGCGGCAAAATATCGGTAGAATCACGCAACTTTGAAGTAGCGCAAGTGTGAAATGGGCCTTAATCTCACCACTCAGAAGAAGCTGCTCCCCAGTATTACACAGGAGCCCCTTGCTCAAACAGACTGGGAGTTTTATAGAGCCCTGAGTGCTAATCTGTTACACCTGAGCTCGTTAACCCTCATTGAGCCCAAACAGGCTCACTACAAAGCACCAACACAAAAGCAATCAGTGTACAGCATGAACCTGACAAATATATCTCCCATCCCGGACACAACCCATAGATTTTCCTGGCTTCCTGTCACACTATACATACACGATAAAGTTACTCTTTCTATTCCAAAGCATGTAGGCACAGTGGTATCCCAAAAAATCCACTCTATCAGCTATTTCAAATTCGCCCCTTTTTCCCACTAAGCATGCGGCAACACTACTAATGATATGCAACTGTTGACTCTTTGGCAAAAGTCAGTAACTAAGTTCCCATTTCTGCCAATGGGGCAACTCTCAATATCCATGGTTTGGAATGTCCAACAAGCTCATATAGGTGTGAAGGGTATACAATATACACTATATTGTCAAAAGTATGTGCATGGTGCATGGTGCCCAGTCATGTTGGAAAAAGGAAGGGACCATCCCCAAACTGTTCCCACAAAGTTGGGAGCAAGAAATTGTCCAAAATGTCTTGGTATGCTGATGCCTTAAGAGTTCATTGGAACTAAGGAGCCAAGCTCAACCCCTGAACAACAACCCCACACCATAATCCCCCCTCCACCAAATGATTTGGACCAGTGCACAAAGCAAGGTCCATAAGGACATGGTTGAGCAAGTTTGGGGTGGAGGAACTTGACTGGCCTCAACCCAACATAAAAAATTAGAGCAGAGACTGCGAGCCAGGCCTTCTCATCCAGCACAAAATGTACTTCTGGAAGAATGGTCAAACATTTCCATAGACACACTCCTAAACCTTGTGGACAGCCTTCCCAGAAGAGTTAAGGTGTTATAGCTGCAAAGGGTGGACCAATTCAATATTGAACCCTACTGAATAAGACTGGGATGCCATTAAGGTTCATGTATGTGTAAAGGCAGGCATCCCAATACTTTTCGCAATATAGTGTACTGTATATATTTTTATTAAATATGGAATGCACAGCACAGTAATAGCCTTTTTTCTCTTTTTATCTATTCTTCTCTGATTGAATCTCCTATATGGAGCCACCTGAAAGCTGGGAGGGAAGAGGGGGAGCAGTCACTGCTCTGACTATGGTTTGTGTAAATTTCATCTTGATCTATCAATTCCCAAAGAAATAAATTATATACTGGCCTATTATACATTAAATATTATCTTTAAGTGGCCATTCAATCACTCATTGTGATGGAAAGCTGGTCAAAAGTGGTTGAAATCACTAGAACGTTGATGTGCGTATGGCGATCGTAAGTGTTTAACAACCATCATCTCTCTGCAAGCTTCTGATTGGTGGAGAGGGCATTTCACACACATACAATATGTTGGACGTTGCATAAAATTGCCTCCACATTGAAAATGGATAGTCAATTTCTATCCCTATTATACCTCTGCTTACACTTTATCCCTACTAAAGAAAGAATAAAAAAGAGGCACATATAAAAAAAAAAAAACTGTTCCGGACACAAAGAGACAATTTATGGAATCTCTAGTTTGATGCCGGAGGCACCATCACTACTGCTAAATGTATTATTCATGTGTAAGCAGGCACGTATGTAATAGCCTTCATTTTTCTGAAACTGTTAAATATGACACTGATAAATGTTGTGAGATAGTGGAGTGCAAACAATTCATTCAGCTCAGTTTGTTATCTGCTACATAATTCCAATCAAGTGATACTCGGAAAGTTTGAATTTGATTGCAGTGCAGATCATTTTATTATGAATACTATAAAAGGCCCATTCTATAGAGTATACTATATAGTACACATACAGTATAAGGTACAATATTAATAAACCATGTTTGTCTTAGTCACTGGAAAGAGACATATTGTTATGCATGATATGCAGTATTGTTCTTTTTATCTATTAGATATAGGATATACTGTAGATACTAGGAATATCCTTGAAAGTCAGTGGCTGTAGAAATGCAAAGAACAAACGCTGAGAGGATCTTTGAACTCAGGTATAAAGGTGGTTTAAACATGAATTCCAGGTACGGCACCTTTTACATAGTTACATTGGTCCAGCTTGGACCATTGTAACTATCCATATACCACTCCTATGGGATCTTTCTGGAACAGTCTTCCTCAACCTTTTTAAATACACAAGAACCCTTGAAATCATTTTTATGTCTTATGCGGCGTACACACGGTCGGAATTTCCAATGGAAACAGTCCGATGGGAGCCTTTCATCGGATTTTCCAACCGTGTGTATGGTCAACGGTCTTTTTCTGTCGGAATTTCCGACGGACTTTGAATTGAGAACCTGTTCTCAATTTCTCCGACGGAAAACCTTTCTATCGGATTTTCTGATCGTGTGTAGGCAATTCCGACACGCAAAATTCCGACGCATTAAACTTCCCTTTTATAGTGCTGTCGAACGTGTGTTATGCCGCTGTGTTATTGACCGTCGGAATTTGGTGTGATCGTGTGTAGGCAACACAGCTTGTGCGGAATTCTGTCGGAATTCAGTTGGAAAAACCGTCAGAGTTTTTTCTGACGAGAATTCCGATCGTGTGTACGAGGCATAAGAGAACCCTTGCAAAATTAATAAGTCTCTAGCTCACACATGGGCGTCCGCAGAAATTTTTTCAGGGGGGGCATCATTTTAGGGTCACCCATGCACCGCCCCTTTTCAACAATGTCATTATCACATTATCATGGTCAGTGACTGCAGACATAGTACAGTCCCTAGGATAAGTAATGTATAATGGCCAACAGGCCCTCTTACCAGACCCAGCGAAACTACAGCAGTGATCCCTCCGGCTGGACAATTGCTCACTCTGGGTTACCCGGGGGCGACTCTGGTCAGTAGTGTAGCATGTCTGTACCCTGGTAGTGGCTCAGTTTTTCGCTCTCTGGTGGTGCTGGGCAGCGTGGCTCTCTCTCTGGTGGCGCTGGGCATTGTGGCTCGCTCTCTGGCTTCTGCCCAGCACATGCCTCGTTCGTTGTCCTGTAGCACTCTCTCCCTCAGCTTTTTTCCAGTCTGCAATCTCTCAATCTCTCTCTTGATCGAGCTGTAGCCTCCTCCCTGTGGAAAATGGGGTCGCCAATCTTTGGGACTACATGTCCAACGATGGTCTCCTCTCCTAGTCTCCTTTGATTGGCCCTCAGTTATGGCCAATAGGGAAGGAACGGAGCTTGCAGGAAGCTGGGTGGGGAACCTGGCGAGAGCCGCCGTCTCTTCTGCCCGCACCCGATACCCAATTCCAGGGGGGGGGGCACTTGACCCCCCTTGCCACTAACTTCGGACGCCCATGAGCTCACAGCACATTTTTGTGATCAGTAAGTTGCAAATACAATAATAAATGAAAGAATAAGGAATGTAGTGCATCCAGCATATTGGACACCAGAGCAGTTTTTTTTAACACTCCCTTGCTCTATAAGTAAACATTTTTTAGTAACAATCATGAATTGGAAGAAATAATAATAATGTCCGGAAATGAAACACTAATGGTGAAAATTTTAGTGCCCCTTACATTGGTGGTCAGTAAAAAAGTGCCTTCTTATTGATAGTTGGTGCAGTGGTCCCATACATTGGTGGCCTATGGGAAAATGACCCATTACTGTATATTAATGGTAAGTGAGATAAGGACAATCTTACATTGTTGACTAGTGGGAAAACTGCCATATACACAGCTAAAAAAGATAAGTGGTTGCTGGCAGTTATACTCTTTCCATTGCTCAATGAACCCCTCTGGAGGAACCCCAGGGTTGAGATATCTTGCTCTTGAAGCTGTAAATTACAATGGAACCTTGAATTACGAGCATAATCCGTTCCAGGAGAATGTTTGTAATCCAAAGCACTCGCATATGAAAGTGAATTTCCCCATAAAAGTTAATGGAAACAAAGATAATTCGTTCCGCATTGACTTCTATTACATGCAATACCGCATGTAGGCCAGAGGTGAGGGGTGCTGGAGAACCTCGGAAGTACTCGGGGACAGCTCGGCTGAACTCGGAAAGGCTCGGAAACTGAGTATTTCCGAGTGTTTCCGAGCATTACCAAGTATTCAGAGTATTTCCGAACGGCTCCGAACCATTCCTAATGTCCCCAGCGCCCCCGCACCTCTGGCCATATGTGGTACTGCACACCCCATTAACAGAATTAAAAAAAAAATCTCGCTTTCATTTCAAAACACTTGTTAACCGCGTTACTCATAAGCCAAGGTTCCACTGTACTGTATTAGACAGTGATCTCCATTAGCTTCCAGGTCCTGTGCTGAATGGCTACCCTGCTGCATTATGCTCACAGGAGGGCAGCTGCTTGGCATGGGCTCCATGCAAGGAACACCTAGCATTTTCTCAATGAATGCAAAGCTTTCCCTGGTTGGATGATTTAGAAATGGGGTGGTGACATCACGCTGTCCACCTCGTCCGATTAAAGAATGCTTTTATTCATTAAGAAAATTCAAAACGATCTCTGAATGGTGCCCTTGCTAAATGGCTGACCTCCTGTGTTCACAATACAGCTGCTCAGCATAGGACCTGGAAGCAAATTAAGATCACTGAATTAACAGTGCCTACTACAGCGATTTCCAGCTTCCACGGGTATCCCACAGGTATGGTGTGTAGCGCTACTCCTGAAGGAGCTGCTTGGTAATTTCGGTTCTGGGCCTCGACTCCAAGAAAATGCCCCTCTGGCATACCTGGTTGAGAGAAAGTTACTGCAAACACTTATAGGAACACAAGTGTAGATATCTTTACCTTGACTGTGAATTAGTATCATTAAATAGTGTATTGGTACAGGTTAGAATAAATGGAGGTTTGAGCATAAATAAACACATAGAAGGTAGGTGCAGATACAGTCTGCTAGGCAGTATAATCACTATGCCAAGGTAACTTAGAATAGAGTTCTGTACCACTAGACTGGAATCAACATTAACTGCAATGAGAATAATAATACTATAACTAGACTAGAGTGCACTCTAGAAGAATGGCTAGGATATGGTGCAATGTCCAATGAGAGCTCCCTCTGATCATAAACAATAGGTCAAGGTCTTTGTTTAGCAGCTGTAAAGGGACAATCTTTAGTCCTAACTCATCAGCCGGATAGCATTGGGGCCCAGTTGTACCATTGCTACATAAGAGAATAATCCCAGTCAAGCCTGCAAGCAGCAATAAGACTACTAGATGGCTGTATGGTCAGTTCCTAAAGAGCTCAGTCTCTCTAGCAGCAGAAAGTAAATCCCTACAGCAGCAGCTCACCAGTGGCAGCGATATTGCATCTCACAATTCGGTCATACATAGCGACACTGGCGGCATCCTCCGGTTGGTCGTTAGCACTTAACCCATCACCGGCGGCTTCCCCTGCTCGGTGGTGGCACCCTCCTGTTCTCCTGCTCTCCATGGTGGTTTCCGTTTCCTCCCTCCTCTTCAGCGGCCAAATTACAGTGGAACCTTGGATTAAGAGCATAATCCGTTCCAGGAGAATGTTTGTAATCCAAAGCACTCGCATATCAAATCGATTTTCCCCATAAAAGTCAATGGATAATTTGTTCTGTATTGACTTCTATTACATGCAATACCGCATGTGACCAGAGGTGGGGGCGTGCCGGAGACCCTTGGAAATGCTCGGGGACCGCTTGGCTGAACTCGGAAAGGCTCAAAAACACTTGGGAACGGAGTATTTACGAGTGTTTCCGAGCATTACCGAGTGATTCCGAGTATTTCCGAACGACCCCGAATCGTTCCGAGTGTCCCCGTCGCCCCCGCACCTCTGGCCAAATGCAGTACTGCACACCCCATTAGCTTGAATTCTGCTTGTTTTGCAAGACAACACTCTACAGCAGCAGCTCACCAGTGGCAGCGATATTGCATCTCAACATTCGGTCATACATAGCGACAGTGGCGGCATCCCCCCGGTTGGTCGTTAGCACTGACCCCATCACCGGCGGCTTTCCCTGCTCGGTGGTGGCGCCCTTCTGTTCTCCTGCTCTCCATTTCCTCCCTCCTCTTAAGCGGCCAATTGGGAGTCTTTTCTTTTTAACCAATCGTAAAACAGGTCTCACACCTGCTTCTGATTGGCCAGATTATGGATCAGTGTTTCAACAGTGAATATTCATTTGCTGTTGTAACACACCTGGGTGGGAACGGAGTGCATTTTCTGAGATCTGAGCCCACCCTATTTTTAAGCCTATTAGAGCCTCTGGCTCTAATCAGGGGCTTAAAAAAATAAACCTGGTCACTGTAATTTATGCGCCCGGTGCCCTGAAAGGGGCCGGATGCATGAAGAGGGGGTGGCCGCAGTGGCCGTGGATATCTATCCATTGCATATAGGGGGTGGTGTGGAGAGAGGGGGTGGTGCCCGGGCGCCCCTAATGGACGGGCCACCACTGCATAGTGATTAGTCAACTCTCTGCTCTGCACCCAGGTCACTCTCGCTGATGGCATACCTGGACTCAGCACTCCAGATCCTGCTCAGGCCACCATTATGCAGCAGTGATGGTGCACACTGGACAGTGATGTGCATTCTCCGACTCCCTCATGGAAAAAAGAAGCTGTGTCCTGTACAGCCTGAGAAAAAGCAACTCTTTCCCCTCCTCCTGGCAATTTAACTTTGGGAAATTCAGTTCAAAAGCTCTTGATTACAGTAGAGTCTCTCTTCTTCGAATTACAGTTCCCACTGTGCAGTGCTGCCTGACTCAGTCTATTGCACTCTTCCTGCTCAATTGTTCCCTACTCTCAATGATACAGCTATTAAAGTCGGAGGAAACTCTTATCTCTGACTTTTACCTATAGGCAAGCCTTTAATAAGGCTTACCTATAGGTAGTATAAATATCTCCTAGGAGATATTTACTATACATGCAGCCACTGACAGCCAGTGACATCACTAGTGCATGAGCCTAATGCCGCGTACACAGGATCGGAAATTCGGCCAGCAAAAATACGACCGTGTGTATGCTCCATCTGACTTTTTCTGGCCAAATTCCCGCCAGCAAAAGATTGAGAACATGTTCTCAATTTTTCAGTCGCAAAACGTTCCGATCGGAAATTCCGTTCATCTGTAGAAATTCCGACGCACAAAATTCCTATGCATGCTCGGAAACAATTTGACGCATGCTCGGAAGCATTGAACTTAATTTTCTCGGCTCGTTGTAGTGTTGTACATCACCGCGTTCTTGACGGTCGAAAGTTCAGCGAACTTTTGTGTGACCGTGTGTATGCAAGCCAAGCTTGAGCGGAATTCCATCCACGTTTTTTCCGATGGAAAATCCGCTTGTGTGTACACGGCATTATGCCGTAAATGTCACCGTGGCTCCGGCCAGTCACACAGCCGGAGTCCGCAAACCTGGAAGGAAGACGGGTGAAGAAGGGAGCGCCTGCAGTAGTGACAGCTCGGTGCTGGAAGGGCTTTGTAAGTTTAACATAATGTGCTAGTGCAGTATGCGATGCATATTAGCACATTATGACATTACCTTGCAAAAAAAAAAACGCCCAGCGGTTTACAACCGCTTTAACCTTGAGCTGCACTGCAGGGCAGCAGCTACAGAGAGCAGCTGCAGCCAGTGTTTCATTCAGTTTCCTCTCCTAGCCAAGCACCTGAATGCAGGGACCGTATATACTCGAGTATAAGCCGAGGAAACCAATTTTACCACAAAAAACTGGGAAAACTTATTGACTCGTGTATAAGCCTAGGGTGAAAAATGCGAAGCTACTGTAAGTGGAAAAGAGGGTCAACAATGCCCATTTGCAGCCTCACTGTGCCCATATGCAGCCATAGGTCCTCCGAACTTCAAACTCAGTAGTTCCTAGATGCCCCCTAGCTGCAGCCAAAATTTGGGGTCTCTGAACCTAAAGGGTCCCGAAATGACATTGCTGCAGATGGACACAGTTGACCGACTTTGGGGCCCCGTATCTTGGGGCCACTTTGTGCTAAGAACCCCACATTTGGTTTGCAAACCCAGTGGAACTAGCACTATAACATATCCATCCATAGATGGGGTTCCTAGCCCCAAGTGGCCTTGAGATATGTCAAGCACTTTTCTGCAGCAGAGAATTAAATTTTCCGAGCCGACTTTGGGGCCCCGTATCTCTTCAGCCACTAGGTGCTAGGAACCCCAGCTTCAAAAGAAGCTCAATGCTTTCAAAACTGGCTTGACCCACCTCTTGAGGAAGTGAAAGGCAAGTCAAAGCACCTTAAAAGCAAGTCAAAGCAAATCAGAACCAGCTGAAGACATACTGCATTTAACTTGTACTTTGTAACTGAGTCTATAAATTTTCAATCATCTATTACACCAAGACCTTGGTTCCGTTCACGCTTGTGCTTTTTTTTTTTTTATGTCATTAAATGAACGTAAAACTGCTCATAAATTGCATGCTGGCATCTGTGTCATTATAATCAGTGGTAATCTACTGATCTCTGCATTTCCTTCACTGAGATGTCAAACAGAGAGGACAATTTCTAGGGTGATAAGATAGCAATGCACCAAATGTGCTGGGGCGAAATGTGAGCTTGGCCCAAATTAGCATGTCATCTAGGCTAAAGTGGTACTCCAATAAAAAAAAAAAAAAAAGGGATTCAGGAACAGTAAAAATGAAATGGATCGGAGAGTAGTAAAAGGATTGGAGACAGGATAGGATGCGAGAGCAGCTTTTTTTTTTTTTTTTTTTTGCGTCCCCTGCGGGCCAATAATGTAAATACACTAGCGTTCAGCTTTAAAAATAAAAAATATTTTTTAGACTAATGCCGATCGGAATTTTCATTGGAAAAAGCTCTGATGGTTTTCCTGACGGAATTCTGCTCAAGCTGTCTTGCCTACACACGGTCACACTAAATTCCGACCGCCAAGAACGCGGTGATGTACAACACTACGACAAGCCAAGAAAAAATCAAGTTCAATGATTCCGAGCATCGGAATTGTTTCCGATCATGCGTAGGAATTTTGCGTGCCGGAATTGCATACACGCGATCGGAATTTCCGATAGAAAGTTTTTCCGTTGGAAAAATTGAGAATTTTTGCTTGCGGGAATTCGGCCAGCAAAATTTAGATGGAGCCTACACACGGTCACATTTTCCGATGAAAAGCTCTCATCGGTCTTTTTCTGGCCAAATTCCGATTGTGTGTACGCGGCATTACAGGTCAGTCTTGCAAGGGAGAGCACCTTTGTCATAGCTAAATGATTGAAGAGGATCCCAGAGCTCCACTTTATTCCTTCGTCCTAACACATTTATGTGTCCGCCGTAGCTCACTACCCTCCCTATGTAATTTGTTGCATGGCGAAACAGAAAGCCCCCACATCTCATATCCTCTGCGCTGGCAGTGGGGGAAATGTCTGCCGATGTCCCTGGTCGTCTGCTACTCTCCAGCCATTAATCAAACTCTGTGGCTCACTACATAACTAGCACTCAGGATTAAGGATTAAGGTTTCCTCTGAGCAGGAACCCTAGCGGGAAAACTGAAGTCAATTTCCCATGCAGGCCTAAGGCAATAAGATATCGTTCACGGGAAGCAAAGCTATGGAAATTCAAAGACAGCCTTTCTGTGCATTTTAAAGGACTTATATAGCCATCATTATGTGTTTATTGCAGAAACACAGAAGACAGAAATTGATATGAATGATACTTATAGCAAGTTCTCATTTGTTTATACGCCATTGAACTGATAAAAATGGACCATCTATTGATCAGCGTCAGGATATTAGTATTTGCTCATCGGTTCAACTCAATTCCTTATCTACCTTGTCTCCTCCCAAGTAGCATCTGAGTCAGTGATTTGCCTTCTATTAGGCCTCATTCACATGGGCACTGAGGTCTGTAGACCATGAATGGGCCATGTGTTTATGCGCCTTGAGCCGGGTGGTGCTGCATGCAGGCAGGACATGTACTGTAAGTGCATGGGGATGCAGCAGCTGCACCAACATAGCCGCTCATTCTAACTTGATAGGTGTGCGGGGGCAGGTGAGTGTCCCTGAATGCACACTGCATTTGGCTTCACTCACCTGCATTAGTATGTTTGTCAAATTAGGATTACCTTTTGGTTTGTTAATTACACTAAAAAAAAAAAAAAAAAATGTCGCAGGTCTAAAAAATTCAATTCAAGTAGTAATCCTAAAAAGAAAAAAAATGCTCTTGTTCCTTTAAAGCATGGTCGATACCACAATGCTTTTGCAATGCCATTTGTCCAATTCTAGGTTCTAAAATTCCTGGTTGATCCTGCCTGTTTCTGTGTCCCCCTATGTGTACTAACCACGTTAATCATGGCTGCTGATCCATGATACCGTGGTCAGTTTACATGCCTCCGTTATCCCGTTGTGTGTCTCTCCTTCTCCCTTATCTCTCTGCCATTTCCTAATCTGTGTTGTGAGACGATCTCCCCCCCTCCCCCACCCACGATCTCCTGTGGCTGTAAAGTAACATACAGTACATAAATCATAAAGATATTAAGTACAGTGTGTCAGTTTTTAAAATATTATAATTCTAAATACCCTCCTTCACAGCGTTGCTGTGAGGTCATGTGACCTCCCTCTGCTGACTGGCACACGTCATAGGGGAATCTCAGCCCTTCCCTCTGCATTCCTTATGTAGCACCCTCTATTGTGTGCTACTAGTAGTGAGAGTAGGAAAACATAGCTGTCTCTGGGTTAGACCTGAGTCATCAAAATTGGGTCAGGATTACTAGAGGTCTGGACTGGATGACTCATCCTGGCAGCTCTCTGGTGCCTCCCCCTGTTTCCAGAGTGTTGGAGAATGTTTTGGAACTAGTGGGTGGAGGGGAGGAGAAGCTGCCTTGAATATTTATGGGCCCTTAGCCAATCCCCAGGAATGGTAATGTAGACAAAAACGTACCCAAGCTCTACCGCATGATTGTAGAATGATGAGCTGAATAACGGTGCTCAGGCTTGTTGTGTCCCATAATCATCAAAATAGCAAGAAATGACGGAAACTCGATTGCTTCTTCTTAAAAAAGAAAAGAGGTGGTACAATCCAATTTAAAATGAATTAACAATTAAAATCATGTGAAGTTGGCAGAACCAGAGGAAGAAGGGAGGGAAAATGGAAACAGCCTGAAAACTCTAGGGAAAAATTAACCCATTTTGGAGTCAAATTGAATTACTTTAAAAACAAATTTACATCCACTCTACTGTTCATTCCACTAGGAAATCGAGTATTTAATCTGTGTATCCATTACACCTCCCACTGAAGAGGGGTATGGTGTGTATCCCCCCCAACAGATCTTCTAACCTGTTCCAGACCACAAAAGAGAGACTCCAGATTACCACCATGAACTGTTCTAAAGTGTTTAGACACATTTGAAATATTTTTTGCGTTGTTATTAAGAGTGTCATTGTAGTGTTCTGATATTCTAATACGTAGATTGCGAATAGTGCATCCCACATACTGTACTCTACAAGTAGTACAATCAATTAGATAAATCCCCAGGAATGGGCCTGGCAGAGAACTAAGGAAGCCCATAAATAGACATGGCCATGGAAGCCGGAAGTGTGGGTGGAAGATGGAGAAGCAGTGCTGAGAGAGGCTGTCAGTGGCCCTGGAGGGACCCCTGGTTGCCCCAGGCTGGAGCTCAGGAAATCCCACCACAGGAGGTAGTTTGGAGGATTCTTGCCAAAGAGGCAGTGGGAGAGAGCAGGCAGGACAGTGAGTAGATCAGCATGGTGCAGGGACAGACGGGGGGGGGGGGGGGAGACCGACATCTGTAGCGGTGTGCCAAGTCTTCGTTCAACCTTGCCCTGGGGAGTCTCCATGTGTGTGTCAGTTGGCCAGGACTGGTGCAGAGAGTCGGTTGGAAGGACTGGAGGGAGAGGCAGCTGGTGGCAGCCAAGCAGGCTGGCATTTTTCTGCAGCGGTAGAGCTGATCTCAGTGTCTACAGGGAAGCAGATTGTCAAGAGAGAGAGATGCTGTTCACTCCACAGTGTACTTAATTATTCACAAAGGGATGGGAGGTTCCTAGTCTGTAATGGGACCCTGCTGAATTAACAAACTGACTGTTGGTTCCACCAGGAGTGATCAGCAGGTGTTGTACATAGTGAACTAAGTTTGTGCAGGTGAAAGGAAGATGAGGAGTCTGTAAATAGGGAGGAAGTGCTCCCGGAAGTTACGTTGTTGTCACACTGGGCATCCTATAATCCCTTACCCCATTCAAGTTGTCATCCCTTAATAAAACAACAAAACAAGCCTAAGACTGATTTTCTGTGTCCAGAGGAGAGAAGGAAATGCTGAGTGGTTGGCCATGCAGCAATGGGGATACCCTAATGTCAGCAACTCCTGGGGGGTAGTGCTACACTTAGATCGGGGAAGGAGAGTGGAGGGAGGTTACGTGACCACAGACCGGCGCTGCGCAAGAAGGTATTTAGGAGTATAATTTTTTAAAAACCGAAACACTGTACTTAATATCTACATAAAACAGAGGGGATGCTAGTGATTTATGAATCTGACTTTACAACAACTTTAAATTTAAATCAAACACAGAAATTTATATGTGACTAATACAAGAATATAAAGTGCAAATTAATTCAATGTCCATTCATACAGTTCATATGTGTATAGTCTCTCTTGTGCACTTGTAGTGAAAATCTTTCCGATAAAGTGATATCCAATTACAGTGCGTGTTTCAATTTACTCTAAAACAAAGTGCTCAAGCAAAAAAATCCTCCCTCCACCTTCTCTAGTGCTTATATACAGACTGCCCCTCTTTCAAGGCTCCAATTTTCAACCTCCTCTGGGGTATACCTCCAACCTTATTTCTCCAATTTCACCAGTTCGCAGGACATAGCATCAAGAGAGAAGACCACTGATCATGTAATACTGTTTTTATTATTGCATAAAACCAGAAGATTGCACATTTACATATAACAAATGGAGATAGAGCTTCAATGTTTTCTACTGGGACCTTTACCAATATGGCTGTGTGTTTCACCGCAGCGGAAGAGATGTAGTGTGTGACCTGGGCCAACGTTTTACGTCCGCGTGACATCTTTAGGGGATACATGATCTAACTTAGTGATTGCACTATTTTCCCTGGTGGGATGTACAATCAAGTTTTGATTTACCAATATTAGTAATATGACCTACCTAAACTATCCAATCAACCTGTATGCCATCAAGAAAGTCCTTGCACTACATACGCATTGGTAGATCTAACAAAGGTTGTACAATCCAATGTGTGGTAAGGGTGATGGAGACGCAGCCTGTACTAAGGAGCAAATGTATTTCCCCTAAGGGGCTCCAGAGGTCATTGCAAGCCATTACCAATTGTATACTTAGGTCTCTTAACTTGTGTGGGCATTAACACTTTACAGGCCAGAAGAGAGTTTTCATCTATAGTCCCACACACTTACAGAAGGACCATGTCTCCTATCCAGATGGTAGCTAGGTCTATTCCTACCTGCCTTGACATCTGACTCTGTAACATTTTGAGAAAGTAATAGTATGTATATAACTCCATCAGCCCATCTCACAAATTTACTGAACAATCGTCTTGACACGTTACACCTTTGGGGCACACAGGGAAGCCACTGTACTTCTCTTCACAAGCCTTTTCACACAATGACCACAGGCTCAGTCCATAGGCTAGACATTTACTGCAGCAGGCTCCAAAATGGAGACCCTGCCACTAAGAAGGAAACATAAAGTACTAACTGTTTCCTCACTACCAAGTTATCTGCCACTGTCACCGCTTCCGGTGCTAGCGGACTGCTACTCCTTCTTGTTACACACCATTGCTGCCCAACCATAGAGATTGATCTGAATGTTTACTTCTAATACATAACCTTATAGGGTTAACTTGGATCCACTTATTACTGTATGACCACTCTTTTCCTTAACCCACAGGGTTAAAAATTTTCAATTGGCATAGTTTGTACAAGGCTAAAAGCAGGGTCAAAGGCAGGACCAGGATAAATGGCTAGCAGTAGTGAGAGGAGGAACTAAATGCCTTCCCAGCAGCCAGCATCAGGTGGAAACTGATTACTGGGATCTGCTGGCTGCTGACAGACACTCACTGAACACTGGAAAAATAACCTTCCGCTCTGGGAAGCACAGTTCCACCAGCAGGTGATCCAGGTCCTGACACATAATTTACTAAACATAATTCACTGAAGAAACTTTTCCACATGTTTAGAGAGCTTCACTGGAATACAAGTATAGTTTCAGATAACATAGATTCCGTCTCTGCTACATAGAACAATTGGCTGTGCTGGTAAAGTCTGCTCTCTGCCCACTCTCATGGTGCTGCCCATATCTTATTTAGTAAAGTCCTTTTAGATCACAAGTACATGCTGATGGAACCTTGAAATGGCTCCTGCTGAGGGGTAGTTCTTCAAACAAGTAGTTCACATCAAGCAGACAGGTCCTCTCACAACTCTTCCCATCTCGGACAGTGACCACGAGACTACTCTTCCCCTGTATTTATGCCCTCCAAAAACAAAATCATACAGACATCAGGGAAAGAAGCATAGAAATCTTAACCAGCCAACCAGCAATTAAAGTTACAGAACACAGAAGCATACTTTTAACAGAACGCATTAAAGTGGACACCTGCCTACAAACCTACCAGGTCCCACCTATTACTAAAATACCGCTCTTGGGTGGATGAACCTTTTATGTCTTGAAACAATTTTTTTTTGAGGAGGAAGGGAGGAGAAATTAATCAGATGGCTCACATGGGCTTTCCAGGCATCACTGCCTACTATTACCCATGCATCACTTCTGTTAAAGTAGGAGTCCATTGCTAACTATACTTAAACCTGCTCCCACCCCCAATTCTAACTACTCTGTAAAAGAAAGATGTCTGTACTTATCTATTCTAAAGACGCTATGGTCTGGTTACATGGTCTCTCCAGCGGTTGGCTTCAGTGAATAGGAGAGATCAGCAACAATGGCTGCAAAGTCTGAGCGATGAGGTCACCCATAGGCTTACTATGGGGCATCAGTTGTCAGCTGTCCCTCCTCTACACTGAAGCTGGCGCTGGAAGCTGATCATGTGGCCGTATCAGAGCACCTTCAGAATAGGTAAGTATAGAAACCTTTTCTTTACCATGTAGTTAGGATAGGCTTAGAACAGGGATGGGAGCAGGTTTAAGTATAGTTATTAGTTAAGTTGGACTTCCACTTTAATAGGTCTCTTGGCCCTAACCCTCTTGCCAATCAGGTAAAAAGCATCCCATGTTTCCAACCAACCCTCTCTAATGCCGCGTACACACGACCGGATTTTTCAACGGACTAGGTCCGACGGTCTTCCCGACGGACTTTCGGCGGAGTTCCGATGGACTTTCCGAATGAACGGACTTGGCCACACATGGTCACACCAAAGTCTGACGGATTTGAACGTGATCACATACCACCGGACTAGAATAAGGAAGTTCTTAGCCAGTAGCCAATAGCTGCCCTTGTGTCATTGTTTGTCCGTCGAATTAGCATACAGAGGAATGTTTTTTTTCGACCGGACTTGAGTTTGTTGTTCCAAATTTAAAGTCCGTCTGATTTTTCGACAGCAAAGGTCTGATGGAGCCCACACACGATCGAATTGTCCGACGGATTTGTTCTGTTGGACCTAGTCCGTCGAAAACTCCAGTCGTGTGTACGCGGCATTACTGTTCATCAGCTCTTAACCCAATTTTTCTGCTCCTGAACTAATGCTTTGATTCTAGTTGCAAGTCAATCTTTCAAACAACCCAACCATCATCCTAACGCCAATATAATTATTATGCTTTTTCCAGGTAGAAACTAGAAGTTTGCTTAGTTGTAGACAGACCTGAATTCTAGATCTGTACCCATGCAGTCGTTTAATGCTGGTCCTGACTAGACTGGATCAATACCACAAAAAATTCAATACAAAATGGAGAATACTTTAGTAGTTTCTTAGCTAACTCAATGGTCTTTTAAAAAGGAGCCTATTATTGCTTTCATCTTTTTCATGAATGGTATCAGCGGGACTCTGAACAACCATTGACAGCACTTTCATGAAATTGCTTTAATCTGATGTTTGTGTCCCAATTTTTTTTACATTTTCTCTTCTATTTGTGAGAGTTCTAAAGGAATGATATCAATTAAAGTAATGTATTTACAACAGTGTCCATGTAGGCAGGTTAAATCAAACCCAGGGCAATTAGAAAAGTTAAAACCTAACATATGTAGGACAAAGCTCAGTGTAAAACATTGTTTAAATGTACTGTATATGTTTCTGCATTTTTTTTCCCTAGCTCCTGTATAGACTTTTTGATTGTGCAGAGTGGACATGCCCCCTCCACCAGCACCCCATTATGATATTCTGGTACCTCAACAACGAACCATCCTGGTTGGTACAGCAACATAAAAAATACTGAAGTCAGAGGATCAATATCACAGCCAGACAAATAGCATTTTCAGAAAAAAGTCAGAAATGGAAGCCAACTTGTTCTTCCCCATTTCGGATTCTTTTAAAGTTAAGACTCTACTTTCACATAGCCAAATGGCAATTCTTCCCTTGCCTGCTTCTGTTTGTAACAGTGGCAGTTGGTGATATACCAGCCACCCCCCCCCCCCGGGTTGGTTACCAGCCGTGCACCTAACCCAGCTAGGTCGCGGGCAGCGCTTCCTCCGTGTGGCAGATTCACCCTGTGTCCCCTCCTCCTGGGCTTCACGGTGGTTTCCACTGCGTCTCCTCCCTCCTCCACCTAAGCCAATAGGATCGCTTCTCCTCTCGGCCAATCGGGTGATGGGTCTCAGGACCCACTTCCTGATTGGCCAGGAGGAGAATCAGGAAGAGAATAGCGAATATTAATTCCCTATTGTCACACAACTGGGTGGGTTCTGGGCACAGTACTCTGTGCCCTGAGCCCACCCTTTTTTGAAGTCAATTAGAGCTTCAGGCTCTAATCATGTGTTTCTAATATAAAAAAAAAAACATTGGAATCCATGCGTCCAGTGCCCTGCATGTAGATTAAAGGGGCCGGAGTCGGACTCATGGATAGGGGGCTTCGCCCCTGTGCCCCATATGGATGGGCTGCCACTGGTTTGTAACCAGGTGTGGCCAATTGCTTCCCCAGCCAGGGAGCTGTCATTAGTGAAGGGGATATCAGCGGGAGAGGATGACTGCAGCATGGGTTGTGTCCGCGGGCCATCAGGGCTCTGTTAATCCTAACTGAGGAGGATCTAAATCGCTGGACGATGTGATTGATGTTAGATTTACATCAGATGTAATGAGCAGGGCCCTCTGATTCCTCCTGTATGGAA
This sequence comes from Lithobates sylvaticus, assembly GCA_028564925.1. NCBI lineage: Eukaryota > Metazoa > Chordata > Amphibia > Anura > Ranidae > Lithobates > Lithobates sylvaticus. The sequence goes on from CM053037.1 coordinate 153,865,574, forward strand.
TTGTATTGTAACTGTACGGTTTGCCTTAACGTTGTAAAGCACTGTTGGCGCTTTATAAAACCTGTATTATAATAATAATAATATTAAAAGGTAACTCCACTTTCGTGGGGAAAAAAAATAGCAAGAAAAAATAATATAGCGTGTACAATTGCGATAAAAGTCATATTGTAATTGACTGTTATTAAAAATGACCTTTCCTTTTCAACCGGCAGCCGCTGTAATTTTCTATAAATGCAATGCAATATGGCTACATGGAGTTGTTCTGTACACAGAATGTGCAATAAGCGTATATTGATTGGTTTGCGCAAAAGTTATAGCGTCTGCAAACTATGGGAAAGATTTATGGCATTTTTATAATTTTTACTAGTAATGGCGGTGAGCTGCGATTTTTAGCGGCACTGCGACATTGCGACGGACAGATCGGAGATTTTTGACACTTTTTTGGGACCATTGGCATTTATACAGCGATCAGTGCTATAAAAATGCACTGATTACTGTGTGAATGTCACTGGCAGGGAAGGGGTTAACACTAGGGGGCGATCAAGGGGTTAAATGTGTGTTCCCTCAGCATGTTCTAACTATGTTTGGATGTGAGTGACAAGGAAAGGAGCCATATAATTTTTTCTACTTTGTAGAAAGAAACAACATGGCTCCTCTCCTCTGACAGCACAGGGATTTGTGTGTTTACACACACAAATCCCTGTGCTGGCGCTAGTGCACGTGAGTGCGCATGGCCGGTGGCCACCCGCATCGGGTCCCCCACCATGCAGCCAGCGAGCGCACAGCCTCTGGCGGCCGAAAACGGGTAGGACTTACCCGCACGGGATTTCACAGAGGAGAGCCATTGTGCCGCAGTATATTTGCGTGACACGGTCAGCAAGTGGTTAAAGAGAGTTCTTGGTGAAAAGCAGCTTTGATGATTTCAGCAACAATTCCCTAAGTGGAGAGGGAAGTAATGGTGGCCAGTGTTGTTGTGTGAAAATCCGGTTAATCTTCAGCTAGCTTTTGAGTACTTAATTGCATGCAAAGAATACTTCCTGCTAAGATAGAATAGCTGTTCCAATAGATTATGTGTAGCAAGTAAACAATATTCTTGTTTAACCAGAATTGTAATTTGAATTCACAGTGATCACTGACTATTAACCTATTAAGGATATTAAGGTTTGTGGAACTACAAACAATAGCAGATCAATGAATGTCCAGGATGTCTGTGTATAGTGTCCATGATATACTGGGGAAAATCTTGGCATTAAAGATGACAGAGAGTGTAGGAAAAAAAAAGGTGTTTATACAAATTTCTGTTAAATTGGGCAATCACCCGCTCACCACACTGGAACAGGAGACGAGGATGACAATGATGAAGATGATTATGACTCTGATGAGGATGATGATGATCCCTCAACAGTATGGCTCAAGGGATGACCTCCGGCCTCCGCCGCACCACTTCACAACTTACACAGATCTGATCACTCTGCAGGGTGGATTGGACAGGACGACCTTCGGGCCGCTGCCAAACAGTGCAAAGAGACTGTCCACAGATGTCCTTCCAAATATCTGCTGGGTGAATCTGGTAAAGTAGGCGGCAGCAGCTGCAGCTTCTCAGTAGCAGATTCCCTGCCCACAGATCCATGCCGGTCCCAAGCGAGTGCACCAGGACCCAGCCGTGCTTCTTATAGTCCCTCCCAGCGATCTGCTCTTTTCCATCAGCCTGCTGGTAGATGTAGTTACACACAATGCAGCCAGAGTATGAATCCCTTCCACATGGACTACATGTCCAAAGATGCATTGCTTCTTCCTCTAATCAAAGTCACAGAAGAGCTAAGCTGGAACACTAGGGGGAAACTGCTCATTGGTAACAGCATTACACAGCATCTTCTGATTGCAGGAAATGCATCCAGCTCCTGGCTACGCTAAAATAAATCTAAAATGAGATTGGCCCATTTTACCTTCCCTTTATGTTATAATTATGTTGAATTTTATATGTCACCGGAATTTCCTGGCAAGCAGTAGGTACTGGAGGCAATAACGCCAGGCAACTGCGAACAAGCCGATAGTGTAATGAAGGGTGCTGTTGAAAGCTGAGCTGTTACTGTTACAGACTGATCAGCTGTTTATGGTGCTGAATAATCGCGTCTTCTCTGAAGCAGATATGTGTCAGCACAGCTGATGCACAGGAGACATGGAGTCATGCCGGCAGAATGTTATTATATTTCTGCTCACCAATTGTTATAGTGTGCCCCTCACGGCTGGTGTCATATACAAGAAAAATGGGATTTGATTAGACTTGTAAAATGTGTCCTTATAATTGAAGAATCATTATGTCTTATATCCAGAAACTATGACCTAATATCTCTGGTTCCCGTCATTCAGATGGGCTGCCAAACACATGGAACTGCTCAAAAAGTAGTGCAAGTACTACTTTTTCAGATCGCACTGCATGAAACCACATGATATGATGTGGTGCCACGCAGCTTGGTGGCCACAAACGAGCTGCATTTGCAAGATGCATTTGGGGTGTCATTAACAAGTAAGGTGTGTTGGAGTTCTGGAAGTACAGAAAAATACTTAATTTGCCATAATTTAAGGAATCCCCTAACATCCTAAAAAGTTCAATAAATACATACACCGCTCCAGGTAGGTAACCAACGCCCAGCAAACAAACCCAAAATCGGGTGCAAGCCGGGCTTGCAACCAATAAGTACTGTGAAGCAAATGGGATGTCTGTACACAGGGATCAGAAATCCAAGTAGAAAACTGTAGACCCAGTTCACACTGGTGCAGCATGCATTCTAAGCCCCCGTACACATGGTTGGAAATTCCGACCACAAAATCCGTCGCATTTTATCCGACAAATTTTGTCCGACACTGGTGTTGCATACACACGGTCGGACAAAGTTGTCAGAAAATCCAATCATTCTGAACGTTGTGACGTTCGTTGCGTACGACGGAACTACGTAGAGGCTAGTAGCCAATAGCTTTGGTCTCGTAATTTGATCTGAGCATGTGTGGCATTTTGTCCGTCGGAATTCTCTACACACGATAGGAAAAAGTCCGATCGGATTTTGTTGTCGGAAAGGAACTAAAATTTTTTCCATCGGAAATTCCGACAGAAAAAGTCCGATGGAGCCCACACACGAGCGGATTTTCCAACAACATGGTTTAATCGGACGTTTTCCGTCTGAATTTCCGACCGTGTGTACGGGGCATAATAGAAGCAACTTGAGTCACTCCAACTTAGAAAAAGGTTCCTGCACTACTTTTGGTCCGACTTTGGCACAACTTGCATTTACTTCTGTTAAAGAACTCGTATGCAAGTCATGTCAATTCTGGGATGTAACTTTAGGGCCAATTTAATGGAGAGTGACTTCCCTTTTTCTTGCTTGGAAGTGGACTTTGGAGCATCTTGTGAGCACTGGAAACCTGCTCCCTTGTTGGAGGAAAGAAGTGGTTGATGCCTGTAGCGGGACTGGACACTTTGCTGTAAATGGACCTTTTTTTACTGAGCTGGCTAGAACCAGTCCTTATAGAAGGCTATTTAACACTTTCACTCTAATGCCCCATACACACGGTCGGAATTTCCGACGGAAAAATGTCCTATCGGACCATGTTGTCAGAAAATCCGACCGTGTGTGGGCTCCATCTGACTTTTTCCGTCGGAATTTCCGACAAAAAAAAATTTGAGATCCTGCTCTCAAATTTTTGTCCGACAACAAAGTCCGATCGGACTTTTTCCGATTGTGTGTAGAGTATTCCGACGGACAAAGTGCCACGCATGCTCAGAAAAAAATAACGAGACCAAAGCTATTGGCTACTAGCCTCTACATAGTTCCGTCGTACGCAACGAACGTCACCACGTTCAGAATGATCGGATTTTCCGCCAACTTTGTCCGACCGTGTGTACGCAACACCAGTGTCGGACAAAATCCGTCGGAAAAAATCCAACGGATTTTGTGGTCGGAATTTCCGACCGTGTGTATGGGGCATTAGGCTATGTTCACATTGTTCCGATATGGAAGCCGGATGACTTCCGATCTGAATTTGCCGTGCGACTTCATGTCCAACTGCTATGCGACTTCAATGAACGGGATCCGACTTTGATTTGGCCATACCAGGCTCTTTGAGTCTGGTATGAATCTTGAGAAAAAAAAAAAAATCCATACCAGACCCTTATCCAAGCATGCAGCCTGGCAGGTCAGGAAAGTGGGGGGCTCTCGCTTGCCCCCCTTCCTGGACCATACCTGGCCACATGCCCTCAACATGGGGGTGGGGGTGCTTTGCGTGCCCCCAGATCCCGCCCCCCCATGTGAATGAGTACCCCTACCCATTTACCCCACAAAAAAAAGTGTAGTGTAAAGAAAAACAAGTCCTTTATTAAAAATGAAGAATCTCCTCTGTCATAGATCTGTGTTCTTCCTCCGGTCTTCGCCCTTCACTGCTGTCTTCTCCCTCCGGTGATGTGTTCTTCTTCTGGTCTTCTCCCTCCACTGTTGTCTTCTCCCTCCGGTGAGGTTTTCTTCCTCTGGTCTTGTCCACTGCTGCTGTCTTCTCCACCGCTGCTGTCTTCTCCACTGCCGACCTGGTCCTCCTCCTACGCTGGCTCCCGCCATTGTAGGACCAGTTAAGACCGCTCTCATAGGGAACCATTGATTTTGACATGTCATGCAACTTGTGCTCTGTAAAGCCCCATACACACGCTCAGATTATCCGAGGACCAGGTCCGTCGGATCACGTCCGTCATACTTTGACCGATGTTGGTTTTGCGTACACACGGTCGGACAAAGTTGTCGGAAAATCTGATCATTCTGAACGTGGTGACGTTTGTTGCCTACGACGGGACTACGTAGAGGCTAGTAGCCAGTAGCTTTGGTCTTGTAATGTGATCTGAGCATGCGTAGCACTTTGTCCGTCGGACAACGGTACACACGATCGGATTTGGTGTGATCGGACCGTGTTGTCGGAAAATCTATCCAGCAGGAGATAGGACTTTGTCCGTCGGACAATCCGACGTACACTGTCCGATGGTGCATACACACGGTCGGATTTTTCAACAACATTGTCCGATCGGACAGAATCGGACAGAATCCAATGCGAAAATCCTACCGTGTGTATGGGGCTTTAGTTGGTGCACATGTCAGACCAGTGTAAACCATACGTGTTTTGTAGTTTCACAACTTCTGAGAAAGTGCAAAATGTTCTTCTTCTACTCGTGTTGAAGCTTTTAGAACAAAAGTTTTACTTGGCGAGCCAGCCATTAATGATCCAGAGAAATGCCCCCGCACAATATACCCGCACCTTGCTGAGCACAGCCAGACTCTCGAGCATTGACGGCAAAGCATTATGCGATAACCAGGCTGCGCAGTCACTGAGCAAAAGGCCGTATGAGAACAGATTGCGGAGCAATAGGGGGCAATTTATTTATTCACCGGACTAACCCGCCTATTAAGGGAAGTAAAATATACTGCCGCCATATCCTAGAGGAGCCTACGGGGAAAAAATAGGAAAAATCATTTCACACAGACACGACTCACATGATTAAGGAAGCCACTGCATCACCGCGGCGATGTATTGGTGCCAAGGCGCCAGTAAGGAATTCATCTGTCATAATTATCCGGCATTGAGGAGTCAGGAAAACAGCTCAGCAACAAGTACAAAAGCTGTGGGAGAGCCATTGCTTAAAAGATGATACTCTCCTGTGTTTCTCGTTTCTACAGATCATGTAAAGGTGTCATAATTAGTAATGTTTTTCCTTTTAGTAGCAAAAAGATTAGGCAGTGGAATCAGCCGCAATTTTGTGTCTATTCCAAAGCATGTAAAACAGAATCGACTTCTTTGATCTTTGTGTTTGTCAGACATGTTTACCTCAGCCGTGACAATTTGTATGGAATTGTTTCTGATTCTCAGATGCAAAATTTACATACATTATATTGTCAAAAATATTGGGACGCCTGACTTTACATGCACATGAACTTTAACCACTTGACCACTGGGCACTTAAACCCCCTTCCTAACTAGACCAATTTTAAGCTTTCGGGGCTCTCACACTTTGAATGACAATTACTCAGTCATGCAACACTGTACCTATATGATTTTTTTTGTCCTTTTTTTCACACAAATAGAGCTTTCTTTTGGTGGTATTTAATCACCGCTGTTTTTTTTTTTTTTTTTTTTTTGCGCTATAAATCAAAAAAGACTGAAATTCGGTAAAAAAACGAACAAAAATTCTTTGTTTCTATTAAAATTTATTGCAGAGTATTGGCAGAGCATTGGCAAGCATTGGCGAGCATTGACCGAGTATTGGCAGAGTATTGGCAAAGTATTTTCGAGTATTGGCAGTGTATAGGCAGAGTATTGGCAGAGTATTGAAGTGTTGCAGAGTATTGCACAGTGTTGCAGAGTATTGGCAGAGTATTGGCAGAGTATTGCAGTGTTGCAGAGTATTGCACAGTATTGCAGAGTATTGCACAGAGTTGGCAGAGTATTCCACAGATTTGCACAATACTATCACAGAGCAGCGCTGTGGGCACTACACATCCAGCCCACAGCGCTGCTGCCATCTCTCCCCCTCTCCGCTTCTCCCCTCTCACTGTACCGATCGGTACAGAGAGGGGAGGGAGGAATCGGCATCATGACGTGACGCCGGTTTGTTTACATGTGATCAATGCCCCGTACACACGGTCGGAAGTTCCGACCACAAAATCTGTTGGATTTTTTCCGACGGATTTTGTCTGATACTGGTGTTGCATACACACGGTCGGACAAAGTTGTCAAAAAATCTGATCATTCTGAACGTGGTGACGTTCGTTGCGTACGACGGAACTACGTAGAGGCTAGTAGCCAATAGCTTTGGTCTTCTAATGTGATCTGAGCATGCGTGGCACTTTGTCCGTCGGATTTCGCTACACACGATCGGAAAAAGTCCGATCGGACTTTGTTGTCGGAAAATTTGAGAGCAGGATCTCAAATTTTTTCCGTCGGAATTTCCGACGGAAAAAGTCCGATGGAGCCCACACACGGTCGGATTTTCCGACAACGTGGTCCGATAGGACATTTTCCGGCGGAAATTCCGACCGTGTGTACGGGGCATTAGTGTGTTATTGGCAGGATTACCAGGTAAAAATAAAGGAAAAAATGCTCAGCAGGGAAGGGTTTCTATATATTTTGGCACCTTAACCGCTTCCCGACCGCCTCATGCACATATACGTGTGCAGAATGGCACGGGCAGGCAAAATCCCGTACCTGTACGGGATCCTTTAAATGCCTGCCCGTGGGTCGCGTGCGCGCCGTCAGCGCGGCCCGGTCGGGAGCACCGTGACCCCGGCCGCGGGACCAGCGGACCCGATCGCCGTTGGTGTCCCGCGATCGAGTCACGGAGCTGAAGAACGGGGAGAGGTATGTGTAAACAAACCTCTCCCGCGCTTCCTACTCTGCCTGTCATTGACTGGCTGTTCCCGGTCATCGGGAAAGCCGATCAATGACGTCAGACGTCAGCCCCGCCCCCTAATGTAAAAAAACACACACACGTCACAGCCCATAACCCCTCCCCCTAGTGGTTAACCCCTTCACTACAACCAACTGTCATTTATACAGGAATCAGTGCATTTAAAATAGCATTGATTGCTGTATAAATGACAATGGTCCCAAAAATGTGTCAAAAATGTCCGATGTGTCCGCCATAATGTCGCAGTCACAATAAAAATCGCTGATCGCCGTCATTACTAGTAAAAAAAAATATTAATAAAAATGCTATAAAACTATCCCCTATTTTGTAAACGCTATAACTTTTGCGCAAACCAATCAATAATCGCTAATTGCAATTTTTTTTTACCAAAAATATGCAGAAGAATACGTATCAGCCGAAACTGAGGAAAAAAAATGTTTTTTTATATATATTTTTTGGGGATATTTATTATAGCAAAAAGCAAAAAATATTGAATTTTTTTCAAAATTGTCGCTCTATTTTTGTTTATAGCGCAAAAAATAAAAACCGCAGGGGCGATCAAATACCACCAAAAGAAAGCTCTATTTGTGGGAAAAAAAGGACGCCAATTTTGTTTTGGAGCCCGCGCAATTGTCAGTTAAAGCAACGCAGTGCCGAATCGCAAAAAGGGGCCTGGTCCTTTGGCTGCCAATTGGTCCGGGGCTGAAGTGGTTAATGTTAGGTATAAGAGGACCTTGTTTTGAAACTGAGCAGAGATTACACAATGTTAAAGTGATTCCAAAGGTTGTGTTTTTTTTTTTTTTTTTAAATAACAAACATGTTATACTTACCTGCTCTTTGCCATGATCTTGCAGAGAGCAGTCACGGTCCTCCTCTTTTTGGGTCCCCCGCTTGTGGTCCTGGCTCCTCCCCCTCTTGCATCCCAGGGCACAGTGGTGGGGACCCATTGGCAGGCCAACTACCCTATTCCAGACCAGAGCCTACGATGGTGCTAGGCACCTTTTCCTCTCTCTGCACCTTTCAGTGCCTACTATTTAGGGGGGAGTCAAGTTTAAAATGTTTTATAAGACTAAAGTGGGGTACACACTATAGGAAAATCAGGCGAACAATTTTCCGATTTCCTTCATTGTTTCACAGCAAATTTGGAACCGAAAAACGAAAACTCTTATAAGAAAATTCCCGTACAACAAAGGCTTTTTTTTGTTGTTCTTGTATAAAAATTGTACGCAAAATCGGTACAAATTAACCACTTCAGGTCCAAAAGGTTTTCCCCCTTAACTAGCTGAGATCCGCGCTATAGCCAAATGACGGCTACAGCGCGGATCTGTTATGCCGGGAGCACGTCATATGACGTCCTCCCCTTCTGTGCACTCCAGGGAGCGCGCTCTCGCCGTGTCACTGGGCACCCGATGCGCGTGCCCAGCGGCCGCGATGTCCGCTGGGCACCCGCGATTGCCCGGTAACACAGCGGGACCATGGATCTGTGTGTGTAAACACACAGATCAACGGTCCTGTCAGAGGAGCCGATGGTGTTCTCTGTACAGAGAAACACCGATCGGTCTCCTCCCCTTGTGAGTCCCCTCCCCCCACAGTAAGAAACACTCCCAGGGAACATAATTAACCCCTCCCCGCCCCCTAGAGGTTAACCCCTTCACTGCCAGTGTCATTTATACAGCAATCAATGCATTTAAATAGCATTGATTGCTGTATAAATGACAATGGTGCCAAAAATGTGTCAAAAATGTCCGATGTGTCCTCCATAATGTCGCAGTCACAATAAAAATCGCTGATCACCGCCATTACTAGTAAAAAAAAAAATATTAATAAAAATGCTATAAAACTATCCCCTATTTTGTAAACGCTATAACTTTTGCGCAAACTAATCAATAATCGCTAATTGCGATTTTTTTTTTACCAAAAATATGTAGAAGAATACGTTTCGGCCTAAACTGAGGAAAAAAAATGTTTTTTTATATATTTTTTGGGGATATTTAGTATAGCAAAAAGTTAAAAATATTGTTTTTTTTTTAAATTTGTCGCTCTTCTTTTGTTTATTGCGCAAAAAATAAAAAACGCAGAGGTGATCAAATACCACCAAAAGAAAGCTCTATTTGTGGGGAAAAAATGATAACACTTTCATTTGGGTACAGTGTCGTATGACCGCGCAATTGTCATTCCAAGTGCGTTAGCGCCAAAAGCTGAAAATTGGTCTGGTCACGAGGGGGGTTTAAGTGCAAAGTAATCAGGTGGTTAATGACCAGGCCATTTTTTGCAATTGCGTGATCATGCAACACTGTACCCAAGCAAACTTGATGTCCTTTTTTCCCCACAAATAAAGGTAGAGGGGGTAATTGATCACCCCTGCGGTTTTTATTTTTTGCGCTATAAACACAAAAAGAGCGACAATTTTGAAAAAAAAACAAATTTTTTTAATTTTTGCTACAATAAATATCCCCCCAAAAAATGTAAAAAAATGAATTTCTTCATCAGTTTAGGCCAATATGTATTCTTCTACATAATTTTGGTAAAAAAATAAGCGTATATATAGATTGGTTTGCGCAAAAGTTATAGCGTCTACAAAAAAGGGGATAGATTTATGTCATTTTTATTATGATTTTTTTTTTTTACTAGTAATGGCAGTGATCAGCGACTTTTAGCGGAACTGCGACATTGCGGCTGACAGATCGGAAACTTTTGACACTTTTTTGTGACCATTGACACTTATACAGCGATCAGAGCTAAAAATAGCCACTGATTACTGTATAAATGTCACTGGCAGGAAAGGGGTTGACACTAGTGGGCGATCAAGGGGTTAAGTGTTCCCTAGGGAGGTGTTTCTAACTGTGGGGGGAGTGGACTGACAGGGAGTAAAGAGAGATCGCTGTTCCTGATCACTAGGAATAGCAGAGCTCTCTCTACTTCCCTGACAGAATGGGAATCTGTCTATTTACAGTGACAGATCCCCGTTCTGGCTCTCTGAGGAGCAATCGTGGGTCAGTGGCGGACTTCCCAGCCGCCAACCATGCGCATCGGCACCGTGGTCCTCTAGCCGCGCGTGCATGCCCCCTACAGCACTTAAAGCAACTACGGCATTTCGTGCTGTCGAAAGTTGTATATACACTATACGAAATTCTATGGATGAAAATGTTTGCCCGATTTTCTTATAGTGTGTACGAGCCTTTAACCACTTGGCGAAACGACGCTATGTTACGTTGCTTCGCCCTGTTGCCACTAGGGACACATGCCCGCCGCTCGCCCCCGGAGTTGATGCGAGTGCCTGGCGGTCGCCATTACCGCTGCGCTCCCGATATTGTTCGTGACACGGTGAGAAAAGGGATCTCTGTGTGTGAACAATCCTGGTTCTCTGAGGGGAGAAGAGACTGATCGTGTGTTCATACAAAGTATGAACACCAATCTATCTCCTTCCCTACACAGTCCCCTCCCCCTAAAGTTAGAACACACACTAGGGAACACAGTTAACCCCTTGATCGCCCCCTAGTGTTAACCCCTTCACTGCCAGTGACATTTTTACAGTAATCAATGCATTTTTTATAGCACTGATTGCTGTATAAATGCCAAAGGTCCCAAAAATGTGTCAAAATTGTCTGATGTGTAATGTCGTAGTCCTGATAAAAATCGCAGATCGGCACCATTACGAGTAATAAAAAAAATTATAATAAAAATGCGATAAAACTATCCCCTATTTTGCAGACGCAATAACTTTTGCGCAAACCAATCAATATACGCTTATTGCGATTTTTTTTTTACCAAAAATATGTAGAAGAATACATATCGGCCTAAACTGAGGAAAAAAATAATAATTTAAATATTTTTGGGGAATGTTTATTATAGCAAAAAGTAAAAAATATTGTGTTTTTTTCAAAATTGTCACTCTTTTTTTGTTTATAGCGCAAAAAATTAAAACCGCAGAGGTGATCAAATACCACCAAAAGAAAGCTCTATTTGTGGGGAAAAAAGGATGTTAATTTTGTTTGGGTGCAACGTCGCACGACTGCGCATTGGTCAGTTAAAGCGATGCAGTGGCGAATCGCAAAAAGTGCTCTGGTCAGGAAGGGGGTAAAATCTTCCGGGGCTGAAGCTGTTAAGGTTTGCTTTAAAGTTGGCTGATCTTAATTTTATTTTAGTAAGTACAGTATGTATCTGAGGATTCAGATTCTTACAGCGCTGCAGACGTGATGTAATGCAAAAGAAAAGTTCTAATTGAGGTTGTCTACTGAAAGCAGCTCCCTCTTCAAAGGCTGCATAGAAGAAACTTTAAAGGGATTGTGTTGGCAAAACATAAAAATCTTCTAAGGAAATTGGGCAGAGCTGTGTGTTATAATCATTAGCTGCCATTTTTTTACACAAATCTTCCTATCTGTCAGCCATTGGTCTGACTTCTTATTTTTCTTGCGGCAGGCAATAATTTAATGCAACACAAAGGAAGCAAGGAAGCAGTCAAAAAAGGATTCTGCTTCCTCCACTCTAATGAAATGTTGTGTTATGTTGAATAGAAAGACATTTTTAAAAAAGTAATCTTCTCTGAACAGGACTTCATATTGGTTATACATTCCTGGCCTTATAACGCCTGATCTGTGTATAATAGCGCGGGACCAATAGAGGTAAAAATTGGTTCTGACGGATATAATGTAAAGGTAATTTTCTTTCAGAGAAGCAGATCATATCAGAAAATATGGTGTGGACTAGGGATGAGCCGAACAACCCCCTGTTCGGTTTGCAGCAGAAAATGCGAACAGGCAAAAAATGAGTTTGAACATACGAACACTGTTAAAGTCTATGGGACACGTACATGAATAATCAAAATTGCCCATTTTAAAGGCTTATATGCATGTTATTGTCATAAAAAGTGTTTGGGGACCTGGGTCCTGCCCCAGGGACATGTATCAATGCAAAAAAAGTTTTAAAAACTAACGTTTTTTCGGGAGCAGCGATTTTAATATTGCTTAAAGTGAAACAATAAAATTGTAATATTCCTTTAAATTTCGGCCCTGGGGGTTGTCTTTAGTATGCCTGTAAAGTGGAGCATGTTTCCCGTATTTAGAACAGTCCGAGAAAAAAAGTAATTTAAAAGTACTCGCGGCTATAATGAATTGTGAGAACCAAAATAAAAAATGCGTGGGGGGCCCCCCAAATTCCATACCAGGCCCTTCAGGTCTGGTATGGATATTAAGGGGAACCGCGCCAATTTTTTTTAAAACAATGGTGTGGGGTCCCCCAAAAAATCCATACCAGACCCTTATCCGAGCACGCAACCTGCCAGGCCACATGAAAAGAGGGGGGACGAGAGCGCCCCCCCTCCTGAACCGTACCAGGCCACATGCCCTCAACATTGGGAGGGTGCTTTGGGGTAACCCCCAAAGCACCTTGTCCCCATGTTGATGGGAGAAGGGCCTCATCCCCACAACCCTTGCCCGTAGGTTGTGGGGGTCTGCGGGTGGGGGGGCTTATCGGAATCTGGAACCCCCATATCCTGGCCCCACCCTGTGCGAAATGGTAACGGGGTTACGTACCCAAGTGACCCCGCCCCCTCTGACACTACGGGAAAAACATAGGGATGTCCCTGTGCGTCAGAGGGGGGCGGGTCACCCGGCAACGTCATTGCGTGGCTCCGCCCTCAGTTATAAAAGAACTGTCACCAGAGAGGCCGGTCATTACGGCGGGTGACTTCCATTGAGGCGGATCGTAGGCGGCTTGCGGCTTTTTCTTTTTTGGTCCGTTGGAGCGAGAGAAGAAGAAGAAGAACAAGACTTTGTGGGACAGGTTTATTTTTTTAATAAAGGACTTGTCCCAAGGCGTGTATTGTCTTTTTTTTCACCAATTTTTTGTGAAATGGTAGAGGTACATTTGTAATGCTGCGTACACACGGTTTTCCCGTTGGAATAAACTTGGAAGGAATTCCGCTCAAGCTCTTGCATACATGCGGTCACGCGAAATTTCGACCGCCAAGAACGCAGTGACGTACAACACTACGACGAGCCGAGAAAAATTAAGTTCAATGCTTCCGAGCATGCGTCGACTTGATTCCGAGCATGCATGGTTTTTGGTGCTTCGGAAAAGCATACAGACGAGCGGATTTTCCGAATAAAGAAAATGTTCTCTATCTGGATTCCGAAAAAGTCCGATGGGGCATACACATGGTCGGAATATAAGAGGAAAAGCTCCCTGAGTTTTTCCATCGGAAATTCCGACCGTGTGTACAGGGCATAACTGTCACTTTTGTCTGCTGCTTCTTTCTCTACTATCAGCATGAATCACTTCTGACAAGTTTTCATGACACCAAGAGAAAAATGGTGACGGGGGAGGGACCTCCAGCTGATTAACAGCCTCAGCTCTGTTCCTGTGTGTTGTGTAGAGGGGGTGTGTCCCTCCAATCAGCTGTCAAAGCTCTCCTCACTTAGCTCCGCAGAGTGTAACTTCAAATCTCAGACCACTTTTTCTGAGCTCCCAGAAAAGCTTTAAAATTCAGCAATTTGGATGGCAGTAGAGAAGAAAGGACTGCAGATAGACAGGTATAACTAATGTAGGAGGATTTGTTTCATCTCTATGTGTCATCTGAGGAAAGACACTTCACTGGGTGTATGGAAGGGTTTACGATCACAGTAGTATCTCTCCCCACCTTCAGTCTACTCACTGGACAGTGGCAGATGAATAAAGTGCTCTCTGCTCTATTATGCTACCAGCAAGTTTCTTGTCAACACATTTACAAGTAGCACACCTGATTGGTTCCCTGCTCTTCCCCATTCAATCTTAGTCAGTGTGCTGTTGTATATGCATTTGCAAGAGGCTGATACCAAGTCAAATGCAAGGAAAGTCTTGGCTGCCTCTGCATCCCTAGCCGCCACTCTGCTATTCTGCTTTCCAAAACCTTGTAATCAATATAACTTTGGGAATCACTCCCATCCAACAGCACACAGCAACAGCCCTGAAGAAGGGGGAGTCCATTCCCCCGAAACGCGCGGGCCTGATGTACACATAAAGGCCCCTTTCACACTGGGGAGGTTTGCAGGCGCTATTGCGCTAAAAATAGCGCCTGCAAACCGACCCGAAACAGCTGTTGCTGTGTCTTCAGTGTGAAAGCCCGAGGGCTTTCACGCTGAAGCGGTGCGCTTGCAGGACGCTGAAAAATGTCCTGCAAGCCACATCTTTGGTGCGCTGTAGGAGCGGTATATTTACCGCTCCTATAGCGCCCCTTCCCATTGAAAACAATGGGGCATCGCTCTGAACCCTTTTTCGGCCGCTCGCGGGGGGTAAAACTGCCCTGCTAGCGGCCGAAATGCGCCACGCTAAAACGACGGTAAAGCGGCGCTAAATATAGCGCCGCTTTACCTCCAACGCCCCAGTGTGAAACCAGCCTTACACTTTTAATAAACGTCTTATGAACCAGACATCAAAGTTGCAGTTTTCTGTACATAGGCACTCCTTCTACCTTACCAAAGTCAAATTCAAGTAATATGGCGGTATAGTCTCACCACCTCCAGTCTGCTCCCTGAGCAGTGAAAGAGCAGAAGATGGATAAGGTCATTATTCTTCTCTCTTATAATGTATTAGCAAGTTTCTTGTCAATACATTTGCAAGTAGCACACCTGGTTGGCATTCAGTTCTGCTCCTTCCACCCACATTATGGGTGCTGCTGTATATGTAATTGCACAAGGTTAATATCAAATGCAAGTATCTACGCAGCTTGTAGTTAAAAATACCATATTTACCAGCGTATAACTGCACTGTATATATGCACTTTTCCCCCCTGAAAATATGGGGGCAAATCACGGGTGCGTGTTATACGGCGATAGTGTACCTCGGAGGGGGACGAGCGCCGCTGTGCGCCGCCGGAATTCACAGAGCCATCATCTCCTGTATAATCGGCTCTCACTCGGCTCTGATGTCACACACACAGTCCCACTTCCTCCACCGGCATTGGACCAGTGTTCTGTCAATCACAGGAGCTGGTCCAATGCCGATGGCGGAGGCGGGACTGTGTATGTGACTGCCGACTAAGAGCTGAGTAAACAGGAGATGACAGCTCCTGCATGATTTTACTGCATGAGATGGTGAGGCTGCAGATGGGCATCAGGTTGCATTGATGGGAGATGGGCGCAGATCAGGCTGCAGATGGGCGGATATCAGGCTGCATTAAGGCTGCAGATGGGCACAGATAAGGCTGAATTGAGGCTGCAGAAGGGTACAGATCAGGCTGCATTGAGGCTGCAGATAGGCACATATCAGGCTGCATTGAGGCTTCAGATGGGTACAGATCAGGCTGCATTGAGGCTGCAAATGGGCACAGATCAGGCTGCATTGAGACTGCAGATGGGCACAGATCAGGCTGCATTGAGGCTGCAGATGGGCACAGATCAGGCTGCATTGAGGCTGCAGATGGGCACAGATCAGGCTGCATTGAGGCTGCAGATGGGCACTGACCATTTTGAAAAAAAAAAAATTTCCTAAAACTTCCTTCTTAAATTGAAGGTGTGTGTTATAAGCCTGTGCGTGTTATATGCCGAAAGATACGGTATATACACTATATTGTCAAAAGTTTTTGGAAGCCTGCCTTTACATGCACATGAACATAATGGCATCCCAGTTTTAGTCTGTAGAGTTCAATATTGAGTTGACCCACTCTTTGCAGCAATAACAGCTTCAACTCTTCTGGGAAGGCTGTCCACAAGGTTTAGGAGTGTGTCTATGGGAATGTTTGACCATTCTTCCAGAAGCACATTTGTGAGGTCAGGCATTGAAGTTGCACGAGAAGACCTGGCCCGCAGTCTCCGCTAATTCATCAAAACTTTTTTCAAAGAGGGCCAGATTTGTTGAAGTGAACATGCGTGAGGGCCGACCATTTTGCCTGACATACTTTGAACCATTAAAATTTTATGCAAATTATCTATTTTATGCAAAGTTTATTGCAAACGGCATAATTTTAATTTCGTCACATGGATGACAAATCTAAACAGGTGTTAAATCACTCTGCCTTTCATATCTGAAGACCAGATGAAAAAAAATCCAGGAAGCTGAAATCTATGTCAGGAACGTTGTAAAGTACATTACATATTATTGGTAATAAAGGTTGTCTGTCAACTTTTAGGTTTGAAAAATATGAACAGGAACATAACACCAAGTATAGATGTTGTGTCCAAATATATTTATAACTGATTTAGACCAACTGACAGTAACTGAGATTTTACAATGTATTTATCTCAATTGAAAAAAAAAAAACTTGCCTGCACTCTTGCCGTTGTGGCTGCGTGTGGTGAAAAGTCTAAAGCCTCGTACACACGATCGAATTTTCTGACGGGAATTGTGTGATGATAGGCTGTTCTGAAAAAATCTGACCGTTTGTACGCTCCATCGGACAATTGTTGTTGGATTTTCCGCGGACAAATGTTGGATAGCAGGCTTTAACATTTTCCGCGGACAAATGTGTGTTGTCGGATTTTCCGAGCGTGTGTACACAAGTCCATTGGACAAAAGTCCAAAGTACCAACACGCATGCTCGGAAGCAGGGACGAGCCAGAAGCGGTCGGTCTTGTAAACTAGCGTTTGTAATGGAGAATTACCGTATTTATCGGCGTATAACATGCACTTTTTTCCCCCTTAAAATCGTGGGGAAAGTCGTGGGTGCGCGTTATACGCCGATCCCCCAAAAAAAAGTGACCAAAAAAATCAAGCCCAGCCGAAAAAAAAACTAAAAATAGCAAGCGCCTCCCCAAACGAAAAATAGCGAGCTCCCGAAACAGCAGAGAGGCGGGACTGCGAGCGGAGCTGAACAGTCGGCTTGGTCTTTTTCGTCGGCGCTCTCTCTTTTTCATCGGCGCTCGCGCGGTCTGTCTCGGCGGCGGGAAATTTAAACGTTGGCAAGCTGCAAAGGACACTGGCAAGCTGCAAATTACACTGGGCAAGCTGCAAATGACACTGGGCAAGCTGCAAATGACACTGGGCAAGCTGCAAATGGCGCTGGGCAAGGCTGCAAATGGCGCTGGGCAAGCTGCAAATGATGCTGGGCAAGCTGCAAATTACACTGGGCAAGCTGCAAATGACGCTTAAATGTAAGTTTTTTTTTTTTCCCTAAACTTCCCTCCTAAAACTTTTTTTTCCTTAAAATGCCCTCCTAAACTTGGGGCGCGTGTTATACGCCGGTGCGTGTTATACGCCGATAAATACGGTAACATTCGTGACGTGGCACATTATGAAATCTTAAGATGCAGCGCACAATTCTCTTCTTCTTTAATGGGATAATAATGAAGCTGCTTTGCTGGTGATACTGATGGAGTTATTGCAAACTAATTTTCAAAGACTTTCAAATATATATTTCAAATAATATTATTATGCTTTTTTTTTTGGGCAAGTTACCACAACACCATTATTCCATAGTTTTTAAGATCAACAATACAACTATGTTGGTGTCCCTTGTCAATTTTACATTGTATTTTTTTTTTATGTAACTGCCGACTCCCAAACTGTCATGTGAAGTAAAACACATAGCCAAGTATTATTCTCCACAATTATGTTATTGTGCAATAAAAAAAGAAAACAAATAAAATTAGACATGCTATCTGCCAATAGAACTTAACCAAAAAGTGCATTCTATGCATCCAAAAATATAGAAAATATAACAAATCAAATCATTATTATTCAACCATAAAATAAAAGCCTCATGCATGTGTCCTGCTTCTTAATATAGGGGGTCAACAATGCCAAGAGTTGGTGAAAGCAGGGGTCCGTCATCCGGAGATAATTCCGAAAATCATCTGGATTATTCTTCTGGAGCTCCCGCAGCAAAGGCATATGACATAATTGGTCACGATTAATAAAGCAACCAATTTTTGGTCCAAGAACTCCTCCTCCTCCTGTTCCTAGACTGGACTTGGGTCAAAGCAATAAATTCAAGGCCAATAATAAATAACACGTTATCTACTTCGATTCTGCAACATGGCTGGTTGACGAACGGCCGTTCAGAAACGAACTGAAAAGCACGAAATGAAAATGCGAATTAATGCTCCCCAAACCTCTACTAACACGAAATTAGCAGAAGGAGCCCAAAGGGTGGCACTAAAGAGCTGAAAAACCATGTAGTATGTCACTACGTTCGTGTTTGTTGGCCAATAATTCCTTGCTGTTTGTATGCAAGACAAAATCCAGGCACACGCCTTCGGACAAAAGTCTGAGGTTTTGTCTGCGGAAAATCCGATCGTGTGTACAAGGCTTAAGACTGGGATGCCATTGATGTTCATGTGTGTGTGTAACCACTTGCCGCCCGCTATATAGCAGAATGACGGCGGCAAAGTGGTTTCAATATCCTGACTGGGCGTCATAAGACGTCCTCAGGATATTAAGCTGCTGCGCACCCCCGGGGGCGCGCATTACACGACGATCGTTGTTGCGGTGTGTCCGTCTGACACACCACAACTACGATCTCAGAGACTCTTTACCACGTGATCAGCCGTGTCAAATCACGGCTGATCACAGTGTAAATAGGAAGAGCCGTTAATCGGCTTTTCCTCACTCGCGTCTGTCAGACACGAGTAGAGGAGAGCCGATCGGCTGCTCTCCTGACAGGGGGGGTCTGTGCTGATCGATTATCAGTGCAGCCCCCCCAAGGATGCCCACACTGGACCACCAGGGACGCCACCAAACCACCAGGGATGCCCAGCCCCAGGTATGCCACCCTAGACCACCAGGGATGCCAGTCAGTGCGCACAATGGATGCCAATCAGTGCCCACAATGGATGCCAATCAGTGCCCACAATGGGCATCACTGATTGGCATGCATTATTGTTTGGCACTGATTGTCATCCATCAGTACAATACTTTACACTACAATGCCACCTATCAGTGCCCATCCGTGCCGCCTATTAGTGCCCATCCGTGCCACCTATCGGTGCCCATCCGTGCAGCCTATCCATGCTCATCCGTGCTGCCTATCCATTCCCATCCGTGCTGCCTATCCATGCCAATCTGTGCCGCCTATCAGAGCCTATTTGTGCCACCTATCAGTGCCCGTCCATGTCGCATGTGAAGGAGACAACTTACTTATTTACAAAGTTTTGTAACTGAAACAAAAAAAAACATATTTCTTTTCAAAATTTTCGGTCTTTTTTTATTTGTATAGCAGAAAATAAAAATCCCAGAGGTGATCAAATACCACCAAAAGAAAGCTCTATTTGTGGGAAAAATGTTTAATTTAGTTTGGGTACAGTGTAGCATGACCGCGCAATTGTCATTCAAAGTGCGACTGTATTGAAGTGGTTAAAGGCAGGCGTCCCAGTACTTTTGACAATATATTGAATGATTGGAGATCAGTGTTTTATCTCAGGATTAAGGGTTTATTAGGTAAAGTCATGATCTATACATGTTTGGATTACCGGCTTTTCCTGTAATTTATTCTTTCTTTTCATTTGTTCAGTAGAAAAAAGCTGAGTTATAAACAGTTATTATACAGAAGAAAAAGATTCTGTATATGAAATACCAGTAAGTACAAAAGGTCAAAGTGGCATGCCACATTTTTGGAAATACTGAGCTACTTAATCCATATTTACTTACAGTGAGCATTGTTATGGATGTACGCATCTACAGCATCTTCCAGCCTAATTTCCCACAGGCGGTCTAGTACCGGACCCGGTCTGGAATAGTAGATGCCCTGTATAAGTCATTTAGATTTTGCCATTTGTTACTTTCCATAATGGGCTTCTTCTAAGTGAAGGTGTCATAGGCTGAAGCAGAAATAGATGAAGGGGCTGAGTCCTGTCACCCCTGATATCCCAGAATGCCTAGCTTTATCCTCTGCTTGGCTGCTCTATCTAAAGTGCACCTGCTTGCTTATTCATGCAAAACAGAATCCTTACCCAAGCCAGCATCTCACGGAGCTCTCAATTTGAAATGACATTAATCCACTGCTCACTTGTATCCTGTATTCATTCTTATGTACTGTAATACCAGCTCTAACAAGGTGCCAGTGAATGAACTGGGGCTAGAAAATTAAACCCATAATAGAAACAATTGAAAATTGCTGTATATTGCCAATAAATGCCAATACACAAAATTGATAAATCCCATGCAGCAAGCATTTCAACAGTGCCGAAGGCAGAAGTTGAATTATCTTTACCAAATGTAGCGCTACCCCCGTAGGAGACGCTGGTGAATGTTGGTTATCTCCCACCCTGCACAGCCAGGCACATGCATTTTCCATACACTCTGGAGTCAAGAAACAGTCCTTGCAGCTTTGTTTGTTTTTTTTTTTATTAGGGGGATTTGAACTTGGATGGGGAAGGGTTAATTTTGCATGCCCACTTAATCAGCAGAACTCTTCAGGGACTATATTAGACATGTGCACAACAAAAAAATGTTGTTTATTTTCGTTTCGTTTTTATTTTCGTTTTAGAAAAAAAATCTTTTTTTTTAGTTTCCGTTGATTCGTAACGATTCGTAAATTCGTAAGTCGTCGGTGTTCGTATTCGTAACGATTCGTACATTCGTAAGTCGTCGGTGTTCGTATTCGTAACGATTCGTACATTCGTAAGAGTTATTTTTTCGTTGATTCGTTTTTTCGTTAGTTGAATTTTCGTTTATTCGAAATTCGGACGCATTCGTATTTATTCGTAGATTCGTAACATTCGTAGATTCGTAATCGGAGCATAATTCATAATTTTATGTAATGTGTATGCTATTATTACATTTTAATAATTTACGAATCGTAAAAAAAAGTTACGAATTGAAAAAAAAGTTACGAATCGAAAGAAAAAGTTACGAATGTACGAATTTTTTCGTTCAATCCATTCGAAGCACGTTAAGCAACGCCACTGTAAGAGATGCAGAAAATTACGATTCGAAAAAAAAAAAAAAAAAAGTTACGAATGTACGAATTTTTTTGTTCATTTTAGTTGTTCCTGTTTTCGTTTTTCTGATTTTTTTCATTCGTACATTCGTTGTTTCTAATTTGTTTTTTTCGGATTTTCGTTGTTTTTCGTATTCGTTCGATTTGAATGATTAGTTAATCGGATTTGTACGATTCGAACATTTCGTTATTTGGATTCGTACGATTCGAACGATTCGTTCATTCGTACGAAAACGAACGAACGAAAATAACGAAAAAAAATGAAAAACATAAAAAAAACGAAACGAATTGCACATGTCTAGACTATATACATCCAGTATATACACACTCCTCTTCTACCTCCAGCATACTTGCTTGTGAGGCTTTTGGTTAATCGCAGACGTCACTTCCTGTCACAAACCCGTACCAAATCGAGGCTTGGAACGCACGCCGGGCTCGAGGAACGAAGCGGCTTAGCGGATCCCCAAAACAAATCGCTGGATAAACTTAGTGGCGGTCCTAAGGCACCATAAAGTGTGAGTGCACATTTTACATATTTTGGATATTTACTTATTGGCCAAAATAAACTTTTTATATAAATATTTTGCGCAATGATGAATATTTCATTTTTATGAGATACCAACACTGACATGGAGAAATTAGGCGCATCTAGTGGTTAACTAGCTGGAGGAATGCCAGGATAGTGGTTATCCATATATGAACCAAAGGCAAAACTTTTTCTAGGCTCTGGCGAGTGCCCATTTTATATTTCAATGTTTTTATTGAATTTTTTTTTTTTTAGAAATAACAAAGTTAGCAGATACATTTAGATCAGTCTCCAAATTTTTGCTATGACAAAATTAGAAGTATCTAAGGTATAATTAACCAAAGTATTGCAAAGTCTATTAGTACGATAGAACAAACAGTAGTCATAGAATATTTTCAGATAAATCTGCTAGGCAAAAAATCCCAGTATGTAACATCAAACAGTTTTAGGTATGTAACTAACTAACTAACTAACCCCCCCTATCATTTAAACCAGCGTTCAGTATCATAACCATATGAAGTGATGTCCTAAACTTAAAGTGGTGTTGCCACCAAAAAATAAAAATTTGCTTAAAAATCATAAAAAAAAAAAAAGAATTGGAAAAAAAATAATTTTTACTCACCTCTAAATGCCTGTTGCTAGGGGGTCCCTCGTAGTCTGCCACCTTCAGTGCCCGGGCACTGACATCACTTCCCCTCGGCGCCGCACAGTCATCTGGGACCTGTCACGTGTCCCAGATGGGACATGCGCAGTGGGTGCCCGGTTGTGAAGCCACAGCCGGGTGCCCACAGTAAGAATGCCGGCGCCACGCGTGGAGGGGGGGCTTCGTCCCCCCGCATCGCTGGACCCTGGGACAGGTAAGTGTCCGATTATTAAAACATTTTTTTTAGTGGGCACTCCTCTTTAAGCATGGTATAATTAGGTAAATGAAGGGGAAGGGAAGGTCGAGGGGGGTAATGGATAAAACATAGTAGGGGACTTTGGTATCATTTCTTTATAATATCAGTATCAGAAACTTGGTGGAGTTCTAAGGCAACCCAATAAGTATTGGGTTTAAACTACAAATGGACAAAAGTGGAGAAAAAAGGAAAGCAGAGATAGGGAAAAAATAAAGAGGAAGAAGAGGAATTCAGGAGGGTCAATCTAGAGCTCGTTAAATAACCGAAATTTTGCCGATCCACGGGTCCCAAATGTTATCAAATTTTTTGGAGTTATTATGAAGTGTGTGAGTAAGTTTGTCATTTACCATAATCCAGTTAATTTTATTTCTAACATACTTGATTGTTTCCAATGCCTGGCCATTGTAATCCTTGCCGCTAATAATATATATGTAATTAATTTAGTTTTAATTTCCTGGGTATCTCTTCGGGTAATCTGTGGAATAAGGCCACTTCTGGGGATCTACGGATGTTTGTTCCTGTCACTGATTTTATTAAATTAAATATCCTAATCCAAAATCTAATCACCATTTTAGAAGGTGGTGGTGGCACACAAAGTGGTGAAAAGTTCCTGTTATAAAGCACGGAAGAAAATTGGAGCATAATAAGCACATTGAATACATATGATAAATGGAATTTGGGGATTATTATTATATACTTATGGTTTAAGTTGTGATAGTTTGCACTTTATGATATTTGGCAATTTATTGTCGCATGGCACTTTATAGCTTATAGATTTATCGGTAAGTTTGGCATATAAGTCATAAACACTGTATCAGTGGCAATATTGCACTAGCACTTGTTTGGATCAGCGCAGTTACACTTTTTGAATACATACTTGCTTGTAGAACTACTACTCCCAGGACCAACTAGCAAAGTTGGTTTGATCTAACACAGATTCAGTTTGATCCTTGAGAATGCCCTTTGCAGGCAGGGACCGCGGGACCCTTTAGTGTAGAAAAAATTAGGTCTTTGGTGCTAGCTGTCCTTCTCTGATGGTACTGCTCCCGGTACCACCTCTTCAGGCACTGCCAGCCCGCCTGGCTGAAGCTGCCCCTTTTTACTAGCCCTCTCCACAGTCCTAGACTGACTCTGCATCCACCCCAGACTGCTTGCAGCCAGTCCCTTCAGGAAATCCTCCCAGTCCTCTGACTGTATCACTCACCAGCCCACGTGGCTGTCTTCCTCCCTGGAGATTTGCCCGGAAGTGTTCTCCCTCTGTCCTCTCCTTGCTACCGTGCCTTCTGGTCAGGATTCCTTATACTATACGAATAGTTCCACAGGCAGCTCACTAATGTACAGCAGCCATAAATAAGATGGTAGAATAAGGAATATTTATATTGTATCAAGAAGAACCTGCTTCCAGTGCCTAATTTGATTGCCAGACTAGCACTGAAAGCAGATGCTTTTTAATACAATATAAATTGATCTCTGAGAATCTCATTGATAATTGTCCAGACTTTGGACTTTTCAGCATTCCCAAGCCCTGATAAAAGTGAAAACAAATAAAATTGATATGGACAATACATTTCTGGAGGGCAATGCTTTACTTTGTGGTGTCATTCCATCAACAACATTCCTGATAATAATTCTCCTTATGGTGGACTCATGAACAGGCTTAGACAAGTTTATGAAACTCCTGTAATGCTAGCCATACACTTGATAAATTTATTGTATCCCATAAGTTCTCAACCATGGCTACCTGCAAAAATTACTGTAATGCCGCGTACACACGAGCGGATTTTCTGTCGGAAAAATTCCGCTCAAGCTTGGCTTCCATAAACGCGGTCACACATAAGTTCTCAGAATTTTCGACCGTCAAGAACGCGGTGACGTACAACACTACAACAAGCCGAGGAAATGAAGTTCAATGCTTCCAAGCATGCGTCGAATTGTTTCCGAGCATGCGTAGGAATTTTGCGTGTCGGAATTGGTACAGACGATCGGAATTTCCGATCTGAACTTTTTCCGACTGAAAAATTGAGAACCTGCTCTCAATCTTTTGCTGGCTGGAATTCCGCCAGCAAAAGTCCGATGGAGCATACACATGGTCGCATTTTCGGACCAAAAGCTCTCATCGGACTTTTGCTGGTGGAATTTGCGCTCGTGTGTATGGGGCATTAGGATCTTATTGGATTAAAATGTTTTTTGTGATTAGTTTGTTTTTTAGATGTTTTTATTTAAACAACTTTTTTTTATGGGCATGCTTTTAAGTAGTAAGTTTTGCATTGGTTATAAAGTTGACAATCCAGAAGTGTTTCCAGGAGTTTTCAACTACAGCAATTTGCCACCTAGTTTCAGTTTTTTCCCAATTTAAAGTGACAAAATGATCCATTGTGGTTGATTTGAACCACAATTTCTATTGTATGGTTGCTTGAAGTTTAGAAACAACTCAATCTATAGTAGGCACAGTGCTGTGTTTGAAAGGAAAGGCCCAAGACTGAAAAATACTGTATATGGCCAATGTAAGTCTTGTGGGAGATATGCTGGAGTTCTACCTTAAAGTCCATTGCCAAGCAAATTATGAACCCTGCACACAATCATTGACATCCTTTTTTTTTTTTTTAAAGAACTTTCCAAAGCCATTTTTTGCCTACTCAAGTCCCCTGTCACCTGACTCTCCACAACACCTCTTTGGGGAATGAAGATTGATGATCCAGTGTTGCAGTTCTACTGGTATAGTAGAGTCACAATCATTGTAACCTCATCATGCTGGAGTCTTCAGAAACCTATGAGGTCCCTTCTTCTGATGGGCAACCACTGGGAAATCCATGTCATTAGACAGCAACGTGAGCCTCCCAAAGAGCCCTACCAAACTGTAGTTCAGAAGAAAGAAGACTCAGGACCTGATTTGTCACGGATTAAGGTGGGATTTGTGGGGCATTTAGTTAAGTTTGTTTTTGATTCGGGGGCTCCTGGCCAGTAAGCTGTAAAAACCTGAGCAGACAAAACATTGGAACTCATGTGTCAACTCAAAACGTGTCAAAAAAAAGAAAGTGTCTACATCACCAGTTTAAACCAATCAGATCCTTGCTGTCATTTTTGTTAATATTTTGGTAATGCAGTTTTGAGCATGAAAGAAAGAATCAGTTTGGTTGCTTGAGGCAACAAAGACACGTCAAACTTGTATATGCTGGGCTCGTCTTGCTGTGACTGTGAGCTCTTTTATTCAAGCACGGAATATGTAAAGGGTTGATTGGGTCTTCGCTCTGGTGAGAAGTAAATAATTATTCTGGCATGTGATGTGTCAGCACTTAGAAGAGGTGAATTATTGCCTTTCTGACAGAAAAGAACATAGAGAGGAATATGAGGTGGCAGCTGGCACTTAGGGTGTGAGCGATTAAATCAGCAGTGGCAGTTTCTTTCTCAGTGGATCAGATACTAAAGGTGCCAGCATGAAATATCCTCCCTCACGTCTTCTGGGCACGGAATCATTTCCAAAGTTGTGATGATGCCACATGGGTGACACAAGCAAGTTCCTAGCAATACAAAATGATTGGCTTGGCATGGCCCAGCAAACTACTATGTAAAGAGAAATATATTTTAGTTATATGTGGAGCCTAGTGGTCGGAGTCTTACATTTTTATGTCTTTGATGCTTTAAACCAGGTGTAGTGAATTAAAATTCAAGGAGGTCCAGTAACTAAATATTTTTTTCCGGCCGAGGTCCGATTCACAAGTCTGTACGCGTCTTCTTTCACTTTTAGTTGCAAGCCACACTCTCTGGCGCTTTTCTTACTGTTTCCTCCACATACTCTGTTAATAGTCTGTAAATGTAAATGTCCCCAATAGTGTTCCCCCTTACATCAGGTGCCCCTACCAGGGTAATTCATGACATTGGTTCCCAAATTAGACTATCCCCATAAATCAGTTGCCACCATCAGAGTATCCCCTTATATCAGGTGTCCCCATCAGAGTGCCCCCTTACATCAGGTGTCCCCATCACAGTGCCATCTTACATCAGGTGTCCCCATCACAGTGCCCCTTTACATCAGGTGTTCCCATCACACCAGGTGTCCCCATCAGAGTGCCCCCTTTTTTTTATGCCATAATGTAGAAAATAGGATTTCCTTTCATTTGAGCCCAGTCTTGCCACACAGATTTACCCCAGCCCTGAGAAATCCTCTTTTATTGTTCAGTTAGAAATATCTTGACAAAGTGCTGAAAACTTTGTCAAAAACGCCCCCTTGCTGTGAGTGACAGGTGATTTACATATCTCATGCACTAGCCTGAGACAAGCACAGACCACAGATCCACAGACCAGAGTGAAATAAAATGTATTCTCGAGTGAACAGCAAGTAGAATATAGGGGAGATGTATGTAGTCAGAGTTGGGCAGAGTAGAACATCCAGTGATCTGATGATTGTTATAGTGCAGTGTGTTTGTCTGAGGTCACCTGATCACAGATAACATTCCTTTTCATCCCCAGGCTTTGTTATGTGGGGGAGGGGTGGATTTCTCACTTTTTATAATTACACAGGATGTGCCTGTCTCAGGCTAGTGCATGAGATATGTAAATCACTTGTCACTCACAGCAAGGGGACGTTTTTGACAAAGTTTTCAGCACTTTGTCAAGATATTTCTAACTGAACAATAAAAGAGGATTTCTCAGGGCTGGAGTAAATCTGTGTGGCAAGACTGGGCTCAAATGAAAGGAAATCGTATTCTCTACATTATGGCATCAAAATATATATTTTTGGGGGTTTACATCCACTTTAACATAATATGTGCCCATTAGCGTGCCCCCACTAACATATGTGCCCATCAGCGAGTCCCTTATTTTATGTTACGGGACACTCTGATCAGTGCATTTATGTTGAGGGGCATGCCCTTTAACATAAAATGTGCCCATCGGAGTTTCTTTTAACATAAAATAAGGGGCATGCTGATGGGCACATTTTATGTTAAGGGGCACTCTGATGGGCACAACAAAAGGGGCATATCAATGTGCCCCTTAACAAAATATGCCCATCAGCGATCACCTTAACAAATTCTGCCCCACATACCTTGAGGGCAGGACTAAGCACATTCGGCAAGTTGCAGGGGGGCAGAAGCTGCAATATACACCTCGCAAGTGAGAGCCAGGATTAGGGATCTGGTAGCCACGGTCAGGAGCAGGAGGCGGGCGCACACACGCAATGTCAATGGTTGCTGGGCAACACGCGGTCCCAGAAAACCAATGGCTGCCACTACACTGGGACAGAGTAAGACCCTGTCACTGTGAAAATGGAGGAGAATTTGACACAGGATTCACATTAAGGGTTAATGCATGATTCCAGACTATCAATTTTAAATGGAGAAAGCTGTGTTTTTTGTTTTCTCTGGATTCTGTAGTTCTGGATTGGAACTTTCAATCTTGTGTCCAGATTTTACTAGGTACTTGCAGCCTGTCTGAGTACATAGGTGTGCAAGGTTGTTATACTCAAGCCTGAGGATAGCTCAAAGCTCTAAGTCTGGAGACAGTTCCCAGTGTGGGAGACATGAGGTCTCACCCAGGGGTCAGAGGTGTCCCAGGCAGGAGTCAAGAGACAGGAGGTCTCACCAAGGGGTCAGAGGTGCCCCAGCTAGGAGTCAAGATATAGGAGGTCTCACAGAGGGGTCAGAGGAGTCCCAGCCAGGAAACGGGAGGTCTCATTCCAGGAGTCAGATGGACTCCTATAGGGGTGTCAGGAGCACCCTTATCCAGACACTAGGATGGGGCCGTGCAGCAGGGCGCTGCAAATAAAGAGAGCCAAATGAACCAGTAGAAATGGACAACACAATCAGAGGGACTGGTAAGAAAAGCAGCAGTGCTGCCAACAAGGGAGCCAGGTGGCTCAGAATCTTCGGGGCAACTGGGCAACTGGTGGCTATGTAAACTTTCAGTTTTGTTTAATAAAAGTGGGCTGCCATGCCCTAAAATACTGCATGATATGATGCAACTCATTAAAAGGCACCTAGCACATGAGTTTAGTCTCCCCAATACCACAACCACTGTTTTACAGCCTTCTTTCAGTCAAGGCACCCATTAAAATGATGCCCAATTTCGAGGCAACCCATTCTAAAATGTAAACACTAAACTCTTACATAAATTAGCAGCTATCGTGTACCCAGTGCTGATGGTGAGGGGCAGGTGCCCCTAATGTGCTCCTTCTCAATGATGACATCACTGGTTGTTAGGACTCTGGCATCTGGCCCATATGGTGACCAAGGTGATAATGCTGCACAGTAAAAACCTGTGGCTTTGTATAACTATAAAAGGGAAAGCTTGATTCACCTGCCAACTTGTTGGCAATTCGGGAAAATGTTTAGGCATTTTGCTATAGCACCCCTGAAGAATTTAGCACCATGGTTGAGAAAGGCTTCTTTAAACGACAACTTCATTTTTTTCATCAACTCTTTTCCTGTCCACTCAGGAGTTTTATGTATTCCCGGTCCACTTTTGTGTGTTCCAGAAGCTTCTGTTACATTCTCCAAATGTAAATGATCAAACAGGTAGACTAGGAACCCCTCATATTGCCCACAGCAAATATGCAGAGTCAGGAACTCAAGTGCAGATATCTCACCAACGAAGTCCCCAAAATATTGTGGTTGGACTGAACCTTTTTTCCTTGTATGCAAAGGCCAGTCTTTCTGACCCTCTCATCTCACTGCTGATCGAAAACAATAGGCTTTTAGCAGTAATGATTGGTAGCCAGACACCATTTGACCTTGGCTGCCTAGGCATGGAGCTTGGGAGAAGCAGAGTTTTTTTATTTGATTAAAGAGGTCTTTTTTTTTTTTTTTTCTGCTGACATGTCATGTTCCCAGCTGATTTATCTAAACACAAATGTTGATGATAGGTCCACTTTAGCCTTCAAATTTAATCTTTAGCTGGATCCCAGGCTCAAACTTTTTGCATAGTGCATTCATTTATGTAGACACAGAATAAAGCTAGCTATACATCAGGCTGAATGAGACAAATCACTCAGTTCCCCCAATGCTAATCAGCATGAATGCATGAATCGGCAGTGCTAGCTATTGAATTGTGACAACTTTCACCTGCAACTGTCAGAATAGCCAAACGGTGGCTGCAGATGATTAGATGAGAGTGCAGTTCGACTGAGAAGTTTCAGTCTGGCTCCTTCAACAAAAGTTGATTCAAAATTCAAACTTTTGTTAAACTGGGTGGTGCCACCCATTAAATTAACTTTAAGGCCCCTTTCACATGGACGGACCGTTCAGATCCGCCTGTCAGTTTTGATGGCGGATCTGAACGGGCGCTCCATGTTAGTCTATGGAGCGTCGGATGTCAGCGGAGACATCTCCGCTGACATCCGACCCGGTCCGATCCGCCAAAAGCAGACGTATGGCCCCACGTCCAGATCCGTCGCTGGCGGATCGGATCGGGTGAGATCTGATGAAAACGGACACACTGTCCGTTTTCATCCGATCTCTCCATAGAGACCAGCGGCGCTCGCAAGCCTCTCCCCGCTCAGTGAGCAGAGTTCAGCGGAGATCAACGGAGAGATCTCCCGCTGAGCCGGCGGACAGAGGCTGGCTCCGTGGAAGCGGAGTCCGCCTCGTGTGAAAGGGGCCTAATGAAGGAAAAAAACATCTAATAGGTGCTGGGACTTTAAAGGGAGTTGATACAAAATAGCGAGAGAACAAAGGCATTTGGAGAGCTCACAACAGACCTACCTTCCGGTGGGTACCCAGCATTTTACCGGAATAAAACCATTGGTGCATGAGTTTTTTTATTAAAATTAATTTTGACCTATCCAGCAGGAATCATCCGCAATGTGATCTTTGTGTAGCAAGCTTTATGCCTCTTCCACTCCAAAACCAAAACCCAATCCTTCTAATCAACAGTTCAGTGTGGGTACCTAAAACCACGATCGGATTGTTGGCCAACAAAACCGTGGACTTTTGTCTGAAGGGCGTTGGCCCAAACTTGTCTTGCATACACACGGCACACAATTGTTGGCCAACAAATAGGAATGCAGTGACATACTATGTTGTTTTTCAGCTCTTTAGCGCCACCCTTTGGGCTCCTTCTGCTAATTTCATGTTAGTAGAAGTTTGGTGAGTGTTGATTCGCGCTTTTCATTTTACACTTTTCATTTAGTTCTTTTCAGTTAGTTAGTTCGTCAACCAGACATGTTGCGGAATTGGAGGAGATAACGTGTTATTTTTTATTGGCCTTAGAGTTATTGCTTTGACATTATTTTTTTGGTTGAATAATGATTGGATTTGGTGTATTTTCTATATTTTTGGATGGATAGAATGCACTTTTTGGTTAAGTTCTATTGGCAGATAGCATGTCTAATTTTATTTGTTTTCTTTTTTTAATGCACAATAAAAAAAATTGTGGAGAATAATACTTGGCTATGTGTTTTACTTCAAATTACATTTTGGGAGTAGGCAGTTACGTTTAAAAAAATACAATGTAAAATTGACAAGGGACACCAACATAATTGTATCTTTGATCTTAAAAACTACAGGATAATGGTGTTGTGGTAACTTGCCCAAATAAAAAAAAAAAAAGCATAATAACATTATTCTTGATAGCACTAGAAAAAAAAAAGCCTTTGAAAATGTGTTTGCAATAACTCCATCAGTATCACCAGCGGACCCCATCGCCACTGGTGTCCCGCGATCGGGTCACAGAGCTGAAGAACGGGGAGAGGTCTGTGTAAACAAACCTCTCTCCACGCTTCCTACACTGCCTGTCATTGATCGGCTGTTCCCTGTCATCAGGAAAGCCGATCAATGATGTCAGACGTCAGCCACGCCCCCTAATGTAAAAAAAAAACACACGTCACAGACCATAACCCCTACCCGCCCCCTAGTGGTTAACTCTTTCACCGCCAGTGTCATTTATACAGGAATCAATGCATTTAAATAGCAGTGATTGCTGTTTAAATGACAATGGTCCCAAAAATGTGTCAAAAATGTCCGATGTGTCCGCCATAATGTCGCAGTCACAATAAAAATCTATGATCGCTGCCATTACTAGTAAAAAAAAAATAATAAAAATGCTATAAAACTATCCCCTATTTTGTAAACGCTATAACTTTTGCGCAAACCAATCAATAATCGCTTATTGCTATTTTTACGTAGAATACGTATCGGCCTAAACTGAGGAAAAAAAAAAATTTTATATATATTTTTTGGGGATATTTATTATAGCAAAAAGTAAAAAATATTGAATTTTTTTAAAAATTGTCGCTCTATTTTTTTTTATAGCGCAAAAAATAAAAACCGCAGGGGCGATCAAATACCACCAAAAGAAAACTCTATTTGTGGGAAAAAAGGACGCCAATTTTGTTTGGGAGCCACGTCGCACGACCGTGCAATTGTCAGTTAAAGCGACGCAGTGCCGAATCGCAAAAATGGGCCTGGTCCTTTGGTTGCCAATTGGTCCGGGGCTGAAGTGGTTAAAGAAGAAGAGAATTGTGCGCTGCATTTCGAGATTTCTTTCTTTTTAAAAAATTTATTGAGAATGATACAATACAAGTTAATAATACAAGTTTTAACATTGTATAGGACTATCAAACTTGAATAAAGGAACTTCTCAGTTATTAATTTTGAATAACAATAGTACAGTTACCGTATAGAGAGTAATATGGGTATCTTTTATCAGTAAATATATGTGAAGAATATAATCATAACAATTAATAAACCTGGTATAATTTGCATAAAGGAAAATTAATAATATGCCATATATTAAAGTATTAGACATAGAGATACAACTATGTTGGATAAATCGGTCTGTATTTGAATGTCCCGGAGAGACACCCACCCAACTAGGGCCAAGGTCCGGCTATGTGGGCATTTCAAGATTTCATAATTTGCCACGTCATGAATGTTAATTCTCCATTACGAATGCTAGTTTACAAGCCCAACCGCTTCTGCTTCCGAGTATGGGTGTTTGTACTTCGGACTTTTGTCCGACGGACTTGTGTACACACGCTCGGAAAATCCGACAACGGACATTTTTCCGCGGAAAATTTTAAAACTTGCTAGCCAACATTTGTTTGCGGAAAATCCAACAACAATTGTCCGATGGAACGTACACATGGTCGGATTTACCGCCAACAGCCTGTCATCGAACATTTCCCTTTGGAAAGTCCGATCGTGTGTACGCGGCTTAAGTGGCCAACTCTCCCCACAAAACCATCCAACAAGTTCAGTTTAAATACACAACTAAATAAAACATTTAGCTACTAAGCCTTCACAAACGCATCCCTCAGTGGCGCACAGCTGAAACAGAATGATAAAACCATTGCCTGAGAGCTTCACTTATAATAATTGTGACTTTCTGCTTTAAGGCAAACACACACATTATTGTTTACCAGCAAGAAATAAGAGAGAATGCCATAGGAATTTCAATTCGACCCGTTTCACCCACGTGTGATCATCAGTTAATGGCGACCCCAGGTATCGCTGCTCCTACTCTTCTGTCACAAAGCAATTCCCGGCGCCTTCATAAAGATAACAAAACAAATTGCTTAATTAAACAGGAAAACAAGGCAAAGATAATTAAACATACAGTTACTCCTCCCTGCAAGACGGAATTTGTGATACAGAAAGATAATTAATTTGTGATTAGCGACAAGATATCCAAATCACTTAAAGAATTGGCCACACTTACCTTTAAAGTAACACTCCTTTATTGTTGTGCATGGGAATTTGTTAAACTGATGAGGAGAAAATGCGCAATGCTGTTGGAATATGAAAGTAACTACTAAGAAGTCATTTTCTACAAAGGATGCCTTATTTTTCCTAGAAGACCCAAGTCAACATTAAAGTGCAAGAAAGGCATAATTATAAGTATTCTTAAAGCGGAGTTCCACACAAAAATGGAACTTCCGCCTTAAGGGAAGGTGACCCTCTGCCATGCCACATTTGGCATGTAATTTTTTTTGGGGGGGAGTGGATACCCTCTTTTTAGAGGGTCCTAGCTCCCACTTCTTCCTGGCGAACAGCGGCACCGGAAGGGAGATCACCTCTCCCCCTTCCCTCTCGGCAATCATCTGGCACACGTCACAGGTCCCAGATGATTGCCCAGCCAGTCACGGCGTGCGGCGCGCAACGGCTTGCACATGCGCAGTGGGTGCCCGGCTGTGAAGCCACAGCCGGGTTCTCACAGTTACAATGCCGGCACTGCAGAAAGGAGGGGGAGACGAGTGGGGCTTCGCTGGACCCTGGGACAGATAAGTGTCCGATTATTAAAAGTCAGCAGCTGCAGTATTTGTAGCTGCTGACTTAGAATTTTTTTTTTTTAAGCACAACTCAGCTTTAATCACTTGACCTCCGGAAGATTCACCCCCCTTCATGACCAAGTCATTTTTTGCTAAACGGCCCTGCGTTACTTTAACTGACAATTGTGCAGTCATGCGACATTGTACCCCCCAAAAAAATGTATGTCCTTTTTTTCCACACAAATAGAGCTTTCTTTTGGTGATATTTGAACACATCTGCATTTTTTATTTTTTGCGCTAAAAAAAAAGACCAACAATTTTGGAAAAAAAAAACCAATATTTTTTACTTTCTGTTTTAAAACATATCCAATAAAAAACTTTCAAAAATCTAATTTCTTAATAAATTTAGGCCAATATGTATTCTGCTGTATATATATATTTTTAAATCCCAATAAGTGTATATTGATTTGATTGTGCAAAAGTTATAGCATCTACAAACTGCTCCGGTGATCGACATCTGCTGTGTTTAATGACGTCCGGGATGCTGGGATGGGGACACCATCTCCCCTTGGGTGCCAGGATGGGGAAGGGGCAGTAAAATCCAAATCCCCAGCCACATGCTCCCTCAGGGAGTACTGGCTTTGTATTTGTGAAGCACCTTAAAGTGAGGTAAGCCTGTACTGTTATTATTACTATGTTAGGATTATTATTATCTTCATTTATTAGCAGGTGAATGCAGCCCTCCATGCATTCACATACCGTATATACTCGAGTATAAGCCGACCCGAATATAAGCCGAGGCACCTAATTTTACCACAAAAAAATGGGAAAACTTATTGACTCGAGTATAAGCCTAGGGTGAGAAATGCGCAGCTACTGGAAGTGGAAAAGAGGGTCAACAATGCCCATTTGCAGCCTCACTGTGCCCATTTGCATGCCTCACTGTGCCCATTTGCAGCCATAGGTCCCCTGAACTTCAAACTTGGTAGTTAAGGATTCCTAGATGCCCCCTAGCTGCAGCCAAAGGGTCCCGAAATGACATTGCTGCAGATGGACACAGTTGACCGACTTTGGGGCCCTGTATCTCGGGGCGACTTAATGCTAGGAACCCCAAATTTGGATATGTTGTAGTGTTGATTCCACTGGATTTGCACAAATTTGGGGTTCCTAGCACCAAGTGGCCCAGAGATTCTGGGCCACAAAGTCGGGTCAGAAAATGTCATTTTTTCGGCAGAAAAGTGCTTGATTCGAGTATAAGCCGAGGGGGGCACTTTCAGCACAAAAAAATTTTGCTGAAAAACTCGGCTTATACTCGAGTACATACGGTACATTGAATCCAACCCTTATGTGGAAAAAGGTTGCTGACCCCTGGTGTACAGTGTATATAATATATAGGCTTAATGCCATACACTTTTTTTTTTTTTTTGTTCAGCCAGCCAGTTGTAGCACAGAGTGGAAGTGCATTATATGACATTAAAATATGACCATGTCACTTTCAGACTATGTTAGAAGACGTAATTGTAGTTGTAACATGGTGACAATGGTGACACTAAACAGCATTGAAAGAACATGCCCAGTTCCAACACACTCAGTAAATATTGATTGCTTTCTGATGATACAATCACTCCGATTTTCCATGGGAAAGGTGTAAAGTGAGGTCATGCAAGGCCCCTAGGATAGACCAATGAAGACCACTAGGAACCAAAAATTGTTATGGACATTTTGGCATGAACCATCAAAGGTTCATGGATATCCACATTATGACATAGAATGGATACAGGTTTACTCATCTTCATACTGTATTTTGCACATTTTGGTTATTTTTTTTCCATCCTACTAGGGTTCACTGGCACATCTGTGTTCAAACACATTGATGTCTTGAAGTTCTAATTTAATGCTGTAATAAGTCCCTGTAATAATACGTACTATCTATCTTACCAAGCTCCCTGTCATACAGTCAATGGGTTATTCTTCACTCTTCAGCCTTTTTAAGCAAGGAGAGAAAGAAAGTGCAACTGATGTACAGCTGGCCCACCCCCTTCCTAGACTCAGTGACAGGTGTCATGGGAAAAAAAAGACTCGGGCCATGTACAGGAATGAAATCTCCTTTACCCCCTGAAGCTATAAATGATATGTTGCATTCACAAGCTAGATGATTGCCGCTCCGATAGAGCACACTGAAAGAGAAAAAGCAAAGACAAACATATTATTACAAAGATCTTAGGACCCGACCAGCTCTAGACAACCGAAGAATAAAAAAAATTAAGTAAAAAGTTAGAAAAATATCTCTCTCTGTCTCATTTGGGCTTCCTTAATGCATTAGTAAACAAGGGTACAATTTACTCTGGTGGATCGCCAAACAAACAATCTTTACATATCAAGTTGTTTTTATGTGAATATCTCTAATGCCGCGTACACGCGGTCGGAATTCTCGTCGGAAAAAGCTCTGATGGTTTTCCCGTCGGAAATTCCGACGGAATTTCGCTCAAACTGTCTTGCCTACACACGGTCACACCAAATTCCGACGGTCAATAACTCCGCGGCATGCAACACGTTCGACAGCACTATTAAAGGGAAGTTTAATACTTCCGAGCATGCGTTGAATTGTTTCCGAGCATGCGTCGGAATTTTGCGTGTCGGAATTGCATACACACGTTCGAAAAATCCGATAGAAAGGTTTTTCATCGAAAAAATTAAGAACAGGTTCTCAATCCAAAGTCCGTCGGAAATTCCGACAGAAAAAGACAGATGGACATACACACGGTCGGAAAATCCGATGAAAAGCTCCCATCGGAAATTCTGACCGTGTCTATGCGGCATTACTCTTTGAGATAAACCAGTTCTGTTAGCTTCTGGTAGTGTTTTTCTGTAGCGCTCACTCCTGCAGGAGCCTGTTCTTTAGGTCCCTAAAGTATTTGCACCCGCAGCCACACAGTTACTTCTTTGGCTCAATGAACAGTCTAGGGCACATGTGTCAAACACCAGCCCTGAGGTATGAATCTGGCCCTCCAGGCCATTTTATGTGGCCCTCGCACCTCTCCTTCCGAAGGGGCACCCCCATATCTCCACCCCCACCAGGTCTCAGCAGTTGCCAGATCCTGTGCTTCTCCCTGTAGCCCCAGAGAGGCTTGTCTCTGCCCCCCCCCCCCCGGCAGCATAAGTATAAGGGAAGGTGAGGGGCTCGACTTCTGATGGTGGCTCTGGACAGCTATCCTAACAGATACAACCGACCCTTTGAGGGCGACCATAATGCCAATATGGCCTGCAATAAAATTGAGTTTCACACCCCTGGTATTGGGGTATGCTTTTCTGATGCTTTATTGCTTGAGCTTGATCTTGGATAGGACAGGGTAACTGTGGGATACTCCAGCAACTTTAAGCAGCAATTTTCAGACATTATTCTTCCTCCTAAGAATCTGAGCACAGCCCCTGCTTTCAGCAAATACTGGGCTTAGCTACGCCAGGACACCATAGTTAATGTCCTGTTTGAGCAACGCTGACTCTACAAGAGGGATGGCAGCAGCACACCGTCTCAGTGATCTCTCACACAGGACTACTGTCCTTGGATAATTGGATGCTTCCTCCCAATATCTTCCAGACACCTTGCCTTTGATCCCAGACCAGATGCTCAAAGAGAGCCCCTCAGTTATCTCCAGCAGATTTCGGCAGAATAGGTCCCCCTCGGTTAGCCCAGCTGGGACCCGATGAATAGCAGACACATGGCAGGCCTGTCCAGAAGGGCAGCAGCCCTCCAGGCTGGGCTCTCCTTTTTTAGGACAATAACCCCTCTGCTCTCAGCCTCAGAGTATTATGCTCCCTCCCAGCCACCACCTGGGCACCTCTCCCCAGGTATTAACCAGGGCTGCATAAATATTAAGCTGTTTGAGTTTCACACCCCTGGTATTGGGGTATGCTTTTCTGATGCTTTATTGCTTGAGCTTGATCTTGGATAGGACAGGGTAACTGTGGGATACTCCAGCAACTTTAAGCAGCAATTTTCAGACATTATTCTTCCTCCTAAGAATCTGAGCACAGCCCCTGCTTTCAGCAAATACTGGGCTTAGCTACGCCAGGACACCATAGTTAATGTCCTGTTTGAGCAACGCTGACTCTACAAGAGGGATGGCAGCAGCACACCGTCTCAGTGATCTCTCACACAGGACTACTGTCCTTGGATAATTGGATGCTTCCTCCCAATATCTTCCAGACACCTTGCCTTTGATCCCAGACCAGATGCTCAAAGAGAGCCCCTCAGTTATCTCCAGCAGATTTCGGCAGAATAGGTCCCCCTCGGTTAGCCCAGCTGGGACCCGATGAATAGCAGACACATGGCAGGCCTGTCCAGAAGGGCAGCAGCCCTCCAGGCTGGGCTCTCCTTTTTTAGGACAATAACCCCTCTGCTCTCAGCCTCAGAGTATTATGCTCCCTCCCAGCCACCACCTGGGCACCTCTCCCCAGGTATTAACCAGGGCTGCATAAATATTAAGCTGTTTATTTGACTCTCTCAGCCTGCTATCTTCCAGAACCTTTCCAGACAGACAGGGGGGAGCAGTCAACCCTGCAGCCAGTGAAACACAAAACAGACCAAAATAATCACATGCAGCTCAACTAATTACAGTGAGCCACAAAATGTACCTAACTTGGGATCTCACTAGGAGGGTGCTAAAATTGTAAAATAAATATGTTTTTTGTTTAAAGTTCAAGGTTTTATTAGATGTCAGGATTTATTAGATGTCCGGGTCGCCAGTGGCGCGCTGGCGACACGGTCGGGAGCTCCGTGACCCCGGCCGCGGGACCAGCGGACCCGATCGCCGCTGGTGTCCCGCGATTGGATCACAGAGCTGAAGAACGGGGAGAGGTCTGTGTAAACAAACCTCTCCCCGCGCTTCCTACTCTGCCTGTCATTGATCGGCTGTTCCTGGTCATCGGGAAAGCCGATCAATGACGTCAGACGTTAGCCCCGCCCCCTAATGTAAAAAAACACACACGTCACAGCCCATAACCCCTCCCCTCCCCCTAGTGGTTAACTCTTTCACTGCATGTGTCATTTATACAGGAATCAATGCATTTAAATAGCTGTATAAATGACAATGGTCCCAAAAATGTGTAAAAAATTTCCGATATGTCCGCCATAATGTTGCAGTCACAATAAAAATCGCTGATCGCCGCCATTACTAGTAAAAAAAAAAATATTAATAAAAATTCTATAAAACTATCCCCTATTTTGTAAACGCTATAACTTTTGCGCAAACCAATCAATAATCGCTAATTGCGATTTTTTTAACCAAAAATATGTAGAAGAATACGTATCGGCCTAAACTGAGGAAAAACAATTTTTTTAATATATTTTTTTGGGATATTTATTATAGCAAAAAGCAAAAAATATTGCATTGTTTTCAAAATTGTCGCTCTATTTTTGTTTATAGCGCAAAAAATAAAAACCGCAGGGGCGATCAAATACCACCAAAAGAAAGCTCTATTTGTGGGAAAAAAAGGACGCCAATTATGTTTGGGAGCCATGTCGCACGACCGCGCAATTGTCAGTTAAAGTGACTCAGTGCCGAATCGCAAAAAGGGGCCTGGTCCTTTGGTTGCAAATTGGTCCGGGGCTGAAGTGGTTAAACCATTTTTTTTTTTTTAGAGTCAGTTTGCATGTTGATCGTAGCTTTGCTTTCATTGATGCAGTAATATCCTAGAAAGAGTACAGAGTAATATCAAAGAAATTCTCCAAGCGCATCCAGTACTTTCTTCCAACGTACATGTGAGGCTATAGCTGCGCTTGCTTTTGTTGTGTTTCCCACATGGGAATCAATATAGCATTTGCCCCAAGTTATTTGGCCTCGTGCACACATCCGAACACAAATCTCTTATACATCCTACATCCCTCCAATATTTAGTTCTAATTTCTTTGTCACCAGGCCTAAAAGCAAGCAGCAAAATAGCAAAACTGATACAAAATAGAGAAAATGCTGCTTTATTCTAGATACTTTTTATACAGGAATGCCAAGAGCTGCTGGGACTGGGATAAATTGCATATTTTGCTCCTATATTGTGTGCTATATATCCTTCCTGCTTTAAAGTAAGTTTCACATTAAACCTCTAAGCAACTTTTTTACAAAAATGGTGCCCCCAGACTAGTCAGTTATTCTTTTTAAGAAGTTATCGGTACATCCAATACCTTGGGAGTTGGGACAATAACACTGGTTGTGGTCGAGAAATGGGTAGCAGGGTGAAGGAAGTGAGTTGGCCAACCTGATAGTGTTGAAGTGGGTAAGACCATGCACGCTGTACCCTATGACCCTGGAGAATTTTGGATCTGGCTACTCATCATGTCTCCCATATTTGGGGCAATTTGTAAGTGTGGTGCTTACTCCTGAAGGGGCCACTGAGATTTTGTAAAGGTCCTCCTAAATAGTACAGACAGAGGCTGTTAGTCCCACAAGCTCAGTCCAAGGGTCACAGGATCCTCCAAAACAATCAATAACAACAGTAGGATGACAAACTTCTCTCTAATCTTCAATAGCAGCTTTTCTAGAGGTAGTAGGGAATGGCCAGTATATATAGGACCTTACAGCAGCAGTCCACAAAGCCGCTTCTGCCACTTAGTTCCCTTAGAGCACTCTCACAGCTATCAGTCTCCAACAAAGTCTTAACTCACAGTATCCCAGGAGCTGTCTGCCACCCAGCATCCGCAGATAGATAATTAGTGAGGGAGATAACAAGCACCTTCTCCACACCCAGGACTTCAGTGCAGTGCCCTCCAGCATTTGTAATCCTTAGACAATATTTACTAGGCCCTCAACCCACCAGCTGCTGAGGCCCAGACTGCAGCTTCTTGTCTCTTTGGCTATCTACCAGGGGAAACTGTTCCCCTCAGTAGAACTGGAAACCTCCTTTGAGGAAACGAACAATCTGCCCAGGCCTTCTGCACATTTATCAATTCCCAGCCCCCTTCTGGATGCCTTCTTCCAGGGACTGGTTGGGAAATGACAAATATTTAACTGAATATCTTAATCTCCCAGCCCTATATTCTGGAAACTTCTTCATGAGGCATTGGGTGTAATCAATATCTCAGCTCAGGAAACCCTAAGCAGACCTACACAATCAATCACTGCTCCCTTCACTACAATGCAGTCAGCACAGCAGCTCGTGTGCGGTGGGATCTGGCTGAGATCAGCACAGTGATCATGTCCTGAGCTTGGCCTGTTTGCTTTTTTTTTTTTTTTTTTTTTTACTTTGGTCAGATATCACACAGACATTTTATAAAGTTCAACTGCTGGATATGCAGTGCATGGCATGAAATATTTTTTTTCCAGTGCATCATGCCCACAAACCACACAATGCAATGGTGTAATCCTGGAACAGAGGAGAAAAGGCATTTTGCCTGGTCCATGTGGTGGGACTGCTAAAATAGCCACCCAACAAAATCCCACCACTTCTGGTGTAAACAAATCTGAAATGGAACTTTTCACCACTGAAAACTTTCTACAGTTGGCCTGGTGCTGGAACTGACTTGGCAACCTGCTGCAAAGGGATGCTACAAACTATAATGACTTCTCTTGAGATTTGGGCTTCTCAGTGTTCCCAGGATCCTGGCAGATGACCAAGTAACATCACACTCACCTGAAGAAACCCCCCCCCCCCCCCCCGGACTGAAAGTTAAAGGAAAGTATTCTTTATATTTTTCATGTTTTTTTTCTTGCAGCGTTTAATTAAAGAATAGCATGGTGCAAAATAGTGTAGGGCTAGCATGACTGGAAAACAGGGGAATCAGGGAGAGAGAGTTAATTGTTAAGCTGGGAAATTTGAAGAGTCACTTACTGTGATTTGTGGCTTTCACAGTGGGAGGAGGGTGTACAGGGGGTCTTCTAAGTGGGATAGTAAAGTTACTAGCATCCGGAGAAGATTCGTTGAGGAAGAAAGTTCCTTGCCTGCCCCTAAACTGGATCAGTTCATCTTTAGGTGGTCATAGTGGTCTGGCAGTTGGGGTCTTTGGAGGCGTTTTAGAAATCTGCTGTGCTGATCATATTAGGGACCCATTAATGGTGGTTTAACTAGTAAGTTGAACTGAGAGGTATCTGCAGAAAGTTGAGGTTGCCCCTTGTGCCTCCAAAGATCAGCAACCTTATATTTATTGTTACTGTATTAATAATATTGATTTTTTTTTAAGGAATGTTTGTTATTTTTGGTATTGGTTAATAAATGGCTGCTATGGCCAATTTTACTCCAAAATGGTGATATGCAGTTTAATTAGGGTCAAAGGGTCGGTGTTGTAAAGCGGCCATTGTCACATTGGGCTCGAGACATCTGTGGTGCCTTAGTCACGGGGGTTACAAATAAGGGTCTCTTGACCCCCCCTAGGGAAAGACTGCTGGGGGCATGGCCAGGTGCAGGACAAGGTGGCTGAGTGGTCACCAGGGATTCGTTGTTATGGAAAGTTTTGTTCCCAGGGAATTCTGAGTCTTTTGAGGAACGTGACTGGAAGAGCTGCCCACCCTCCCGCCCATTTTTTCTATGGTATGTCACAGCTTGCTGCGGTTTCTTGACCTTGCCAGCATGA
The DNA here is from genome assembly GCA_028564925.1 of Lithobates sylvaticus. NCBI lineage: Eukaryota > Metazoa > Chordata > Amphibia > Anura > Ranidae > Lithobates > Lithobates sylvaticus. Next base: position 153,908,049 of record CM053037.1, read on the forward strand.
AAGTGGCTGTAATGGGCTATGCTCTTGATGGAAATCGGAAATAGGCAGCCTGTCCAGCACTTATGGTATGGACAGGACCCCTTTGGAATTGTGTGCTCACAGTAGGAACTGTGACTGGCACTGGTTTAAAGTGTTAACATGTTATGTGTTGGATTTTAATAAAGCTGTGGCCTTACCCTTTCCAACCTAACGGTTGTAAGTGTGTTGATTTAATGGGGTGAAGGGGCAAGGGTGAAGGTTTTCTATACATTATGTTACATTTAATTTGTACCGGGCCCATTGCGCCTCAGCAGTCAAGAAGTAGACCTTGCATTTCCATGCAAGTTTTTCTTTAAGGCTTCATCCACATGGTCATACAGGAGCGATACAGTGCATAGAGCCTGCAGAATTACTCTCCCAGGACCCACAGCTGCCACTACAGCTGTCCAATGAAATGAATTAGAAAATGCCGCTATACTTGGTTAGTTGGTTGGTAAAACACTAAACACTGCATTCAGAGCATGCTTCTGTGCATCTTCTAATTCATCTCAATGAGCATGGTGGCTGCTGCTCCTGGGAGAGTAATCACAGAGTCTCTGCGCACTGTACGGCCATATACATGAAGCCTAAGCAAGTGATAAACTCCTTATTTGTGATGAAAATAATGACATGTAAATACATTCTGGTTTCCAAAGGCTATGCTGCACTTCTCAGCGTTTAAGTCGAGGGCTTTAGGCTTCCTTTGGGCCCACCTCTCCATAAGCTGTCTGCTTACAAACTCATCAAGCTTGTCATATATAGCAAGGGTTAAGCTCGTCACAGCAGTTGTCAGCGGTGCTAGCAGCAGTCGTTCCACACGGATTCACATTTCCCAGCAACTTACGGCACCTGAAAGAAGGGAAAAAAAATAGTAGTGAATAGCAAAAGCGGAGAATGACAGATGTTATCGAGAGAGCAGGAGAGGGATCAGAATTATCTGTGGAGCCAGATGTTAGACTATCAGCCACACAGTCCTCCACCTCCCCTCTATCTCTGACTATTTCAAGTGATTTTAGACAGGGCATATACAGTCAACCCGGGCAAGGCACGGGAGAGAATCCAAGGGCCAGCCTCATTGCCGGTTGAAGAGATTCATCAGTATGAAACTGACACCGTCACCTCTGATTTCTGCCATCAGGCAGTGACAGCCAGAAAAGGGATTATCCTCTACAAATGAGCGCTGAGGCAGGAGGGGCTTTGTGCGTCCTGCAGCACAGCTAGGATTCTTATCGCTAATTTGGCGTAAGGACAGTCTCTCCCCCAGCAAACTCCTGTGAATTAACGAGGATTATTTCAATCTGCCGCAGAATAGATCTTCAAAGGGATTCTTGTTGCATGCAGAGAGATGGGCTCACTTCACAGATGTTTATGGGATAGAACATGAATATACACAGCATAAGCCGCAAAGTTTTATTACCATTCCCTATAATATAAAATGGGGATTACTCCTAAAAAATAGAGTAGAGGAGAAATAAGGCAGGTGCCCACAGCAACGATCAGCTATTAGTTTCATTATTAACCACTTCAATACCGGGCACTTTCGCCCCTTCCTGCCCAGGACCATTTTCAGCTTTCCGTGCTGTCGCGCTTTGAATCACAATTGCACGGTCGTGCAAAACTGTACCAAAACAAACATTTTTTAATTTTCTTTCCACAAATAGAGGTTTCTTTTGGTGGTATTTGATCACCACTGGGGGTTTTTATTTTTTGCTAAACAAACTAAAAAAATACCAAAATGTTTGAAAACATTTTTTTTCTTTGTTTCGGTTATACAATTTTGTTTTCTCCTTCACTGACGGGCACCGATGGGCACTGGTGAGTTGGCACTGATATGGTGGCACTGATGGGCACTGATGAGGAGGCAGTGATATGTAGAACTGATGGGCACTGATAGAGGACACTAACATGCAACACTGATGGGCACCAATAGGCGGTACTGATATGCAGCACTGATGGGCACTGATAGGTGACACTGATGAGCACTGATATGTGGCACTGATTCAAACCGAGGAATGCCGTTTACGGCACTTCCTGGTCCACGCGATGATCAGCTGTGATTGGTCACAGCTGATCACGTGGTAAGGAGTCTCCATACCATGATCGGAGATGCAGTGTGTCAGACTGACACACAGCACCTCAGATCGCCCACGCCCCCCCCCCCCCCTTCGTGCAGGCATGCGCCAGCATGTTATCCTGCTGGACGTCACATGATGCCCAGTCAGGATAACAGAAACACTGCCCGGCCGTCATTCTGCTATAGGCCAGGTGGGAAGTGGTTAAAGGTACACTGGTGGCTGGACTTTGAGCAATCATTTTGGGAGGCTTAGAGGTAACATGATTGTTTACATCTTGCCTCAAAGCATATACTGCAGATATTCACCATTACCTTTATTAGTCATAAAAGCCTTTTCTGATTTAATTTTGCTTTGTTGCTGAGATCTGAATTTCCCTTGCTAAGCTCCACTAGGTGCTAACCCACTGTCCAATTACAGTACCCATACTGCCAATGAGGCAGTCTCATTGGGCAAGAAAATGACAGTTGGTGGTGCTTAGTCAAAATTTAGGGAAATCAAGCTCATTATAAAAGTTAAAGTAATTGTAAGGGTATTTAAAAAAAAACACAGAGTGGCCCTGAACCTGCTCTTCTGGGGTCCCCCAGGTGGCTCTTGCGGCTCCTCCCCACATCTGATAACCCCCTCGGAGAAGCGCTTGTCCAAGGGGGTTACCTTGCACGCACGCTCCCGAGTCCAGCTTTTGCGTCTATAGACACAGAATTACGGACTCGGCCCCGCCCCCCGGTGCCCGCATCATTGGATTTGATTGACAGCAGTGGGAGCCAATGGCTGTGCTGCTATCAATCTATCCAATCAAGAGACAGGAGGCCATGGAGAAGGAGCCAGCGTGACCCTGCAGACTGGATGAAGGGGTTCAGGTAAGTAAAATGGGGGGGGGGGCGGGGGGGGGGGGGGGGGGGGGGGGGGGCCGGTGACTGCCAGGTGTTTTTTCACCTTAATGCATAGGATGCATTAAGGTGAAAAAACACGTACCTTTACAAACCCTTTAAGTTAAATCAAAGGGGTGCACAAAAGGGGCTTATGTGACCAATAATGATAATAGCAGACATTGTTATTGGAGGAGAGGCTGGCCACATGAGGTAGTATCACGTATCTGGTCCTGATGCCGAAATGCTGAGAGGGCTTTTCTTGCGGCTGAGTGCTTGCTGTCCCTGAAGGTGGAAACGGAACATAAAGCCCAAAGAAGCAGGGATTGCCAGCTGTGCCACAAATGAGAGATGTATTTATTAAGATCCACAAGGGGTGCCCCCCTATCCATGCGTCCAGCCCCCTCATCTATATTTGGGGTACAGGATGCATGGATTCCAATGGGGGGGGGGGTGTTAAGCCCAAAACATGCCACCAGCCGCCACTATTGAGATCCCTCTGCAGGTGGTTACCAGATAAGGTGAGCAGTAGGACCCAGAAGATCTGATGGTTGTGGGGGTTGAACACAGGAAGCAGGTTGCAGTGATCAGTGCAGCAGGCTGGATACAGTAGGTAAGTACTGTAAGCTGGAGCAACAGGTGAGTACTGCAGGTAGGCACACTGTAGGCTGGGTACAGCAGGTAGGCACCAAGATGAAGACATAGTCAGAGATGGTTGCAAAGGTCAGTGAGCTAGTGCTCAGCAGACAGGAGATCCGAGACTTGGTAAGGCAAGCTGGGGTCAAACACAGGACAGGAGACAAGAACAGATCTGAGGTCAGAGCCGGGAGAGAGACCAGAGGTATCCAAGGGCAAGCCGGGTCAGTAACGGGTAATCAGAAGCATAAGCAAAACAAGGGAACAGGAAGCAGGAAGCTCAGGACCAGTCAGCAATGTCTATGTGCAACAGTCACTCTTTTAAAGGTCAGAGGGCACCAAGATCCATTGCGCATTGCATGTGCCGGTGCGCACACATGTGTGCCATGGCGAACGTGCGTTCCCAAATACGTGTGCACGCATTCCTGAGCAAACGAAAATTTTGCCAAAAAAAAACTATTTTCTACTTTCTGTTATAAAACATATTCAATAAAAAAAAAAAATTAAATTCTTCATAAACTTAGGTCATGCATTCTGCTGCATGTCTTTGGTTAAAAAAAAAAAATTCAATAAGTGTATATTTATTAGTTTGTGTGAAAGTTATAGCGCCTACAAACTATGGTATATATACTGGAATTTACACAGCTATGATGCTATACTGGTAATGGCCATGCTCAGCGACTTATAGTGTGACTGTGATTGTGTGGCGGACAATCTGGCACTAACAGACACTGGCTGGGAGGGTCACTAACTAACTGGCACTGACGTAACTAGTGACACTAATACAGTGATCAGAGATAATACTGTACACTGTACTAATAACACTGTCTGGAAAGGGGGTTAACATTAACCATCTCAATATAGGGCATTTTCACCCCCTTCCTGACCAAGCCATTTTTTAGCTTTCAGCGCTGTCACATTTTGAATGACAATTGCGCGGTCATACAACACTGTACCCAAATTAAATTGTTTTGTCCCCACAAATAGAGCTTTCTTTTGGTGGTATTTGATCACCTCTGTGGTTTTTATTTTTTGCGCTATAAACAAAAGAAGAGTGACAAGTTTTAAAAAAAAACAATATTTTTTACTTTTTGCTATACGTATACGTATTCTTCTTCATATTTTTGGTAAAAATTTATTTGCACAAAAGTTATAGCGTCTACAAAATAGAGGATAGATTTATAGCATTTTTATTATTATATTTTTTTTAACTAGTGATGATGGCAATCTGTGATTTTTATCATGACTGCGATATTGTGGCGGACATATCGGACACCTTTGACACATTTTTGGGACCATTCACATTTATACAGCGATCCGTGCTATAAAAATGCATTGATTACTGTATAAATGTGACTGACAGGGAAGGGGTTAACACTAGGGGGCGCTGAAGGGGTTAATATGTTCCCTGGGAGTGATTCTAACTGTAGGGGAGGGGACTCACAAGGGGAGGAGGCCGATCAGTGTTTCTCTGTACTGAGAACACATCATCATGTGTGTTTACATACAGAGATCCACGGTCCTGCTGTTTTACCGGGCAATCGCGGGTGCCCGGCGGTCATCGCGGCCACCGTGCAATGCATCGGGTGCCCAGTGACACAGCGGGGGCGCACTGCCGGCGGTGTGCGCGCGCTCCCTGGAGGGCGTCATATGACGCCCTCCCGCCCTGAGAGCTGCGCCGCCTGGCCATCAATTGACAACCGGCGGTCGCAAAGCAGTTAAGGTGCAATCAAGGGGTTAACTGTGTGCCTAACAAGTGTAATGTGTGCTGCTTTTACTTACTGATCTGGCTGTTTTTTTCCCCTGCTTTTCAGGGAGAAGAAATAGTCAGTTTGCTGTTCTCTGTACACAGAGATCTGTGTGTTTGTAAACACAGAACTCTGCATGTGATTGGACACAGCCAAACAGCAGAATTTAGCCAAAATCATACCCCAGACGACGTCTATGCGGTCGGGTGAACTACAACGACAGCACCACGCCATCTTTAATTTACAAACAGGCCTGTTTTAATTCTTCTAAATGTGAGTGTTTTTAATCTGTTTTTACACTATTAAAAACCTTTCCATACGGTATTATGCTATGCAAGTTTTTTCTTTTATCATGATACCAAAATACGCTTAACAACATGGACCATTGATGCCCATTCCCCATCCACACATCTCCCGGTGACCACTGACCCATGCGGTACCTGAACGAGCCTTGGAGCCATTGCGTGGAGAAGAGATTTGCCAATTCCTTAATGTTAAGCCTTTGAGACTTGTGAGGCGTATGCCCCTTCAAGTCCATTCTATCCGGTAAGCCTTATTCCATTAGGCTCGAGAGCCACCAGACAACTATCACCCCACGTAGCACACCGAACAGAGTCACCTGTTGGAAACTGTGCCATTCACCCGATCACCAACCATCTTTATGGACTTCACTACCATACACTTAAGTGTATAGGTTTTTCACCCAGCACCAACTGCCTCAACCGCCGTTGAGTTCATATTGTCACTATTATCTAGATTTATATGTCTGTCACGATATATTTATCACATAAACAAATCAAGAATTAATTCACCATTTTTTACCACATGCGTTTTTTTACCTTGTATTTGTTTTCATTTTTTGGTGTTTTACTGTATCATAACTTTTTATATTTTTTATGTTATAAGGTTTTATGCTTTTTGTATTCGTTTATATTTAAGGTAGATAGAGGTTGATATCACGCCACACTTGGCAAACACCCTCCCTTCTTTCCTTGCATATTCCTTATACCAAGATATTATACTTGACCGCACCACAGTAGTACTTTCTCTCCAGGTACTATTTTTTCCTTTAGCGCTGCATTTATTTACATACCAATATTAGCCAAAATCATTGGCTGAAATCTGCTGCCATACTTGTGCTTTAATCATAGCGCGGTCAGCATGGGATGCGCACTTGTGAGCCGCAGGGACGTGCAGTCAGGGGAGGCAGGTTAAAAATCGAGCTTCGAGGGTCATAGCTCAGCGACCTGAGGTCACAGAGACCCCATGGGGATAGGTAGCCTAAGTCCTACCCCACCACTGGTAAAAGTTTGGGGCTCCTACAACCTATGGTTTCGGAGATATGGGGCTCTTTGCGCAGCCTGTCAGAAGCTAAATTCAGAGCGACCAGTTTCAATTCAAGCTGGCACACTCTGTTTGCAGCAGACTGAGAGGATGAACTCACATTCCCTCTCTTCACTTTTTGTCAGAGGCACTGAGAGGCACTGAGCTCAATGGACAGCTTGGAGCCTTGGACCAATGGTAAAGATCCATTAGCCCCAGCTGTCCATTAAAAATTCTGCAGTGGAGGCACGCCTCTCACTGCAGTGTCATAGCAGGGGCATGTGTCTAAAAGACAAATGCTCCCTTCCAGCCCAGCCCTCTTAACTACAAGGAAATACATGGGTTTATGGGTTTAAGATTTACCCACAATTCTCACACAGTTGAGAGGGAGAATGAGAATCTGCTGCTGTTGAAAAGGTACTGTTATAATCAAGCTAAATCATATATTATTATGCTATATGTTATAACAATAATGTATTATTTATCTATTTACTGTGAAATTACTGGTTGGAAGTTAGAACTTCAAACTTCAGTAATTTGTCCGTTAAGCCACCTGCTTGAGTACACTTTTTGAAAATATAGTAAATGACCTTAATAAAAAATATATAATATTTTGTAGATTACTTATGGTAATTAACCCCTTGCCACCCAGGCCAATTCTGACACTTCTCTCCTACATGTAAAAATCATAATTTTTTTTGTTAGAAAATTACTCAGAACCCCCAAACATTATATATATTGTTTTAGCAGATACCCAAGGGAATAAAATGGTGGTCATTGCAACTTTTTATGTTACACGTTGCAATTTTTCAAACAGTTTTTTTGGGGGAAAAACCTGTTTCATGAATATATATATATATATATAAAAAAAAAAAAAACAATAAAGATAACCTGATTTTTTTGTATAATGTGAAAGATAGTGTTACGCCAAGTAAATAGATACCTAACATGTCGCGCTTTAAAGTGGCGCACACTCGTGAAATAGCGCCAATCTTCAGTACTTCAGTACTTATAAATATCCATAGGCGACGCTTTAAATTTTTAGATTCAGATTACATGTTTAGAGTTACAGAGGAGGTCCACTGCTAGAATTGTTGCTCTCGCTATAACGATCGCGGTGTATGTAACCTGTGTGTATCTGGCTCTGATACTAGCCAGTGCCTCACCAGCCACTGACCTCACCGCACGTCCTTGGTGAGCCACCAATCCAGTAAGTACACCGCAACCTACAGGTATGACCCAGTGCCTGGCTGTGCCACCCGCTTACAGTAATCTACTGTGAGTGGGTTGGCAAGCGGGTAAACATATGGCTTAATTATAAAGCTCAGTAGAACTTTATGGTAACATTTCAATTAGATGGGCTTTGAAGAGAACCTATCAGTCTCTAAGAAAAAAATCCTATCTGAAATCCCCTGCAATAGAAAAGCCTTTATACTCTCCTCTCCTGCTGCCATGTCATAAGCTGGCCATACACTGGTAGGTTTTTGTACAAACATTAGTATGAAAAAACTCTTGCTATTACATTCAATAATGCCATCAGACACTTGACAAATGTAATTCGAAAGTACTTCAGAATTTTTTTTGCTTTTAACATTCAATTTTTGAATGAATGTAAATTCGCAAAACGAAAAGATCATCCACTTTTTTTCTTTTGAGAAAGATTTTCCATCCTGCTCCTTTAATTTTTTCCATCACTACAGTCGAAAAGAATCATCAATATAATCCCATTAACTATTAGAAAACTGAACGGACATTTCAAAATGGCAATTTTTCTAACAAAGTTCTACCAGTGTTTGTCCAGCTTTAACCAGTTCCCGCCCAGCGGTCATAAGATGTCCTTCTGGATCGACCTTGTGTGGCCACTCTGTGGTGATGTCTGTCACTGTCTGTGTCCATCGGACACACCTGATGACTGATCAGTGTAGAAAGCAAAGGGATCACCGATACCTCCAACCCCTAAAGCACTGCTGAGTCCTATAAAGACATTGGGGTTGAAGGATGAAACCACATCATGCAGTGGGGTACACAGGCATCTGACACTCTGGGAAGTGTCAAATGCAAAAGCCTTATGGAGGCTGCAGTGCTGGGGCAGAGGGATGGTAGGAGACACAGCACACTGAAGAGGTGAGTATAATATGTCTTCTATGGCAGGAAACTTTATATAAGATTTTTTTTAGAGACTGATAGGGTCACTTTAGGGTCACTTTTTTTTTTAGACAGTCACAAGTTCACTGTCCTGTAGCCAAAATTATTCCTCCCCTCAAGATTTAAAAAAATTGTTCAGATGCTTTGAAAAAGAAGGACAACTTAGATAAACTGCTTCTTCACATAAAACAGCATCAGATTTATTTTCAAAAGCAACAGAGATTTTTTCCTGCAATGTTAACCAAAATGCCTGAAGCTGTCAGAAGACAGAGGATTTCAATCTACAGAATATGACTGCCCCTTATCCAGAGACTGATCATCAAACAAGATGGAATCACCAGCTGGCTATAAATTTTCAAGCGCAAAAACACAACTTAGTTGCCCATAAAAAAAGATGAATCTGTGTAAATGGGGAGCCATTAGCGGCGCGGATTGTCACTGCGGAGGTAATAAAACTGTGACGGCTTTAATGGGGCCACCATAAAGCCTGATCTGGACTTGTAAATCTGTAAGCGAGGGATCCATTTGTATAACAAAGCCGAATTTACGGCAGCGCTGGCAAGTGTTGCTGAATTCAGAGGAAGGTTTAGAGAATCTCAGGGGACAACTTGCAGCCATTATGGAACGGATTAAAAAGCGCTGATTGCAATATGAGGAGACAAAAGGAAAGTCCGAGGATGGTAACAATTGCAGATTGGAGACAAATCTTATGGTAAAGGACACTGTGGACAGACGTATGAATGCATGCAGTTCTGAAGCCTACAGTTGCAGATTGTAAATTGGTGACATATCCTGTAAACTGTTATGGTTTCCAATGTTTCCAATGTTGGATTGATCATTACCTCCTGGGGTGGAGCTGGTTCACAGGCTTTTTATAGGAGGTTCCAAATCTTTGCCCTCTTTCCTCGACTGGTAATGTGCATGCAAGGTTCTATTGGATCACTGGAAGAAAATTTCCACCAATCATCAGAAAGGGCATGCACATGGTTGAGTAAAGGAGGAGATTCAGCAGTGACAATCAAACAGAAAAGACTATTTTCTTTCCAATAATTTTTATTGAAATTTAAGCAAAGGTACATAAATCCAACAGGTACATAGACAACAAATAATGTACGTTGGTTGCACACCAGGGTACCAAGCTTCTTAACAAGGTGAAATTACATGTTTTCAGTAAAAACTATTTTCTTAACGCAGATTATGAGAGACCATAATGGTAAACGATGAAGATATACACACTCAGGCCCAGTCATGTCCCACCCCTCCAATGAAGTCTATGGGGCATAGAGGAGAAGTAGGGATGAAATTGCATTGTTATTAGGGTTAGTCAACCCATCTACTAGGGCTCAGTGAGCGAAGGGCTACTTGGGACAGACAGTGCCCCTGGTTACCTCCAGCCCGCAGTACATTTCCAGAGTGCAGGTCTGAAGTTGACTCCCAAATTACATTGCATTATTGCACATTGCTGGAGGGCCTTAAAAATTTAAATTAAATAGAGAAGAGAGAGTAAGCAAAAGGAGAGCAAATAAAGAAGTGCACTCTATCCTGTCAAGAGAAACAGTATTATAAACATCAGATGAGGCATCCGAAAGTTATTTAATTCAAGGGTCCCAGATGTTGTTAAAAAAGGCAATTTTATCATTCAAGATCGCCGAAAGGCATTCATTGACCATGATGCGAAGATAATTCAGAGGAGACTCTTTTAAACTGGACTGAGATGTGGAGATAACAAGTGGAGTTCCCCTCTCTTTCCATCCACATTTACCAGGAAAATGTGCTGAAACTTAGCAATAAAGCATTTAGGAGGTGCTTGGTTGCGACATGCCATTTCCTTCCATAAGGATATGCACTTTGCAGGATGATTTAGTTCTTTAACAATAATAGTAAGGAAGTTCACAGTCATTGTGGGTAGTGAGATAGAATTGATAGGTGTAAAGAGTGGAAGTAACACTTACAATAAGTGGATAAACTCTCCAGGCTGTGTTGACGTTCGCTCTAAGGATTTCATCCTTATTCAGACAAAGTTGTAGAGGATGGTATATAAAGATCTGATTGTAAAAATAAACAAGTAACAAACAAAGAAACAGCAGTGAGAAAACAACCAGGCAGTCTGCCAATCAAAAAAAAAATATAGGTCAGCGAGACCTGGGTGCAGGACATTGCCTTTTAAAACCAATGTGGGAGAAAGTTCAGCTTCGAAAGAGCTCCATGGAAACATGTTTAGGACTCCTTGCAGGTGAAGTCTGAGCTGGATCTTCAGGTATGATGTTCCAGGATTTCGGAAGGGCCACAGAATCAACCACAGTGCCACCTTTAGTAATGGTGAGTTTGGTTGGGAACCCCCACTTGTAACTGATCTTGTGATTCCTCAATGCCTTTGTAATTATATTGAGGTTTTTGTGTTTTTGAAGCGTATACTGGGACAAGCCAGCAGAAAAATTGGAGGTCGTTATACTGTGCCGGGATAAGATCTTTCACATGGTAAAGATGCAAACTTAATATGACGTCTCTGGGTACGTAGTCACTGGTAGATGCGATGGCTTGGGCACACAATATATTCTGTCCACAGTCATATCTAAGCTCAGATGGATCTAAAGATCAGATAGAATGGTGCTGAGCAGTTGTCTGACATATTTTCGGAGGTCAGACTTCTGAACTGACGCTGAAATGGCCCTAAATGTGGATTGTTTTTTATGGATCTATCCTCAATGTCTGCTAGTTTAGCTTTGATCCAGTCCATCTCATCTTCCTTAGTGTCAGAGCCATCAATCAGGTCATTTATAGTTGTGGCAAATTCTCCCATATTTGTTTCTATATGATTCAACCTAGAGGTAACAGCTTGTAGCTCTGTGCTGAATTTGTGGACACAAGACATCATGTCAGCATGTAAAGAGCTTCTGAAAGATATAAGTGTATCCTTTAACCGCTTGCCGACCAGCCACCACAGTTATACTGGCTGCACGAATCGCCGTAGCTGTACCTCAGGCGCTTTAAGAGCTCTAGGGGGCATGAGCGCGTGCCGCAGCACAACGCCGGAGCCGATGCATGTGGCCGGCGGCCGCGATATCCACAGGCAACACGCGATCATTCCAGAGAGAGACAGAACGGGGATCTGTCAATTTTAAGAGACCGATCCCTGTTCTGTCAGGGAAATAGAGAGAGATCTACTGTTCCTAGTTATCAGGAACAGCGATCTCTCTCCTCCTCCAATCACTACACTCCCCCCACAGTTAGAAACACCTTCCTAGGGAACACTTAACCCCTTGATCACCCCCCAGTGTTAACCTCTTCCCTGACAGTTACATTTATACAGTAATCAGTGGGTATTTTTAGCTCTGATTGCTGTATAAATGTCAATGGTCCCAAAAAAGTGTCAGAAGTGTCTTATCTGTCTGATGCAATGTCGCAATCCTGCTAAAAATCGCTCATCACCGCCATTACTAGTAAAAAAAAAATTTTATAATAAAAATGCCATAAATATATGCCATATTTTGTAGACGCTATAACTTTTGCGCAAACCAATAAATATACACTTATTGCAATTTTTTTAACAAAAATATGTAGAAGAATACATATTGGCCTGAACTGATGAAGAAATTATTAATTTTTTTTTGGATATTTATTATAGCAAAAAGTTAAAAATATATATTTTTTTCAAAATAGTCGGTCTTTTTTGTTTATAACGCAAAAATTTTAAAACCGCAGAGGTGATCAAATACCACCAAAAAAAAGCTATACTGTGGGAAAAAAAGGGTATCAATTTTGTTTGGGTACAATGTCACATGACTGCGCAATTGTCAGTTAAAGCGACACAGTGCCGTATCGCAAAAATGACTTGGTCATTAGAGGGCAAATCCTTCTGGTCTTTAAGTGGTTAAAGTGGTGTCTAGCACAGGCTGGTTATTAGTAGGGAAAATATCAATAGAATCAGAAAGCTCTCTGGCATCATCCCCTGAATCATGGTTAGAGCTCTCCTCATGGTCAGGATCAGAGCCATCTATCCGGAATCTTGCTTTCTGTGGGCTTCTAGAAATGGGTGTAGAAGGGAGAGAATGCTGGCTTTTTGGTGGACTGTCTCTTTTGTGGAAATTGCTGTGCTGGACCTGTTGCTGTGGAGAGCAGGAGGCTTGGGTAGGAGATGAGCCTTAGTGTCTGTGCGCCTGTGTAAAGAAGGCTGCCAGCTTCTGTGGCTGGCGATCCTCTTTCCTCTTCCTGGTCACGATCTCCAGTTGTGGTGGGGTGCTGTAATGTTACCCTGTGGGGCTGTAGTGTTACGGTATGTCCCTGAAATCACCAAAGCTCTGTGATCAGGCAGCCATGCTAGACCTGGCAAGCTCTGTCCCTTTTGAGGAACACAGAGATTCCTAGAATACTAAGAAAATGTGAGAGACTTTTTTGAGAGAGGCGACTAGATGACAATAGTTGGACCAACCAAAGACCAGCAAAATCTCCGTTGTTCAAGCTGGATGTTCAGCTTGGAACTTGAAAGTAAAGTACCACAGAAAAATTAGGAATGTTTTTTCATCATTTGAGTACTGTGGTGCTAAAAAAGGTACCAGGATAGGTGAGAAGTAAAGTCAGTGTGGTCAGGGGGGATGGAATAGGGCCCCAAGGATGTCACCAAATAATGGTGAGGTGGTTACAGGTGGGTGGGGTGGTTTCTGACCTCTGACAGGTTTCCACAGGTTTCCAATGTTGGATTGATCATTAACTCCTGGGGTGGAGCTGGTTCCAAATCTTTGCCCCCTTTTCTCGACTGGTAATGTGCAAAGCCAGCAATTCTAAGAGGAAGATGAGGTAACAGATGTTCATGAGTTAAGTTGAGACAAATGGTTAAAAGCTGGGTGATGTGTAGGGTGACTGGGCTTAGTCTCCTGTGTCCTGTTCAAAGAACCCATTGAGTAATGAGCACTGAAGACCAGGTTGGGGCAATAAATATATGTATAACCTAAGTAACCAGCGTGGTCTCCTGAGATGCAAGTGTGAACTAATACTGCAAGAATACATTCAAGAATAAAATGTGAATATAATAAAGCAGAGGTGTATAATGTTTCCTTCAAATTATACCCAAGGCCCACTGGGTATGACCTTGAGAAGTCTAACGTCACTCCAGAGAGGGCCGCTACAAATTGGCCCTGAATGCAAGTGAGCACTAATGAAATATAATCTGCTTGTGACACTCCACTTTTATTCTGCTACATTGGCTTAGAGCAAATGATTGGGTCAGAACCTAGAATAAAACAGAGGCACAGTGTAGCATCCCAGATGATAGGAGAGAGCTGGCTATAAAACTAGGCCATACTCTCCTTTGTATGAGCGTGCTCTTCTTCGTTATAAAAAGGTTTCACCTTGGTATACAACATTGACTTCAGGAAGAGGATGTCATGGGCCCTGTGATTCTCTGAAGGACTCTTGAATATTGTAAGACCTCCCTGACACATCCACCAATTTGAGATGGACCCAAAAAGATTTTCAGTATTGTACAGATACAGATTGTACAGAACCATATTTGGGAATGGTTGCCAAATGAGATTGTTACATTGTGTGTAATACTAATAATAAACCGTTCTGCTATAAAGGACTATGAGTACTAGCGAAGACGACTAATTAAATCAGAACAAATGTTCTTATTGTTATACATACCTTCTTTTCTTCCTTCTCAAGGACTAACAACCAGGTTTAGCTAATTAAGTCATGTAGATGTGTAGGTAATGATGACTGTTCAACATTCCTTTGGACTTTTTTTGTGGACATAGGAAACATTGTATAAGAGATTGCAAAGTCTTTTGAATTGGTTGTTTAGGGCAACAGACTGCTACAGGCACAGGAAAATGAATACGTCCTACAGATATTAATACCTGAACACCCCTACACCTCTACAGGAATCCCTGGCTGCCAAAGTGGAGCCCGAGTTCTAAGCACAAATGAGATGTCGTCTGACATTTCAATAACACACTGTGGATGGTGCTAAAAACAGCACCTCTGCTTTACACATGGGGAAAAACTATAGGTACTGTGCTGCCCTAGGGAGAGAAGAATGACAGTTCGGACATGTGCCAGGTTATTTTTATGCTGTATTTTCCGAGAATATCCCTAAGTAATGAGATTTGTCAGGTTTTGGTGGTGTAGAACTAAAGAAGGGTCCACGCTTGTTACTTAAAGCTGAAGGTTTCACAAAGCTTGCTAAGGCTAAGTATAGCTGAGTTATTTTAAAAGAAAATATTTATTTGATTGACTGTGTTTTTTCATTTACATTTAATGCAATATTTCACATTCTTATGATTATTGCTTCATTAGTTAATATTATTATCATGTTTGCTAAAGCTAAACTCAAAACCATACAGCGAAATACAGTTAAGTATATACACTAAACTAACACAGTCGTCTAGGTAGGGGGGGCTAGATGCCCCCTTCATAACCTTCCCTTATTAATGTAAAATGTATGTGTAATATGTTTGTTTTGTAAACTTGAAAAAGCAAATAAAGATATAAAGTAAAAAAAAGTATATACACTCACTGGCCATTTTATTAGGTACACCTGTTCAATTGCTTGGTAACACAAGTTGCTAATCAGCCAATCACATGGCAGCACCTCAATGCATTTAGGCATCTAGACGTGGTGAAGACGATGTGCTGAAGTTTAAATCGAGCATCAGCGTGGGAAAGAAAGGGTATTTAAGTGACTTTGAACGTGGCATGGTTGTTGGTGCCAAATGGGCTACAGCAGCAGAAGACCACACCGGGTGCCGCTCCTGTCAGCTAAGAACAGGAAACTGAGGCTACAATTCACACAAGTTCACCGAAATTGGACAATAGAAGATTGGAAAAACGTTGCCTGGTCTGATGAGTTTCAATTTCAGCTGCAACATTCATGGTATCAATTAGGGATGAGCCCAAACATCGGGTGTTCGCCTGTTAGCCGAATAGCGAACAATTTGGGGTGTTCGCGGCAAATTCGAAAGCCGCGGAACTCCCTTAAAAGTCTATGGGAGAAATCAAAAGTGCTAATTTTAAAGGCTTATATGCAAGTTATTGTCATAAAAAGTGTTTGGGGACCTGGGTCCTGCCCCAGGGGACATGTATCAATGCAAAAAAAAGTTTTAAAACGGCCATTTTTTCAGGAGCAGTGATTTTAATAATGCTTAAAGTGAAACAATAAAAGTGAAACATTCCTTTAAATTTCGTACCTGGGGGGTGTCTATAGTATGCCTGTAAAGTGGCACATTTTTTTCCGTGTTTAGAAAAGTCCCTGCACAAAATTAAATTTCTAAAGGAAAAAAAGTAATTTAAAAGTACTCGCGGCTATAATGAATTGTCGGTCCCGGCAATACACATAAAAATCATTGAACAAATAAGCATGGGATCCCCCCAGTCCATTACCAGGCCCTCTGGGTCTGGTATGAATATTAAGGGGAACCCCGAACCAAATTTTTTTAAATAAAATGTTGTGGAGGTCCCCCCAAAAATCCATACCAGACCCTTATCCGAGCATGCAACCTGGCAGGCCGCAGAAAAAGAGGGATGGATGAGAGAGCGCCCCCCCCCTCCTGTACCGTACCAGGCCATATGCCCTCAACATGGGGAGGGTGCTTTGGGGTAGCCCCCCAAAGCACCTTGTCCCCATGCTGATGGGGACAAGGGCCTCATCCCCACAACCCTTGCCCGGTGGTTGTGGGGGTCTGCGGGCGGGGGGCTTATCAAAATCTGGAAGCCCCCTTTAACAAGGGGACCCCCAGATCCCTGCCTCCCCCCCCTGTGTGAAATGGTAACGGGGTACAAATGTATTCCTACCATTTCGTAAAAAAAGTTCAAAATGGTACAAATGACAAGACACGGCTTGGGACAAGTCCTTTATTAAAAAATAAAAATGTCGGCGGCCAGACGCTGATTAAGTCTATTACGAAAGCTTTCTTAGAAGTAATCGAACCCCGCCCGATGGCAACAGCTCCTAGGCCATTAGAACAAGAATCACTCTCCCAATCACTCCTCAAGCGGCCTGTCTGTTGTATGCATACCGTCTGGTAAATTGCCGAGTGAGTATGCCTGTGAGCTGTCCTCTGTACTGACCCTCGAAGGTGCACTATGTTCTCATGTTCTGTTTTACGTTTTTATACCTTTGTAATGTTACTATTTACAATAAAACTTTATAAAAAAAAAAAAAAAAAAAAAATAAAAATGTCCCACGAAGTCCATTCATCTTCTTCTTTTGCTGCGCTGACGGACCGAAAAAAAATAAATAAAGAGCCGTGACCAACCCACCTCCATGGGAGGCACCAGCCATATGACACATCCTCGCAGGTGACAGTTCTTTTATAACTGAGGGCGGGCCACACTGTGACGTCCTGGGTGACCCTGCCCCCCTCTGACGCACGGGAACTTCCCAATGGCCTCCCCATGACGTCAGAGGGGGCGGGCCACCCGTTTACGTAACCAGGTTTTTTTTTCTTTTTCGGTCCGTCGGCAGAGCGAGAGAAGAAGATAAATGGACTTTGTGGGCCATTTTTCTTTTTTCCTTTTTTAATAAAGGACTTGTCCCAAGCCGTGTCTTGTCATTTGTACCATTTTAAAACTTTTTTTGTGAAATGGTAGGGGTACATTTGTACCCCGTTACCACTTCACACAAGGGGGGGAGGCCGGGATCTGGGAGTCCCCTTGTTAAAGGGGGCTTCCAGATTCCGATAAGCCCCCCCTGCCTGCAGACCCCCACAACCACCGGGCAAAGGTTGTGGGGATGAGGCCCTTGTCCCCATCAACATGGGGACAAGGTGCTTTGGGGGCTACCCCATGTTGAGGGCATGTGGCCTGGTACTGTTCAGGAAGGGGGGTCCCTCCTCTTTTCCCCCCTCTTTTCCTGCGGCCTGCCAGGTTGCGTGCTCGGATAAGGGTCTGGTATGGATTGTTGAGGGGGGCCCTACACCATTTTTTTTTATATTTTGGTTCTGGGTTCCCTTTAATATTCATACCAGACCCAAAGGGCCTGGTAATGGACTGTGGGGGGATCCCATGCTGTTTTCTTCAATGACTTTTATGTGTATTGCCTTGACCAACAATTCATTATAGCCACGAGTACCTTTAAATTACTTTTTCTAAACACGGAAAACATGCGCCACTTTACAGGCATACTATAAAAACCCCCCAGGTACGAAATTTAAAGGAATATTTCACTTTTATTGTTTCACTTTAAGTATTATTAAAATCACTGCTCCCGAAAAAACTTCCGTTTTTTAAAACTTTTTTTTGCATTGATACATCTCCCCTGGGGCAGGTCCCAGGCCCCCAAACACTTTTTATGACAATAACTTGCATAAGAGCCTTTAAAATGAATTTGATTATTCATGTTCGTGTCCCATAGACTTTAACGGTGTTCGGCTCACCCCTAGTATCAATGGTTCAGGCTGGTGGCGGTGATGTAATGGTGTGGGGGATATTTTCTTGGCACACTTTGGGCCCCTTAGTACCAATTGAGCATCATTTAAACACCACGGCCTACATGAGTATTGTTGCTGACCATGTCCATCCCTTTATGACTACAGTGTACCCATCTTTTGTTGGCTACTTCCAGCAGGATAATGCACCATGTCACAAAGCTCAAATCATCTCACCACTGTTTTTTTGAACATGACAATGAGGTCACTGTACTTCAATGGCCTCCACAGTCACCAGATCTCAATCTAATAGTGCACCTTTGGGATGTGGTGGAACAGGAGATTTGCATCATGGATGTGCAGCGGACAAGTCTGTAGCAACCGCATGATGCCATCATGTCAATATGGACCAAAATCTCTGAGGAATGTTTCCAACACCTTGTTAAATCTATGCCACAGAAAATTAAGGCAGCTCTGAAAGCAAAAGGGGGTCCAACCCAGTACTAGCAAGGTTTACCTAATAAAATGGCCGATGTATATAAGGGAGCTATTTTACCTGCCAAAAATTGTTATTTCTTTCCATCCAGATCTACACAGCTCTGCCACACAACACAGTCCTGGTGTGGCAAAAGATCAAATTTGTATCTGCTGTAGTTAGGTATCACTTACAGGTCTTGTACCTCCCCAGTCTGTGGTAGACATGTGCACAACAAAAAAATTTGTTTATT
Source organism: Lithobates sylvaticus (assembly GCA_028564925.1). NCBI lineage: Eukaryota > Metazoa > Chordata > Amphibia > Anura > Ranidae > Lithobates > Lithobates sylvaticus. The sequence continues at coordinate 153,926,950 of CM053037.1, forward strand.
TTCGTTTCGTTTTTTTCGTTTCCGAAAAAAAAACGTTTTTTTTAGTTTCGTTTTTTTCGTTTCCGTTGATTCATAACGATTCGTACATTCGTAAGTCGTTGTTGTTCGTATTCGTAACGATTATTACATTTGTAAGAGTTATTTTTCGTTGATTCGTTTTTTTGTTAGATTAATTTTCGTTCATTCGTTTATTCGAAATTCGGACGCATTCGTAGTTATTCGTACATTCGTAACATTCGTAACATTCGTAGATTCGTAATCGGAGCATAATTCATAATTTTATGTGATGTGTATGCTATTATTACATTTTAATAATTTATGAATCGAAAAAAAAAAAAGTTACGAATCGAAAAAAAAAAGTTACGAATCGAAAAAAAAGTTACGAATGTACGAATTTTTTTGTTCAATCCATTCATTACGAATCGCAAAAAAAAAAGTTACGAATCGAAAAAAAAAGTTACGAATCGAAAAAAAAAGTTACGAATCGAAAAAAAAAGTTACGAATGTACCAATTTTTTTGTTCAATCCATTCGAAGCACGTTAAGCAGCACCATTGTAAGGGACACGGAAAATTACCAATTCAACAAAAAAAAAAAGTTACGAATGTACGAATTTTTTCGTTCATTTTCGTTGTTCCCTTTTTCGTTTTTCGGATTTTCGTTGTTTGGTTTTTCAGATTTTCATTGCTTTTCGGATTCGTTCGATTCGAACGATTCGTTAATCGGATTCGTACGATTCGAACGATTCGTTATTCGGATTCGTACGATTCGAACGAACGAAAAAAACGAAAAAGAACGGAAAAAAAAACGAAAAACGAAAAAAAACATAACGAATTGCACATGTCTAGTCTGTGGTTGACAATTGCAACACTCTCATCTGTGGTCTACTAAATATTAAACTGGCTCCACTCCAGTCCATCCTAAATTCTGTTAGTAAATGTATCCATCTCATGAATATCCCATCCAAGTTTATTTCCCTCAATAAAAATACAAAACAAAGTTCAAGGACTGGCTGAGGGTGAATGAGGGTGAATGAGAACTGTGTTCCTGGCTGGGCAGGGTGACAGACGGACCACAAAACTCAGCAGCCCCTACGGGGGTACCGCTACACACATATACTGGAAGATAAAATAAAGTGTAACGAGAAAAGTATAAAAAGAGCAGAAGTTAAATAAAAACATGAGGAAAAGGAAGAAAAAGTAATTATATTTTGTCCTGAGATTTATGTGTGTCTGTAAGAATCTTGGTTGTGATGCAGTTATCACAGAATATTTTATGAGTATTTTATGGGCATTCTATGGGCAGCACAGTGACTAAATGCTTAGCACTTCCACCTGGCAGTATTAGGGTTGTTAGTTTAAATCGAAACCACAGCATCTGCCTGGAGTTTGTGTGTTCTGCTGTTCTCCCTGTGGCTGCATGGGTTTCCTCCCACACTCCAAAGACATGCGGGTAGGTAAATTGGTCCCAGTATGAATGTGAGTTAGGGACCTTAGATTGTAAGCTCCTTGAGGGCAGGGACTGATGTAAATATATAGATATATATTCATGTATATTTATAAATGAATGTACAATATAAACATATGTAAAGCACTGCGTAAATTGTTGGCGCTATATAAATACCAGTAATAAATAAATGCAAGAACTGCTGAAAACATGTTCAGTGTATACTCAAACTCTATTCAACTATGTGCCTTTAACCACTTCAGGTCTGTCCCATAGCAGTTTTACTGCTACAGGGCAGCACCTGTGCGCCGGATCACCTATATACAGTATATATAGGTGACCCGGCTCTTCAGGTAGGGGGCATGCTCAACGTGTGTCGGCAGCCACCAATGATCTAGCAGAGAGGCAGAACGATGGTCTGCCTATGTAAACAAGGCAGATTGCCGCTCTGACAGGAGGGAAGGCATGATTCTGTCTCTACAAAGCATGATCTAGGATCCATGTCTTCCCCTAGTAAAAGCACCTCCCACACTGTACTAAAACACATATTTATAAATCATAAGCCTTAAGAGTTCATCTCTAGTGATCCATAAAGCTAAAGAAGCACTCTTCCGTGTATTACACACAGAAATGAACATAGTTTAGGATGATACACTCTGTGAAAAGTGAGTCCAGCTGGAACATGCTTTGCTGAATGTTCGTTGGGGGCTTATCGGATGTGTAGTAATAAACACCTTCACCAGATCAATACAAGGTAAATGCTTGTTGGGTTTGTCTTTCCCATTAGCAGTCAAATCCAGAGAGGCAACTCCATCAATATATCGGTCAGGTCACCTGAACAATTGATTCATATCATTCAATTTAGCTGTTCATTCAAGCTCTGGTACCGCCGCCAATCTCATTGGCTCATGACATAGAGAAACAAACAGCCCTCATAGCGTGAGCCTGTTTAGGTATTTATTCCCATAAAAATGCCCCCCCCCCTTTCCATATTGCACTTACAAGAACCTAAATAAAAATATGCATCCAATGGTATAACCAAAATAACTGTACAGCATGGCACGATACTCGCCCACCGATCCTAGGATTCTCGTCCGCCGTGATACTCTGGTGGAGATTGGGGTAGCTGACAGATTCACAAGCCGTATGGTCACGCCTAGACACGTTTCGTCATTACGTCTTTGTCAATAGGCGTGGCCACATGGAACAGACTTGTAACTTTATAGCCTTTGTAACTACAAAGTCTTAACCCCTTCAATAGCTGCTCCGGACTCCTCACCAGTTCTCACCGAGGGTCACTGGGGTTGCACAGACATTCGGGCACAGAGATTCATTCTCAGAACACACGACCCGTGCAGTTGTATAGTGCAGTGTTTCTCAACTCCAGCCCTCAAGGCGCCCCAACAGGTCATGTTTTCAGGCTTTCCATTATTTTGCACAGGTGATTTGAGGGAAATCCTGAAAACAAATCCTGAAAACATGACCTTGAGGACTGGAGTTGAGAAACACTGGTATAGTGTGTACACCCAGCAACACTAAAAAAAGTCACAATATTCATCTAATACCATCATCAAATACTGCTGTAACCATAATTCATTGCATTGCCATTTTCACATAACTAATATACATACAAAATAAATGAAATCTAATAGGAATAAAATCATTAATCATAAAACATCTGAGTTGATCATAATACAACAAACTGTTAGAAACGTTAAAACTCCACATGAGAATAACCATAACACATCTAGTCTTCCCATTCGATACGTAAATACATCTCAATATGTGTTTGTTCAACAAATCCAAGGATCACAGCATGCCTTTTAAATGCTGCAACTCCTAGAATTCTAATGGATTTAACTTCAAAAGGATGCCCACACTAATGTTGCCATTGCATATAGGGAAAACATAAAGTGCCTTTCTAAAGTATTCACCCCCCTTGGCTTTTTACCTATTTTGTTACATTACAGCCTTTAGTTCAATGTTTTTTTAATCTGAATTATATGTGATGGATCAGAAAACAATAGTCTAAGTTGGTGAAGTAAAATTAGAAAAATATATACAACATAAAACTATTTTTCAGAAATAAAAAAATGATAATTGGCAAGGGAGTATGTATTCACCCCCATAAAAATTTCTGGTGCAACCAATTACTTTCAGAAGTCACATAATTAGTGAAATGATGTCCACCTGTGTGCAATCTACGTGTCACATGATCTGTCATTACATATACACACCTTTTTGAAAGGCCCCAGCGGCTGCAACACCTAAGCAAGAGGCACCACTAACCAAACACTGCCATGAAGACCAAGGAACTCTCCAAACAAGTAAGGGACAATGTGGTTGAGAAGCACAGGTCAGGGTTAGGTTATAAAAAAATATCCAAATCTTTTATGATCCCTAGGAGCAACATCAAATCTATCTTAACCAAATGGAAAGAACATGGCACAACAGCAAACCTGCCAAGAGACGGCCGCACACCAAAACTCATGGACCGGGCAAGGAGGGCATTATTCAGAGAGGCAGCACAGAGACCTAAGGTAACCCTGGAGGAGCTTCAGAGTTCCACAACAGAGACTGGAGTATCTGTATATAGGATGACAATAAGCCGTACGCTCCATAGAGTTGGGCTTTATGGCAGAGTGGCCAGAAGAAAGCCATTACTTTCAGCAAAAAACAAAATGTCAGGTTTTGAGTTTGCGAAAAGGCATGTGGGAGACTCCCAAAATGTATGGAGGAAGGTGCTCTGGTGAGACTAAAATGTAACTTTTTGGCCATCAAAGAAAAAGTTATGTCTGGCACAAACACATCACATCACCCAAAGAACACCATCCCCACAGTGAAACATGGTGGTGGCAGCATCATGCTGTGGGGATGTTTTTCTGCAGTCAGGACTGGGAAACTGGTCAGAGTTGAGGGAAAGATGGATGGTGCTAAATACAGGGATATTCTTGAGCAAAACCTGTACCACTCTGTGTGTGATTTGAGGCTAGGATGGAGGTTCACCTTCCAGCAGGACAATTACCCCAAACACACTGCTAAAGCAACACTTAAATGGTTTAAGGGGAAACATGTAAATGTGTTGGAATGGCCTAGTCAAAGCCCAGACTTCAATCCAATAGAAAATCTGTGGTCAGACTTAGAGATTGCTGTTCACAAGTGCAAACCATCCAACTTGAAGGAGCTGGAGCAGTTTTGCAAGGAGGAATGGGCAAAAATCCCAGCGGTAAGATGTGGCAAGCTCATAGAGACTTATCCAAAGTGACTTGGAGCTGTGATAACCGCAAAAGGTGGCTCTACAAAGTATTGATTTTAGGGGGGTGAATAGTTATGCACATTGACTTTTTTGTTATTTTGTCCTATTTGTTGTTTACTTCACAATAAAAAAGAAAAACATCTTCCAAGTTGTGAGCATGTTCTGTAAATTAAATGATGCAAATCCTCAAACAATCCATGTTAATTCCAGGTTGTGAGGCAACAAAACATGAAAAATGCCAAGGGGGTGAATACTTTTGCAAGGCACTGTATCCTTGTTTGACCTGATCGCACCTTAATAATAAGTGTGGAAGTTTTATTACTAATGTCTACTCGGGTAGGTAAACGAACACTAATCATTGTATCATATGTGCATATATTCAGATGAAAATAGCCTCTATGTGTACTGAGTTAGTCATATAGTAGACTAAGGGCCGGTTCACACTGCTGTGGTGTGAATATAGCGCAATTTTGATCCCATTGCGTTGCGAATTTGCATTACGAATTATTTGTGTTCTTGCGATTCTACTGCAAATTTTGCAGTCTATGGAGCTGAATTCGCATCGCACACGGATCAAACTTGGACAGGACCCTTTTTTTTATGCAGCTTAGATTCGCATAGCATTGGTGTGAACGGCACTCATGGAAAACGATTTTATTAAAATGACTTGCGAATTTGAGTGATCGCAACGGCTCAAATTTGCAATAGAATTCACATCAGTGTGAACCGGCCTTAATTCTTTTGGGAATTTGATCGCTCGATCGCTCAAATTCGCAAGTCATTTTAATAACATCGTTTTCTGTGAGTGCCGTTCACATCAATGTGAACATAAAGAATTCGCAATGCAAATTTGCAACGTAATTGGATCAAAATCGCGCTAAATTCGCACCACAGCAGTGTGAACCGGCACTTAGAGTTGTAAGTAAAAATACTAATGTAAAGGAAGATGCAGAGACAACCTGCTTTTATCTGATTACAATACACTAAAAAAACTGGATAAAATTATAATCATATGTAATAAGAAAGTAAACCAAAAGTTAATTCGCTCAAAGTGCCTCAATAAATCGTTTCGGATATTAATATACTAACAAAGCGTCAACCCGAGCAATAATCACTTATGAAGCAATTCAGATTGAGTTCAACGTTCACCCCCCTCGGTTGGAGCTGTATCCATGAGATAGATCCATCTGGTCTCACTCTTGGATATCTCCCTCAACATTTTTGAATTTTGTTATAGCCTCATATAAAGTCCCACATGTTTTTATCCTTTATCATCTCCCTCAGCATGTTGGAACCTCTCCACGTGGGGCTTAGCTTCTCTATACCCCAAAACATGAGGCCAGAGGGGTCTCTATTGTGCTGACACCTAAAGTGAAGGGACACATTATGATCTTTATATCCAATCGTAATATTATGAATGTGTTCCGATAAACGTTTAGCCAGGGTTTCGTTTGGTACGACCTATATATATATCAACCCACAAGGGCACTGCAAGACATACACTATGTGGGTGGATTTCCACAATATAAATTCTCTAATGCAGAACTCTCTTCCATTAGCTGTAGATCTAAAGGTGGTTAATCCCCGCAGATGTGTGTTAACCTGTTGGCATGCCTTACATCTTCTACAGACATCAAAAAAAAACATCTCTATCCCAGAACATACGGGGTCTTAGTGGTGGATCTAACACCTTTTTTTTACAATACTATCTCCAAAGTTGGGGCCTTCCTGTAGATAAACATAGGCTCCTTGTCTAATGATTTATTAAGCACCTTACCCATACTTAAAATTCTCCAGTGTCTTCTAAATATCTCTTCTACCTCTCTGAACTAAGAGTGAAAGTTGCTGAAGAATCCTCACTCGTGTTTTTCATCTCTAGCCTTCTCTTTATCCTCCAAGGATGAAGCTTGAGAGTATTGACCCACCTGTTGGATAGCTGAATCCAAATGCTCTACTTTATACCCCTTTTATGAAAACCTATTTTTCAACACCTCTGACTGTTCAAGGTAATTGGAATCGTAGGTGCACCGCTCCTTCACCGCTCCAAAGAAGCTGCTGGCAGGACTTTTCCTGACGTCCTGCCAGCGCACCGCTGCAGTGTGAAAGCCCTCAGGCTTTCACACTGCAGACAATGGTGCAGCTGTTTAAGGGCGGATTGCAGGTGCTATTTCTAACACTATAGCGCCTGCAATACGCCCTTGGGGTGAAAGGGGTCTAAGTGTCTGATGACAAATTTCCCCACAAATCACTATTGCTCAATTCTACAAGTGTTCTAATTTACTATCGCTGTTTTCTAGCTGGTTTAAAACCGCTTTTGACGTAAAGGGACACTTTTTGGTTGCTATGGACATTCTCTAGTTTCCAGGCAGAAAGAACAGTATATATATATACTACTGCAATATAAAACTGCATGTAGGCCACTGGACAAAGCACTAGGGACAAAAGGGAGGTAAACTAATTTGATACAGTAATGTAATCTGTAAGATTACAGTGTACTGTATGTGTTCTGTTTTTTGCCTTTTTTGAATTTCCCGCCTGGCTCCATCCCAGTGCTTTGCGCCGCTTGCAGGGAACGGAGCCCGGCATACAGTACATTGGGGGGAAGACACAGCCGCCGGGGACAAGGTAAGTAACTTTCCCTGGATACTGCGATGCAGCCCTGAGTGTGGCTCAGGCCTACCTCTCTTGGTATGGAAAATTCACCCCGAGCCACATTCTGGAATGCCGCTAAGAAGGTTAAAATATACTTTAGTGACCAACTGATTGGCATGTCTAAAGACGGTCACATCTAAATAATTCACCTGACTATTGCTGTAATGGTATTCCAGTTTGATATTATTTGAATTAGTGTGACGGTTCTGAGCCTACCCAGGCAAAGAATAGATCATCAATATACCTTTTATAAACCAATAATTCACTTCTCCTTTGAGCAAAATAAATGTATTCTCCCACTCACTCATGAAGAGGTTGGCTAGGCTGGGCGCAAACTTTGCGCCCATAGCTAAACCCCTCCTCCTGTAAAGATGTCCTCCATACCAGAAGTAATTGTGGGATAGGCAATACTCAAGCACCATCCTTAAGAACTGTTTTTGTATAAAAGGGATATCATCCCTCTGACAAAAAGGCCCAATTAAGGGCAAGCAGTGCGTTGTCATGCTGAATAATAGTGTATAGTGATGATACATCTGAAGTCACTAAGAAGATCTTCTCGTCTTCAGGTAATGTAATTTTGGTTAGAAGTTGGCAAATATCTTTTGAATCCTTAGGGTATGCCTTGGTATTAACCACACTAGACTGGAAAAAACAATCTAGATATTGGCATAATCAAGCAGTGACTGATCCTATGCAGTTCACTATTGGCCTGGCGGGAGGGTTGACAACATCTTTGTGGACCTTTGGAACAGTATATATGGTCAGTATACCACTAAAACTGGGCACAAGGTATCTTTTCTCTTTCTTTGTTATTACCCTTTTGTCATATCCATAATCGACCAAATTCACTAGGTCTCGTCTATATGTACTAGTGGGATCCCTATCCAACCGGTTATATGTATTCGCATTGAATAAAGCGGAGTTCCGCCGTTTTTTTTTTTTTTTTTTAAAAGTCAGCAGCTACAAATACTGCAGCTGCTGACTTCTAAAATATGGACAATTACGGACACTTACCTGTCCAGGGGGGGAGTGGTGTAGATACCCGCGGGTGGTGCGGGTATCTATGCCTGGAAGTTGGAGCAAAATACCTGTATTAGACACGTATCTGCTCCCCCTTCCCAACTGAAATGTAACACCGGAGGGGGGGGGGAGGATTCCGAAAAGCATAAGTTCCATTTTTGTGTGGAACTCCGCTTTAACATTTCTGACAACTGAGAATGATAGAAACAAACTTTTGAGTAAAGAGTTTTATGCAAAAGTATACAGGGTATTCATGCATTGCGAGTCCTATGAAGGAGACATAACCCAATAAAGAAAAACAAATGTATGCATACATAAAAAAAATAAACCAACAAAAATGAACAATACTGGTGATGATTGTGTTGCATTTACAGTATAAACCAAATGGTGTATAAAATTCACACATGCCACACAGGGCCAAGTGCATTCAGCTAGTAATGCATATTGCAGATTCAAGAGACACAGGTTTACGAGGACTGGAGCCATCTGTCCCAGATTTTATTGTATTTGCCCGGACACCCTCTATTGATGTAAATGATCTTTTTGTATGTTAGGGTATTATTTATTTTAGCAATCCAGGCAGCCTGGATCTGATTCTATAATCTTTCTAGTTACAAGCTGTACCCGCACCACCAAAGAGAGAGCCACGCTGTACCCGCACCACCAAAGAGAGAGCCATACTGTACCACATCACCAGACAGAGCCACGCTGTACCTGCACCACCAGAGAGAGAGCCACGCTGTACCCGCACCACCAGAGAGAGAGCCACACTGTACCCGCACCACCAGAGAAACAGAGAGCCACGCTGTACCGCACCACCAGAAAGAGAGCAGGTCAGTGTCACCGGGTAGTGTGGGCACAATAGGAGACAGACAGTACTAGCATTGTATGGTCACAATAGGACTGGGACACTCTGTTCTATTGTCCTATAAGGGGGAGGCTCTGTGCAGACTCTGATGTAAAGGGGGGGGGGGGCCTCTGTGTGGACTCTGATGTAAAGGAGGAACCTCTGTGCAGACTCTGATGTAAGGGGGACCTCTGTGTGGACTTTGATGTAAGGAGGGGCTTTCTGGGGACCCTGATTTAAGGGAGGCTCTCTGGGGACCCTGATGTAAGGGGAGGCTCTCTGGTGACCCTGATGTAATGGGAGGCTCTCTGGTGATCCTGATGTAAGGGGAGGCTCTCTGGGGACCCTGATGTAAGGGGAGGCTCTCTGGGGACCCTAAAGTAAGGGGAGGCTCTCTGGGGACCCTGATGTAAGGGGAGGCTCTCCGGGGACCCTGATGTAAGGGGAGGCTCTCTGGGGACCCTGCTGTAAGGGGAGGCTCTCTGGGGACCCTGATGTAAGGGGAGGCTCTCTGGGGACCCTGATGTAAGGGGGGCTCTCTGGGGACCCTAATGTACTCTATTCAATAAATATTGTTTGTTTGAACCTCATTCTGTTCTATATTGTTGTACTTATTCTTTGACTGGTTTGTTTAACCACTTCAATACCGTGCATTGACATATGACGTCCACAAGGTGGCTCTGCCATCCTGGGTGGACGTCATATGACGTCCTCCTATTCCCGGCCGTCTAGGGGGCGCGCACGTGCCACCCGTGGTGCGCGCCCGCGCCCGCGGCGTCACTCGAGACCCGGTGCGCGTGCCCGGCGGCCGCGATGTCCGCCGGGCACCCGCGATTGCCCGGGAAAACAGCGGGACCGTGGAGCTGTGTGTGTAAACACACAGCTCCACGTCCTGTCACTGGCGAGGAGACCGATGGTGTGTTCCAAGTACAGAGGAACACCGATCGGTCTCCTCCCCTTGTGAGTCCCCTCCCCCCACAGTTAGAATCACTCACTCAGGGAACATATTAACCCCTGCAGCGCCCCCTAGTGTTAACCCCTTCCCTGCCAGTCACATTTACACAGTAATCAGTGCAATTTTATAGCAACGATCGCTATGTAAATGTGAATGGTCCCAAAAATGTGTCAAAAGTGTCCGAAGTGTCCGCCACAAAGTCGCAGTCACGAAAAAAATTGCAGATCGCCGCTATTACTAGTAAAAAAAAATAAAAAATTAAAATGCAATAAATCTATCCCCTATTTTGTAAACGCTATAACATTTGTGCAAAGCAATCAATAATCGCTAATTGTGATTTTTTTTACCAAAAATATGTACAAGAATACGTATCGGCCTAAACTGATGAAAAAAAATGTTTTTTAAAAAAAAAATTGGATATTTATTATAGCAAAAAGTGTGTTTTTTTTCAAAATTGTCGCTCTTCTTTTGTTTATGGCGCAAAAAATAAAAACCGCAGAGGTGATCAAATACCACCAAAAGAAAGCTCTATTTGTGGGAAAAAAAGGACGTCAATTTTGTTTGGGTGCCACGTTGCACGACCGCGCAATTGTCAGTTAAAGCGACGCAGTGCCGAATCGCAAAAAGTGCTCTGGTAAGGAAGGGGACAAAATTGCCCGGTGCTGAAGCGGTTAAAGGAGGGAGGATTGTATTGGGAGCACTGAAGTGTTTAGGTGTGACTGTGTGGCAATGGCAAATGGTTTACGTAGCTCATGGCATCAAGGGTCAGGTAGAGGGCCCCTTAGCAGAATTTTGCTTAGGGCCCCAGGGAGGTCAGGATCGGCACTGGAGACAAGAGTGCAGGTCTCTAGAGCCTCGCCCCAGTCCTCATCATCCAACTCCCCAGCATCGTCAACCTATTTGGTCTTAGCATTGTAGGCTAGTTTAGTGGCGGCTGGAGTAATGAGCATGTTATAAAAAATGGATATGAGTTGACGTGGCTCATTGCTACAGATTATATCATGTGCATCCAGGGATGGTAGGTCGGGGTAGGAGCCTGTGAACTGGTTATATAGGGCATGGGGTACCTGGAGAAAACAAAAGAACATGTAGTTGGGGACGTTTAATTCTGCCTTTAATTGATCAAATGTTTTGTTCCATTTGCGAGAACGTGGGACAACAGGTAAACTCCCCTGGATATCCATATAGTAGGATCGGGTATCTGAAGGAGTTCTGGGAGAAGTTGGTTGTACCACAAGTGAGTATTAATGTGAAACCCAGTTGTTCCCATCTTGGACAGTGCCAGATCTCATATTCGCTTGTGCTGGAATATAAGGCCCGAGTGGCTTGGGAGCTCCAATGAGCCATGCAGGCCACGCAGCAGTTCGCAGAAGGGATGTGGAGCTTGTGAGTCCACTGAGTGGCATGCCAAGACGAGGTATCTACATTTGTCAGTCTTATTAATATTATAAAAATGCGATCGTTATGTCGTCAGGTAATATGATCCTAAGTCTGGAACTGCCAGGCCCCCAAGGGAAGTTGGTAACTGAAGAACCTTCCAGCATAATTTGTGTCTCCTGGGCCCCCATATGAAAGAGTGTAACAAAGTGTCTAACTTTTAAAGTATCTAAGTGGAATGTAGACTGGAGAGTGCCATAGTTCATAAAGAATTTTGGGCAATAGTATCATTTTGACTACTAGGGGGTGATGAAGGGGTTAAGTGTGTCCTAGGGAGTGATTCTAACTGTGGGGGGGTGGGCTCACTACAACATGACAGCGATCACTGCTCTCGATGACAGAGAGCAGTGATCTCTGTCATGACACAAGGCAGAACAGGTGAAGTGCCTTGTTTACATAGGCACTTCCCCGTTCTTCTGGTCCGTGACCAGTCCCCGGGAGACCGGCGGACATCGAGTCCGCCGGTCCCGCGGGCACGGTCACACTGTACGAGGCGGCACGTGCGCGCCTGCTATCCCCGCCTCTTAAAGGGGACGTACGCCCATTTGCCCACCACTGCCATTGTGTCGATGTATATCAGCGGGCATCGGTCGGCAAGTGGTTAACATTGTCTGACATATATAGATATATTAATGCAGTGGCTTGATCTAGAAGGACAATCCAAATTTACAACAGGAGGATATATTTTGTAGGTTCTCAGCTGTTGTATGCTTTATGAACTGGGTACATAAAACAACTTTCTGGCTTCCACAGCAATTAAGTTTGTTCTAAATCTTTCCTGGGCTCAGCGAGCCTGTCCCCAGTGCACCTACTTTAAAATACACGATGACGAAGAGGGGGAAGGGAATGTACATAAAAAATTTAATTACCCTGAAACACGCGTCTTCGCTTGCTCCAAGTACAATTAATTTTCCACCAATGAAGGCTTGCATGGGACTTTCAGTAATTAAGACTCTTACTCTCCCTGAAAAATACGTGATTTTAAGGAGGGAGGGAAATGCGTTTATAACGGGCTCACACGGCATAATTTTGCTCTAGATAGAGCAATGAAAGAGGGCTCAGGAACTGAATGGAGATTATATGTAAAACGAGGAAGGTGAACATAATAGTGACTTCTGACTAGTATAGGACTACAGAAGTGGATAAAGGACAGACATTTAAATATCAAAGGGAATAAGAAAGGGGGTTTATATCACCAGGGATAGTTCCCTGGTGATATTGCACAGAGTCATGCTCTGACACATGATGTACTTATTGCACTCAATAAGCATAGCTCCCAACTGTCCCTGATTTCTAGGGACTGTGACTGATTTGGAGCAATGTCCCTCTTTCCCCCTCATTTGTCCCTCATTTTGGTCTGATCTATATAGTTGTATATAAAATGCATTTTTTATCTTTAAAAAAGTGTTTCCAAGTGCTAAACCTTTCATCCAAATTCTAGATTGCCGCATTTGTAAATTTGAAAAGCCAATATAAAGGAAAAGTAGTGGTAACAAAAATCTCTTGTGGATTTAATCAAACTTTTTTTTCTTTTGGTTAATTCTCCTTTAAGGGGGTGTGGCAGGGGGCGTGTCCTATGTCCACAAACATTTGCTAGTAGGTGTCCCTTCATTCCCATCTCAAAATGTTGGAAGGTATGTGTGACAGACCTAGCCGGGACAGAGGCTGATGTACTCCAAGACTGGTGTTGTCTAGTTCTTGGGGGCTCCTATAGCCAGATCCATTGGACTCATGTTCCAGGACTTAGGAAGCGTTTACGGCAGACACCTTGAGTACAGGATCCGTCACAGTATGAATAAGCATTTAGCTTTTTATACCAGTTACTTCTACAGGATACTATGCGATTTCATATGCATGCATGTGCATACATGAACTCTTCTTTTTTGTATGTCATCGCCTTGTATGAAGATCAAAATACTCATGTTCAACGCTTTGTTTAGATGCCAATTAAACAATTTTACAATTTCTCCTACCACGTGTCTTGTGCCTCACTCAAATGCCCTGTGCACACGGTCGGAAATTCCGATGGAAAAGGTCCGATCGGATTATGTTGTTGGAAATCCGATCGTGTGTGGGCTCTATCGGACTTTTTCCGTTGACGGAAAAAATTTGAGAGCAGGATCTAAAATTTTCCGACAAGAAAATCCGATCTGACTTTTTCTGATCGTTTGTAGAGAATTCCGATGGACAAAGTGCCACGCATGTTCAGATCAAATTACGAGACCAAAGCTATTGGCTACTGGCCTCTACGTAGTTCCGTCATACGCAATGAACGTCACCACGTTCCGAACGTTCGCATTTTTTGACAACTTTGTCCGACCATGTGTATGCAACACCAGTTTTGGACAAAATCCGTTGGAAAAAATCCGATGGATTTTGTTGTCGGAATGTCCGACCGTGTGTACAAGGCAAAAGTCCCAAATACTCCTTTCTTATTTCTGATTTAGGGATGGAGGTGCATGTTATCATGCACCTCATTTAACCTCTTCAATACAGGGCACTTTCCCCCCTTTCTGGCCAGGCCAATTTTCTGCTTTCGGCGCTGTCACTTTTTAAATGACAATTGTGCGGTCATGCAACACTGTACCCAAGCAAAATATTTATAATTTTGTTCCCATAAATAGAGCTTTCTTTTAGTGGTATTTGATCATAACCACATTTTTGGGGGAAAAAAAATGATGTCACGCTGAGTAAATAGATACCAAACATGTCACACTTTAAAATTGCGCATACCCGACAGTGACAAACAACGTAAATTTTACTATTCATAGACTCTTTAAAAGCCTTAAAAGGTTACCATTTTAGATGTACAGACTAGGTCTAGTTTTAGAATTACTGCCCATGATCCGTCGTTCGCAGCGATACCTCACATGTGTGGGACAATCGCAGTTTGCGTGCATGTGGGATCAACGCACGTGTTCACCTTTGTGCACTAGCATGTGCTTACTCTTTATGGAGGGATCTGGGGTCTAGGGGCGGCCCGTCCACTAGGGCGCACGGGAGCCGCCTCCCCTATACATCATCGTTTCCCCCTATCCATGCGTCCGGCCCCTTGCAGAACACCGGATGCATGAATTCCAATGGGGGGGGTGTTTTTTTAAGCACCTTATTAGAGCCAGAGGCTCTAATAGGCTGCAAAATAGGGTGGGCTCAGGGCGCAGAGAATGCAAACAGAGCCCACCCAGGTGTGTTAAACAGTGAATGAATATTCGCTATTGTAACCCTGGTCCTCCCGGCCAATCAGGAAGCGGGTTTTGAGACCGGTCACCCAATTGGCTGAAAGGACAGGCGATCCTATTGGACGCCTAAGAGGAGGGGAGGAAGCCGCCGATGGAGGAGAGGACACAGAGCCCCTGCCCACCACCCACTACCCGCCTAGATAGGCTAAGTGCCCGACTGACCAGCAAACATCGGGAAGGAGGGGGAGGTGCTGCCATCTGCTCGGGGGGGGGGGGGGTTGTTTGCCCCCCCCCTCCAGTTAAAAAAAAAAAAAAACACCAGCCACCAAATCCAAAAGACCCCAAATCCCTCCTCTGCACTTGAAAGCATTCAAACGCCAAGATCTGTGTATTTGAATACTTTTGATTTTAAGGTTAGGGGTAGGGTTTAGGGTTAGGGGTTAGGGTTTCCCCTAGGGTTAAGGGCAGGGTTAGGGGTTAGGGTTGGGGGTTGGGGTTTTAGGTTTCCCCTAGGGTTAGGGGTTAGGGTTTCCCCTAGGGTTAAGGGCAGGGTTAGGGGTTAGGGTTAGGGTTAGAGTTGGGGTTAGGGTTTGGGGATGGGGGTTGGGTTAGGGTTTGGGGTTAGGGTTAGAGTTTCCCCTAGAAGAACAAGGTTAGGTCTCAGGGATTGGAATAGGGACCTCCTTAGGGTGTTAGGGTTAGGGGGTTAGGGTTAGGGGTTAGGGTTAGGGATAGATAGATAGATAGATAGATAGATAGATAGATAGATAGATAGATAGATAGATAGATAGATAGATAGATAGATAGATAGATAGGGTTAGGTTTTTAATGTTGGGTTTAGGGGTTAGGGTTATGTTTAGGGTTTGGGGTTGGGGTTGGGGTTAGGGTTAGGGTTGGGTTTGGGGTTAGGGTTAGGGTTTCCCCTAGAAGAAAAATGTTAGGACTCAGGGATTGGAATAGGGACCTCCCCCAAAGGTCAAAGGTCAGCAGGCGGGTCCCCAGAGGTCAAAGGTCAATATGTCTTGCTGACCCAACCCCACCAAAGTGTACCGTCTACCCCAACTAAGTCTGTGCATGAACAAGTCGGGGCATGAACAAGTCGGGGTAAACCGGAAGTGATGTCATGTCTTCGCTTCAGGGTTACCACAGCGGAGATCCGATCAAAGCTGATCCTGGCTTTCTTCAGGTCTCTGACTAGCCGATGGGACTGGAGAGCCCAAACAAGCCGTGAAAGGCAGCAGGAGGAGGGGGGCATCCGAGTGGCTAGTTAGCTGCTCCGGTTGTTATTACAAGAGAGTCGACTGTTGGTGCTTAAAAAACGGTACTGGGGTGATGCTTGCAGCTGCAGGCATAACCCAGCTACAACCATTTGAAGTCCAATTACGTATTTTGGTTTGATTTGGTGGCAAGTGGTTAAGAGAAATAATAACAATGACATTGGTTCCTCAGGAGCCACAGTCACTAAGATATAACACACCCATATAATCATGGGTGTGAAAGAGAAATTGAGCAATGGCATTGGCTTCTCAACAGACATGCCCACTAAGAGCACTACCTCTTTCAACCACCCAAATCTTTGTTGGGAAAGGGAAACTAAGTAATGGCATCAGCTCCCACTAAGGCCCCATGCACACGAGACGCAGATGCAAACTCTGCTGAACGCGTGTTTTAAAAAGCAGAAACCTGCGTTTAAAAACGCGCGTTTTGCTGTGTTTTCATGCCGCGTCTAGACGCGTTTAGACGCGCCTAGACGCGTTTGCGTCTATAAGCATTTGTAAAGATAACATCATATAGACCCTCCCCAAGCTCAGAAAGCATGTATTATTAACTATTTCTGCCATTTTGATCAGAGTGAGCAGCAGCAGCAGACAGAGCAGTTGTACACTTGCATTTGCCTCTCTTTCTGTGTTTTTTTTTTTAAATGGATCCCATATTGAATATATGTCAGGAAATGCTCCTGATGTTGCTCTTGATGCGGCAGCAATGTCGTCGCAAATTTGCATGAGAGGTCCAGAATCAGAGCTTGTCGATATTGGACACATCCGTTGATGGCACAGCGAATGTCCGTTGGATATTTCACAAACATGTATGCATTAGTGAGTATATATGCTCTATGAACTCTAAACTAATTACGACATTTTAAACCAATTTTTTTAGTATTTTTTATGGTTTACCATCATATTTCTGAGTTTTCTGGTCCAAAAAATTGGGTTCCTTTAAAAGGCTTATAAACGCAAACGCGGCTAAGCGCAGGTGCCTGCGTTTAGCCGCGTTTAGACGCGTTTAGCTGCGTTTTGCGTCTGAAACGCGGAAAAGCAAAGTGTCTGAACGCATTTTTTTGCTTCTGGAAAAACGAGGTTAAACGCAACTGCATAAAAACGGGAAAAAACTAGACTGTGTACATGGACACATAGGATAACATTGCATGCGTTCAGGTGCAGTTGAAAAAAGTGTCCAACTGCCTCTGAACGCGCGTTTAACTGCGTCTCGTGTGCATGAGGCCTAAGAGCACAAATTGTAAGTCCAGCAAAGAAAATAGGCAGTAAATTGTTGCAGACAAAGCATTTTTAAATCATTTCAGGTTATTATCTGCATGTTGAACTTTTTGAAAAACTTTAGAATAAAAAAAAAAATTCCTCAAAAAAACAGCTAATATTTCTAAAACTGATGGTGTGGGGTCATTTTAGATGGAACTATAAAACAATTCCGACAAGGTAAACTAATGTTTTTAAAATAATAATGAAAATAAATAAAGGAAATTCTCACATAAAAGCACTAAAATAAATAAAAAAAAAAAAAGAAATAAAAAAAAAGAAAGAGAGCTGTGTTCTCATCGTGTTTCTTTTCAGTAAATATGGGTCAGCACAGCATACCCGGAAACCACAACAATGCAATTGCTGCCCACTTTCTATGTGCTTAAGGATTTAGGGAGCCGTTAAGAGAAGAAATAAATCAGGACTTTGGAAAATGAGGAAAGCGAAAAAAGGAAAGTAAGAATCTAGCAAAGATGCCAGACAGAGGTGAAAGATGGAATCGAACAAGTGAAACATGAATCACAGTGACACTTCCTAATGTATAATATTGCCACTGTGGTATTACACACCAAAACTACAACTACATCTATTGAACAAGATAGAAACAAAAGCCTCAAGAATATTAGTAATAATAATAATAATAATGATAATAATATAATTATTATATTATTAACAAACTAAGAAATAACTACACATCTGCTCTGGCCAGAACTCCCTTGATCACACCATTTTTCTTCAGTTGACCTCTGTTTGACCAATATGGATGTGACCCATTTGCAGTTCAAATTACATTTTAAACAATATAACCAATAATCCATACCCATTCATTACTGAATGGCCCTGTAATTTATTTTTCATTAAATAGTTTCTTACTGTGTTTTTCTGCCTCCTTTTAACATCCTCTGCAATCTCCTGAATAGGGATGGGCCCGGTGCTCCATTCGAACCCACGTTCGAATCGAGCACCGGGCGTTCGCTCGCTCGGCGAGCCCAGAACTATTTGGGCCGTTCGCATCACATTCGTCATTGTGCATTGTGCATTGCTGGCTGATGATTGGCCAAGCATGCACTGTGACCCCGCATGCTTGGCCAATCACAGCACCGGAAACTAGGAGAGCAATAATTGGCTACAGACAGGACGCCTGTAGCCAATTAAAGCTCAGGGGCTTTAGTACACGCCCCACCATATAAAAGGCCGCCACGCCGTCGGCCCAGGTCACATGTGTTCCGGCTTTAGGGAGAGCAGTCTGCTGATTGATTTGCTTGATTGCTATTTCTTTGCTAAACCATTGCTGCCTGAGTCATTCATCATTACTGATCATTCATTGCTGCTGATTGCACAGTGAGTGTGATATTAGCTGCTGCTGGGGATTAGTCTGGTGTGTGCGTGCTGTTAGTACAGCATAGCAGTAGCACCAATCGCAGTGCTGTTAGAACAGCATTGCACCCCAACTTCTGTCCCAACCTTCTGTCCCATCCCAGGCAGGGATTTATAGGAGCCATATTGTGTTTGTGGCAGCACACATGTCCTATATTTTCTTGTCAGCAGCACACATATAGTACCTATAGTGTGTTTGTGTCAGCACCCATAGGACTTATAGTGTGTTTGTGGCAGCACACATAGGTCCTATCTGTGTGCATTTCCACCAATCTTATAATGCCAGTGCTCGGCTGGCTGAGCTGCAAAAGGAGCTGAACCTGCCCAAGAACCGCCTAATATGTGACATGCCCACCAGGTGGAACTCAACGTTGGCCATGCTGCAGCGACTGCACACGCAGCAGAGGGCCATCAATGAGTACCTTTGCGACTACGGCACCAGGACAGGGTCAGGGGAGCTTGGATTTTTTTCCCCACGCCAGTGGAGCATGATCAGGGATGCATGCACTGTCCTCTCACAATTTGAGGAGGCCACGAGGATGGTGAGCAGTGACAGTGCATGCATCAGTGACACTGTACCTCTTGTCCACCTGTTGGAGCATACGCTGCGTGGGATAATGGACAGGGCACTTGAGGCAGAACAGAGGCAGGAAGAGGAGGACTTCCTTGCCTCTCAAGGCCCCCTTTATCCGGACAGTGTTCCTTCTGTCCCACCCATCACACAGGAAGAGGATGAGGAGGAGGAGGAGGAGGAGGAGGATTGTGTGAGCATGGAGGTGGAGCCTGGCACTCAGCATCAGCAGCAGCAGTCTTTTAGGGATGATGTACAGTCCCAACAAACCAGTGGACTTGTACGTGGCTGGGAGGAGGTGGTTGGCGATCATGTCGTCCTCAGTGACCCAGAAGACTCCGGACAGAATGCCTCAGCTAACCTACGTTGCATGGCCTCCCTGATCCTGCAAAGCCTGCGGAAGGATCCTCGTATTCTTCGGATCAAGGAGAGGGACCATTACTGGCTGGCAACTCTCCTTGATCCACGGTACAAGGGTAAGGTTGCGGACCTTATCTTGCCGTCGCAGAGGGAGCAGAGGATGAGACATCTCAGGGAGGCCTTGCAGAAAGGTCTGTGCAACGCGTTCCCAGAAACTGGGAGGTTACAAACTCCTGGTCCTGGACGACGAGTTGCTGAGGCTTCGGTCAGTAGCAGAAGGAGCGGTGGGGAAGGTGGACGTCTGACCGATGCGTTCAGACAATTTTTTAGTCCGCAGCCCCAAGGTATGATCGGTTCCAGCAACCATCGCCAGCGTCTGATATACATGGTGCAGGAATACCTAGGGGCAAGGTCAGACTTGGACACCTTTCCCACCGAAAATCCTCTGGCTTACTGGGTCTTGAGGATGGATCACTGGCCAGAGCTTGCACAGTATGCAATTGAGCTACTGGCCTGTCCTGCATCCAGCGTTCTTTCCGAACGCACATTCAGTGCTGCTGGAGGATTTGTCACCGATCACAGGGTGCGCCTGTCCACCGACTCGGTTGATCGACTGACCTTCATAAAAATGAATCAGTCTTGGATCACCACCAGCTACCAGGCACCTGAAGCGGATATAACTGAATAATTTATAATGTCACATCCCTTCAAGACTGCCTATGCTGATGCTGAGTGACTGTCCTGTTATGTTCACTGACTATCCTCTTCCTCCTCCTCAATGATCCATTCCTTGATAGCTTGGAAGAACATTTTTGTTTCTGGGTGCCACCACACCAGTGCCTAAGGCACAATTTTTCAGCCCCTGTATAACAGGGGCTTGTAATTACAATTTTTTTTAAAAAATGCTTCGCAACAGGTGTGACTGCTGTACTCCAAGTACAGTATCTGTGAGGGGTTGCAGTGTTGTGGTGGCACCAGCACCAGTGCCTAAGGCACAATTTTTCAGCCCCTGTTGGGGCGTGTAATTACAATTTTTAGGCAATGCTTTGCAACAGGTCTCATTGCTGTGCTCAGAGTACAGTATATGTGAGGGGTTGCAGTGTTGTGGCACCAGCACCAATGCCTAAGGCACAATTTTTCAGCCCCTGTATAACAGGGGCGTGTAATTACAATTTTTTAAGCAATGCTTCGCAACATGTCTGACTGCTGTGCTCCAAGTACAGTATCTGTGAGGGGTTGCAGTGTTGTGGCACCAGCACCAGTGCCTAAAGCACAATTTTTCAGCCCCTGTTGGGGCATGTAATTACAATTTTTAGGCAATGCTTTGCAACAGGTCTCATTGCTGTGCTCAGAGTACAGTATCTGTGAGGGGTTGCAGTGTTGTGGCACCAGCACCAATGCCTAAGGCACAATTTTTCAGCCCCTGTTTAACAGGGGCGTGTAATTACAATTTTTTAAGCAATGCTTCGCAACATGTCTGACTGCTGTGCTCCAAGTACAGTATCTGTGAGGGGTTGCAGTGTTGTGGCACCAGCACCAGTGCCTAAGGCACAATTTTTCTGCCCCTGATGGGGCGTGTAATTACAATTTTTAGGCAATGCTTTGCAACAGGTCTCATTGCTGTGCTCAGAGTACAGTATCTGTGAGGGGTTGCAGTGTTGTGGCACCAGCACCAATGCCTAAGGCACAATTTTTCATCCCCTGTTTAACAGGGGCGTGTAATTACAAATCTTGATCTAATAGTTCACAGCAGGGCCCATTCCTGCGCCCACCAAGAGTAACTGTGAGGGCTTACAGTCTTGTGGCAACACCATCCACCACCACCACCACCACCAAGGCCCAATTTTTCTGCCCTGTTCAACAGGTGCATGCAATTACAAATCTTGATCTAATAACTCACTTCCTGCGCCCACTAAGAGTAACTGTGAGGGCTTACAGTCTTGTGGCAACACTGTCCACCACCACCACCACCACCACCAAAGGCCCAATTTTTCTGCCCTGTTCAACTGGTGCATGCAATTACAAATCTTGATCTAATAACTCACAGCAGGGCCCATTCCTGCGCCCACCAAGAGTAACTGTGAGGGCTTACAGTCTTGTGGCAACACCGTCCACCACCACCACCACCACCACCAAAGGCCCAATTTTTCTGCCCTGTTCAACAGGTGCATGCAATTACAAATCTTGATCTAATAACTCACAGCAGGGCCCATTCCTGCGCCCACCAAGAGTAACTGTGAGGGCTTACAGTCTTGTGGCAACACCGTCCACCACCACCACCACCACCACCAAAGCCCAATTTTTCTGCCCTGTTCAACAGGTGCATGCAATTACAAATCTTGATCTAATAACTCACAGCAGGGCCATTCCTGCGCCCACCAAGAGTAACTGTGAGGGCTTACAGTCTTGTGGCAACACCGTCCACCACCACCACCACCAAAGGCCCAATTTTTCTGCCCTGTTCAACAGGTGCATGCAATTACAAATCTTGATCTAATAACTCACAGCAGGGCCCATTCCTGCGCCCACCAAGAGTAACTGTGAGGGCTTACAGTCTTGTGGCAACACCGTCCACCACCACCACCACCACCAAAGGCCCAATTTTTCTGCCCTGTTCAACAGGTGCATGCAATTACAAATCTTGATCTAATAACTCACAGCAGGGCCCATTCCTGCGCCCACCAAGAGTAACTGTGAGGGCTTACAGTCTTGTGGCAACACCGTCCACCACCACCACCACCACCACCACCAAAGGCCCAATTTTTCTGCCCTGTTCAACAGGTGCATGCAATTACAAATCTTGATCTAATAACTCACAGCAGGGCCCATTCCTGCGCCCACCAAGAGTAACTGTGAGGGCTTACAGTCTTGTGGCAACACCGTCCACCACCACCACAGGCCCAATTTTTCTGCCCTGTTCAACAGGTGCATGCAATTACAAATCTTGATCTAATAACTCACAGCAGGGCCCATTCCTGTGCCCACCAAGAGTAACTGTGAGGGCTTACAGTGTTGTGGCTACACCAACATCTAATGGGGCAAATTTCTGCAGAGTATGTACGGCAGGCCCCTACTTTCAAACATCCAACTTACAAACGACTCCTTCTTGCAAACGGAAAGAGAAAACAGGAAGTGAGAGGAAATCTACCCCTAGGAAGGGAAATTCAATCCTGTTAGATTTAATTTGGGAAAAAAAGGTATCTCCTCTCTACTGATGCTTTATCACCAATCCTTGTTTCAATTAAAACCCCACTTTTCAAAAAACATTTGTCATTGGGACGGAAAGTGAGGTGAAATGTTCTGAACAGATGTGCAAAGACAGCAAATGTTACAGGGGTGATAACCCCTCCCTATGTTCTCCAAAAGGCTTAAAAATAGATTTTTTTTGGGATGGAGCTACACTTCATAATGTACCTGTTCAGATTCTACTTAAGAACAAACCTACAGTCCGTGTCTTGTTTGCACCACCTATATACTGCTGTTCAGAGTATATAGGGTTGTAGGTATAGGGTTTTATTTTGGGTGCGGGGTCCCCCTTAATATCCATACAAGACCCAAAGGGGCTGGGGGGGGTGATGGGGTAGCCATGCCATTTTTCTCAATGATTTTCAGCCATATGGCCAGGACAAGACATGACATTAAAGCCGCAAGTCGTTTTAAATGGCTTCTTTTTTTCCTTTACAAATGTCATTTTGTGCAGGGACAGTTCTAAACACGGGAAACACATGCCACTTCACAGGCATACTTTAGACACCCCCCAGGTGCCATATTTAAAGGAATATTTCACTTTTTTTTTTTCACTTTATGCATCATTAAAATGACTGCTCCCGAAAAAACGTTAGTTTTTAAAAGTTCTTTTTGCATTGATATATGTCCCCTGGGGCAGGACCCGGGTCCCCAAACCTGTTTTATGACATTAACATGCATATTGGCCATTGTAATTAGCAATTTTGATTTTGAACGTTCGCGTCCATTGAAACGAATAGGGTTCGAAAATTTGCGCGAACTTTCGGTCCGTTCGAAGGTTCTGGTGCGAACCGAACTCGGGGGTGTTTGGCTCATCCCTACTCCTGAACCTCTTCTGTTCCATTTCACTTCTGTTTGTTTGGAGTGAGCAGTGCACACTACAAATCCCATAGTCCATAATCCCAATCCTTCTTGAGAACAAGCATGAGGTGGTGGGGTGGCTACATTCAAATAGACAATGGGACCATATCTAACAGCAAGCCAGATCTCAGCAGCAAAAATAAGGAATTTGAGGATTTGAAGGAGGCTGAGAGCAATAAAAATAAAACCAGAGTTTATTGTCACTTAAGGGATGATCAGTTGACCTAGCTTTCCTCCTATGTAACACAATAAGCCCCCGTACACACGATCGGACATTCCGATCACCAAATCCATTGGATAATTTCCGACAAATTTTGTCCGAAACTGGTGTTGCACACACACGGTCGGACAAAGTTGTCCGAAAATTTGATCGTTCCGAGCGAGGTGACGTACAAAACGTATGACACGACTATGTACAGGGCAGTAGCCAATAGCTTTCATCTCCAAATTTCTTCTGAGCATGCGGGGCACTTTGTGCGTCGGAATTCTCTACACACGATCTGAAAAAGTCTGATCGGATTTTGTTGTCGGAAAATTTTAGATCCTGCGCTCAAATTTTTTCCGATGGAAAAAGTCCGCTAGAGCCCACACATGATTAGATTTTCCGACAACATAATCCGATCTGACTTTCTCCATCGGAAAATATCTAACCGTGTGTACAGGGCATTAGTGTTTTATTGGACTGGGGTTGGCTAATGGTTGTTAGGAAAAATGTTGCCTAACAGCCAGCCCAACCTTTGAGGTGCCACAGTCAGCCAGTTTAAAACCCTTTGTGCCGAGTCACAAAAGTCAACAACAACAAGCAATGGATAACCCAGCTTTCTTTCTATAAAAGGAAGGGCTCACATATTGTCAGTGTGTGGTGGAGCCATTAGTATTACCGTACCTGACAATTCTGTGTAGGGAGAGATAATGATTTTTTTAAATTTAGATTATTTTCTTTCAAATTGGCATAGGAACATGTCCACCATGGTAGTTCCCAAGATCCCATACAGCTTATTACCCTAAAAATTACCAGAAATAATTCGAGCCCCAATGGACTTTAATGTTTTTTAAGGCAAAGTTTGCAAATTTTGAGCAAGATTCACACTGCTGTTTGCAAACGATGCCAGTGCAAATTCCTTCATTCCCACTCTTTATGTATGTAAGCGGGTTGGAATTAGTCAGTTAGGTGTTGTCCCGGATGGGAGGGTATGAGTTAATGCTTTTTTTGGTTCTTTGGTCTTTTAGTGGGATTTTCTCTGGGTTCGTCACACTGATTCTGTGTTATAAGAGAGTACAGAGAGCCCTGGGGCTCTCAACCAACCCCGTAACGGCTTTCCTAACGGGAATTGTTGAGCAGAGAGGTCCAATGCCGTAAGGGGGTGAGACGGAGAATAAAACCTGTGAGCAGCAGAAGGATATCGCTCACTACTATCTGGATATAAAGTCATCAGAACTTGGGTTTCGCTCCAAAGATACCAGATGCTTGTGAGTATTTTCCCATGGCAGCCGTGTCCCAGGGCATTGAAGAAAATTAGACAAAAGTAAAAGTACTTCACGTATAGTAAAGAGATTCTGCTCATGTGCCTAGCATAGTCCAGAAGAACCCACCACGAGGTAGGTCTCTGATGTGACCCTTGCTTGGTGCCCAACCAGAAGGGTAGCATGGAGGACGTGACTACCACCACATGACTCTACCCCTGCCTTCAACAAGTACAATGCTCTTAACTTAAAGTTTAACACATTTTTCTACATAGCCACATTCACTGATTAGAATAATTAAAAGCCTCTTTTCATGTGAAGAACTTATAGGCAGGTAGGCTACTTTGGTTAACTCAGTCCACCCGGCTTCCCAGGTTTGAAGTGAAGGGGTTAATGCTTGTGCCACCTTTTCTTGTGTGTTTGCAGGTTTTCCTCTGGAGTCCAGCCTTCCTCCCATGTGATATAAAGGGACGAGGCCTGGATCCTGAGGGGGACCCATAATGGACCAGGGATGCACACATGGGAACTCAGGACTATGCCTTAAGGAGCTTGATGGTCAGCTTGGAACACCAAATCATTGGAATGCTCCCCAGGACATGGACTCCTTGCTTGATTTTTATCCAGTTTGGACTCTTCCCAAACATGCTACACCTGTGCAGGTACCTGGGCAGCCACAGTTAGGAAAAATATGTTATTGCATGGTTTACATGTTCTGCCAAAAGTTCAGGAAAGTTGTTACAACTGCTTGAGACCTGGTCTGAAGTTATTCAAGGGGTGCATGTGGGGTCCTGGTGTCTCTACAAAGAACCAGGGTCTGAAAAAGCACATTGAGGCCTATGAAACTTTGCTGCAATGCAAGATTAGTCTATAAATCTAATGCCTCGTACACACGGTTGGAATTTCCGATGGAAACAGTCCAAGGGACAACATCTTCAGGGGGGACTCTGCATTCAACACTACACACAAGTGGCTCATCTCTGAGTCGGGTGACTACCTTAATTTTTGATTCTTCACATGATCGTGGCCCCCGCCTGGTCTCGGGCATAGGTGAGCGCGCCTTAAAGTGAGGTGTTAACCCTGTGCTAGCATGAGTGACACAGGACATCGCCTGGCGTAGCCCAAAGAACCCACCCGGGGGGTAATGCTCTCACAAAAGGGTCATCATCACCCTGCCACCCTCCTTACAAAATCTCAAAGAAAAATGTATAAATGTTCTTCTCTTTGGTTATGATAATTTTAGGGCTTGTGTAGATGGCCAAATTAAAGAGGAACTGCAGTCTGCTCACCTAATTTGTAATAAAAACATCTTTGCCATTCTGAAGCTTACCACTAACCACTTTGCATATTATTTTATATATACAGTGATTCTGTACTTGAAAAATATGCTGCAGAAATCTCCCTCCACTAAGTCTGGCTGCATCAATTTTAACTGTGGGCAGCTGAAGCTGCTGCCTTTTCACTTTCTGGATTTACACAGACACACAGAGGCACACCTCCAGCTCTGCAGCTCTCATTGGCCCTCTTATGAATCACCCCCCCCCCTTCCTTCCTGGCAAACTTTCACGAGAGTGAGAGAGAGAGCTGTGCATGATGTCATAAGCCTAGGCTTTTTACCCGACAAGAAACAGAAAGTGGGCTGTATAAGGTGTTTACTGGAAAAAATAAAAATGTACTATCCAAAACAAACAAGGGCAGAAGATTTAAAAGATGGAAAGATGAAAAAAATGACTGAAGGTCCACTTTAAGGATGCTTTCAGATACATTCCGTTTGTATTTGAAATCAATTTCTAGAATTCTTTCTTTCCTTGAGTTCCTTCAAAAATTCCTCTGACCTCTTTCTTACCTGCTGCTTCCATTTTTCTGATGTGAATCAAACTAATTCAAGCTGTACTTGCGTTCATATTGGCTTTCATAGAGAGAAAGTGAGTTCTGATATGATAAAATGCTCATGTACACAAGCCCTTAAAATGTCTGTGTCACCCCAGGGCCTCATGTACTTCATGGAACACCCTGTACAAAAACAGTCTCTATACTAGGGTTGCCACCTTTTCTTCAAGCCAAACCCGAACATTTTAGCGGCTCAGGGCACATTCGTTTTCGTAGTATACACTATAGGATTATAAAAGACCTGGGACACCTTTTGGGTGCCCCAAGGAGAGAGGTGGTAATGCAGCGCGCTGCGGCAAACAGTGGGTGTGGCCAAACTGCTCTTGCTGACATCATGCCCCCCAGTGATGACACACCTGCCCCCAGACAGCAGCTCCCGAATGGCAATTTTGTGTGACTATCTCAGTTACTTTTGGAGCCACAGACCAGTCTAAATAATGTGTCCGGGTTTCAGGCAGACTGAAACCCGGACACAAGATTCCAAACCCGAACTGTCCGGGTGAATCCTGGACAGGTGGCAACCCTACTCTATACTACCAACAGCCATGTGCTAAAATGCTCCAACATTGTTTCTCCCTTGCATCACAAGGAATTTGACCCTTCGGGTGTGTTGAACCTGTTAGCCCCGCTGCACGCTTCCAAAAATGATATTCCATGAAATGTAGTAATTAATCTTAAAGATTGAGATTTTTTTTTACCATTTATCATATCATTTTTTTTTTGCTAGTATTATACTTTAAGATGAATTAAACATTTTTTTTAAGTACTTTCCCTTTTTAGAATATCAGAAACATGTATTGTAATTAAAGAGGCTCTTCGCCCTAGAAAGAAAAACGTAAAAGTCAGCAGCTACTAATACTGTAGCTACTGAATTTTAGTAAAAGCACACTTATGCCGCGTACACACGACCGGACTTTCTGGCAGACTAGGTCAGACGGGATTAGTCCGTCGGACAATCCGATCGTGTGTGGGCTAATCAGACGGACCTAGAAATAGAACATGTTTCGAATTTATCCGACGGACTCAATTCAGATGGACTCAAATCGGGAAAACCGCTCGCCTGCGTGCTGGTCCAACGGACCAAATACGACACAAGGGAAGCTATTGGCTACTGAACTTCCTTTTTTAGTCCCGTTTACGTCATCAGGTTCAAAACGAACGGACTTTCGAATGGACTTAGTCCGTTCGTGTGTGGCCAAGTCCGTTCATTCGGAAAGCCCGTCGGAACTCCGCAGAAAGTCCGTCAGGAAGACTGTCGGAACTAGTCTGACGGAAAGTCCGGTCGTGTGTGCGCGGCATTACTGTATCTGTCCAGGCATCCAGTGTTGTTCTCACCTTGGCCAGTTCTTCGCCAGTCTTCAGGTCCCCGGTGTGTTTAATTATGGATACTGGCTGTCACTCCTTGTGGCCTTACAGCCTGCTTCCTCCTGCTGTGCTTTGTGAATTGTCCCAAAGCCTCCAGGGAGCTGTGACATGTCCCAGAAGATTGCGGGTAAAGAGAGGGGGGACTGAACTTCTGCTCAGATCGCCTAGGCGATCTGAGTGGAAGTGAGAGCAGGTATTTACCAAAACTTGGTACCCACTTCACCCCAAATAATATAACGTGTCCCCTTTTGGGTAAAGTTCCATCTTGAAGGATATATTTTATGTCTTTTTCCAGCCTTGATGAAGAAGGTATGATGTATCCTGAAATGTGTTGGTTTAGTGTACAGTTCTCAGACACCACAAATCCACATTACCTCCACACCAGAGGGAGGGAACAAGAAAAGTTTTATGGATCCAATGCCATCTATCAACTTCCTTGTGATATGGTGACCAGACATCCTCGGTTTCCGGGGACAGTCCCCAGACTGAGTACACTGTCCCCGGAGCCAGTCTGTCCCCTGATTTGTCCCTGGATTGCAGGGGCAGTGCCAGGGGCAAGGCTGGTCCTGGGCAGGTGCTGAGGCAGAGGGGGGGAAACGGTCCACTCCAGGTGCCACACACTGGGGGTGTCAGGCCAGCGTCACCCGTTGTGACACCTCCTAGTTTGCCTCTTTTGATAGACAGCAACTTGTCCAATGTTGGGATGTGTGCTATTATGGGTAGGAGCCGATCCTGGAGGTGGGACGGCGGTCACCCAGTGGTTCAAAATCAAGTTGTTACAGTGGGCGACGCCGGCCTGCGGGATTATCTGGCCCGCTTTCCGCTTCCTCTCCTGTCTGATCCCCTGCACAGGTGAGGCAGCATAGATGGGCACAGGCGAGGCTGCATAGATGGCACTGGTGAAGCTGCCTAGATGGGCACAGTTGAGGCTGCATTGCTGGGCACTGGTATGGCTGTATTGCTGGGCACTGGTGAGGCTGCATTGCTGGGCACTGGTGAGGCTGCATTGCTGGGCACTGGTAAGGCTGCATTTCTGGCCACTGGTGAGACTGCAAAGCTGGGCAAGGGTGAGGCTGCATTGCTGTGCTCTGGTGAGGCTGCATAGATGGGCACTGAAGATGCTGCATTGCTGGGCACTGGTCAGGCTGCATTGCTGGGCACTGGTCAGGCTGCATACAGTGGTGTGAAAAAGTGTTTGCCCCCTTCCTCATTTCCTGTTCCTTTGCATGTTTGTCACACTTAAGTGTTTCGGGAACATCAAACCAATTTAAACAATAGTCAAGGACAACACAAGTAAACACAAAATGCAATTTGTAAATGAAGGTGTTTATTATTAAAGGTGAAAAAAAAATCCAAACCATCATGGCCCTGTGTGAAAAAGTGATTGCCCCCTAAACCTAATAACTGGTTGGGCCACCCTTAGCAGCAACAACTGCAACCATGCGTTTGCGATAACGTGCAATGAGGCTTTTACAGCGTCCTGGAGGAATTTTGGCCCACTCATCTTTGCAGAATTGTCCTAATTCAGTTACATTAGAGGGTTTTCGAGCATGAACGGCCTTTTTAAGGTCATACCACAACATCTCAATAGGATTCAGGTCAGGACTTTGGCTAGGCCACTCCAAAGTCTTCATTTTGTTTTTCTTCAGCCATTCGGTGGTGGACTTGCTGGTGTGTTTAGGATCATTGTCCTGCTGCAGAACCCAAGTTCGTTTCAGCTTGAGTACACGAACAGATGGTCGGACATTCTCCTTCAGGATCTCTTGGTAGACAGCAGAATTCATAGTTCCTTTTATCACGGCAAGTCTTCCAGGTCCTGAAGCAGCAAAACAGCCCCAGACCATCACACTACCACCACCATATTTTACTGTTGGTATAATGTTCTTTTTCTGAAATGCAGTGTTCCTTCTACGCCAGATATACTTGGACACACACCTTCCAAAGAGTTCCACTTTTGTCTCATCGGTCCACAGAATGTTGTCCCAAAAGTCTTGGGGATCATCAAGATGTGTTGTGGAGAAATTGAGACGAGCTTTGATGTTCTTTTTGCTCAGCAGTGGTTTTCTCCTTGGAACTCTGCCATGCAGGCCATTTTTGCCCAGTCTTTTCCTGATGGTGGAGGCATGAACGCTGACCTTAACTGAGGCAAGTGAGGCCTGCAGTTCCTTGGACGTTGTTGTGGGGTCTTTTGTGACCTCTTGGATGAGTCGTCGCTGCGCTCTTGGGGTAATTTTGGGCGGCCGGCCACTCCTGGGAAGGTTCACCACTGTTCCATGTCTTCGCCATTTGTGGATAATGGCTCTCACTGTGGTTCGCTGGATTCCCAAAGCTTTGGAAATGGCTTTATAACCCTTTCCAGACTGATAGATCTCAATTACTTTCTTTCTCAATTGTTCCTGAATTTCTTTGGGTCTCGGCATGATGTGTAGCTTTTAAGGATCTTCTGGTGGACCTTACTGTGTCAAGCAGCTCCTATTTAAGTGATGCCTTGATTGTGAACAGGTGTGGCAATAATCAGGCCTGGGTGTGGCTAGAGAAATTGAACTCAGGTGTGGACAACCACAGTTATAGTATGTTTTAACAAGGGGGGCAATCACTTTTTCACACAGGGCCATGATGGTTTGGATTTTTTTTCACCTTTAATAATAAACACCTTCATTTACAAATTGCATTTTGTGTTTACTTGTGTTGTCCTTGACTATTGTTTAAATT
This sequence comes from Lithobates sylvaticus, assembly GCA_028564925.1. Classification (NCBI taxonomy): domain Eukaryota; kingdom Metazoa; phylum Chordata; class Amphibia; order Anura; family Ranidae; genus Lithobates; species Lithobates sylvaticus. The sequence goes on from CM053037.1 coordinate 153,958,118, forward strand.
GGTTTGATGTTCCGAAACACTTAAGTGTGACAAACATGCAAAGGAACAGGAAATGAGGAAGGGGGCAAACACTTTTTCACACCACTGTAGATGGAAACAGGTGAGGCTGCATTGGATGGGCACAGATTAGGCTGCATTGCTGGGCACTGGTGAGGCTGCATTGCTGGGCTCTGGTGAGGCTGCATTGCTGGGCATTGGTGAGGCTGCATTGTTCGGCACTGTAAAGGCTGCATTTCTGGGCACTGGTGAGGCTGAATTGCTGGGCATTGATGAGGCTGCATAGATGGGCACTGGTGAGTCTGCATTGATGGGCACTGGTGAGTCTGCATTGATGGGCACTGGTGAGGCTGCATAGATGGGCACAGCTGAGCCCTGCATTATTTATGTAGCACACTCCTGGGCCCTGCACTCTGTTTTTTTTCTATCTTATCGTCATAACATTTGGTAGTCATAACATATTTTTTTTAATGAGCATCCACTCATTTTTACTCCTACCTTTAAAAAAAGACACCTGTATGATTTTCCTTAATGGGTAAGGCTCGATTCACATCTATGCATTTTTCTTTTGAGCGTTTTTGCAGTGCTTTTTGCGGTGCTTGCCGCATTTTTTGACACGCGTTTTTACCACGATTTTGCCGCGATTTGCGTTTTTGTATTTTTTTTTTTTACACTGTGGTTGCTTAGCAACCAGCTAAATACAGTGTAAAAAAGAAAAAAACGGAAAATGCAAATCGCGGCAAAATCGCGGCAAAACCGCGGTAAAAACGCGGTACTTGCATTTTGGATGCGTGTCCATTGACTTCTATTACGTGAAAAACGCTGCATTTTGCATGAAAAAAAGTCCCCGACCCTTTCCAAAAACGCAGAGGAACAAAAATGCATTGATGTGAACATGTTCCATAGGAACCCATGTTAAAAAATCTCCCTGCATTTCTGCAAAATGCATCAAAAAACGCGCTAGTGTGAATGGAGCCTAAGGGTGTGTTTACACTTCTGGTTGGGAGGGGTACAAACACGTAGTTGAGCCGTGTTGTTACTGCCCCCGACCTACTTAAGCTACATAGGAAGCAGCAGGGTGGTGTACACATGCAATGACTACAATGCTTTGCTTTGTGGGAATTAAACCCACTGTTGTGTTGGATGGGCACCAACGCCTGCTAAACGCAACCTTTAAGTTAGTTATTATTTTGAATTAAATAGATTTTCTTTTTTTTCAGATTTTCGAATTTTCAGATTTTCAAATTTTAGAATTTCCGAATTTTTTGAATTCCGGAAAAAATAAATTCTGAAATTGAAAAATTCAGAAATTCTGAAATTTGGAAATTTCAGAATTAACAAATTTGTCAAAATTCGTTAAAAAACGAATTTGGAACTAAACTTATTGCACATGTCTAATCCACAGACAGTCTCTGTTGGTGCCCCCTGCTGACCCAATGGGAAGTACTCTCTGTATCCCCCTATCAATGGCCCTGACAACTGGTGATCTGTGGTACTTGCAGCCTGGGTCAGAGGGTGGCCTGGAGTATTGGTAGAATGGAGGATGACTTGTAATATTCTCAGGGCCGGTGCTACCAATAGGGTGCCTAAGCAGCCGCCTTAGGGTGCCAGAATGGGGGGTTGGTAAAAAATTCTTATGGCGCTGTAGACGTGTTTTTTTACACACGGCCACTATGTGTGTACTTTAGTAAAGCCGGCTGTCGGCTTTCATGTGGAAGTGATACAAGCAGTAGTGAAGTAGTGAAGCCGCCTATCACTTCCACCACCGCCGTGATATGCCGCCCCCCCCTGCCATGTTCACCAGGCTCAGCTGTCCCACCTGCAGGCCCAGCGCTGTCATGGTCGGTTGTCGCTGGCCTACGTCCGTTCAGCCTCTCTCCTGTACACAGAGCAGGAAGTGACGTGTATGACATCACTTCCTGGACCGGTGCTCTCATTCTCCGGAATTAGGACTGGGGGAAGCAGCTGATGAAACATGGTCTGTGTTCCATCAGCTGCAGTAACCATGAGTCGACCACTTGAGGCCGCATGGCAGCCTGCGCGGAGGAAGGGCAGTAAGCCCCCTCCCTCCCTGGACCTCTCTTTGTAGAGGAAGCCCATGTGCTCATTAGATATAAATACAGCTATCCAGCATGCCTTGGGGCACACCCCCTTCTAGTTGGCCAGAGCTGTATAGACATCCATGCTCTCATCTGCAAGTTTTCCTCCCACTGTCCAGTACATCCCATATCTACCAGATCAGTGTGAAACGTTCAAGAAAGCAGCATAAGCAGCTCCAGCACCCAGAGCAGACTCTATCAATCAATCACAGCTCCCCTTATCCAAGCACACAACCTGGCAGGCTGCAGGAAAAGAGGGGGGAACAAGAGAGAGCACCCCCCCCCCCCTCCTGAACCGTACCAGGCCACATGCCCTGTCATGTAATTTTTAACACACTTTTTTGTGAAATGGTAGGGGTATATTTGTACCCCTAGGATCTGAAGGGGGGGCCAGGATCTGAAGGGTCTGTTATGGATTTTGAGGGGGACCCCACGCCATTTTTTTTATTTAAGTGCGGGGTTCCCCTTAATATCCATACCAGACCTGAAGAGCCTGATATGGAATTTGGGGGGACCCCCACGCAATTTTTTTTTATTCTGGCTCGGGGTTCCCCTTAATATTCATACCAGACCCAAAGGGCCTGGTAATGGACTGAGGGGGAATCCCATGTCATTTTTTTCAATGACTTTTATGTTTATTGCCCAGACCGACAATTCATTATAGCCGCGAGAACTTTTAAATTACTTTTTCATTTTGTGCAGGGGCTGTTGTAAACATGGGAAACATGCGCCACTTTACAGGCATACTATAGACACCCCCCAGGTACGAAATTTAAAGGAATATTTCACTTATATTGTTTCACTTTAAGCATTATTAAAATCGCTGCTACCGAAAAAAATGCAGTTTTTAAAACTTTTTTTTGCATTGATAAATGTCCCCTGGGCCAGGACCCGGGTTCCCAAACACTTTTTATGACAATAACTTGCATATAAGCCTTTAAAATTAGCACTTTCGATTTTTCATGTTCGTGTCCCATAGACTTTAACGGTGTTCGCATGTTCGAACACATTTTTTGCCTATTCGCATGTTCTGCTGCAAACCGAACCGGGGGGTGTTCGGCTCATCCCTAATCTGGGGGCCCCCTTCTTAAAGGGGACTTCCAAATGCCAATAAGCCCCCTGACCGCAGACCCCCACAACCACCACCCAGGGTGGTGGGAAAGAGGCCCTTCAACATGAGGACAAGGTTCTTTGGAGGGGGATCCCCCCTATCCCAAAGCACACCCCCCATGTTGAGGGCATGTGGCCTGGTATGGTTCAGGAAGGGAGGGGGAGCTCTTTCCTGGCCAGCTAGGTTGCATGCTCGGATAAGGGTCTGGTGTGGATTTTTTTTGGGGGGGGGGGCATTTTTCTTTTATATTGGAGTGGGGTTCCCCTCAAAAGCAATACCAGACCTAAGGTTTTTTTTTTTTCTGAAGTTTTCATTGCCGGCAATTGTTTTGTTTACCTTCAGCTGTCAGCGGGGAACCCCTCTGACAGCTGATGACTCATCTGTTGTTAAAGGAGTTGCAAAGGCAGAAGGTTTTTATCTTAATGCATTCTATGCCTTAATATAAAAGGCCTTCTGTGTGTAGCAGCCGGCCCAGCACCCCCTAATACTTACCTGAGCCCCATTTCTGTCCAGCGATGTCCACGAGTTCCTTGGCCGCCTGAGACCCTCCCTTTTGATTGGCTGAAACACTCCGGCGGCTGTCAATCAAGGTCAGTTAGCCAATCAGGAGAGAGAGGGGGTGGTCTGAATGGCAGCTCCGTGTTTGAATGGACACATGGATCTGCAGCTCGGCTCGGGTGCCTCATAGCAAGCTGCTTGACAGGAAGGAGGTGCCAAGGAGCAGCGAAGAAGGACTGGAGAAGAGGAGGATCCAGGGTACTCTGTGCAAATCCACTGCCACACCACTGCCTATTTCTCCTCTAGCCTGTGACTGGACAGTGCAAGGAGAAGTAGTAGACTGGTCAGCTCATTTACATGTCAGTTTCCTCCTATTAGCACCTGATTGGCCCCCTGTGCTACTTCTCCTTTCCTATCTCTGAGCTCTGCTGTTTACAAGATTGTAAGAGACTGACATTAGGTCAAAATTCAGGCACTTATATAAAAACACATTCATAAAAATACATATAAAATTATATTCATGAATATAGAGCTGCATTCATTTGTGTCGTTCAGCTTTAATTATACAGATTCCTTCTAATGAACTTATATCAGCATTGGGTAAAACTAGTGCCAGACAAAATTTAAATAAACAGGCCAAAATATTTTGGCTGCAGATAAGAAGAAATTCACTGCACATTGAATTAGCTTCTAATATTAAATAAATTTACTCTGCGGGACGTTAAAGCGGATGATATTTTTCCTCCCTTTCCTCCGCTTCCTAAACCGGGTGGTTTTAAATCATTTTACAGTGGCAAGGCAGCCGCGAAAATCAATTTTTAATTCTGCATTTGTTTATTTAAGTAATCCTGTTCGGGTTACGTGTAAGCCCCGGAGATCCTTGGCTGTCAGTGTAGGCTCCGTACACAGCAAGTCATCAGCTTAATACAGTGTGATTTCACTTCCCCCAGAGGTACGCACGATCCTATTACAATCCCTCCTTATTAATGGGCGCGCGGACAGCCAGATACTTCATTATCTGATCCAGGTTGTTTATAGTTAAATAAAACCAAACTGGCTCTGCGCAGCTACAGAATAAATCCCGTTAATGACAAGGCAGGAATACACAATCAAACCCTTTATGACATATTTACCGCTATCTACCTTCAACGGCTATCGAGCGGGACCCGGCAGAGGATTCTGGGACATCTGGAAAGGTGCCGTCAAGGTTTAGAAGTGAAAGAAAGTCATCTCACTTATTTGAGAGGCTGTAAGGTGAAAAAAAAAAAAGGAAAGGAGGAGATCAGAAATAAAAATGGGAAGCAACAGATGGAAGAGGAGGGAAAGACAGGTATATATTAAAGAGGACCCCAACTAGAGAACAAACTATTTTACTACCAACTTGTCAAGATGAAATGAACACCAATGCTGTCCATGATGTAAAACCAGCTTTAATATAAATAGAGGATTCTCAACATATAGTCTTGCCTGTCCACCTTCTTCCCAACGCGTTTCACCCCACAAAGGGCTTAATCACTTCAATATGAACACTTTCACCCCATTCCTGCCCGGGTCAATTTTCAGTTTCCAGTGCTGTCACACTTTGAATGTCAATTAGTCATGCAACACTGTACCCAGATTGCATTTTTATCATTTGTTTTAGACAGATACAGTAGTACCTTGGATTACAAGCATAATCCGTTCCAAAAGCATGCTTGTAATCCAAAGCACTCTTGTATCAAAGCGAGTTTCCCCATAGGAAACATTGGAAGCTCAGCTAATTCGTTCCACAGGGACTGCTGGTATATGTAGTACTGTATGTGGCTAGAGGTGCGGGGGCGCCGGTGTATGCAGTACTGCATGTGGCCTGTTAGGTACCTGAGTGGTGAGCCTGACTTCGCTGGGAGAGGGCCTCTCTTACGGCTCTGGTTCAGGGCCCACTGGAGTGGAGACAGTGGTCCCGTGAGCACAGCGGGGTAGGAGTGCCTGGAATGGATGCTGTGGGAGACGTAGCTGATCAGTAGCGATCTCCTGGATGTTGAAGCAGCAGAGACTGGCAGGTAGCGGAGCCGGGTCCGGATGTAGGGTGACCCCGAGATGGCGTCAGCAACTCTGGAAGTATGCAGCATGCAGGGAGCAGGCAGAGGGGTCGTCAGGCAGGCCGGGTCTGGATACACTTTGGCAGGCAGGTAAGTGGGCACAGGCAATGGAGAGGTCAGACAGGCAGGAGATCAGCGTTCAGGTATCAGTCCAAAGCAGAGTCAACAGGCCGGAATCAGGAGTGGAGAAGGCAGCAGAGTCAAGTGGAAGCCGGATCAGGTAAACAGGAGTACACAACAGAGGCAGGTTAAACAAGGGGCAAACTGCAGACGAACAGCACTTGACATGTGCAGCTGTCATTCTTTTAAAGGCCAACTGGCGCCAAACAGCGCTAACGCGTCACGTGTGCGCCCGCGACGCACGTGCCCGCGCTCGCTGCGCACGCGCGCGCGCCTGAGGAGTACGACGGCGCGTACCCTCGTTTCGACGCCCGGACGAATCAGCGGCGCGTGTGCGCATGCGCGCGCGCCGATTCGACCGTACGTCGCAAGTGGAGCCCTGACATTGCCCCCCCACAAGGGGCAACCTCCGGGTGCCCAGTTGGTCATCCTTCTCAGGGTGTGAAATGAAAAAAGCACGAATTAGTCTTCCAGCATGTATATTGTCCTCAGGTTCCCAAGAATTGCTTTCTGGGCCGAAGCCCTTCCATTTGATTAGAAACTGTCTTTGCCCTTGTCGCCTTCTACAGTCTAGAACAACTTCTACCTCGTACTCCTCGTTTCCATCCACTAGGACAGGTTCAGGAGGCCCGGACTCCCTATTGGGGAAGGGATCGGGTACCGAGGGTTTCAATAGAGAGACATGAAACACAGGATGTATCTTCATGGTGTCTGGCAGGGACAGTTCATAGGACACCTCATTAATCCTCCTCTTTACAGGAAAAGGGCCCAGGAACTTGGGTGCCAACTTCTTAGAGGGACAGGTTAACTTTAAATTAGAAGAGGAAAGCCATACCTGATCCCCGATTTGCAGATTCAACTCTCCCCTCCTCTTTTGGTCAAAGGCTTTCTTACTGTCCGCCTGGGCCTTGGTTATGGCTTCCTGGAGGATTTGGTTGTTGCGGCTTAGGAAGGTCACTGCGTCCTGGACCGCTGGAACTGAGGACTCTGTAAGAAAATCTGGTAGAAATGTTAAATGGAACCCATAATTGGCGAAAAACGGGGACTGTCCCGTGGTCGAGTGGCTGGCGTTGTTGTACGCGAATTCTGCTAAGGGCAGCAGAGAAACCCAATCATCTTGCACAAATGAAGTGAAACACCTAATATATTGTTCGAGGGTCTGGTTTGTGCGCTCAGTCTGCCCATTAGTTTGAGGGTGGTAAGCTGAGGATAGGGCCAGCTCAATCTTTAGACTATCACACAGTGCCCTCCAAAACCGCGAGGTGAACTGGACTCCCCTGTCCGAGACTATATTCTTGGGTACCCCGTGTAACCTAACGATCTCTCGGATAAAAACACGGGCCGTCTCTGCTGCAGATGGGGTTCCCCTTAGGGGTAGGAAGTGGGCCATCTTTGAGAGTCGGTCAACGACTACAAAGATGGCCGTGTGATCTTCAGAGGGGGGCAGCTCGACTATAAAGTCCATCGTTATCATACGCCAGGGTCGATCAGGTGCAGGTAGAGGCTTGAGTAGGCCCCAGGCCCGGCCCCTAGTAGTCTTGCTTCGGGAGCACACTGGGCATGAACTGACATACTTGGAGCAGAATTCCTTCAGACCAGGCCACCAGAAGGTGCGCTGCACCAAGTCAAGAGTCTTTCGGGCCCCAAAGTGTCCTGCTAGTGGGTGATCGTGGAGGAGGGCCAATACTTTAACCCGGATGGGTTCGGGAACAAACACCTGGCTGTCCTTCCAGAGAAGCCCCTCTCTACGATTTAGTGAAAGTCCTGGGGGAAGGAGCGGGTTCAGGGAGGCCTCCCTGATCTGGGACAGTAAATCCGGCTGTAGTAGAAGGAAGTTGCTTGCAGGGAGGATGGTATCAGGAGGTGTGGAGTCTTTAGGGCAGTCGAACATGCGTGAAAGCGCATCTGGCTTTACATTTTTAGATCCAGGCCGGTAGGTAATGTGGAAGCTGAAACGTGAAAAGAAGAGGGCCCAGCGGGCTTGTCGTGGTTTTAGACGTTTTGCCGTCCTTAAGTACTCAAGATTCTTGTGGTCCGTGTAAATTAGTACAGGGTGGACTGCTCCCTCCAGCAAGTACCTCCATTCCTCCAGCGCTGATTTTATGGCTAGCAGTTCTCGGTCACCTACATCGTAGTTCCTTTCTGCGGGTGAAAGTTTCCGGGAAAAGAAGCCCACAGGGTGCATTAGGTCCTTATTGCCCTGGCGTTGGGAGACCACGGCCCCCACTGCTACCTCAGAGGCATCCACTTCCAGGATGTATGGGAGAGATGGGTCAGGGTGACTGAGGATGGGAGCGGATGTGAATCGCTCCTTGAGTTTCACAAACGCCTCCTGGGCCTCTGGACCCCAATGAAACCGTACATTCTGCCTTGTTAGCTGTGTGATTGGTGAGATGATGGCCGAGAACCCCTTGATGAACTTTCTGTAAAAATTAGCAAATCCGACAAAACGCTGCACACCCTTCTTGTCAGAGGGTGGCGGCCAGTCCAGCACAGCCGTTACCTTCTGCGGGTCCATCTCGATGCCTGCTGGGGAGATCTGAAGACCCAAGAATTGGATGCTCTGCTGCTCGAAGGTGCACTTCTCTGCTTTCGCGTACAATCCGTGCTGACGAAGACGGAGTAAGACTCGGCCCACATGCCCCCGATGCTGCTCAAGCGTTCTGGAGAAGATTAGGATGTCATCCAAGTATACAATGACAAAAATGTCCAGGAAGTCCCTGAAGACCTCATTTATGAGGTGCTGGAAAGTAGCCGGGGCATTACAAAGGCCGAAGGGCATAACTAAGTATTCGTAATGCCCAAAACGGGTACGAAATGCAGTCTTCCATTCATCACCTGATCGGATGCGAACCAGGTTATAGGCCCCTCTTAAGTCCAGTTTGGAGAATATGGTGGCCGCTCTTAGTTTTTGAAACAGTTCCGGTATTAAGGGTAAGGGATAGCGATTTTTAATTGTAACTTTATTTAGCTCCCGGTAGTCCACACAGGGTCGGAGTGACTGGTCTTTCTTGGTTACAAAGAATATGCCGGCCCCTGCGGGTGAGGTGGAGTGACGTATAAACCCCTTCTTTAGGTTCTCCGAAATGTAGGCCTTCAGGGCCTCTTGTTCCTTCTCGGAAAGGGGGAAGATACGCCCGAACGGAATCTCGGCCCCCGGCAAAAGTTCTATGGGACAATCATAGGTGCGGTGTGGGGGTAGGGTGTCCGCTCCCCGTTTACTAAAGACGTCTAAGAATTCATGGTATGGTTCCGGTACCGCTTGGATCAGGTCAGTATCAGAGTCCAGACAAAGAAGCGTAGCGGGTTGTACCGGAGCTTCGTGTAAGCAATGTTCCAGGCAGTAGGGGGACTGGAACTTGACCTCCCCTGTGGACCAGCAGATGGTCGGATCGTGTGCCTGCAACCAGGGGATGCCCAGGATCACTGGGAACAGGGGGGACGAGATTACGTCCAAGGTTAACAGTTCCTGGTGGTGGAGAGAAGAGATAGTGAACAGAGGTTGGGTCTCCTGGACAACTTGGCCCGATTTAATGCGGGAACCGTCAGCCAGGAAGACGGATAGTCCGCGGGCCTTCCTCTGAAGAGGAATGTCGTGCCGGCTGGCAAAGGTGGTATCGATGAAACAGCTGCAGGCTCCTGAATCAAGGATGGCGTTGGTGCGAATCGTCCTTCCCAGGAACTGAAAAGACAGGGGTAGAGAGATGTGGGTGGCATGGACTGGTAAGTGAGCAGAGTTGATTGACACAGACGAAAGGCACTTACGCCGCTTGCTCGGGCAACTGTTCACAAAGTGTCCGGGCCCACCACAGTACAGGCACAAATTTAGTTGACGGCGTCGGGCACGTTCCTCCAGAGACAGAGTGGGTCGCATGAGACCAAGCTGCATCGGCTCGCCGGCATCGGGAAGAGGATGGGCAGGGGCCATTGGCTGAGCGGGCATGTAACGGCCAGCCGGTAATGGAGCCCTTGCGGTCATCCAGGCCGGACGGTGGACTTGAGCGGATCTCTCGACTCTGCGTTCCCGGAGCCGACGGTCAATTTGTATGCTCAAAGTTATCAGGCCCTCCAAAGTGTCTGGGGTGCCCACTCGGGCAAGTTCATCCTTTAGGCCTTCGGAGAGGCCCATGCGGAACTGATGCCTTAAAGCCGAGTCATTCCACTGGGTGTCTGCGCTCCATCGTCTAAAGTCTGTCACATAGTCCTCGGCCGTTCTGCGGCCTTGCTGGAGCGCAGATAGAGCAGACTCGGCTGTGGTGGTTAGCTGGGGGTCCTCGTAGAGTTGCGCCATGGCTTCCAGGAAAGACGAGAGGGACTGCGTCAGCATGCTATTTCCCTCCAGTAGGCGATGAGCCCAAATCTGAGGTTCGCCCTGCAGCAGGGAGATTACGAACCCCACTTTGGTGGCCTCTAGGGAGAAGGTTCTGGGTTGAAGAGCAAAGTATAACTGGCAGGCGTTGCGGAAGACACGGAATTTGGAACGATCTCCGGAGAAGCGATCAGGAACAGGTACTCTGGGTTCAGGAGGCAGCATCACCACCGCAGGAGGAGTAGCAGGTGTTGCAGAAGGTTGCGGAGATGTAGGAGCCGCAACATTGGGGTCAGCAAGTTGCTGCACTCGACCTTCCAGTCTGGTATACCCTTCTTGCAGGGATTGCACCGCCTGAGTGAGGGCTGCCAGGTGTGAGCAGGACTCCTTCATGGCAGAGGCTTCTCCCGCAGGCTCAGTCATGGCTGTTCGTACTGTTAGGTACCTGAGTGGTGAGCCTGACTTCGCTGGGAGAGGGCCTCTCTTACGGCTCTGGTTCAGGGCCCACTGGAGTGGAGACAGTGGTCCCGTGAGCACAGCGGGGTAGGAGTGCCTGGAATGGATGCTGTGGGAGACGTAGCTGATCAGTAGCGATCTCCTGGATGTTGAAGCAGCAGAGACTGGCAGGTAGCGGAGCCGGGTCCGGATGTAGGGTGACCCCGAGATGGCGTCAGCAACTCTGGAAGTATGCAGCATGCAGGGAGCAGGCAGAGGGGTCGTCAGGCAGGCCGGGTCTGGATACACTTTGGCAGGCAGGTAAGTGGGCACAGGCAATGGAGAGGTCAGACAGGCAGGAGATCAGCGTTCAGGTATCAGTCCAAAGCAGAGTCAACAGGCCGGAATCAGGAGTGGAGAAGGCAGCAGAGTCAAGTGGAAGCCGGATCAGGTAAACAGGAGTACACAACAGAGGCAGGTTAAACAAGGGGCAAACTGCAGACGAACAGCACTTGACATGTGCAGCTGTCATTCTTTTAAAGGCCAACTGGCGCCAAACAGCGCTAACGCGTCACGTGTGCGCCCGCGACGCACGTGCCCGCGCTCGCTGCGCACGCGCGCGCGCCTGAGGAGTACGACGGCGCGTACCCTCGTTTCGACGCCCGGACGAATCAGCGGCGCGTGTGCGCATGCGCGCGCGCCGATTCGACCGTACGTCGCAAGTGGAGCCCTGACATGGCCAGAGGTGTGGGGGCGCCGGAGACACTCAGACACGCTCGGAGACACTCGGGAACAGAGTGTCTCTGAGTGTCTCCAAACATCTCCAAGTGTGAGCTCCAAGAGCACCACTGGCACTACCCGCACCTCTGGCCGAATGCAGTACTGCACACCCAAGCGGCTTGAATCCTGCTAGTCTTGCGAGACAACGCTTGCAAATCAAGTCAGAAAAGTGTTCGGGTTTCACTTGAAGAAAAGGTGGCAACCCTACCCGGTACACTGGTACACTGATCTGTGTTACACCGGACACAGCAGGTCACAGATCATGCCGCTGCACACCCCTAGGGCATGCACAAGGGGCACAGCTGGGAGGACATCAAATGCTATCCACCCAGAATAGCAGTAGTAAAAGTATTAATAATGGAGGGCTGATAAACATAAAATGTAGGTATATAAATATGATTCTAAATATGCAAATACTGTACTTATACATTTTACATTATCCTATCAGATTTTTTAAGCATTAAAGAAACTCTGTTTAACCGCTTCCCGTCTGTCTTGGCTTTCCTTTAAATAGTTCAGAATACCTCGGGGTGGGAGGAATCGGCACTCATGTGACCACTGTGAAAGTGGTCACATGATCAGACACCATTTCTGCCAACTACTCATCTTTAGTCAGAATCAAGGCAGCTTGGTTTTTGTGCAGGCATCGCACAGCGAGCACGCTCACAATACATAAACATCAGCTGCAGTGGTGGCTGGGGCTCAATTTTTTGGGGGGGGCAGACCTCAAAAAGACAGGCAAACATCTGACGGGAAGGTTGAGATCCATGGCCTTACCTTATCTTTCTTGTCCTTGGTGTTGTGAGCAGAGCCGGGGCTTTTGCTTCTCCTCCTGGCCAATCCTAAGACTCCCCAGCCAATTGGGTCTCAGGACCAGCATTCTGATTGGCTGGGAGGAGAAGCAGGAAGACATTAGCAAATATTAATTTGCAGAGCACTGCGCCCCGAGCCCACCCTTTTTGAAGCCAATTAGAGCCTCAGGCTATAATCATGTGCTTAATAAAAAAAAGGAAATCCATGCATCTGGCATTAGGGGCCGGGCGCATATGCATAGCGTGTGGGTGTTAAAGCCCACTGTCACGCTTACCCCAAACACATGTGATCAGACTCTATAGCTGGCTACTGTGTTCTTCACCTATAGCAGCCCTCTTTCCCATAAGGCAAGCAGGCCTACCAGTATTTTACACAATGATATAGTGCCTGGCCACCATGCCAGGGCAGGCATAAACTGAGCAAACCAAACAAATACTTGCGGTTGGTAGATAGGCAGAGTGGTTCAATGACAATCTAAGTAAAAGGCAGGCAGAGTTCAGAGAATAGTCATTATCCGATCCAAGGTCATATACAGGGAAATCCAATCTAGCAAAAAAGGGCAGACAAACAGGGAGCTTGATCAAGTATTACACACTCTAACACACTCTATCACAAACATGAGACTGAAGGTTTGGCTGGCTTAAATCAGGTCTGGTCTCCACCCAGAGTGTGGCCACAATCAATCACCTTGCAGGTGGACAGACAGACAAGGAGAGTGCCATAGTCAAAACCAGGATACTGGAGCACACGTACACGCTCCTGATACCCACACTTTTGCCGATGCATATGTATCGCCATAACCCCTAGGGGCGGCTGAATTTTTCTGGGCTTACCAATTATCTTCTCTGCCTTGTAGCTCGTCGTTCTTGTCTAGGGGTTCCCAGGGTTGATACCCAGTAACAGCAGAGACTGACACTTGAATTCCTTTTTAGGATTTTTATTTGCTTAAAACGTTGAACAGAACACAGTCTCTTAGTTGGGAATAGAGGGTACAGGATGAAGTTAAGATCAGGTACTTTTAGAACTGCTGACACTCAACAATGTCTCTAGATGATCCAGGGAGTAGCCACTCGCAACTGGATAACTCAACTGTTGGATAAATCCTTGCTTGTAGATCTAGCAGCCAACAAGTGATTTTAACTTAGCAAAGTCTCTGCCACAGACTTGGTTGTGAAACTTTAAATGAACACAAAAGTCTCTCACAGGAACTTAGTTACTTTTCTTACAGCACCAGTATCTTGCAGCCAGCCCCGCGATACCGTAAGAAATGCGGATTCAATTAGTGTCCTTACAGCTCAGCTTCCAGGCTCTTACCGAGCAGCCAGCCTTGTGCGTGGCCCTCCTCTGAAGAGTCCTCCCCTAGTCGCATGTAAAGTTGCTGGGCCTCTCCAATCCTGAGACGGCACCGGAACACTTCAGAATCCTCCTTCAGTTACTGCGCCTCGAACTAGCCAGTTCCAGGCCATGAGGGCCTCTGGGGCTGGTCAGGAGGACCAGGACCATGGAGTCAACAGACACTCCTGGACCGGAACGGAACCCCCCGAACCACGTGACTTCAGCACCATAAGTACCCTCTCCTGGAATACACAGCGGGACAAACGGGCCCACTGATTGGCTTCGAGCAGAGATTGGTACCCAACGTGTCCAACCAGACTGCGTTCTCAGGCCTGTCACAGGTGCTCACCCACCTATGACCAGGCAAAACTTCAATACAGCCAAGCCAAACTGATGCCAAAGCATAATTTAGAATAATTAACCCCAAAACTTAACTACAGTTTTTGGGCAAAACTAAATTTACATGTATACCGCGTACTTTGGAAAAGTACCGGCGTTACACATGTATGTGTTGGGCAGTTGTACAAGGGTTAATATGCCTAGGAATCCATTTAAGCAGCATTTTTAAGGGCTTATTAACAAAATGTGTGGACTTAGTCATCATCAAATGCTTTGACTAATGATTTTTCTGAATTTTGTGCAAACATTCAAACAAATCCAAAACTGTATGGCCAGCCTTAGCCTGTCTAGTCCTAGCATGTGAGGCCAAAAGACAGGGGACTTAAAAAAGCAGGTGGTCCTCAGAACTAGGGAGCCCTTGACCTGTAAATTCCCAAGTTGAGTTTAAAGTCATTCTCTAGATAAGAATACCAGCAGATAAAAATCACTCATCATATAAGCTATGCCCCTGAGTAAGATACGTTTATGCTTGACTGGAGTGTACCTTTAATACTGTAACAGGGAGACACAGATGATGAATCATAAATGCTTGCTAGACTGTACAGAATTATTTATTTGGTTCATAAAACAAGCGTTTTTTGTACAAAATTAATATCTTCTCAAACTTCCTTTAAATGTTTTGTATTTAAAGGGACTCCATCACTGGGGTAAACTACTGCATCTATAAAGTGCAGGCACCTCTAGCAGCCCAGATCATCACTGAACCTCAGGTCATTTAGCTAGGCAAGGTTTTGGCACTTCTGACAGGCAAAGCTCCTGCATATTTGTATTGGATAGTGAGGCTGCCCATCGTAGTTATGGGCCAACAGGTAGAAATCAAGATGGGGCAAGCTCCAACACTACCCAGAGCAGGGGCAGACTGACCATTCGACCACTCGGGCACTGCCCGGGGGCCCCATCAGGGTTGCCAGCCTAAGTAAAACCAGGGACAGTACGTAAAAAATCTGTTTTTTTTTTACATCTGTTTCTGAAATGTCCCTTACTGACATCCTTTTGGTCTAAAAATCCAGAGATTATAGCTACCCCACCTCTCCAGTACCTTCTCAGCCAATAGAAACATGTCTGTGTATACTGTGTGTACATGTATGTGTATACTGTGTGATTGTATACTGTGTGTGTGTATACTGTGTGGCCCCATAATCTCTGATTGCCTGGGGGCCCCATGAGTTTTCAGTCCGCTCCTGACCCAGAGATGTTGGGGCTTTACGCTGGCCATACACTGAGCGAATTTTGGCCGGCCCTACTAAGTTTGACAAAAGTTGACTGTTTGGCCAGCTTTTGGTGAAGGAGCCTACTGGAAAATTTTCGTACAAACAGATAAGATGTGGCCACTGTTTAGGTATTATGAGAACTACCTTAAATTGACCTGAGATGGCTTGGCAGTTTGCTGCAGTTATGTAGAAGCCTGCACTTGATACTTGAACCTACCTATCCCAACACAGTCACTTTAATGAAAAAAAAAAAATAATAAAGGCTTAAACCTGCTATCTAGAATTTTTTAGACATTTAAAAAAGTTATATCAACTTTCCAGTTTGTAGTTAAGAGTTCAGTCTGTGATAGACTGCCATCCTTATAATATACCGAATTATACATGAATATATTATTCTTAATTTGAATATATTAAAAAAAACTGCCTAGAGGCTAAGTACTATTGTATAATGAGTCCTTATCACCTGAAGCGTGATTTCATACATCTCTACATGCTCCAGACTGTGTCCTTGTCCCCGGATGTGAGTCAGTTCTGTCTGCCAGCTGAGACTGTAGGCTGGCTGACAAGGCATTCCTAATCACAGTACTAGCAAGTCAGAACGGCTTAAAGGGTATCAAAAATGTGTGCTTTCCCAGTAGATGCCACTGCTCAGAGCCTATGTCTAGCTCATGGAAGCAACTGACAGAAAAAGTATGTAAAAAAATAAATCTTCCTTTCCAAATTTTTCTTGTTCTTATGGCATTGCTAAGTACAGTGGTACATTAAACTTTGGCTTCTGAAATTTGGCAGAGTTGGAGTTTTTTTGTGTCTGAGAGTTGGAGCAAAAGTTCTCTCTGCTCATTAGGTTTTGGCACCAATGAACAGTACAAATATACTTTATCTCTGATTTGGAGCTGATATACAGTATATGGTGCATATATAAACTTAATCTCTTTTTATGTAACCCTAGCTGATAACCTTAAACTTCAGCGGAATCCTTAATTTTAAAGCATATGTAACCCCTAAAGTAGTATTAAAGGTTCAGTTTTTTCTTTTTTTTTTTAAAAAACAAACATGTCATACTTACCTGCTCTATGCAAAGGTTTTTCAAAGAGAAGCTCCGATCCTCCTCTTCTTGGATCCCCTGCTGGCGCTCCTGTCCCCTCCCTCCTGCTGAGTGCTCCCATAGCATGCAGCCCCCAAGCCACTGCTCTGTGTGTTCATTCAGCCCTGCTCCCGCTCTCTCCTCATTGGCTCACTGGCTGTGATTGACAGTAGCCAATCAGGAGGAAGAGACCCGGAGGAACCGCTGCTCTCATGCACATTTTATGATCAAGATGGGGCTCAGGTAAGTATGGGGCGGAGGGGTGGGCTGCTGCACACAAAAGATCTGCTTTCATGCAAAAAAAAAACTTGAGCCTTTGCAACCACTTTAAAGTAATATTAGCCACTTGCCGACAGCTGCACGCCGATATACGTCGGCACAATGGCAGCAGTGGGCAAATGGGTGTACCTGTACATCCCCTTTAATTGGCGGGGCTAGCGGGCGTGTGCGAACACCGCATACAGCGTGACCGCTCCCACAGGACCCCTGGACTCGATGTTCGCTAGTGTCCCGGCGATCGTGTCAGGGAGCCGCAGAACGAGGAGAAGCCTATGTAAACAAGGCATTTCCCGTTCTGCCTAGTGACATGACAGAGATCACTGCGCCCTGTCATCAGGAGCAGTGACCGCTGTCATGTGAGTGGAAGCCCATCCCCCCACAGTTAGAATCACTCCCTAGGACACACTTAACCCCTTGATCGCCCCCTAGTCTTTAACCCCTTCCCTGCCAGTGTCATTTACAAAGTAATCAGTGCATTTTTATAGCACTGATCGCTGTATAAATGACAATGGTCCAAAATAGTGTCAAAAGTGTCCGATGTGTCCGCTATAATGTCGCAGTCATGATAAAAAAAATCGGAGATCGCCGCCATTACTAATAAAAAAAAATAATAATAATAAAAATGCCATAAAACTGTCCCCTATTTTGTAGACGCTATAACTTTTGCGCAAACCAATCAATATACGCGTATTGAGATTTTTTTTTACCAAAAATATATTTAAGAATACATATAACATATAAATTGAGGAAAAATTTGCTATGGCAGTTATTGGATGATTGGACTAGAATTCCCAAAGTGAACTTGGTATAAGGAAAGAGTGGTATTTTCACATCCTGAATGCCACAGGGTTTTCTCTTTGCTGCAAGGAGACCAAGGTCTACACATCTCTGCTCCTGTGTGCACATCAACCTGCTACAAGCCTGCGACCATGCACAAAGGACCAGAGCACTCCAGGCAGATCCAAAAGTAAACTAACATCTGAACAGCCGGACTGTTGTTGCTGTATCATTGGGACTGGTGAGAGGACACTGCTGCCATTGGCCCATTGCTGCTAGCAGAGACTGAGCACATAGTGCCTGGCCATCTAAGAGACTATACTGGGACTGTATTCATGTGCACCACCATAAAGACTGGGCCCCAAAGCTAGCCAGCTGACAAACTAGGGCTAAAGTCTGCTCACTCACATAGTTGCTTCACAAGAATTTTGCCTATTGTCCATCGTAAGAGGTACCTCTTTAGGGAGTCCTAAATGTCATTGCTGCCATTCATATGGAGTGCATTCTAAAGTGGATATATAGCATACTGTTTACAGAGGAGTTCTCACAGTATTGATTATCATTGCTATTACTGTTTTCCAATGCCATTACTTATTTTTATTTTGTGGATTACACAGTGTACTTTAATTTAGCTGAATAGAACTCTTTTCTAAGCTGCTATAGCCTAGTGAACATATTGTCTAGTGAGCTATGATTGACCTAGTCCTTTACTTTTTTTATTTGCATATTGTTATTTACTGCAACCCATGACAATATATGGCGTTCATTTACCACCAGCCAGTCTGATGTTTGCCTTTTATGACCGAACCGTATTTGTGCTCCCAGTAGCCGTGCAGTATTCATTTGTCAAGGCAGAAGAACAGAGAACCCAATCTATTGAGCGCCACCTATGGAGGTAGTGCTACATGTAATTTGGCATTATATGCTGATGCCCATGGCCAGCAGACTGTAGTTTGGAGACCCCTGGTCTAGATGTGATACAGATTCAATAGATTGTGTAGGTAGGCCCTCACATTATGCACACTGTACATAGTTTTGTCAAATTTAAAGGAAATTGTACATAAATGTAATGTGTTTTGCCAGCTTTTTGGTGACCATAGATAGCTAGATACAGTATCTTCCCAAGAATAATCCCAAGAAATATCTTACATCCTAAAATGAATCCTTTTAGTGCCGGGTCTCACCATGATAGTTGCCAGTGACAAATCTTTGCTTTATGGTTACCTTTTGACATAAGATGTGTGCCCTATATAGCTGAAACTGGCTGATTCAGATAATGATCACCTTCTGTCTGTGGCCACCTTTGACTGTGTGTGCAACTTGGAGATTATTGACTATAAAGTGGCTTATTTTCTGTAGTCAGCTGTGCCTCAGTTAAAGATACTATTGCCAACACCGCAAACATTTTTACAAAGATATTGAATGCCAAAATATTCCATGACCTCAGCCAGAATATTTATTGTGCATCTGCAGCACATTGCATTGTAGGAAATGCTGCCCGTAATTTCACAAGGAATATGACAGTTAAATAGCTATTTAATAGTTATATATTTCATTCTGTAACATTATTTTTTAAATATATAACAATAAGCTGTATGTATTAGTGCTAATATAAATCCACTCTTAAATCCACCTTTAAAGTATACAGTATGTCCAGGCATTACCCAAATTTTGTCTAGATTATATTCCAGTATTATGTTTTTTTTCTACCTTATTTAGTAAACAGTTTTTATTACTCCCTATGATGTCATCACCCAACATGTAATTATTTCCAGGGCAACTGATGGGAGCTCAGTTTCTACTGACGTAGGTCCACCCTCAGAACTACATTTCCCAAGAGCCTTTTTCTGCACACAGTTTGTAGGAAGGTGCTTGGGAGTTGAGACAGCAGCATTGTTTTGTTGTAAAATAAATTGATGCATATAGGGAGGGACAGATGGGGGTGAGGAGTTATGTAGTCCAGTTGGCAGGGCTGACAACACTAGTTGGGATTTTGGTGCAGAAAAGGCACTGCGTTGTCACCTCTAACAGGAAGTTATGAGTACAATTAATTTGAACAGCTATGTTTCTGTACTTGCAGCATTTAAAGTGATACTAAAGGTTAATTTTCTTTTAAAAATAACAAACATGTCATACTTACCTCCACTGTGCAGCTCGTTTTGCACAGAGTGGCCCCTAAACCTGCTATTCTGGGGACCCTGGGCAGCTCTCTCGGCTCCACCCCACATCAGATAACCCCCTGGGAAAAGCGCTCTCCTGGAGGGTTACCTTGCGGGCGCGCTCCTGAGTCCAGCATTCGGCGTCCATAGATGCTGAATGAAGGACTCGGCCCCGCCCCCCGGCACTTGCATCATTGGATTTGACTGACAGCAGCGGGAGCCAATGGCTGCGCTGCTATCAATCTATCCAATTAACAGCCGAGAACGCCCTAGCAGAGAGGATGCCCAACGTAGCACGGGTCGCTTACTGGACTGTGTGCAGAGTACAGCTGGTGTGCTGGTGTGCTGGTGTAGAATCAGCAGACAGGTGGCACCCGTGAGGTGTTGCAGGACTGGAGTGTGGTCTGAAGGAAGCCTAGGTCAGGAGCCAGGTGGGTATCTGTGCAGACGTGGTCAGGTGGATAGCCGAGGTCTGGAGCCAGGTGGGTATCACAGCCGAGGTTAAACACAGGAAGCAAGCAGGAGACAGGTAAAGGACAAGCCGAGTCGAGAATAGGAGACAAAGGAACAGGAATATCACAGAGATAATACACTGGAGGAGCCAAAGATCAACCAGCAACTGCAGCCCCTGACAGGCTTCCTTATAAAGGCCCATGTGAAGTGCTGGTAGAGATTCTGGGTCCTAGAGTCATTCTCCTGGTGCCCTGATAAGTGCTGGTAGAGATGCTGGGTCCTAGAGTCCTTCTCCTTGTGCCCTGACACTGAGAGGTATAGGAGAAGAAATAAAAGATTGTAATTTTGCAGCGCTATTAGTAAGTGGCTTACCAGAAAGTTATGAAAGGCTTGTCACAGCACTTGATGCACATCCAGATGATGAGCTGACATTAAAATATGTTAAGGGCAAGCTTGTGGATAAATATAAGCATAAAATAGAAAGTATTAATAATGTCGATGCTTCTGTCACAGAGTCTGCTTTAAAGACAAAAAATGGGAATACAAACAGTCACGTGCAACAAAAAAAACATGAATGTTTTTTTTTTTTTTTATATACTCTTTATTTTCACAGTTTTCTTCATATACAAAATTCGTTGCATTTATAATCAAGTATTTATACAAATACATCTATTCAAATTCGATTACATTTCCCCCCCCCCCAACCCCGAGTCCCCCCCCCTCTACAAAAAAAAAAAAAAAAAAAACCCTACCCCGTCTCGCTCACCCTCCCCCGTTCCCCACAGTATTTCCTTCCATTATCCTAAAATATTGTTCTGTTTCCCTGAACTCAATCCATTGTTGCCATATCCTCTGATATTTTTCTTCTAGATTCTCTAAGGTGTATAGCGAGAGTTCTATTATTCTTGTCCTCTCCACCCTCTCTACCCATTCTTTCATTGAGGGTGTCTCCTGAAGTTTCCAGTAGCAGGGGATTAGGGCTTTGGCTGCATTTAATAGGTAGGGGATGAGGTTCCTAGAGTGTCTTCCCTCCCCACTCTCTGTATCATGGAATAAACATACCCATGGAAGCTTCTTCACCCTTACTTGTGTTATTTTAAAAATTATTTCTATTATTTGCTCCCAGTATTCCTTTACTTTCGGGCAGTACCACCACAGGTGTGAGAAGGAACCTACAGCCTCACACCCTCGCCAACAATTAGGAGAAACATCTCCGTTGTAGGCGTTCGCTCCTTGAGGAGTTACATACCACCTAGCTAGGAGTTTATAGGACATTTCGACTGAATGTATGTCTTTTGCTGTTGAAAAAACCCGTCCTAAAATCTTGATCTTCTGATCCTCGCTATTTAGTGGGCCGATCTCACTTTCCCATTTGCCTAAATACGTGGGATATTCGTGTTCCGCCGCTCGCAACAAAATTTTGTACGTCTTTGAGATTCTTTTCTCGCGGTTGTTGGGGGAATCCATAAATTTTTCTAAGGGCCTAAATTCTCTCTTACCGCGTAGGGGTTTTGGGAGTGTCTGTGTGAAGTGTTGTATTTGGGTGTAGCGCCATTTGTCTAGTGTTCTATGTCCCCATTTCGTAATAATCTCATTATAAGTGCTAATTCTATTCCCTTCCATCACATCTATCAACCTTAAATTCTCTTTATTGGACCATCTACTAAAATATATAAACTCCTCCTTACCTGGAGGAAAAAAGTTTGTGTCTAATAATGGAATTAGTGGGGAATTATAATCCCAATTGTGCCTTTTGTGGATAGCATCCCAAATTTTTAGTGAGTGCCTTGTGAGTGCTGTTGTTTTTAGTGCTAAGTGTCTATAGTGAGGGGGTATCCATATAATTTCTCCTAATCTTGTTCTGCTTAACTTTCTTTCGAGTTCCACCCAACTTTTATCCTCGTAATTGTGACTCCAGTCTATTATTCTGGCGATTGCAACCGCTTCGTAATACTTTTTGAAGTCCGGGGCAGCAAGCCCCCCTCTTCCTTTTTCTCTTACTAATGTATCAAATGCGATGCGCGCCCGTTTACCCGCCCAGATAAATTTTGTTATTATTGACTTTATTTTCTTCAGGTATGACTGAGGGAGAGAAATTGGGATCATTTGGCAGGTATAAATAAATAAGGGGAGAGTGAACATCTTGACCGCGTTTATCTTCCCCATCCACGAGAGGACTTTGTATTGCATTCCTCTAAGTTGCTTTTTAATTTTGTTGATCAGCGGGATATAGTTGTGATTAAAGAGGTTATCTACTTGAGACGTTAATTTTATTCCTAAATAGTTGAGCTCCTTTCTGCACCATTTAAATTGAAATCTAGATTGTATGGCGCTCTGTTCTTGTATTGGTAGGGTTAGATTTAATATCTCAGATTTAGACATGTTCACTTTAAAGTTCGACAGTTTGCCGTATTGTTTTAATTCGTTCATAGCCATTGGGATAGATATTCTGGGGTTGGAGATATAAAGCAACAGGTCATCCGCAAACGCCGATACCTTGTACTCCCTATCTTCAGCTCGGATTCCCCGTATATCAGGATTCTTACGGATCGCTGACAATAGGGGTTCTAGGGTAATTATGAATAAAAGAGGGGAAAGTGGGCACCCCTGTCTTGTCCCATTAAACAAGTCGAGGGGAGAAGACAGGGTCCCATTGACTCTTATTTTTGTTGTCGGATGCTGATAGAGGGCCCCGATCCATTTCATCATCCTATCACACAGTCCCATATAATTCAATGTTTCCAGCAAGAATACCCAATTGACCCGGTCAAAGGCCTTTTCGGCATCAATTGACATTAGGACTGAAGGCGCACCTCTTCTGACGGCTTCTTGAATCAGCATTATTGCTTTCAAAGAGTTATCTCTACCTTCCCTCCCCTGCACAAACCCAGCTTGGTCGTTATGTATCCATTCTGGCAGATATGACTTCAATCTTTCGGCGATTATTTTTGCATATAGCTTTATGTCCGAGTTTAGTAAGGAGATTGGCCTATAGCTTTCTACTGCCATCGGGTCTTTCCCCTCCTTTAAGATCAGAGTAATATGTGCCAGTAATGTCTCGTCTCTAAATTTCTCGCTTATCCCTATTGCATTAAAATATTTGCATAGTCTAGGTGCTAGCTGCTTGGAAAACTTTTTATAATATATAATAGAGAACCCGTCCGGACCCGGGCTACCTCCTGGGGCTGTATTGGCTATTGCTCTTTCTACTTCTTCTACCGATATCGGTACTCCAAGTGCCTCCATTTCTACCATTTTACCCTTTGGGAAGTCTATATGTCGAAGGTATTCCCTAATTTCCTCCCGCCGTTTCCCTTCATTTTGTTTGTGTTCAATATTGTATAAAGTACAGTAGTATTTATGGAATGTATTTGCTATTTCCGGGGATGATATCAAGATCTCGCCGTTTGCGTCTCTAATCTTCTCTATGAACGTTCTGTTCTTTTTTTCCTTGACCCTATTGGCCAGCCATTTACCTGCTCTATTCCCCCACTGATATCTCCCTCTTTTTAAAATATGAATTGCGGCTATCCTCTCTTGCTCAACATATTCTGCTAGCTCTCTTTTTTTGGCAATCAGGTCTTGTTTCTCCGGGATTCCTTTAGGTCTTGTTTCCTGCTCTAGCTCGTGTATATCCTTATATAACTCACTTTTCCTTTTTACCCTTGCTTTTTTTTTGCCTGCTCCGATGCCTATTAAGCTTCCCCTTATCACCGCTTTATGAGTTTCCCAAACTGTTGAGGCCGAGACCTCTGGTGATTCATTTAAAGTGAAGAAAGTTTCTAATTCGTGTTCTATCTTACTAATTGACTCTTGGTCTTGCAACAATGTGACATTAAGTTTCCAGTTTGTTCCCTGTCCACAGTCCCCCTTTATATCCAGGTGGATTTTCACTGGAGCGTGGTCAGACAAGGTCATTGTTTTTATTTCTGCTTTCCTGAGTAGCGGGACCAGCTGATGTTCTATAAAAATATAATCTATCCTGGAAAAGGAACTGTGGACCTGGGAGAAACAGGTATAGTCTCTATCTTTTGGATGTAATATTCTCCAAGTATCTTGTAACTGCCAATTACCCAATGCTTTAATGACTTTTTTCTTCCTTTGTTCTGTAGCTTGGGACCTACCTACTGAGGTGTCTAATTTTGGGTCTAAGCTCCAATTAAGATCTCCTGCCAGAATAAGTTTACCTTCTTTAAACCCCTCGAGTTTGTTTAGTACTCTCCCGAGGAATTTATCCGGGTTTTTGTTTGGTGCGTAAACATTCACAATTGTACATTTCATATTGTGTAACATACCTTTTATACATAAGTATCTTCCCTCCGGGTCCACAAGACGCTCCTCCAACTTAAATTTCATTAACCTACTAAAACCGATTGCTATACCTCTCGAGTAAGGCGATGGAGAATCCGCATAATACCATAGTGGGAAATGAAACGAATTTAGTCTAATGCCTGAACTGTGGGTTATATGTGTCTCCTGTAGGCATACAATGCCTGCCTCCAGGAAGAGAAGTTCATCATTTACCCCATGCCTTTTTTTTTTTGAATTTAGTCCCCTTACATTATATGTAATGAAATTTATCCCCTCCATATTAGTTTTTTAGGGGTAGCCTGTAGAGCGCTTTGTGGAGCCAGGGTCAATTCCTGTACTGTGTCGGCGGGGGGTGAGCGAGACCCCCAAAAAAAAAAAAAAAAAAAAGGAGAACCCGCAAACATAACCCCCCCTCCTCCCCTTCCCCCCCCCCCCCTCTTCTGAAACGATACACCCTGACGGGTTGGACAGAACCCCCCGTAATCGTTTGATGTATGGATCAGGCTGACTCTTCCATAGTGTCGCCTACATTCCATCTTCTCCCTGGGGCTCATTCCGTGGCTATGCATGCCCTCCCCGTCACCCCCCCCACTCCCCTCTGCTCCACCTCCCTCTCTCCCCCCCGTCCTCCATATTTCATCTTTAGATTACTATTTTCTTTACTTAAGTCCCACCGACCTCTGAAGGATCCTCAGCTTCCTCTCTCCCCCCTGGCTCTCCCCCTCCCGTCACCCCTCCCAGGCCGTTCGTGTTGGGGGGGCCAGATACCCTCCTCTACTCCCCACTCCAACATGGTTGGGGGTGGATCAATTCCTAGGCGTTCACAGAACCCTCCCACTTCCTCGGGGAAGCGCAGGACCGCAGATCGTCCATCCCTTTTCCCCACTAGACATGCTGGGAACCCCCACTGATAGGGGATCTGCGCTGTCCTTAATGATGAGGTCAGGGGTTTAAGCCGCCACCTTCTTCTCAGCGTCTCAGGGGTGAGGTCTGCATAGATCTGGAGCTCTGCTCCCCCAAATGGAACCCCTTTGAGTGTTCTAATTTTGCTCATAATCCGGGTCTTCTCTTCCGGATAGTGGAACCTTATTATTACGTCCCTCGGGGCGTCTGGACTTCCTCTCGGGGCTCGCCCCAACCTATGTATTCTATCTATTTTCAAAGTATCTGTAGCTTCTCTATCTAAGAAGGGATTAAATAGTTGCTGTGCAATATTTCTCAATTCCGTGTTGCCATATAACTCAGGGAGACCTTTTATACGGAGATTCTTCCTTCTGCTTCGATTCTCTTGGTCCTCTAATTTATATAGCAACAACCTATTAGATCTCTGGAGGGTATTCATCTGTTCTGCTATTTCTGCTAGCTTTTGGTCATAGGTCTCTAACCTATCTTCCACCTCTTCTACTCTCCCCAGGACTAATCCTATATCTCCCCTTAGGGCTGCAATTTCCCCTTTCAGAGATGTTTCTAAATTTGAGAACATCTCTGAAAGGATCTCTCTAATTTGTGGCATCCCCTCTTGGGGTGTAGGCCGCGTGGTTCTACATATCTCCCCTCTCCACCTCTCTAGTCTGGGTTTCATCTTGTCCTAGGGTGGGGTTTAGTGGGGTTTTATCATCTGTCTTCGATCCCGGTATTTTTACTCCATTTGCCTTCCCTCCTTTGCTTTCGTCCGGGCCTCGCTGCCTGTTTAAGCCTGATCTTAGGGGTGCTCCTCCTTGACTCAATCTAGGGCCCCCCTGTCCCTCCTCCATCGTGCTTGTATTAGTGGCCATATATCTCTGGATACCTCCCGGGCTTTGGACTGGTGGTATGGGTTTGCCAGTCTTGCTTGTTTTACCCCTCATACTCATTGCCGTCCTTGTTTTCTGCTTAGGGTAGTTACGAGTAGGGATGAGCCGAACACCCCCGGGTTCGGTTCGCACCAGAACCTTCGAACCGACCGAAAGTTCGCGCGAATTTTCGAACCCTATACGTTATAATGGACGCGAACGTTCGAAATCAAAAGTGCTAATTACAACGGCCAATATGCATGTTAATGTCATAAAACAGGTTTGGGGACCCGGGTCCTGCCCCAGGGGACATATATCAATGCAAAAAGAACTTTTAAAAACTAACGTTTTTTCGGGAGCAGTCATTTTAATGATGCATAAAGTGAAAAAAAAAAGTGAAATTTTCCTTTAAATATGGTACCTGGGGGGGTGTCTAAAGTATGCCTGTGAAGTGGCATGTGTTTCCCGTGTTTAGAACTGTCCTTGCACAAAATGACATTTGTAAAGGAAAAAAAGAAGCCATTTAAAACCACTTGCGGCTTTAGGTTTGTTCTTAAGTAGAATCTGAACAGGTACATTATGAAGTGTAGCTCCATCCCAAAAAAATCTATTTTTAAGCTTTTTGGAGAACATAGGGAGGGGTTATCACCCCTGTAACATTTGCTGTCTTTGCACATCTGTTCAGAACATGTCACCTAACTTTCCGTCCCAATGACAAATGTTTTTGGAAAAAGTGGGGTTTTAATTGAAACAAGGATTGGTGATAAAGTATCAGTAGAGAGGAGATACCTTTTTCCCAAATTAAATCTAACAGGATAGAATTTCCCTTCCTAGGGGTAGATTTCCTCTCACTTCCTGTTTTCTCTTTCCATTTGCAAGTAGGAGTCGTTTGTAAGTTGGATGTTTGAAAGTAGGGGCCTGGCGTATATACTCTGCAGAAATTTGCCCTATTAGATGTTGGTGTAGCCACAAGACTGGTGGGCACAGGAATGGGCCCTGCTGTGAGTTATTAGATCAAGATTTGTAATTGCAAGCACCTGATGAACAGGGCAGAAAAATTGGGCCTTTGGCGGTGGTGGTGGACGGTGTTGCCACAAGACTGTAAGCTCTCACAGTTACTCTTGGTGGGCGCAAGAATGGGCCCTGCTGTGAGTTATTAGATCAAGATTTGTAATTGCATGCACCTGTTGAACAGGGCAGAAAAATTGGGGGTGGTGGTGGTGGTGGACGGTGTTGCCACAAGACTGTAAGCTCTCACAGTTACTCTTGGTGGGCGCAGGAATGGGCCCTGCTGTGAGTTATTAGATCAAGATTTGTAATTGCAAGCACCTGATGAACAGGGCAGAAAAATTGGGCCTTTGGCGGTGGTGGTGGACGGTGTTGCCACAAGACTGTAGGCCCTCATAGTTACTCTTGGTGGGCGCAGGAATGGGCCCTGCTGTGAGTTATTAGATCAAGATTTGTAATTGCAAGCACCTGATGAACAGGGCAGAAAAATTGGGCCTTTGGCGGTGGTGGTGGACGGTGTTGCCACAAGACTGTAGGCCCTCATAGTTACTCTTGGTGGGCGCAGGAATGGGCCCTGCTGTGAACTATTAGATCAAGATTTGTAATTACCCGCCCCTGTTAAACAGGGGCTGAAAAATTGTGCCTTAGGCACTGGTGCTGGTGCCACAACACTGCAACCCCTCACAGATACTGTACTTGGAGCACAGCAGTCACACGTGTTGCGAAGCATTTTTTAAAAAAATTGTAATTACCCGCCCCTGTTAAACAGGGGCTGAAAAATTGTGCCTTAGGCACTGGTGCTGGTGCCACAACACTGCAACCCCTCACAGATACTGTACTTGGAGCACAGCAGTCACACGTGTTGCGAAGCATTTTTTTTAAAAAATTGTAATTACCCGCCCCTGTTAAACAGGGGCTGAAAAATTGTGCCTTAGGCACTGGTGCTGGTGCCACAACACTGCAACCCCTCACAGATACTGTACTTGGAGCACAGCAGTCACACGTGTTGCGAAGCATTTTTTTAAAAAATTGTAATTACCCGCCCCTGTTAAACAGGGGCTGAAAAATTGTGGCTTAGGCACTGGTGCTGGTGCCACAACACTGCAACCCCTCACAGATACTGTACTTGGAGCACAGCAGTCACACGTGTTGCAAAGCATTTTTTTAAAAAATTGTAAGTACACGCCCCTGTTAAACAGGGGCTGAAAAATTTGCCTTAGGCACTGGTGCTGGTGCCACAACACTGCAACCCCTCACAGATACTGTACTTGGAGCACAGCAGTCACACGTGTTGCGAAGCATTTTTTTATAAAAATTGTATGTACACGCCCCTGTTAAACAGGGGCTGAAAAATTGTGCCTTAGGCACTGGTGTGGTGGCATGGATCATTGAGGAGGAGGAAGAGGATAGTCAGTGAACATAAGAGGACAGTCACTCAGCATCAGCATAGGCAGTCTTGAAGGGATGTGATATTAAAAATTATTCGTTATATCCGCCTCAGGTGCCTGGTAGCTGGTGGTGATCCAAGACTGATTCATTTTGATGAAGGTCAGTCGATCAACCGAGGCGGTGGACAGGCGCACCCTATGATCGGTGACAAATCCTCCAGCAGCACTGAATGTGCGTTCGGAAAGAACGCTGGAGGCAGGACAGGCCAGTAGCTCAATTGCATACTGTGCAAGCTCTGGCCAGTGATCCATCCTCAGGACCCAGTAAGCCAGAGGATTTTCGGTGGGAAAGGTGTCCAAGTCTGACCTTGCCTCAAGGTATTCCTGCACCATGTATATCAGACGCTGGCGATGGTTGCTGGAACCGATCATACCTTGGGGCTGCGGACTAAAAAATTGTCTGAACGCATCGGTCAGACGTCCACCTTCCCCACCGCTCCTTCTGCTACTGACCGAAGCCTCAGCAACTCGTCGCCCAGGACCAGGAGTTTGTAGCCTCCCAGTTTCTGGGAACGCGTTGCACAGACCTTTCTGCAAGGCCTCCCTGAGATGTCTCATCCTCTGCTCCCTCTGCGATGGCAAGATAAGGTCCGCAACCTTACCCTTGTACCGCGGATCAAGGAGAGTGGCCAGCCAGTAATGGTCCCTCTCCTTGATCCGAAGAACACGAGGATCCTTCCGCAGGCTTTGCAGGATCAGGGAGGCCATGCAGCGTAGGTTAGCTGAGGCATTCGGTCCGGAGTCTTCTGGGTCACTGAGGATGACATGATCGCCAGCCACCTCCTCCCAGCCACGTACAAGTCCACTGGTTTGTTGGGACTGTACATCATCCCTAAAAGACTGCTGCTGCTGATGCTGAGTGCCAGGCTCCACCTCCATGCTCACACAATCCTCCTCCTCCTCCTCCTCCTCATTCCTGTGTGATGGGTGGGACAGAAGGAACACTGTCCGGATAAAGGGGGCCTTGAGAGGCAAGGAAGTCCTCCTCTTCCTGCCTCTGTTCTGCCTCAAGTGCCCTGTCCATTATCCCACGCAGCGTATGCTCCAACAGGTGGACAAGAGGGACAGTGTCACTGATGCATGCACTGTCACTGCTCACCATCCTCGTGGCCTCCTCAAATGGTGAGAGGACAGTGCATGCATCCCTGATCATGCTCCACTGACGTGGGGAAAAAAAACCAAGCTCCCCTGACCCTGTCCTGGTGCCATAGTCGCAAAGGTACTCATTGATGGCCCTCTGCTGCGTGTGCAGTCGCTGCAGCATGGCCAACGTTGAGTTCCACCTGGTGGGCATGTCACATATTAGGCGGTTCTTGGGCAGGTTCAGCTCCTTTTGCAGCTCAGTCAGCCGAGCACTGGCATTATAAGATCGGCGGAAATGCACACAGACTTTCCTGGCCTGCCTCAGGACATCCTGTAAGCCTGGGAACCTGCCCAAGAACCGCTGCACCACCAGGTTGAGGACGTGAGCCATGCAGGGCACATGGGTGAGCTGCCCCTGTCGCAAGGCGGAGAGGAGGTTGGTGCCATTGTCAGAAACGACCATTCCTGGCTTAAGCTGACGTGGCGTCAACCACCTCTCGGCCTGCCCCTGCAGAGCTGCCAGAACCTCTGGCCCAGTGTGGCTCCTGTCCCCCAAACACACCAGCGCAAGCACGGCATGGCATCTTTTTGCCTGCGTACTTGCGTAGCCCCTTGTACGCCTACGGAGCACCGCTGGTTCCAAGGACAGAGCACTGGAGGAAGAAGAAGAGGAGGGGGTGGAGGAGAGAGGTGTGTCACAACCAGTAGCAGTAGTAGCGTTTTGGAGGCGTGGTGGCGGAACAACCTCCAACACTACTGCACCTTGTCCTGCATCCCTCCCAGCTGCCAATAGAGTGACCCAATGGGCCGTGAAAGAAAGGTACCGTCCCTGTCCATGCCTGCTGGACCATGAGTCAGCGGTAATATGCACCTTACCGCTGACGCCCTGTCCAGCGAGGCATGGACATTGCCCTCCACATGCCGGTAGAGAGACGGAATCGCCTTCTGTGAGAAAAAGTGGCGTTTGGGAACCTGCCACTGAGGAACCGCACATTGAACAAACTCACGGAAGGGGGCCGAGTCTACCAACTGAAAAGGCAGCAGTTGAAGTGCTAGCAATTTAGCCAAGCTAGCATTCAACCGCTGGGCATGTGGATGGCTGGGAGTGTACTTCTTTCTACGGTCCAGCAGCTGGGGCAGGGAAATTTGCCTGCTGCAATCGGACGTCGGTGTACTGCAAGTACTTGGTTGTGACACACCTAATTCTACACCTTCAGTCCTCTCAGAGCAGCTTTCAGAGAGGACTGAAGGTGTAGTGGGGATGGAGATCCCAGCTGATGAGGAGCAAGGAGAGGTCCGCTTAGTTCTTTGGTGTGGGTCTTTTATGTGTGCCTGCCAACGAGCTGCATGGCAGGTCGACATATGTCTGGTCATGCTTGTGGTGCCCAAGCGGCTGATGTTTTGGCCACGCGAGATACGCTTGAGACAAATATTGCAAATAGCAGTGGTGCGATCTGATGCACTCGTCTCAAAAAAGGCCCACACCAAAGAACTTTTCTGATAACGTGCAGAGGCAGCGCCCTGCACAGGCAGAGCTCTGCGGTGTTGTACAGTTGCTGTGCTGGCCTCTACCTGGCCTCCAGGGGGCATCCTGCCTCGTTGGACATGTGACGCCGCATCCTCCTCCTCCTCGTCCTCCTCCTCATCCTCTCTCCCTTCAGGCACCCACGTGGAGTCAGTGACCTCATCATCCCCTCCCTCTTCACCACTAGAGCAAACCTGGCAGTAAGCTGCAGCTGGTGGAACAGTACTGCCAGATTCCTCAAGCTGGGTATCATCATCCGAGCCTTCGAATCGTTGGGCATCCTCCTGGAGCATGTACCCAACACTGTGCTCAAAGAGTTCGGGGGACTCCTCAGGAGGACATGGTGGGTCTAGGGAAGGGGTGGCTGATGATGCTCTGCCAGTACCCTGAGCCTGGGTGAGAGAGGATGAGGAGGATGAGGAGGGCTTGGTCATCCATTCTACCAAGCCTTCAGCATGATGCGGCTCCACATGTCCAGCTGCCGAAAACAAAGACGCGCGTGTCCCATGGCCACGTGCTGATGACGATGCACGACCACGTCCACGGCCACGGCCACGGCCACGTCCTCTAGAAACAGAGCCTGCCTGCCCTGTGTTCTTGGCTCTGCACGCTCTGCCTCCCCTTGGCGGTCTTCCAGCCATTGTAGTCGGTAGTCCTGTGGGTGCTGCTGAGAAGAATATATAGGAGCTCTGTGTGATGCCACTAACACACTAGAAGTCCTATGGGTGCTTCTGCAAAGAAAATAGAGGAGCTCTGTGTGATGCCACTAACACACTAGAAGTCCTGTGGGTGCTGCTGAGAAGAAAATATAGGAGCTCTGTGTGATGCCACTAACACACTAGAAGTCCTATGGGTGCTTCTGCAAAGAAAATAGAGGAGCTCTGTGTGATGCCACTAACACACTAGAAGTCCTGTGGGTGCTGCTGAGAAGAAAATATAGGAGCTCTGTGTGATGCCACTAACACACTAGAAGTCCTATGGGTGCTTCTGCAAAGAAAATAGAGGAGCTCTGTGTGATGCCACTAACACACTAGAAGTCCTGTGGGTGCTTCTGCAAAGAAAATAGAGGAGCTCTGTGTGATGCCACTAACACACTAGAAGTCCTGTGGGTGCTGCTGAGAAGAAAATATAGGAGCTCTGTGTGATGCCACTAACACACTAGAAGTCCTATGGGTGCTTCTGCAAAGAAAATAGAGGAGCTCTGTGTGATGCCACTAACACACTCGAAGTCCTGTGGGTGCTGCTGAGAAGAAAATATAGGAGCTCTGTGTGATGCCACTAACACACTAGAAGTCCTATGGGTGCTTCTGCAAAGAAAATAGAGGAGCTCTGTGTGATGCCACTAACACACTAGAAGTCCTGTGGGTGCTGCTGAGAAGAAAATATAGGAGCTCTGTGTGATGCCACTAACACACTAGAAGTCCTATGGGTGCTTCTGCAAAGAAAATAGAGGAGCTCTGTGTGATGCCACTAACACACTAGAAGTCCTGTGGGTGCTGCTGAGAAGAAAATATAGGAGCTCTGTGTGATGCCACTAACACACTAGAAGTCCTGTGGGTGCTTCTGCAAAGAAAATAGAGGAGCTCTGTGTGATGCCACTAACACACTAGAAGTCCTATAGGTGCTTCTGGGAAGAAAATATAGGTCTGTGTGATGGGACTAACACACTTCAAGTCCTATAGGTGCTTCTGGGAACAAAATATAGGATCTCTGTGTGATGGGACTAACACACTTCAAGTCCTATAGGTGCTTCTGGGAAGAAAATATAGGTCTGTGTGATGGGACTAACACACTTCAAGTCCTTTAGGTGCTTCTGGGAACAAAATATATGATCTCTGTGTGATGGGACTAACACACTTCAAGTCCTATGGGTGCTTCTGGGAAGAAAATATAGGTCTGTGTGATGGGACTAACACACTTCAAGTCCTATAGGTGCTTCTGGGAACAAAATATATGATCTCTGTGTGATGGGACTAACACACTTCAAGTCCTATGGGTGCTTCTGGGAAGAAAATATAGGTCTGTGTGATGGGACTAACACACTTCAAGTCCTATAGGTGCTTCTGGGAACAAAATATAGGATCTCTGTGTGATGGGACTAACACACTTCAAGTCCTATGGGTGCTTCTGGGAAGAAAATATAGGTCTGTGTGATGGGACTAACACACTTCAAGTCCTATAGGTGCTTCTGGGAACAAAATATATGATCTCTGTGTGATGGGACTAACACACTTCAAGTCCTATAGGTGCTTCTGGG
Organism: Lithobates sylvaticus; assembly: GCA_028564925.1. Classification (NCBI taxonomy): domain Eukaryota; kingdom Metazoa; phylum Chordata; class Amphibia; order Anura; family Ranidae; genus Lithobates; species Lithobates sylvaticus. Next base: position 153,991,459 of record CM053037.1, read on the forward strand.
AAGAAAATATAGGTCTGTGTGATGGGACTAACACACTTCAAGTCCTATAGGTGCTTCTGGGAACAAAATATATGATCTCTGTGTGATGGGACTAACACACTTCAAGTCCTATAGGTGCTTCTGGGAACAAAATATATGATCTCTGTGTGATGGGACTAACACACTTCAAGTCCTATAGGTGCTTCTGGGAAGAAAATATAGGTCTGTGTGATGGGACTAACACACTTCAAGTCCTATAGGTGCTTCTGGGAACAAAATATATGATCTCTGTGTGATGGGACTAACACACTTCAAGTCCTATAGGTGCTTCTGGGAACAAAATATATGATCTCTGTGTGATGGCACTAACACACTTCAAGTCCTATAGGTGCTTCTGGGAAGAAAATATAGGTCTGTGTGATGGGACTAACACACTTCAAGTCCTATAGGTGCTTCTGGGAACAAAATATATGATCTCTGTGTGATGGGACTAACACACTTCAAGTCCTATAGGTGCTTCTGGGAAGAAAATATAGGTCTGTGTGATGGGACTAACACACTTCAAGTCCTATAGGTGCTTCTGGGAACAAAATATATGATCTCTGTGTGATGGGACTAACACACTTCAAGTCCTATAGGTGCTTCTGGGAAGAAAATATAGGTCTGTGTGATGGGACTAACACACTTCAAGTCCTTTAGGTGCTTCTGGGAACAAAATATATGATCTCTGTGTGATGGGACTAACACACTTCAAGTCCTATGGGTGCTTCTGGGAAGAAAATATAGGTCTGTGTGATGGGACTAACACACTTCAAGTCCTATAGGTGCTTCTGGGAACAAAATATATGATCTCTGTGTGATGGGACTAACACACTTCAAGTCCTATTGGTGCTTCTGGGAAGAAAATATAGGTCTGTGTGATGGGACTAACACACTTCAAGTCCTATAGGTGCTTCTGGGAACAAAATATAGGATCTCTGTGTGATGGGACTAACACACTTCAAGTCCTATGGGTGCTTCTGGGAAGAAAATATAGGTCTGTGTGATGGGACTAACACACTTCAAGTCCTATAGGTGCTTCTGGGAACAAAATATATGATCTCTGTGTGATGGGACTAACACACTTCAAGTCCTATAGGTGCTTCTGGGAAGAAAATATAGGTCTGTGTGATGGGACTAACACACTTCAAGTCCTATAGGTGCTTCTGGGAACAAAATATATGATCTCTGTGTGATGGGACTAACACACTTCAAGTCCTATAGGTGCTTCTGGGAAGAAAATATAGGTCTGTGTGATGGGACTAACACACTTCAAGTCCTTTAGGTGCTTCTGGGAACAAAATATATGATCTCTGTGTGATGGGACTAACACACTTCAAGTCCTATGGGTGCTTCTGGGAAGAAAATATAGGTCTGTGTGATGGGACTAACACACTTCAAGTCCTATAGGTGCTTCTGGGAACAAAATATATGATCTCTGTGTGATGGGACTAACACACTTCAAGTCCTATGGGTGCTTCTGGGAAGAAAATATAGGTCTGTGTGATGGGACTAACACACTTCAAGTCCTATAGGTGCTTCTGGGAACAAAATATAGGATCTCTGTGTGATGGGACTAACACACTTCAAGTCCTATGGGTGCTTCTGGGAAGAAAATATAGGTCTGTGTGATGGGACTAACACACTTCAAGTCCTATAGGTGCTTCTGGGAACAAAATATATGATCTCTGTGTGATGGGACTAACACACTTCAAGTCCTATAGGTGCTTCTGGGAAGAAAATATAGGTCTGTGTGATGGGACTAACACACTTCAAGTCCTATAGGTGCTTCTGGGAACAAAATATATGATCTCTGTGTGATGGGACTAACACACTTCAAGTCCTATAGGTGCTTCTGGGAACAAAATATATGATCTCTGTGTGATGGGACTAACACACTTCAAGTCCTATAGGTGCTTCTGGGAAGAAAATATAGGTCTGTGTGATGGGACTAACACACTTCAAGTCCTATAGGTGCTTCTGGGAACAAAATATATGATCTCTGTGTGATGGGACTAACACACTTCAAGTCCTATAGGTGCTTCTGGGAACAAAATATATGATCTCTGTGTGATGGCACTAACACACTTCAAGTCCTATAGGTGCTTCTGGGAAGAAAATATAGGTCTGTGTGATGGGACTAACACACTTCAAGTCCTATAGGTGCTTCTGGGAACAAAATATATGATCTCTGTGTGATGGGACTAACACACTTCAAGTCCTATAGGTGCTTCTGGGAAGAAAATATAGGTCTGTGTGATGGGACTAACACACTTCAAGTCCTATAGGTGCTTCTGGGAACAAAATATATGATCTCTGTGTGATGGGACTAACACACTTCAAGTCCTATAGGTGCTTCTGGGAAGAAAATATAGGTCTGTGTGATGGGACTAACACACTTCAAGTCCTTTAGGTGCTTCTGGGAACAAAATATATGATCTCTGTGTGATGGGACTAACACACTTCAAGTCCTATGGGTGCTTCTGGGAAGAAAATATAGGTCTGTGTGATGGGACTAACACACTTCAAGTCCTATAGGTGCTTCTGGGAACAAAATATATGATCTCTGTGTGATGGGACTAACACACTTCAAGTCCTATTGGTGCTTCTGGGAAGAAAATATAGGTCTGTGTGATGGGACTAACACACTTCAAGTCCTATAGGTGCTTCTGGGAACAAAATATAGGATCTCTGTGTGATGGGACTAACACACTTCAAGTCCTATGGGTGCTTCTGGGAAGAAAATATAGGTCTGTGTGATGGGACTAACACACTTCAAGTCCTATAGGTGCTTCTGGGAACAAAATATATGATCTCTGTGTGATGGGACTAACACACTTCAAGTCCTATAGGTGCTTCTGGGAAGAAAATATAGGTCTGTGTGATGGGACTAACACACTTCAAGTCCTATAGGTGCTTCTGGGAACAAAATATATGATCTCTGTGTGATGGGACTAACACACTTCAAGTCCTATAGGTGCTTCTGGGAACAAAATATATGATCTCTGTGTGATGGGACTAACACACTTCAAGTCCTATAGGTGCTTCTGGGAAGAAAATATAGGTCTGTGTGATGGGACAACACACTTCAAGTCCTATAGGTGCTTCTGGGAACAAAATATAGGATCTCTGTGTGATGGGACTAACACACTTCAAGTCCTATAGGTGCTTCTGGGAACAAAATATATGATCTCTGTGTGATGGGACTAACACACTTCAAGTCCTATAGGTGCTTCTGGGAAGAAAATATAGGATCTCTGTGTGATGGGACTAACACACTTCAAGTCCTATAGGTGCTTCTGGGAACAAAATATATGATCTCTGTGTGATGGGACTAACACACTTCAAGTCCTATGGGTGCTTCTGGGAACAAAATATATGATCTCTGTGTGATGGGACTAACACACTTCAAGTCCTATAGGTGCTTCTGGGAACAAAATATAGATCTCTGTGTGATGGGACTAACACACTTCAAGTCCTATAGGTGCTTCTGGGAAGAAAATATATGTCTGTGTGATGGGACTAACACACTTCAAGTCCTATAGGTGCTTCTGGGAACAAAATATATGATCTCTGTGTGATGGGACTAACACACTTCAAGTCCTATAGGTGCTTCTGGGAACAAAATATATGATCTCTCTGTGATGGGACTAACACACTTCAAGTCCTATGGGTGCTTCTGGGAAGAAAATATAGGTCTGTGTGATGGGACTAACACACTTCAAGTCCTATAGGTGCTTCTGGGAACAAAATATATGATCTCTGTGTGATGGGACTAACACACTTCAAGTCCTATAGGTGCTTCTGGGAAGAAAATATAGGTCTGTGTGATGGGACTAACACACTTCAAGTCCTATAGGTGCTTCTGGGAACAAAATATATGATCTCTGTGTGATGGGACTAACACACTTCAAGTCCTATAGGTGCTTCTGGGAAGAAAATATAGGTCTGTGTGATGGGACTAACACACTTCAAGTCCTATAGGTGCTTCTGGGAACAAAATATATGATCTCTGTGTGATGGGACTAACACACTTCAAGTCCTATAGGTGCTTCTGGGAACAAAATATATGATCTCTGTGTGATGGGACTAACACACTTCAAGTCCTATAGGTGCTTCTGGGAAGAAAATATAGGTCTGTGTGATGGGACTAACACACTTCAAGTCCTATAGGTGCTTCTGGGAACAAAATATATGATCTCTGTGTGATGGGACTAACACACTTCAAGTCCTATGGGTGCTTCTGGGAAGAAAATGTAGGTCTGTGTGATGGGACTAACACACTTCAAGTCCTATAGGTGCCTCTGGGAACAAAATATATGATCTCTGTGTGATGGGACTAACACACTTCAAGTCCTATAGGTGCTTCTGGGAAGAAAATATAGGTCTGTGTGATGGGACTAACACACTTCAAGTCCTATAGGTGCTTCTGGGAACAAAATATATGATCTCTGTGTGATGGGACTAACACACTTCAAGTCCTATAGGTGCTTCTGGGAACAAAATATATGATCTCTGTGTGATGGGACTAACACACTTCAAGTCCTATAGGTGCTTCTGGGAAGAAAATATAGGAGCTCTGCCTGCCTGCCACGAACACACTACAAGTCCTATAGGTGCTTCTGGGAACAAAATATAGGAGCTCTGCCTGCCTGCCACGAACACACTACAAGTCCTATAGGTGCTTCTGGGAACAAAATATAGGAGCTCTGCCTGCCTGCCACGAACACACTACAAGTCCTATAGGTGCTTCTGGGAACAAAATATAGGAGCTCTGCCTGCCTGCCACGAACACACTACAAGTCCTATAGGTGCTTCTGGGAACAAAATATAGGAGCTCTGCCTGCCTGCCACGAACACACTACAAGTCCTATAGGTGCTTCTGGGAACAAAATATAGGAGCTCTGCCTGCCTGCCACGAACACACTACAAGTCCTATAGGTGCTTCTGGGAAGAAAATATAGGAGCTCTGCCTGCCTGCCACGAACACACTACAAGTCCTATAGGTGCTTCTGGGAACAAAATACAGGAGCTCTGTTTGCTGCCAGTGCCTGCCTGCCACGAACACACTACAAGCCCCTCTTTCTAAATCAATCTTTCTAAATGAATCTATCTAACTCAATCTCTCTAAGTAAATCTCTCTAACTAACTAAATCCAGCAGAGTGTCACAGAACTATCCTGCTCTATCTACGCCGGAACAGCATGTGACCGGCGCAGACGGCGTGGCGGCCTTTTATAGGGGGGGGCGTGTACTAAAGCCCCTGAGCTGTAATTGGCTACAGGCGTCCTGCCTGTAGCCAATTATGGCTCTTCGAGTTTCCGGCGCTGTGATTGGCCAAGCATGCGGGGTCACAGTGCATGCTTGGCCAATCATCAGCCAGCAATGCACTGCGCCGGCCGCGCCGGCCGCAATGCATTGCGGGGCCGCGCGCATCACACGACCGTGATGCGAGCGGCCAAAATAGTTCTGGGCTCGCCGAGCGAGCGAACACCCGGTGCTCGATGCGAACATGGGTTCGCATCGAGCACCGGGCCCATCCCTAGTTACGAGGACCTATACTTCCTCTTGTATTCCCCTTACTATCCCCTCTTTCTTTGCTAATCTGGGTTTGCCTGGGGGGGTGCGGGGTACGGGGTATATTTTGTATGGGTTCCTTCGATCGAGATCAAGGTACGATCAGATGTAATAACTTTACATTCCCTTTACCCACGTCTTACCCCCACTTTTACCCCACCTAGAGTAGATTTATACTGTAGACCAAAATACAAACAAAAGACACCAAGCGGGAGGATTAACCACAGAGGAAAGGCAGCAAACACGAAAGAAAAAACAACTTTTGTCAGATGGCTTAATATGTCTCTTGCCCTTGTCTCTAGGGCCTTCTTTCCAAAGGGGAGAAAAAGAGAAAAAAAAAAAAAGGGGGCGTAAGTAGAGTGCGGGGACAGGGACAAATGGGCCAAATGTTAGAGAGAGCCTGTGCAGACTGTAGGGGCTAAAAAAAAAAGGAAGGAAGGGGGTACAGGCGGGTCTAGGCAAGGTGGAAGACACGACCCCTGCTTTGATGGGGGTTTTCCGGACAGTCCATGTTCACTGTACCCGCTCTCTTTGCTCTGGATTGGGGGTTTCTTGGGAGTTAACCCTAGGGGTCTGTACTTGCACCCCAGAGTGACCCTCTCTAGTGTCTCTCAACAATATTTTCCTTTCGGAGTTCCTGGTCCTGGTATACTCTGGCGCTTTAGGTGACAGGGGGAAGTACACAGCTAAGGTAATGCCGGGGTTATCCTGAGGGTCTCAGGGGGCTGTTGCTTTCAGCTTCCGGCAATCCATCCCTCGGCACCCCGCTCCTCTTGATATATCCCCTCCTAGGGGCCCTTCTCCTGTCCCTCTTGTTGTGAGGCCACTCTTGCTTCAGAAAGGTCCCAGTCCATTAAGGTAAGATATAATTGTCTGTGGAAAGTTCCCCTCCTGGGACGCTAAGCTCTTCCTGCTCCCGGTAGAGGAATTACTGTCAGGGTTGGCTAGTGTCCATCCTTGAATTATGCTGAATTGTGCTGTCCCATTGGCTTCTTTTTTTTTTTTTTTTTTCTACCTTTGTTCTAGTTATTATGTCGCTCCCCCTGAAACCATCCCCCTGCGTCGTTCCCATCCACTGGGGTTTAAAATAGATTGGCCAGCTGGCGGTAGGGGGGGGGACGGGGGGGGCCGTGCAGCGTTCCACTGGTCTTGTCGGAATAGGGGCTGTAACTTTGCTGGATCTGGATCTGCAGGGATTGACCTGTGTTCCTGTGCTCGCCCACCCCTAACTAGGAGGGATATTCATCTGCTGACCTAAAAGTCCATATGCCTATTCCTGTCTCCTGGAGGGGTGCTTCTCAGGTGGAGCATATATCAGAAAAAATTGTAACTGGCCCGAGGGCCACTCACCACTCCTGGCATCAGATAGGGGGGTCGGGGTTTAGTCCGTCCACTGCAGGTTCGTACCCACGCTCTCTGCTGCTCTCAGAAGCTTCCGGTGCTTCTGGCGGGGATCTGCGTCCTTGCAGGGATCAGGTCCGGCTCGGTCCACTTACAGCTGGGGCTACTCCGACGGGTACCTGAAGCCGTGGATGTCGTGGCCACTGCCTGAGGGTTCTGGTGTCCTCCAGCGTGGCTAGGGAGAGCCCGCAACGAGCGGGTGGAGAAGGTCCCTCAGTGCGGTCGGTGAGCGGTCGGTGAGCTGGTGGCGGGCAGGTCAGCCCCGCTCCTCCCCGGTCATCTCCGGCATGAGATGTAGTGCCTGGGGTGGCGGGGAAGCCGAAGCCGAGTCTGCAGCGTGGCGGGGCGGGAGCAGGTGCGGGTGCGGGCGCGGGCTTCAGGCGAGCCGCGTGCACGCTATCACGTCATGACGCCCGAAACATGAATGGTTTGAGTGCAAGAAACAAGGTAATTTAAAAGCAGATTGCAAAATCTGTAAAAATAGAATGCAAAATCAAACTAAACTACAAAAAGTCAAACGTGTGAAGGAAGGAACTGCACTCCGCACTGTCTGTTCTGTAGGGCTATATACAGAATTTCTAACAAAAAATACCTAACAATCTAACTAACTATGATACACTCATTACCAAGCAAGGGAAGGCTGGGTCAGGCATGAGAAGCAAGGGTGAAATGGGCAAGGGTGGGGGACAGAGCTGGGATAAGGTACAAAGGTAGAGTCAGCTGGTCAGGGGAAACATGTTCAAGGCAGGAAGGGTAAAGGTAGCAGGGTACAGCAGCAGGGTAACTGGTTCAGGGGCAGCAGGATCATGATGTTTAGCACACAGGAGAAAATGAAGAACAGTCTGAGGGGGTAAATACCCTTCCAGCAGTCAGCATCAGGTGGGGACTAATTGCTGCTGGCTACTGGGAGGCACCTGCTTGTGGACACCAAGAATACATCCTTCAGTTTTTGAAATAACAGTGCCACCAGCATGTGGTCCAGATCCTAACACTTGCATAGCTCGTTTTATCTGTTGGATACACTTCTACCAAAGCTAAGCCATGGCTTTTATACCAGAGAGCTTTCTACTGATAATCTTCACATCAGACAGCATACTTATCTGGGACACCGACCCACTCCAAAAAATCCAGCAGTTCACAGTTCTATAGGGCCCTTTTAAGCTGATATAAGGGGAAGATGGGTTACATGATTCCCTATACCCAGAAGAAGTAGGTATTCCTCTATTCTCATGATGAAATGAGTGAGTATAGGCTGTTGGTGTGTAATATAGGCCTGGAACTGCATGTATAGCAGTAAGAGGAGGGCCTGCATTACTGAGTTTGCTGAACAGGCTAAAGTCAGGCAGTTTGAGGTTGGGTTTTAAAGAAAGGGTAAGGTGGACCTTATTGGATGACCAGGGGGGTTGGGTGTGGCTGGGGTGGGGCACCAGTGGTCTAGCGGAAGGATGGAGCTGCTAGTGGGTTAGTGGGAGCCAGGTCAGCAAGGAAGACACTACCCCGTCCTCCCTCCCCTCACCTTTTTTCTGAGTTGTTTGCAAGGGTCATTTTTCTGTTGTGTCTTTCACCAAGGGGGCAGTGGGAGCTGTAAGGGCTTGTTTTTTTGGCGTGTTTGTTGTATGGGGTTAGTTGCGCATTTTGTCATAGCAGCAGGGGGTTCTTAGGTTTTTAAAGGCAGGCATGGTCAAAAACAGTAGGTGGAGTGTAATGGGTTGGCCCCATCTCGGTATGGGTGTACCTTCCCTACTCAGTGACATCAATAAGGGGATAGCGGTCATCGGGCTGCATTAGGTGTTTAAATTGGTAATAATTGTCCTTGAGCTTGTGTAACTGCGGCTGGGGGCCTTCATTAACCTGATGCCACGTACACACAACCGTTTTTCCCGTCGGAATAAACTCCGACTGAGTTCCGACGGAGTTCCACTGAAACTGTCTTGCCTACACACGATCACACCAAAGTCCGACTGTCTAGAACGCGGTGACGTACAACATGTATGACGGGACTAGAAAAAGGAAGTTCAATATCCAGTAGCCAATAGCTGCCGTCTCGTACTTGCTTCAGAGCATGCGTCGTTTTTGGTCCGTCGGAACAGCATACAGACGAGCTGTTTTCCCGATAGGAATCGATTCCGTCAGAAATATTTAAAACATGTTCTATTTCTAGGTCCGTCAGAATTTTCAAAAAAAAAAGTCAGACGAAGCACACACACGATCGGAATCCGATGAAAAGATTCCGTCTGACTTTTTCTGCCGGAAAGTCCGACCGTGTGTACGCGGCATTAAAAAGTCAGTCAAGCACATTATTGTTTAAAATGTTTTTGTTTACGTGGAATGAAATTAAAAAGTTATTTTGTTATTTATGGTTGGTAATAGAAGGCTGCTATGGCCAATTAAATCCAAATTATGTGGTCGCGTCATTATTATGGTAGAAGGGTGGTATATGGATAATAGATGTAAGGTCAACGAAGCCGCCACATCAGCGATACTTCAGTTATGGTATGTTCTGCATGGAGAGAGTAGTTTCACTTTCGGGAGGTGTCTATCTTTGGGAGAGAGTGACAAGAGGAGGGGGGAAACAACAGTTGTATCTACAGTAAGGGACATCACAAAAACTTTAGCTACACAGTCACATTTCGGCTTCTTCATAAATTTTATTTTGTGTTTGCTCATTATTGTAAGCTATATAGAAATTGTAAACTGTAACGTGTACGGTAAACTGGGACATGACCAAAAACCTATCAACATTTGAAGGGATGACCATGCTAAGAAGCAATTGTATACATTTTTCTCCTACATTTCACTTTTTCACCTAAGGCTCCCACCAATGTGCTAAGCAAGGCATTCTGCATACAGACCTACAGGCTAAAGTTGCAAATCCAAGCTGACATTTATTATAGCAGAATAATTGTATTATTGCTTCATATTTTGCTCGGTTTGTCATTTTTATGTTTTACCTAAGTTAGCACATTGTTCGTTTTTACAGTTAACCCATTTCATCCAAGATCTCAGTTCCAATCAATTCTAGGATTTGTTATTTTTGTGACATGTTGCATATTTCTAATCTGATGACAGCCCCAATTTTCTGAATATAATAATGGTGCAAAGAGTATCCTAAATAAAACCATAGCCTGGTGTGATTTGGACTGATCGTAATTGGTTTAAATAATGATGTTGCTAGCTCCCTCTGCTACAATTACACTTATTAGGAGGTCACCTTCCCTCAAAAAGGATGTGTACATACAGTAAGTAAGCAACACAATACCAGCAAGCTTGACGAAATGTGTTGTGTATGTGGCTAGTTTGCATCTCATCACCTTTGGATGTTTTTAATTTGTAACTTTTAAAGCCCAAGCTTAGTTAATTTTCTTCTTTTAACCACTTTAAGACCAGCCTCGTTTTGGATTTTAGGTGTTTACATGTTTAAAACAGATTTTTTTTGCTAGAAAATTACCGTATTTATCGGCGTATAACACGCACCGGCGTATAACACGCACCAGCGTATAACACGCACCCCAAGTTTAGGAGGGCATTTTAAGGAAAAAAAACGTTTTAGGAGGGAAGTTTAGGGGAAAAAAAAAAAAACTTACATTTAAGCGTCATTTGCAGCTTGCCCAGTGTCATTGCAGCTTGCCCAGCGTCATTGCAGCCTTGCCCAGCGTCATTGCAGCCTTGCCCAGCGTCATTGCAGCCTTGCCCAGCGGCATTTGCAGCCTTGCCCAGCGGCATTTGCAGCCTTCTCCAGCGGCATTTGCAGCCTTGCCCAGCGTCATTGCAGCTTGCCCAGCGTCATTGCAGCTTGCCCAGCATCATTGCAGCGTGCCCAGCGTCATTGCAGCTTGCCCAGCGTCATTGCAGCATGCCCAATTTCTTTGCAACTTGCCAGCGTCATTAGAAGTCCGGTCCGGGTTTAAATTTCCCGCCGCCGAGACTCTCTGTCGCGTGCGCCGCCGACAAAAGACCGAAGCACTCCCGGAAAAGGCCGAGCCGACTGTTCAGCTCCGCTCGAGGTCCCGCCTCCCTGCTGTTTCAGGAGCGAGCGCAGGGAGGCGGGACTACGAGCAGAGCCGAACAGTCTGCTCGGTCTATTCCGGCGCCGCTTCGGGTTTTTTCGGCAGCGCTCGCTATTTTTCCGCGGCGCTTGCCATTTTTGTCATTTTTTTGGGGGGGGTATCGACGTATAACACGCACCCACGACTTTTCCCCGATTTTAAGGGGGTAAAAGTGCGCGTTATATGCAGATAAATACGGTACTTAGAACCCCCAAACATTATATATTGTTTTTTTTCTAACACCCTAGAGAAAAAAATGGCGGTCATTGCAATACTTTTTTTCACACCATATTTGCGCAGCGGTCTTACAAGCGCACTTTTTTTTGGAAAAAAAATCAATTTTTTGGGAAAAAAAAAAAAACTTTTTGGGGAAAAAAAACACTTTTTTGAATAAAAAACAGTAAAGTTAGTCCAATTTTTTTTTATATATCTTGAAAGATAATGTTACGACGAGTAAATTGATACCCAACATGTCAGGCTTCAAAATTGCGCCCGCTTGTGGAATGGCGTCAAACTTTTACCCTCAAAAATCTCCATAGGCGACGTTTAAAAAATTCTATAGGTTGCATGTTTTGCGTTACAGAGGAGGTCTAGGGCTAGAATTATTGCTCTCGCTCTACCGATCGTGGCGATACATTACATGTGTGGTTTGACCACCGTTTTCATATGCGGGCGCTACTCACGTAAATTTATTTTTTTTCTTATTTATTTTACTTGATTTTATTTATTTTTACACTGTTTTTAAAAAAAAATAAAAAATTGGGTCACTTTTATTCCTATTACAAGGAATGTAAACATCCTTTGTAATAGAAAAAAGCATGACAGGTCCTCTTAAATATGAGATCTGGGGTCAAAAAGATCTCATATTTGGACTTAAATGCAAAAAACAAAATGTCATTATAAAAAATGACATTGAAAAAATGTGCATTTAAGACGTATGGGCGGAAGTGAGGCTTTGACGTCGCTTCCGCCCTGCTATGGTATAGAGACGGGTGGGGGGCCATCTTAGCCTCACTCGTCTCCATACCCAGCTAGGAAGAGGAACCGATCACAGAGGGGGCACCTCTCCCGCCGCCGATAACGCTGATCTTGCGGCGAAGACCACCATTATCGTAAATACGATATGAAGAGATGGATATCTCGGTTGTGGCAGCAGCTGTTGCCGTCACCAAGATATCCCTCTTCAAAAAAGGGACGTACATCGTTGTGCGCTGGTCGTAAAGTGGTTAATCAGCACAAGGGATGGTACTTACATTGAATGAGAAGTAGTGTCCCTTGTACTGATGGCTGCTGTCTTAGTTGAAATCCACAGACTTCTGCTGCTTTTAATTTTTGAAAGGGGGGGGGGGGGGGGGCTGGAACACCACTTCAATGTCAGTACCGACCCTTGTACTGATCATTTTATTAAAAAAGATGCCCTTATTAAAGTTGCAAAGGAACATTTTAAAAGGAAAATCACACAAAATGGCCTGGTCAGGAAGGGGGGTAAACCTTCTGGAGCTGAAGTGGTTAATAATTATGCTACCAAAATTAGTGTGTGCTGTAAATTGCCTCCAGCATTGTTTCTGTTTCTTCTGGCTGGAGGCTGCCATTTTGCTGAAACCAAGAGCCCCTGAGCAGCAGTAAATCTTTAGGCTGAAAAGCAGATCAGCCTTTAGTGGCTCTGATTTTCGGTACAAAGCTAAAAATGAAGAGCTACTGAGCCTGTGCAGAGCAGGGTGAGACAATGTATTACTGGACTAATTTTTAATGTTTTACATAACCATACCTGATACGTGATCTAGCAGGATTTAATTTTCTAGCTAAAGTGCCACTTTAATGTAGCTTTCAATAAAATAATACCTGGTGATCCCGCCATGAACGTTCCTTGTTTAGGCACTTCCTATTATAGGGTGACTACGTCCTGTGCCTGTCTCCCAATTATGCTTCTTTTTTGTCACACAGGCTTCCAATGGACACTACAAATGGGCAGTTAAAATATGTCTAGAGTATATACTTATAGTACTATTTTTTTTAACTTGTTCAGATCCGCGCTATAGCCGAATAACGGCTACAGTGCAGAATGACGGGTACATCGCGGATCTGCTTTGCCGGGAGTACGTCTTTTGACGTCCTCCCCTTTCAAAGCTGGCCACGCCCCCCTCAATGAGACTCGGATGATCACAGATCCGAGTAAGGAGCTGATCCTGGCCCATTACCACATGATCAGCTGTCAGCCAATGACTGCTGATCATGTGATGTAAACAGAAGATCGGTAATCGTTTTTTTTTTTTTCTTCTCACGCTGACAGCATGAGAAGAAAAAAGGCAGATCGCCGGCTTCCGTTTGAAGGGACATCGGTCCCGAAGAGGAAGAGGCGAAGCTGCCTCATATGTGCCCACAAATATCGCCTGCCATTGCCACTTGCCAGTGCCACAAATCAGTGCCCACAGTGCCCCCAATCAGTGCCCACAGTATTAAGTGCCAGCAATCAGTGCCACCTATCAGTGCCCAAAAGTGCCACCTATCAATGCCCACCAGTGGTGCCAATCAGTGCCTCTGTGCCACCTAGCAGTGCTGCCTATCAGTGTCACCTACCAGTGCCACTCAGTGTCCATCACTGCCACCCATCAGTGCCAGCTATCAGTGCCACCTATTAGTGCCCGTCAGTGCCACATATCAATGCCCTTCAGTGCTGCCCATCAGTGCCCACCAATGCTGCCTATCAGTGCCCACCAGTGCCGCCTATTAGTGGCCATCAGTGCTGCCTTATCAGTGCCCATCAGTGTAGCCTATCGGTGCCCATCAGTGCAGCCTATCAGTGTCCATCATTGTAGCCTCATCAGCGTACATCAATGAAGGAGAAAAATTACCCGTTTGCAAAATTTATTAACAAAATATAAAACGGTTTTGTGTTTTTTTTTTTTTTTAAATCTGTCTTTTTTAATTATCTTAACAAAAAATAAAAAACCCAGAGGGGATCAAATACCACCAAAAGAAATCTCTATTTGTGGGTAAAAAATAATAAAAATGTAATTTGGGTACAGTGTTGTATGACCGCTCAATTGTCATTCAAAGAGTGACAGCGCTAAAATCTGAAAATTGGTCTGGGCAGGAGGGGGGTTTAGGTGCCCAGTAAGCAAGTGGTTAATGTCGTTTAGAATGTTTACAATGCACAGCGTTTTAGCAAAACGAAATGCCATTCAGTTTACTTTAAGTCTCTGGGCAGGCCCAGACCACCAGCCATTTTAAAAGCTTCACGACGTGGTGGAACGGAATCTCCAGGATTGAGAAGAAACCTGTGCTGTTTTCTCTACAATTGGAGAAGATTTGTTAATAACGCAGAGGTTAATAAGATACTGAGAGACTGCGCAGGGGATAATCACCTTCCCAGCACTGCCATTTAATGAGAAAATTGACAGTTCAGCCTTGATGAATCCATGGGGTTTATTTCCACCAACGGCTACCTGATTAGCTGGGGAAGGTCACAGATTTCCAATATATGGAGCGTATGAGTTTTCCGAGGATAGGATCAGCAAACATACGCTATACAGTCCTCCTCGTGCCTCCGCCACGCAAACACTTTCCTTTCTTTATTTATTTATTAAGTTAAGCCTCTTGGCTCAAGACGAGATAGAGAGTGTCTCCGAGATAGCAAGGTTAAAGAAAAATCAACCCCCATTATGTTCCCCTAATATGAAGATGAATTGCGCCAGGAAAGTATGATAAGAGCAGAGCAACAGAGAGTGAAGGAGAAAGGAGACAATGAGTATGACAATACGTAAGAAGAAGATAACCCAAACCCAGCAAACATGACGAAACGTGCAAGGCCATAGCCTTAAAGGGATTGTCTTCTCAAATTTTTTTTCTGTGGATATACTGTGCATAAAAATAATCAGCTTGTTGTTAATAATCTTATCAGTGTGTGTTTTACAAACCTTGTGTTTATAGATCTATATTTTAACGATATACACTATATTATCAAAAGTATTGGAACACCTTCCTTTATACGCACGTGAACTTTAATAACATTGCAGTCTTATGCCCTGTACACACGATAGTATTTTCCGATGGAAAATATGTGATAGGACTTTGTTGTCGGAAATTCCGATCGTGTGTAGGCGCCATCACACATTTTCCATAGGAATTTCCGTCACACAAAATTTGAGATCTGGTTCTCAAATTTTCCGACAACAAAATCCGTTGTGTGTACATAATTCTGACGCACAAAGTGCCACGCATGCTCAGAATCAAGCAGAAGAGCAGCACTGGTATTTTTCTCGTGTTGTACGTTGCCACGTTCTTGACATTCGGAATTTCTGACCAACTTTGTGTGACCGTGTGTATGCAAGACAAGTTTGAGCCAACATCCGTCGGAAAAAATCCCATGGATTTTGTTGTCGGAAAATTCTATCGTGTGTACAGGGCATAAGTCTGTAGGGTTCAATATTGAGTTGGCCCACCCATTGCAGCTATAAAAGCTTCAACTCTTCTGAGAAGGCTGTCCACAAGGTTTAGGAGTGTGTCTATGGGAATGTTTGACCATTCTTCCAGAATCGCATTTGTGAGTTCAGGCACTGATGTGGACAAGAAGGCCTGACTCACAGTCTCCGCTCTAATTTATCCCAAAGGTTTTCTATCGGGTTGTGGTCAGGACAGGCCAGTCAAGGTCCTCCATCCCAAACCCGCTCATCCATGTCTTTATGGACCTTGCTTTGTGCACTGGTCCAAATTTGGTAAAGGGGGATTATGGTGTGGGGTTTTTTTTTTCAGAGGTTGGGCTTGGCCCCTTAGTTCCAGTAAAGGGAACTATTAGGGCATCAGCATACCAAGACATTTTGGACAATTTCATGCAGCCAAGTCCCAACTTTGTGGCAACAGTTTGGGAATGGCAACATGACTGCACACCAGTGCACAAAGCAAGGTCCATAATGACATGTTTGAGCGAGTTTGGGGTGGAGGAACTTGACTGGCCTTCACTCAACCTGATATAACACCTTTGGGATGAATTAGAGCGAGACTGTGAGCCAGGCCTTCTCGTCCACATGAGTACCCAACCTTACAAATGTGCTTCTGGAAGAATGGTCAAACATTCCCATAGACACACTAGCTGTAAAGGGTGGGCCAACTCAATACTGAACCCTACGGACTAAGACTGGGATGCCATTAAAGTGCATGTGCGTGTAAGGACAGGCATCCCAATACTTTTAGTAATATAGTGTATGTACATATGTGCATGAAGGCAGCCATTTTTGCCCATTGCATATGCAGGCTCTGCCTCCTGATTTTCAGTGCTACACAATGCCTGTGTTTTACTGCTACTCCTTACTAGCCATTTAGTTGCAGGCTGGAACAGTGTGTACGTGTTATTGACCTAATATGGCCATGTGGCTATATTAGAGCAATGATGTCTTGAGCATTCCTGCACCTTTGTGGTCATGCAGCTGTAGGGTGGGAAATGTCCTGGCCACAGGTGATTGGCCTGGCAATGACACCTTGGTTTGGTTGAACTTGGGCTTGGACTAAAAGCAAGCTCGTCACTGCTACTCACAATGCAAGTTGATTGGTTAGCCTACTTATAAATACAATTCATCAATGAGGTTAATATCTTATCCTAGGGGTTCTTAAAGCTATTGTAAAGGAAAACATGTTTTTTTAAAATGGCTCCCAGTGCCAGAGCAAGTCCATTAGGGGGGCATGGGTGCCGGACCCTCATCCATGCATCCAGCCCCCTAATCTACATGAAGGGCACCGAACACATGGTCTCCAATGGGGGGGGGGGGTGTTTTTTTTAACACATGATTAGAGCCAGAGGCTCTAATAGGCTTCAAAAAAGCGTGGGCTCAGGGCGCAGAGCACTGCGCTCTAAGCCATCGCCAGTAATCGTACCTTTGGTTGCATGAATACAACAGCAAATATCTCACTAGTTGTGGGTAGATTGTGTATTTGTGGTTAGCATACCTTCTAACTGTCCCTGATTCGCTGATCCGTCCCGGAGAGTCCTGGAATGCCCGCGGCATATGCGGGGTGTCTTGGTTCCCGCACAATGCGAGCAAGACATTATATGGCAGCCAGCATCACTCCCCGACACACAGTACAGAGTGCACTGAACCTGCCCCTCATTTTCCTGTACACAGAGGAGAAGGTGGGGAGCAGCAACACCATTCTGCCAGGAGGGCCACAGCAGCATAGGCTTCCAACAGACCTGCCAGCACCAGCAGCAGACCCCCCCCCCCACCACTTGCTCTCTCTGCTCTCCCGAGTCCCGCTAGCAGCAGCCCCCCCACCCCTGCAGAATGTACTCTCTCTGCTCTCCCGAATCTCGCCAGCAGCACCTCTCCTGCTCCTCCGCTAGAAACACTCCCCCCCTCTGTGTACACAATACTTGCAGTGGAGGGAGGCATGGGGAAAAGAGAGGGGAAAGAATGGGGCTGGGATAGGATCAGGGGGTGGATGGAGCTGGGATGGGATCAGGGGGTGGATGGAGCTGGGATGGGATCATGGGGGGTGGATGGAGCTGGGATGGGGTCAGATCAGGAGGATCGATGAAGCTGGGATGCGATCAGGAGGGTGGATGGAGCTGGGATGGGATCAGGGGGGTGTATGGAGCTGGGATGGGATCAAGGGATGGATGGAGCAGGGATGCGATAGGGGAAATGGATAGAGTTCGGATGGGATCAGAGTGGTGGATGGAGACGGTATGGGGTCAGGGATGGATGGACCTGGGATGGGATCAAGGGGAAGGATGGGATCAGGGGATGGATGGAGCCGGGATGGGATCAGGGGTTGGATGGAGCCAGGATGGGATCGGTGAGTGGATAGAGTTGGGATAGGATCAGGGTGGTGGATGGACCTGGGATGGATGGAGCCGGGATGGAATCGGGTAATGGATGGAGCCAAGATAAGAGCAGGGGAATGGATAGAGATGGGATGGAATTGGGGTAAGGATGGAGCCAGGATAGGATCAGGATGGTGGATGGAGCCGGGATTGGATCAGGTTGGGGAATGGAATGGGATTGGGGTGGGGTGGATGGACTCCTGTCCCCTGCATTCTATACATTAACCACTTCAATACCAGGCACTTAGACATCTTCCTGCCCAGACCAATTTTCAGCTTTCAGCGCTGTCGAACTTTGAATTACAATTGCGCGATCATGCTACACTGTACCCAAACAGAATTTTTATCATTTTGTTCCCACAAATAGAGCTTTTTTTTGGTGGTATTTGATCACCTCTGCGATTTTTATTTTTTGCGCAACAAATAAAAAAAGACCAGAAAATTTTGAAAAAAAAAAAACTATTTTATCTTGGTTTCTGTTAATTTTTTTGTAAATAAGTACGTTTTCTTCTTCAATGACGGCACTGATATGGCTGCACTGACGGGGACTAATAAGGCGGCACTGATGGGCACCGATGAGGTGGCACTGGAGGCCACTGATGATGGGCACTGATAGGCGGCACTTATGGGCACTGATAGGTGGCACTGATATGCAGCACTGATGGGCACTTATAGGTGGCACTGATGGGCACTCATAGGCGGCACTGATGGGCACTCATAGGCGTCAATGATGGGTACTTATGGGTGGCATGGATAGGTGGCATAGATGGGCACTGATAGGTGGGCACTGATGGGCACAGATGGGCACTGATAGGTGGCACTGCTGGACACTGATTGGTGGCACTGATGACACTGATGGGTGGCACTGATGACACTGATTGGTACATGATGGTGCCAGTCAGTGCCCATTTGTGGGCACTGACTTGCACAGATTGGGCATCATTTGCACATGTGCGAGTGAGGAAAAGCTGATCACCGGCTTTTCCTGTTGACATTGTGATCAGCCGTGATTGGACACAGCTGATCACGTGGTAAAGTGTCTCCGCCGGAGGCTCTTTACCGATATCAGTGTAGCGGTGTGTCAGACTGACACACCGCTCCACCAATCGCTGCAATGCGGCGGCATGTTATCCTGAAGGACGTCATTTGACGCCCAGTCATGATATCGAAAACCACCGCCTGGCTGTCATTCTGCTATAGGCCGGGCGGGAAGTGGTTAAACACTCCTGTCCCCTGCATTCTGTACATGACATACTCCTGTCTCCTGCATTCTGTACATTACACACTCCTGTCTCCTGCATTCTGTACATTACATACTCCTGTCCCCTGCATTCTGTACATTACACACTCCTGTCTCCTGCATTCTGTACATTACACACTCCTGTCCCCTGCATTCTGTACATGACATACTCCTGTCTCCTGCATTCTGTACATTACACACTCCTGTCTCTTGCATTCTGTACATTACATACTCCTGTCCCCTGCATTCTGTACATTACACACTCCTGTCTCCTGCATTCTGTACATTACACACTCCTGTCCCCTGCATTCTGTACATGACATACTCCTGTCCCCTGCATTATGTACATTACACACTCCTGTCTCCTGCATTCTGTACATTACATACTCCTGTCCCCTGCATTCTGTACATTACACACTCCTGTCTCCTGCATTCTGTACATT
Source organism: Lithobates sylvaticus (assembly GCA_028564925.1). Lineage (NCBI taxonomy): Eukaryota > Metazoa > Chordata > Amphibia > Anura > Ranidae > Lithobates > Lithobates sylvaticus. Next base: position 154,011,000 of record CM053037.1, read on the forward strand.
ACACACTCCTGTCTCCTGCATTCTGTACATTATATACTCCTGTCCCCTGCACTCTGTACATTATATACTCCTGAACCATGTTCTCTGTGTGTGTAATGTACTCCAAAACTCAGCACTGACTACAGCCCTCAGTGTGTTACATTCTTCTGATCCTCGAACACATTGCATTACACACCCTGTCCCCTGCACTCTGTGTTATGTATCCTAAACCCGACACTGACTGCAGCACTCCCCAACTCCTGTGCTCTGCTTTACACACTCCTGCACTATATACACAATACTGTACATTATATACTTCTCACCAAAGTCTTCATCGTCTCAACAGTTGCTGGTTACTATGCAGTCCCTGACTATTTTAATGAAGTTCTTCTTTAAGGTAGGCTCAAACAAAGCAATCAAAGCATATTTTATAGGTACAAGGAAACCTAAAGCCCCTCCCACTGCTAAGTGCTTGACCACGCCCACATTTTATCGCTGCGCTGCAGGTCATTTCCCTCCTCCAGTGTTCCTCATTCTGAAGTTTAAATGTTGGGAGGTATGGGTTAGCCATTTTTATATAAAACCATATTATAAAAATCTTATGGGTTTTTTTTTCAGCTGTTCTGTTCCTAGCTATCCATATGTAAAGTAAAACTGAGTTTTTGACATCTTTTAAAGCAAAACTGGTATCTTGTAGGACTGATGATGAGGATGAATTTTGACAGTCTGGAGAAGGGGGTATGGGGTCATAACTGGCAAGCCATTGGGGGTCTGCATTTGTAAAAAGGTTAGGAACCTGCCTTATTATAATAGTTGTTCAGCAGTAGGCAGATCAAAAGCATGGATTCACTGAGGGTTATTGCCAGCGGCAATTAAATCTCACATTTAATGAAAAGCAAAAATGTGACAGAGCTAGTTTGTAAAAAGATGAAAGTATATCACAAATTTATTTAAAGTAAATGTTGAAATAGTAACTCAAAATACGAGGTTTCTAAAAATACGCTCTAATTTCCCTTTAAATGTCAACTTTAGTTCCATGATAACATTTTGCCTCTAGCATTACAGATGTAAAAAGCCCGTGGGCAATAAAAAGAGGCACACAGACTTTTAAATGTGTATATATATATATGTGTATATATATGTATATATATATATATATATATATATATATATATATATATATATATATATATATATATATATATATATATATATATAATATACATATATATATATATATATATATATATTATATATATATATATATATATATATATATATATATATATATTATATATATATATATATAATATATATATATATATATATATATATATACACATCATTTATGAAATAGATCAGCTAAATGCAAATATTCCTATATAAATGTTTTACTGTGTATCTTTGTAGTTTGTTATAAACAGTATACTGTACATTAAATATATACTGTACGTATGGCGGACAGATTCGTTCTTTACATAAGCATGCTCTTCTTTCTTTAAATGCTGTGTGCCTTGCTAATTCCCTCATTTTACCGCATTCCTATCAGATAGAATCCATCTGATTGAAAACAACATTTCTTTGCAATTTTTAACCTCTTGTCACCCATGTAACTCATACACCCACCGGCCACTTAATTAGGTACACATTGCTACTACCGGTTTGGACCCCCTTTTGCCTTCAGAACTGCCTTAATTCTTTGTGGCATAGATTCAACAAGGTGTTGGAAAAAAATTCAGATTTTGGTCCATAGTGACATGATAGCATTACACAGTTGCTGCAGATTTGTCGGCTGCACATCCATTATGCAAATCTCCCGTTCGACCACATCTCAAAGGTGCTCTATTGGGTTGAGATCTGGTGACTGTGGAGGCCATTGGAGTTCAGTGACCTCATTGTCATGTTCAAGAAACCAGTGGTGAGATGATTTGAGCTTTGTGACATGGTGCATTATGCTGCTGGAAGGAGCCATCAGAAGATGGGGACACTGTAGTCATAAAGGGATGGACATGGTCAGCAACAATACTCAGGTAGGCTGTGGCATTTAAACGATGCTCAGTTGGTACTAAGGAGCCCAAAGTGTACCAAGAAAATATCCCCCACACCAGTACACCACCAGCCTGAACCGTTGATACAAGGCAGGATGGATCCATGCTTTCATGTGGTCTACACCAAATTCTGACCCGAACATCTGACTGTCGCAGCTGAAATTGAGACTCATCAGACCAGGCAACGTTTTTCCAATCTTCTATTGTCCAATTTTGCAAATGTGCAAATTGTAGCCTCAGTTTCCTGTTCTTAGCTGACAGGAGTGGCACCTGGTGTGGTCTTCTGCTGCTGGAGCCCATCTGCTTTAAGGTTTGATGTGTTGTGCGTTCAGAGATGGTATTCGGTATACCTTGGTTATTTGAGTTACTGTTGCCTTTCTATCATCTCAAACTGAGATGATAGAAAGGCAATTCTCTGACCTCTGACATCAGCAAGGCATTTTCCTCCACCCAATTGCCGCTTACTGGATATTTTCTCTTTTTCGGACCATTCTCTGTAAACCCTAGAGATGGTTGTGTGTGAAAATCCCAGTAGATCAGCAGTTTTTGAAACACTCAGACCAGCCTGTCTGGCACCAACAACCATGCCACGTTCGAAGTCACTTAAAAGAGTTGTAAAGTTGTAAAGGCAGAAAGGTTTTTTATCTCAATGCTTTCTATGCATTAAGATAAAAAAACGTCTTTGTGTAGCAGCCTCCCCATAACCCCCAAATTACCTACCTGAGCTCCTTCTCTCTCCAGCGATGTCCACGATCCCCTCAGCCATCCACTACACGCCTCCTGATTGGCTGAGATAGAACAGTGGCGCTATTGGCTCCAGTGGCTGTCAAAGTCAGTCAGCCAATCAGGGGAGAGAGGGGCGAGGCCAGGTCGGGCTCCGTGTCTGAATGGATACACGGAGCTCTGACTTGGCTTGGGTGACCCCTGTAGCAAGCTTCTGGCTGAGGGGCACTCAAAAGAGGGAGGAACTAGGAGCAGTAAAGAGGGACCTGAGAAAAGTGAGGATCCAGGCTTCTCTGTGCAAAAACCAACTGCACAGAGGAGGTAAGTATAACTTTAAAAAAAAAAAAACAAGCTTTTCCAATCACTTTAAAATCCCCTCTCTTACTCATTCTGGTGTGCTTCCTTGGGCAGCAAAGGTTTCTGAGACACACTCACTGCATGCTCCCAATCTCTAGAAATGCTCAGGAGCTGGCAGGTCTGGCTACCTAACATGTGACCACTGTGATAGCCAATCATAGTGGTCACATGATCAGGCAGACCTTACCACCCCCTGGATGTAATAGCCCAGTTAAAGGGACATTACTTGTAAGAATCTGAATCTCCATTCTTATGATTTATAATAGTGCATCCTTAACTCTCAGGGATTGATGTGTGTTACTCACTTGTATTCTCTCCCTGTCAGAGCAGAAATGTAAGCTGTATGCCAAATTGTAAGGCCGACCTGTCTACTATCTGTGCTCAGGGCACAGACCTGTCTGTCTTGACTGCTGAAGATGGATAAATTGTCACATAACATTATTTGTCTTTCATGTAATCCTGACAGCACTGTACTTGCAATCTGCCATCAGAAGTGTAAAGGAAATGCACCGCAGCACCTCAGGCAGGCACACTGGTTCCTTTTTACATTTTGGGAACATTTTAGAAAATGAACTATGGAAAGAATCAGACATGATAGTTGGAGTTATTTATAAGGTGCAGGGACAAAATGCAGATAAAGAATGTAATAGATACTCTATAGTAGATGTCCAGGAGAAGGTTAACTTGAGTCAACCTGAAAATGGATGTATCATTGCCTACTTCCTGCACAGCAATGACTAACATCTTGGACCTCTTAATGAAGCTTGTAACGGAGATAATGATGATGGGGTAATGCATAGGTGGATCAAACACACACAGCTCAATGGTAGTATGAGCTCTTCAGAATTACAGACTAGGCAGACCTTAACATGCTATTAGCCTAAGGTCACTTAGGAAGTATGACGTAAATCAGTGGATTACTTTGAGATGAGAGCTCATAACAGCTCTGTACCTTTCCATGCTACCAACACAAGTCCATTGCTTCTCAACTGATGACTGAGGTCTGGTACCAGTCAAAAAAATTGAAGTTGCCCGCAGCACAATATTGGCTACTAGTCACTACTTTTACACGCTGCGCCTATATAAAGAGTCTACCCCTGCTGAGGTGCACACCCCGTTTCACTGTGCATAGGGCTTACACACAGAGCTGAAATATGGTCAAACAAGGCCCTATCAGGTTAACACTTTTGTTTGCACTCACTTGCAAATTTATTAAAGAACGTTAAACCTGAAAGTAGAGGACCTATAGAGAAAAAAGATGGTAGTCTTGATTTTCTTTAGCACACAAAACGTTGTTATTGCAAACTTTGAGCTGATGCTACATTTTCCTAAGCCTGTCATTCTCAACCAGGGTTCCATGAAAACCTTGACTACCTCCAGAGGTTGATAGGAGCTTCTTGACCTGTGGCTGTGATGAAAGATTAGAGGAACTGAATGTATTCTCTCGAGAAGAGGAGATTAAGATCAACATGTACAAATACACAAGGGGTCCATATAGTGAGCTTGGTATTGAGTTATTCACTTTAAGGTCATCACAGAGGACAGGGGGCACTCTTTATGACTAGAGGAAAAGAGATTTCATCTCCAAATACAGAAAGATTTCTTCACAGTAAGAGCTGTGAACATGGGATTGCCCATCCCTACAGGCAATCCCTACAGGCCTATTGGACGGAAATAGATCACCACCTATACCCCCGATTTCACTCCAGCTCAATTTCTCCTGCACCACACCTCCATCCCCCAAAAGGCCTACAACAAATCGCTGATGGTTCACCTCATTAATGCAGCAACCCAGTGCATTCCGATACACTGGAGATCTACAACGATCCCCACGATAACGGAATGGATACAACGCACTGACAAAATCTCTGAAATGGAGAGTCTCATACACCAAGCCACTGATGCCCCGAATAAATATGGGAATACTTGGGCATGCTGGAAACACTTCCGGGAACAGACCCCTCCGGCTAACCATGCCCTCACTACACCCCAACTCCCCTAACCCCCCACGCTACTTGTGTTTCTCACTACCCGCTCTGCTCTTTTCTTTACCTGACCCCTACACTTCGGATTGTTCTCAAACTCTACCTCTATGCCCTCAAGTTCCTTGAGACATCACCCATACTATATCCCACCTGAGGTGCCTCACCTACCTCCCCGTCCCCTCCTCTACCTCCCCTGTGGTAACACACATAGTGACTCTCTACTGTATACCCCTACATTGCTGTGTTGCTTCCTGCTGTGTTGCTTCCTCCCGACTCTTGTCTTCCTCACAACAACCTACCCCCACACACAGCTAGATCCCCTTGGGGGTGTGTGGGGATAGGTGAAGCTTGAAGCAACGCATTGACACGATATCTCACGCCCACAGTCACCACCCTGATATGGAGATTCCTTGATACTCGAATGATGTGCTCCTGTGTATTACTCATGGGTGACCGCTTTCCACACTTGGTCAGTCATAAACTGCCACATAAGAATCATCAATAGCACACCTCCTCTTTGAGATCCTATCCAGGACTTCCGTCTATAATCAACGGAGTACTTCTTCATGGTGAACACTAGTGTCTATCATTACGACCCCTGAAATTCTCTACATATATTTTCGTTTTAGGTTTGTCTTGATTGCACTACCACGACTCATTAAATGCCGATCACCTCTCTACAACCTAAATACAGTTCCTGAAGTCTATCCACCATTCAAAGCGAGATCCCTTGGGGGGTGAATGGGGCAGTAATACAATGCTACTCAGTTACGAACGCTTCATTCCCCCCCCCCCCCATGGCTTGCTAGACTCACCCACTACCTTTCTATCTATGTTCCATACTAACGGTTCACCCCGATACTGACCATCACAGGATTTTATGTGACTTACTGTCCTTACTGCTCTACCTGTAGATCACTTACACGCTTCTATACACACCTGTATAGTTTCTGAACTGTTTTGTACAATGGAGCTGTTTCAACTCTGATGTTATTGTTATCTGAATTTATGCTGGTTTTATGCATTTCCTTTGTTGTATAACTGCAAAACTTTAATAAAAATTTCATTGAAAAAAAAAAAAAAAGAGCTGTGAACATGTGGAATAGACTTCTTCCAGAAGTGGTTCTGGCCAGCTCAGTAGATTGCTTTAACAAAGGCCTGGATTCTGTCCTGGATACACATAATATACCTGGATACTAATATATATAGGTAAAATTGATCCCGGGAATATCCGATTGCCTCTTGGGGGATCAGGAAGGAATTTTGTGGGTTGTGGGTATAGGATTGTGTATATGGGATTGTATGATTTTTTTTTTTTATTGGTTAAACTAGATGGACTTGTGTCTTTTTTCAACCTGACCAACTACAGTGCCTTGAAAAAGTATTCATATCCCTTGAAATTTTCCACAATTTGTCATGTTACAACTAAAAACGTAAATGTATTTTATTGGGCTTTTATGTGATAGACCAAAACAAAGTGGCACATAATTGTGTAGTGGAAGGAAAATGATAAATGGTTTTCAATTTTTTTTTACAGATAAATATTTGAAAAGTGTGGCGTGTATTTGTATTCAACCCAACGGAGTCATTACGTTGTAGAACCCCCTCTCGCTACAATTAGAGCTACAAGTCTTTTTGGGGTATGTCGCTACCAGCTTTGCCCATCTAGAGAGTGACACCTTTGCCCATTCCTCTTTGCAAAATAGCTCAAGCTCTATCAGATTGGATGGAGAGCGTCTGTGAACAGCCATTTTCAAGTCTTGCCACAGATTCTTAATTGGATTTAGGTCAGGACTTTGACTGGGCCATTCTAACACATAAATATGCTTTGATCTAAACCATTCCATTGTAGCTCTGACGGTATGTTTAGTGTTGTTGTCCTGCTGGAAGGTGAACCTCCGCCCCAGTCACAAGTCTTTTGCAGACTCTAGCGTGTTTCCTTTTTAGATTGCCAAGTATTTGGCTCCATTCATCTTTCATCAACTCTGACCATCTTCTCTGTCCCTGCTGAAGAAAAGCATCTGCACAACATGATGCTGCCACCACCATGTTTCACGGTGGGGATGTTGTGTTCAGGGTGATGTTCAGTGTTAGTTTTCCGCCACACATAGCGTTTTGTTTTTAGTCCAAAAAGTTTAATTTTGGTCTCATCTCACCAGAGCACCTTCTTCCACATTTTTGCTGTGTCCCCCACATGGCTTCTCGCAAACTGCAAACGGGACTTATTATGGCTTTTTTTCAACATTGGCTTTGTTCTTGCTACTCTTTCATAAAGGGCAGATTTGTGGAGTGCACGACTAATAGTTGTCCTGTGGACAGATTCTCCCACCTGAGCTGTGGATCTCTGCAGCTTCTCCAGAGTTACCATGGGCCTCTTGGCTGCTTCTCTGTATAATTCTCTCCTTGCCCTGCCTGTCAGTTTAGGTGGACGGCCATGTTTTGGTAGGTTTGCAGTTGTGCCATACTCTATCTATTTTCGGATGATGGATTGAAAAATGCTCCGTGAGATATTCAAAGCTTGGGAAATTTTTATAACCTAACCCTGCCTTAAATGTCTCCACAACGTTATCCCTGACCTGTCTGGTGTGTACCTTGGTCTTCATGCTGTTTGTTCACTAAGGTTCTCAAACAAATCTCTGAGGGCTTCACAGAACAGCTGTATTTAAACTGATATTAAATTACACACAGGTGGACTCTACTAATCAAGTGACTTCTGAAGGCAATTGATTCCACTAGATTTTAGTTAGGGGTATCAAAGTACAGGGGGCTGAATACAAATGCACGCCACACTTTCCAGATATTTATTTGTAAAAAATTTGAAAGCCCATTTATAATTTTCCTTTTACTTGACAATTATGTGCCACTTTGTGTTGGTCTATCACATAAAATACATTAACATTTTTGGTTGTAACCTGACAAAATTTGGAAAATTTCAAGGGGTGTGAATACTTTTTCAAGGCACTGTATGTAACTATGCAACTATGGCTGGCTTACCACCCTTTGATGATGCCTAAATAATTCCAGACAAATGCCACTTATCAGAACCAGCAACATGGCACCCAAGATCTTTTTTAGCTGTCTGCATTCTGATCACCACTGTAAAAGGGAGCATTCTTCCCACTGACCATCACTGTAAGAGGAAGCATTCTTCCCACTGATTACCACTGTAAGAGGAAGCATTCTTCCCACTGACCACCATTGTAAGAGGAAGCATTCTTCCCACTGATCACCACTGTAAGAGGGAGAATTCTTCCCACTGACCACCACAGTAAGAGGAAGCATTCTTTCCACTGATCACCACTGTAAGAGGAAGCATTCTTCCCACTGACCACCATTGTAAGAGGGAGCATTCTTCCCACTGATCACCATTGTAAGAGGAAGCATTCTTCCCACTGATCACCACTGTAAGGGGGAGCATTCTTCCCACTGACCATCACTGTAAGAGGGGGCATTCTTTCCACTGACCACCACTGCAAGAGAAAGCATTATCCCCACTGATCACCACTGTAAGAGGGAGCATTCTTCCCACTGACCACCACTGTAAGAGGAAGCATTCTTCCCACTGATCACCACGGTAAGAGGAATCATTCTTCCCATTGATCACCACTATAAGAGGGAGCATTCTTCCCACTGACCACCACTGTAAGGGGGAGCATTCTTCACACTGACCACCACTGTAAGAGGGAGCATTCTTCCCACTGACCACCACTGTAAAGCCCCATACACACGGTCGGACAATCCGCGGACCAGGTCGGTCGGATCCTGTCCGTCATACTTTGTCTGATGTTGGTTTTGCGTACACACGGTCGGACAAAGTTGTCGGAAAATCCGATCATTCTGAACGTGGTGACGTTTGTTGCCTACGACGGGACTACGTAGAGGCTAGTAGCCAATAGCTTTGGTCTTGTAATGTGATCTGAGCATGCGTAGCACTTTGTCCGGTCGGACAACCGTACACACGATCGGATTTGGTGTGATCGGACCGTGTTGTCGGCAAATCTTTCCAGCAGGAGATAAGACTTTGTCCGTCGGACAATCCGACGTACACTGTCCGATGGTGCATACACACGGTCTGATTTTTCAACAACATTGTCCGATCGGACAGAATCCATGAAAAAGTCCGACCGTGTGTATGGGGCTTTAAGAGGAAGCATTCTTCCCACTGACCACCATTGTAAGAGGAAGCATTCTTCCTACTGATCACCACTGTAAGAGGAAGCATTCTTCCCACTGATCACCACTGTAAGAGGGAGCATTCTTCCCACTGACCACCACTGTAAGAGGAAGCATTCTTCCCACTGACCACCACTGTAAGAGGAAGCATTCTTCCTACTGATCACCACTGTAAGAGGAAGCATTCTTCCCACTGACCATTACTGTATTGTAAGAGGAAGCATTCTTCCCACTGACCATTACTGTATTGTAAGAGGGAGCATTCTTCCCACTGACCACCACTGTAAGAGGAAGCATTCTTCCCACTGACCATTACTGTAAGAGGGAGCATTCTTCCCACTGACCTCCACTGTAAGAGGGAGCATTCTTCCCACTGACCACCATTGTAAGAGGAAGCATTCTTCCTACTGATCACCACTGTAAGAGGAAGCATTCTTCCCACTGACCACCACTGTAAGAGGGAGCCTTCTTCCCACTGACCACCACAGTAAGAGGGAGCATTCTTCCCACTGACCAATACTGTAAGAGGAAGCATTCTTCCCACTGATCACCACTGTAAGAGGAAGCATTCTTCCCACTGACCACCACTGTAAGAGGGAGCCTTCTTCCCACTGACCACCACAGTAAGAGGGAGCATTCTTCCCACTGACCAATACTGTAAGAGGAAGCATTCTTCCCACTGATCACCACTGTAAGAGGAAGCATTCTTCCCACTGACCACCACAGTAAGAGGGAGCATTCTTCCCACTGACCAATACTGTAAGAGGAAGCATTCTTCCCACTGATCACCACTGTAAGAGGAAGCATTCTTCCCACTGATCACCACTGTAAGAGGGAGCATTCTTCCCACTGACCACCACTGTAAGAGGAAGCATTCTTCCCACTGACCACCACTGTAAGAGGAAGCATTCTTCCTACTGATCACCACTGTAAGAGGAAGCATTCTTCCCACTGACCATCACTGTATTGTAAGAGGAAGCATTCTTCCCACTGACCATTACTGTATTGTAAGAGGGAGCATTCTTCCCACTGACCACCACTGTAAGAGGAAGCATTCTTCCCACTGACCATTACTGTAAGAGGGAGCATTCTTCCCACTGACCTCCACTGTAAGAGGGAGCATTCTTCCCACTGACCACCATTGTAAGAGGAAGCATTCTTCCTACTGATCACCACTGTAAGAGGAAGCATTCTTCCCACTGATCCCCACTGAAAGAGGGAGCATTCTTCACACTGACCACCACTGTAAGAGGAAGCATTCTTCCCACTGACCACCACTGTAAGAGGAAGCATTCTTCCTACTGATCACCACTGTAAGAGGAAGCATTCTTCCCACTGACCATTACTGTATTGTAAGAGGAAGCATTCTTCCCACTGACCATTACTGTATTGTAAGAGGGAGCATTCTTCCCACTGACCACCACTGTAAGAGGAAGCATTCTTCCCACTGACCACCACTATAAGAGGAAGCATTCTTCCCACTGACCATTACTGTAAGAGGGAGCATTCTTCCCACTGACCACCACTGTAAGAGGAAGCATTTCGTCCCACTGACCATCACTGTAAGAGGAAGCATTCTTCCCACTGACCACCACTGTAAGAGGGAGCCTTCTTCCCACTGACCACCACAGTAAGAGGGAGCATTCTTCCCACTGACCAATACTGTAAGAGGAAGCATTCTTCCCACTGATCACCACTGTAAGAGGAAGCATTCTTCCCACTGACCACCACTGTAAGAGGGAGCCTTCTTCCCACTGACCACCACAGTAAGAGGGAGCATTCTTCCCACTGACCAATACTGTAAGAGGAAGCATTCTTCCCACTGATCACCACTGTAAGAGGAAGCATTCTTCCCACTGATCACCACTGTAAGAGGAAGCATTCTTCCCACTGACCACCACAGTAAGAGGGAGCATTCTTCCCACTGACCAATACTGTAAGAGGAAGCATTCTTCCCACTGATCACCACTGTAAGAGGAAGCATTCTTCCCACTGATCACCACTGTAAGAGGAAGCATTCTTCCCACTGATCACCACTATAAAAGGGAGCATTCTTCGAACTGATCCACCACTGTAAGAGGAAGTTCTTCCCACTGATCCACCAATGTAAGAAGGAGCATTCTTCCCACTGATCCCCAATTCATTTTATCAGGGGTTTCCTAAGACCTTCAAAATAATTCAAGGGTTCCTCTGGCTAAAAAAGTTGAGAAAGTTTGCCTTAAAGTAGAGATTCAGATAAAAACAGAAAATTCACTATTTCTATCCTCCCTTCCCGTCCTCTGACATTAATGGAGACTTTTTAGTTTTTGGGGTGGAAGGGGCAGGTTCCTAGTTTTGATAGGTACCCGCTGCCACTTCTGCTCTGGTCACCTAGGCAATCCAAGCAGAAGTTCACCCCCCTTCCCACCCGCCAGTGGTGGCTGGTGCTGAAAAAAAATTTTTTGGGAGGGGGGGCGCAAACAAACTTAAAAATACTGAACCCCCCCCCATCAATTGCAGCCTCACTGTGCCCATCAATTGCAGCCTCACTGTGCCCATCAATTGCAGCCATTGTGCCCGTCAAACACAGCCACTGTGCCCATCATATGCAGCCACTGTGCCCATCATATGCAGCCATTGTGCCCATCATATGCAGCCACTGTGCCCATCATATGCAGTCATTGTGCCCATCATATGCAGCCACATGTGCCCATAATATGCAGCCACTTGTGCCCATCATATGCAGCCACTGTGCCCATCATATGCCACCACTTGTGCCCATCAAATGCAACCATTTGTGCCCATAAAATGCAGCTATGTGTGAAAAATATATCGGCCTAAACTGAAGAATTATTATATATTTTTTTTAAATTGGTATATTTATTATAGCAAAAAGTTAAAAAATTGTGTTTTTTTTCAAACTTGTCACTCTTCTTTTGTTTATAGTGCAAAAAATAAAAACCGCAGAGGTGATCAAATACCACCAAAAGAAAGCTCTATTTGTGGGGGGAAAAAATGATAAATTTGGGTACAGTGTTGCATGGCCGCGCAATTGTCAATCAAAATGCGACAGCGCTGAAAACTGAAAATTGGCCTGGACAGGAAGGGGGCCAAAATGCCCTGTATTGAAGTGGTTAATAAAGAATGTTAAACTTGAAAATAAAGGGCTTTTTGGTATATTTTACAGACCAACGGGCATCAAATAAGAGAATTTCATTGTTAGATTTTACATATCCTTTAAAGACAATAAAAATGACATTTAAATCTTGTGTATGATTGTGACACATTGAACACCTACTACACACAAAAATGTTGGGCTACTTCCTAGAGTCAGTCTGGGACTGACAGCAGCACAACGCCCTTCATATTACAAACGTACGCAGCTGACTCTATGAAGAGCCAGAGAGATTATACTCAAAAAAGGTGAGACATTTCCACGCCTGCATTGCTCCCTAACCAGCACAAATTGAAAGACCACTTTGGCAATATGCACCAGTTCAAGGCAGCTCTTTTTGTGGTGCGGCAATACAGGAGAAATTTAGGATTTTGATGACACCGCCACGCGCTATTAAGTCTATTACGGGTTAGTGAACAAGGCTCCATCATTTTAAATTCTATTCCAAAGTCATTTTAACCTAACAAAGCAAAGCAGCTGTGCCTGCACAGTAATGGGGGTAGGTGGGGAGAGGACCTGCGTACTAAGTAGATGCACTCTATACAGCCATATTGAGCTGGATACACTAGGCCTCAGTTTTGCAAGTGACTACAAGAAGAATTGTCTCAGTTGACCTTAAGAAACCAAATTTGTTACTGAATTAATCCGGTGCTTGTTAAGGAATTAGACATTGATAATACCATTATTTTTATTTTTAGAGCTGAATTTAAGGCAAACAGCTAAGCACACAGATTAAATACGTAAACTATATTGCCAAAAGTATTGGAACGCCTGCCTTTACATGAATTTTAATGACATCCCAGTCTTAGTCCGTAGGGTTCAATATTGATTTGGCCCACCCTTTGCAGCTATAACAGCTTCAACTCTTCTGGGAAGGCTGTCCACAAGGTTTAGGAGTGTGTCTATGGGAATGATTGACCATTCTTCCAGAAGCGAATTTGTGAGGTAAGGCCTGGCTTGCAGTCTCCACTCTGATTCATTCCAAAGCTGTTCTATGTGGTTGAGGTCAGGATTCTGTGTAGGCCAGTCAAGTTCCTCCACCCCAAACTCGCTCAGCCATGTCTTTATGGACCTTGCTTTGTACACTGGTGTGCAGTCATGTTGGAACTGTTCCCTAAATCATTCTGTCCATATATTACTAGTACATTAATAATCGCCCAAGTACCAACCTAAAGAGGTATAGCTGGGGATATGGACATATATATAGAGCCTAAAAACTAGACATGTGCACAATAGAAAAATTAGTTTATTTTCGTTTCGTCTCTTTCGTCTCCGTTGATTCGTAACGATTCGTAAATTCGCAAGTCGTCGGTGTTCGTATTCGTAATGAATTGTATTTTCGTAAGAGTTATTTTTCCGTTGATTCGTTTTTCCGTTTTTCGTTTATTCGAAATTCGGACGCATTCGTATTTTCGTAGATTTAGTTACATTCGTACTTTCGTTAGATTGATTTATTCGTACTTTCGTAACATTGTTTTCGTAGATTCGTAAATTCATAATTTTATGTAATGTGTATGCTATTATTACGATTTAAGAGACACGGAAAATTACGAATCGAAAAAAAAAGTTCTGAATGTACGAATTTTTTCGTTCAATCAATTCGAAGCACGTTAAGCAGTGCCATTGTAAGAGACACAGAAAATTACGAATCGAAAAAAAAAAAAAAAAAAGTTACGAATGTACAAATTTTTTCGTTCAATCCATTCAAAGCACGTTAAGCAGCGCCATTGTAAGGGACACGGAAAATTACCAATTCAACAAAAAAAAAAAGTTACGAATGTACAAATTTTTTCGTTCATTTTGATTTTCGTTGTTCCTGTTTTTGTTTTTCGGATTTTCTTCTTTCGTAGTTTCGTTGTTTCTAATTTTGTTATTTTCGGATTTTCGTTGTTTTTCGGATTCGTTCGATTCGAACATTCGTTATTCGTTAAAATTTTTAGCGAATCGTTCATTCATTCGTACGATAACGAATGAGCGAATATAACGAATTTTAATGAAAAACTAAAAAAAACTAAACGAATTGCACATGTCTACTAAAAACATATCCACAATAAGAGGCAAGCTACCGGAGTAAACGAAAAGGAATGTGGGTAAGGATAGGCATAAAAAAGGCGTATGAGCACCTTCCATCCAAAAGCCACAACAAAAAAATCAGGAAAAAAGATCTCAGGAAAAAACTTTTTACTCTTTTTTTTGAGCTGGGTTTGACCTGTGGAGGAATTTACAATTTTTGCCAATCCTTCGCATGGCGGACCTAGCTTCAACGGGTTCCCACAAAGTTGGGAGCATGAAATTGTCCAGTGTCTTGGCCTTAAGAGTCCCCTTAACTGGAATTTACACTCTGCACACAGCACAGTCCTGCTTAGCAGAACATTTTTTCTGATGTATTTTCGCAATTTCACTTATGCTTACAAGTCTCATCTCCACCCCACCTTGTGACTGGTCAGTGAAATGAGAAGCAACACTCTGATAGACTCCTCTCTCTGTTACGTAGCTCCCTCTTTCTAATAGCATACCCCTTGCACTAATACACACCCAACTGGCTCCTTGTGCCTCTTCTTTCTATGCCTCTCTAAGTTCTGCTATACAGATTGTACAGGGACTGCAAGAGACTTTCACTGCTTGCACTTAGAACATATATTTAAGGATTGGTCACACTATAGGGTTGACTTACTAAAGGCAAATAGTCTATTCACTTTGCAAGGGAATTTTTCCCAGAGCTTAATGAATGAAGTGAATTTTCACTTTGCAAACAATACCCAATTACATGCAAGGGAAATAGACGAATGACTGTGGGGTGTTGTCAGTGTGTGGCTATCATGGATTTTTTCTTTCCTACTGAGCACCTTTGCTTGCTCACGATTGGATGATGACATTCACTAATTTCTTGGGAAAATTCCTTTGCAAACTGCAACTCTCCTTGCAAAGTGAACAGCCTATTGCCTTTAGTCAATAAACACCTGTGTGCAGTGGCATGCATTTTTGTGCATTGTGTAGCATGACCCTCTAGGGAGGCTGCTTGGATTTACCTGCTCATCTGCACTGCCATGACCTGATGAACATTCCCACTCACCTGACACTCTGGGTTCAGACATCTTTGCACCACTTCAAAGCAATAAGTCAGACAACTCGTGCGTTTTATATTCTGATAATGTTTACTAGAACAGTTCAAAGAAGATATTGTCACAAAGAGGAGGTAATAAATCTGCTGAGTTTTAGGCAAACAGTGCCAACTCAGCAAAGGAATTCCTCCCAATAATACAAGACAAGATATTTGCAAGTATAAACACATATACAGTGGAGTACTGCTTGCACCTGAAAGGATAAGCAAGGGTAAATGGTTATACTGACACATTTCTAATAGAGGAAACCTTGCCTAAAAATCTTAAACCCTAATGAGGAATCAAACTTAATGACAGCAATGTCTCCGTTGCAGATCTGATGGTCTTCACCGGCACGTAGGAGCTTGTTAGTTTTATCCAATAAGGTGTAATAGCAAGCAATAAAGTTTCTTGAAATGGTACCAGAGCCACGGCTGACCCTAACAGTGTCATGATGCTAAAGGTGTTTATGCACAGTGTTCAAGATAGGTTCAGTAAAGTATTCCCAAGGTAAAGTCTGTGCAAAGGGTCCCAGTGAAACCGTAAGAAAAGATTTGTAAAGATGGGCAATTGCCCTCTCACCAACGACCAGGCCGATATAATGCCAGCTCCTGGAGCGACACGCGTACAGCGGATCCACCGTTATGATCTCACCGTTATGATCTCCCGATGCACAACTCTGTGCGTTTATATTCTGATAATATTCTGATAATGTTTACTAGAGCAGTTCAAAGAAGATATTGTCACAAAGAGGAGGTAATAAATCTGCTGAGTTTTAGGCAAACAGTGCCAACTCAGCAAAGGAATTCCTCCCAATAACAGAAGACAAGGTGGTCTAAATCAGTCCATGTCTTCTTGTATGTCTTGATTATCGCTCTGGTCCTCCTAAGAATTTTGAGTGTCCTCTGTCATTTCCAACTTCTCTTGTTGTATTCAAATGATAAATAAAAGCCCAAAAAAAATCTGGCAGAAAGAGTGGGGGCAGGAAGTTTGCAGACCCATATAAAGTGCAATAAACCAACGTGAAATATTTGGATCTAGCAAGTGACTAACCTCTATAGTCTCTAGCAAAAACTGAAATACTAGATTTGGTTGGACTAATACTTTAAAACAGGCATTCCTATATTTTGGAATGCCTTAATGGATCTGTGGTACTACCTTGACAGGGGTTGATGGTAATGTTGGGTTCTCCTACCATTTCCAGTGATGACCTTGCCTTAATAGAGGACCCGACAATACACTGACACACCAGTAGTGATAAATGAGCTTTGTTGGAACAAATGAAAGTAAGTCCTGCAGAGAAGTATTAGTTCAACAGACGGAACAGCAGTAGAGGCAACAGAATGTTAACAGTGGTATCATACAGTAATACAATGAAATTAATAATGCTGGTTTTCGTTCTCTTTACTGCCAGTGAAAGGCCTTGCCAGAAACATACTTAGTGAGTAAGGAAGGACACTTGAAGCTAGTAAATGATGACAATCAATACAACAATATTCCCCCAATTCATTGTTATGGGTGAACTGACTATGGGGCATGACTGCAACTTCCTAGACCCTAAGGCCCCTTTCACACTGGGGCGGTGAGCCGCGGTGACGGTAAAGCAGCGCTATATTTAGCGCTGCTTTACCGTCGTTTTCACCGCGGTTTTCGGACGCTCGCGGTGAGGTTTTACCCCCCGCGAGCGGCCGAAAAAGGGTTAAACACCCCCCGCAGAGCGCCGCCGTAGCCGCGGTATTGCCGCGGTAACCGCGGTATTGCCGCGGTTTTACCCCGGTCTCCCATTGTAATCAATGGGAAGGAGCGGTATAGGAGCGGTGAACACACCGCTCCTATCCCGCTCCAAAGATGCTGATAGCAGGACTTTTTCTGCCGTCCTGCTAGCGCACCGCTCCAGTGTGAAAGCCCGCCGGCTTTCACACTGGAGTTAAAGGGGCAGGATTTTTTCATGCGGTGAACA
Organism: Lithobates sylvaticus; assembly: GCA_028564925.1. Taxonomy (NCBI): domain Eukaryota; kingdom Metazoa; phylum Chordata; class Amphibia; order Anura; family Ranidae; genus Lithobates; species Lithobates sylvaticus. Next base: position 154,028,480 of record CM053037.1, read on the forward strand.
GGCGCTATTTTTAGCGCTGCACCGCATGAAAAACGCCCCAGTGTGAAAGGGGCCTAACTAACCAATGGCAAGTGGATACATCTATTACCAAGTCCTCTAAACTCTGTGGTGGAGTGCTCAGCTCAACCGTCAGGAAAAGTTTGTAATCCACAGGGTAAAGATATCTTTGCAAAGTGTCTCAAACAAATGACAGGATGGTGTGTCCCTTTTTTAATATAAAACTCCTCCAGAAGCAGTAGTGTCCTCAAACAGGTGTAGGCAGCGTGTAGGCAGGTGCAGTCTGTTTTCTCCACTGCAGGTGGCGCTCATCCTCAGCAGCAGTGCAGAGGGAGAGGAAGTCAGGGGGAAGTCAGGGTTCCTACATGGTTTCCTGAGTCACTGGAGCAGTGCTCTGATTGGATGCTGGTTGTCCACATGACTCTGGTGGTCATCTTAGGTGTGGCAGAGTCTTTAAATCCCTGGCTCCTGGGTTTGACGTGCATTCGCATGTGGGTAGTGTAGGGACAGGTTACCCGTCTGTCAGGGACAGTATTAGTGGTAGGAAAAGGTTCCAGACAAGTAGGGAAAGCTTAGGGCTCAACCCCCCCCCCATCAGTGACAGTGCTTCCATAGAGGGCGCAGGAGCACCGCGCCCTCTCTCCTGCACCCGTCAATCTCCAATAGATAGATTCATGCAAGAACTGTGGCAGGCTTGACATTAAAAAGAACGTAGTGACGTACAAGACGTACATGATATCTCCATTACGAATGCTAGTTTTACAAGACCGAGCGCTTCCGGCTCCTACTTGATTCCGATATTTTGTGTGACGGACTTGTGTACACACTATTGGAAAATCCGACAACAAAGTTTTGTTGGCAGAAAATTTGAGAACCTGCTAGCCAACATTTGTTGGTGGAAAGTTCGACAACAAATGTCCGATGGAGCATACACACAATCGGACTTTGCGCCAACAAGCTCACATCCAACATTTCCTGTCGGAAAGTCCGATCGTGTGTAAGCGGCATTACAGTTATGAGGCTGTAGGCACAGACGTGCCTAGGCGCCCTCTCTCAGCAATCTCTGATGTTCCATATAAAATAACAAATCTTCAATTCAGGACCAGTTAACAAACCTTGTAATAGAAGGACAAACGTTCTCCATTAGAATATGTATTAATGTGTGATTTCAAAGTGGCGGAAAGAGTGCAGTAAATTGTGAAATTGAAGCAAAAAGAAATGACAAACAATCATAACTTAGGTTTAGAGCTAACAAAATATATATATATATTAAAGGATAACATCAGACACCCAACTCAATTATATCCGCCGTGGTCCTCTGCATCTCTTAGCCAGATGCACCCAATGATACCGTCTAAAAGGGTTAATGCCCTGTTCTGAGTCTAACAATGGCTCTTCAGGACACAATTCTTTTGATTTACATTCCTTTCAGGGTTTTTAAGATCTACGCTAGCACATCATACTATATAATAACAGTGCAGTAATTGTTTTGGCGGATCCTTCCCAGCACTTAATTATGCCGCTGTCACATGCTGGCCTCTGTCTCACACAATAACCTTGCCTCGGCAATATAGCCAGGCAAAAAAAAAAAAATCAACAAAGGGATTCAGGCTGACATGACAGGGAGCAGCAAATGGGGAGGAACTGAAGCTTTTGGGAAAATGGAGACGGCTATACGTGCTGATGCCACCCCTCTGCTCAAAGGACAAGAGGGCTATCATGTGCCAGTGTCAAATAGTGCGAGTCATTTCTTTCTACAATATAGTTATGGAAGGTACACTCTAAAATCTCACCTGGAAACATGGGAGCTGGAAAAATATATTGTATTGCATGAAATATACGCTCACCGGACACTTTATTAGGTACACTTGTTCAGTTATTATTATTTTAGGGCTGTTACTGATTAAAATTTTCGGGTTCGATTAATCGATTTTTTAAATCGACTAATTTTGATTAATTATAACGCACATACAGATCCAACTACTTTTAGCTGATCTCCTTGCATTGCAACTCTGCATTTGTCAGTGGTAAATGTGGTATACACTATATACAATCACCCGACACTAGTTAGTTTCCACAATCCATGACTTAACTTCACAGTTCACACAAATACGTTTTAAATTCAAACTGACGTAAGTCATTTTTTTTCCACAGTAGCGTGACAATCCCTCCACCTCCGGTCTAACTAATCACTCTCACCTTATGGCATGGACCCCTGTGCAAACAGGTGGTCATGCAAGCGGGTATCAAAAGGGGTAACACGGACCATAAACTTCTCTCAAGTGCTCACCGCTTATGTATAAGATTACATTTTTGTGTTCAAACACAAACTACTCACATAAAGATGATAAAAACACAGCATGTAAAGCCGACAATCGTGTTAGTTCCGTAGGGCAGCAGCCGGTGACGTCATGCGTGGCTCCTCCCCTATATGCTCAATCAGAACTTCAACGTCACTGGACTCCTCCCCCTTCCCTTCATTAGCAGATGGAGGCACTTGGGGAAGGGGGGAGGAGTTCGGTGACGTCACAGACATCGACATCACTGTCCAACGGGACTCCCTGAAGACCCGGAAGGATAGGGGAGTACCGATCAAAAGAATTTTGATCGCTCAAAAAAAGTAATTGGTTAATTGAGGAATTAATCTTTAGTTTCCACAGCCCTAATTATTTTAGGTATTTATATATTGCTGTGAATTGACGGAATGCTTTACATATACATTGACATCAGTCCCTTCCCTCAAGAAGCTTACAATCTAAGGTCCCTAACTCACATTCATATACTAGGGCCAATTTAGACAGAAGCCAATTAACCTACCATCATGTTGTTGTAGTGTGGGAGGAAACCGAAGTACCCGGAGAAAACCCATTCAGGCACAGGGAGAACATGCAAACTCCAGGCAGGTAGTGTCTTGGTTGGGATTTGAACCAGTGACCCTTTTTACTGCTAGGCAAGAGTGCTACCCACTACACCACTGGGCTGCTCAGTTGTTCATTAACACAAATTGCTTACCATCCAACCACACGGCAGCAACTCAATGCATTTAGGCATCTAGACAACTAGACGACTTGCTGAAGTTCAAACTGAGCATCAGAGTGGGGAAGAAATGGGGATTTAAGTCACTTTGAACATAGCATGGTTGTTGATGCCAGACGGGCTGGTCTAAATTTTAAAAAAATTTCCACGCACAACCATCTCTCAGGTTTACAGAGAATGGTTGAAAAAGATAAAATATCCAATGAGTGGCAGTTGTGTGGACGAAAATACCTTGTTGATGTCAGAGGAGAATGTGCAGATTCCAGATGATAGAAAGGCACCAGTAATGCCGTGTACACACGATCGGAAATTCGGCCAGCAAAAGACCGATGAGAGCTTTTGGTCAGAAAAAGTTCCTACGCATGCACGGAAACAATTCGATGCATGCTCGGAAGCATTGAACTTAATTTAATGTTTTTTGGCTCGTTGTAGTGTTGTACGTCACCGCGTTCTTGGCGGTCGAAAGTTCAGATACTGTAGTTGCTGACTTTTAATATAAGATCACGTACCTGTCCAGGATGCTGGCGCCGGCATCCTTACTAAGGGAAATAGGAAGTGAAGTTTTGTGGCTCCACAGCCTGTTTCCTACTGCGCATGCGCGAGTCGTGCTGCGCATTCTGAATGATCCCTGCTGTCTTCTGGGACCTGTGTGTCTCCCAGAAGGCAGCGGGGGGGGAGGGGCCAGACATTGGGTAGTTCGCACAAAATTCCCCAGTGGGTGGGGAAGCAGTGGGAGCAGATACCTGGATTTGACAGGTATCCGTTCCCCCCTCCACCCTGAAAGGTGCCAAATGTTGCACCGGAGGGGGGAGGAATCCGATCTGCGGAAGTCTAATTTCTGGGTGGAACTCTGCTTTAACTGTTTGCCTATAGTTCAGCTTTAAAGTGGTAATAAACCCAAACCCAAAAATGAAATGTAGCGGTGACACTTTTACAAGGTGTCCGCTATGTTTAAATTTAGTATGTTTCTCTCAGAACAGTAAGAAGGTTCTGGGGGTTAATTGTGTAGGTTTAACTTTGGCATCAGTTTGGCTGGGCTGTGTAGGGGTTCTGTGTGGTCATGTGTACTGTTAGGTGCACATGACAGGCCCAGAACCAGGCCTGGTTGGATGGTTTGGGTATCAACATTCCCCGGAGCCAATCGGTGGGTGCGTTTGGCCCCGCTGAGGAGTCTGGGGGAGGGTACTTAAGATGCTGAGGTCACGTGTTCGGGGGTTCGTTCGGCCGGAGCTGCCTGTTCCTGGATCTGGACCGGGGTAGCCCCGCGAGGGGTCCCGGACGCAAAGCAAAGGCCGCCCCGCAACATGGTCAGCTTGGCTAAACCCATTAGACCCACCTGGTCTGGGGCAAGGATCCGTCTGTTCCCGAGTCTCGGAACCTGCTGGTCCGAGGCGCAGTAACTGAGGGAGGATTCAAGGCATCCGGGTGCGCTCTCAACTTGGAGGGGCACCGCAGCTCGTGTAAGTGACCGGCGGAGGACTCTTTGGAGGAGGGCCAACAAGTTGGCATCTCAAGAAGTGCCTGGTTGCTGGGTTGTTAAGGACCCTGACAAATCCACGCTTTCCCAATACTACCAAGGAGACAGAGAACATTCCAGAAACTGAGGAAAGGTTTCTGTTCACTGTGCGTGCAACTTTTCTTCAAGGTCAGAGACTTTGCAAGTTCCGAATTCAAGTGCTGACTGCCATAATCTCTGGCTAGAGATTTGTTCAGCTTTGAAGCGCCCAGCTGCGAGTGGCTACTCTCTGGGTTTACATTATAGACTTTCAAATAGTCTGCAGTTCAAGGTGCCTGAGTTTCTTCACCCTTGCCCTCTGTTCCCATACGAGACTCTGTTTGTTGGATGTTACCCCTGCCAATAAAAACCTTTCTAAAGGACTTTTATGGTGTCAGCATCCAAAGTCGTTGGGTATTAACCCTGGGAACCCCTGGACATGGAGGAACAAGCCAAGCGGAGGTAACCAGTAAGCCCAAAAGTTATGGCCGCCCCATTGAGGGTTATGGCTGCTACAGAAATGTATTGCACCTTACCAATCATCGGATGTGGTGGGTGCATTCGTTTTCTTTTTTTCTTTTTCTTTTTTTATTTCACCTGGTGATCCAGTAACACACTTCCTATCTTAGGTTGTCTCCATTTCACTAGAGGAGCAATGAAGACACTTATTGGACAGCAGCACTGTCAGTCTGGAGAGGGCGTAGTGTTAGATGGACTAGCATATTTAGATGGACAAAGAAAAGGATTTTCTTTTTAAAATAACAAACATGCCATACAGTGGTTCAGCACAGAGCAGCCCTGATCCTCCTCTTATCGGTTCCCCCGCCGGCGTTCCTGGCTCCTCCTCTTCAGCCTGTGCTGCTTGCTCTGGGGGAACTGGTGCATACTCGCTCCTGAGCCCCGCTCTTTGCATCCATAAGACACACAGAGCCACAACTTGGCCCCACCCCTGCTATCTCGTCATTGGCTCACTGGCTGTGATTGACAGTAGCAGGAGCCAATGGCTCAGTTAATGAGGAATAAGAGACTCAGGAGAAGCTTGGCTCTCATGCACATTGCTGGATCAATTAGGGGGGCCACTGCACACAGAAGGTTTTTTACCTTCACGCATGGAAGTTAAATGCATAAAAATGATTAAAAGCCTTTCTATTCAATCTTAACCACTTGAGGGCCGAACCTCTTTCTGAGATTTGTTGTTTACTGTTAAGTTAAACTTAAATTTTTTTTTGCTAGAAAATTACTTAGAACCCCCAAACATTATAAAAATAAAGAATAAAAATGGCGGTGGTTGCAATACGTTCTGTCACACCGTATTTTCACAGCGGTCTTACAAGCACACTTTTTTGGAAAAAATCCACTTGTTTGAATTAAAAAATAAGAAGACAACAGTAAAGTTAGCCCAATTTTTTTTTATATTGTGAAAGATGATACTACGCAGAGTAAATTGATACCCAAAATGTCACGCTTCAAAATCACGCCCGCTTGTGGAATGGCGACAAACTTTTACCCTTAAAAATCTCCATAGGCTACATTTAAAAAATTCTACTGGTTGCATGTTTTGAGTTACAGAGGAGGTCTAGAATTATTGCTCTCGCTCTACCGATCGCGGCGATACCTCACATGTGTGGTTTGAATGCAGTTTTCATATGCGGGCGCTACTCACGTATGCTTTCGCTTCTGCACGCGAGCTCGGAGGGACAGGGCACATTTAAAAAAAAAATATTTATTTTACCTATTATTTTTTATTTTTACACAGTTCTTTAAAAAAATAAAATTTTTGTCACTTTTATTCCTATTACAAGGAATGTAAACATCCCTTGTAATCGAAGAAAAGCATGACAGGACCTCTTAAATATGAGATTTGGGGTCAAAAAGACCTCAGATGTCATATTTACACTAAAATGCAATAATAAAAAAAAAAATTGTCATTTGAAAAAAAAAAAAAAAAAAAATGTCCCTCTAAGAGCTATGGGAGGAAGTGACGTTTTGACGTTGCTTCCGCCCTGCAATGGTATGGAGACGGGGGGGGGGGGCAACCTTCCCCTCACTCGTCTCCCAATACCTAGGGAGTAGAAGGATCCGATCGCCTCCACCGCTACCGACGGCTCCGGTATGCGGCAGAGGGCACCGGAGAGCGGCGGGAGGAGGGGTCCTCTCCCACCGCCGAAAAAAGTGATCTCGTGGCGAATCCGCCGCAGAGACCACTATTATCGGAAACCAGACCGCCCACTGAAGTAGAGGATACCGGGGTTATGGCAGCTAGCTGCTTCCATAACAAAAATATCCCTCTTTAAAGTTAGGATGTATATCGGCACGCGGCGGTCCGGAAGTGGTTAAAACATACACGTCAACAACTCATGATACAAATTAAGTGAAAATCTGGATTTAAGCGGTTTGCTCAATGTGCAAGCTATTTGTCTCTGTTCTTAAATGACAAGACAACAAGACATCTTCTAACTGCCCATATTTACAGTATTTTACTAACAGAAGCAATGCAGCAGCATGGTAAAAAAAAAAAAAAAACATCTAAAAAACGGAATGCAATAATTTCGAAGAGTAAAAAGTGCAATCGCTTAATTTTCAGGAGTCATTTTGTAGCTGCGCATTACATTACAACAGCATTATTTACACCTGGCTTGACTGCACTTCTTGCATTCTCATCTCCGGGTAATTTACCTTCCCTTCGTTAATATGCAAATTCGCTAAATTGGGTGCTGAGAAGATTGGATTTCCGGCAACAGTTGGCCCAGTCATCGGAGCGGGCCAGAAAATCTGCATATAAATGGTAGCAGAAAAAAAAAAGGGGAGCCGATTACTGGTGAGCTCAAAGAAGATGGAGTTTGGAAATGACCCTCTTGGGAGAAGATTTGTAAGATTAATGCTCTGCTTTTATCAATAGAATAAAGCCAATGTGCTCAATTGTATGGTGTTACAATGGTATTTAATTCCAGCTCCTCCATGTTTTCTTCTTTGCTTTCTGTGTCCATTGGCGAGGAAGGCGAATATTACAGAAAAAGCTTTATTTTTCCTTTCTAGCGTTGTGGCGCAATTTATTTATTTTTATTTGTTCATTTTTTTTTAAGTCACTGACCCAATTTAACTATGGGGGGTCAGGTGAAATAGTTTTTTATGATCACAAACAGACCAATTTAATTTTAGCACCACATCCCGAGATGTAATAGATAGAAAAAGAAGAAAAATGGGACTTTGTAGGTGCAGTAAATAAATTGTCAAAATATCAAATATATTGTATAAAAAAAAAAATATTTTCTATTTTGACGAGCCAAATAAAAAAAAATTAATATAACAAATGGCTGGTACAGTTAGTCACAATTTTATCGAAACAGCAATATAAAATGGACTTCCCAACATATTTCGCCCATATGTTGGGCTTCTTCAGGGGGTGCTCTCCGGTTTGGGGGTACAAGCCTTCTATTAAAAAACACAAACATATATACATATCATGTTCAATCAATTATTTTGAAGTTAATATAGTATATGAACATTTACATTTTTATAATTATGCATGTGCGTTTCCACTGCCAAGGCGCCACTGCTTACCTATATCTCCTAGGAATATAGATCCAAGAACAGCCGGGATAACTAGGTATCTAACTGCATCAAAGGAACCATGTGTTACAAGCGGCCATAGATGGAATATAAGGACCAACTAAAAGGATAGAAAAATGCATCAGATGCGTTTAGATATCAGAAGGTAAGATGGAATGTCCTTCCCCATACACAAAGGCAATAGCATGGGGGTCAGGTGTTCTGGATCTACTTGCTGCATGCTTGTTCCAGGTCAGAGGCCGTGAAAGTATTGAATCCAGGCAGATAGCAGCTTCAGGAGGAACGATGACAGCCCCAAAATTTCTATCACTTTGCTTTAAAGGGTACGTTCACCTTTTCAGAAAAATCTGTAAGGTGAGCTTACACAGGACCCCCTCCTCATGCCCCCCAGTCCCGCTGGCCTGGATTGCGGCAATCTTCTGTTCTGAGCCCCAGTATATCTGCGTCAGGAGTTCGGGGCTTAGAAATCCCCACAGCTGAATCGTCAAAACATACCCCATCAGGAGGGACGTTTCAGAGCATTCTAATTGGTCGGCGCGGTCACATGAGCGGCGCCGACCAATCAGAAGCCGCATAGCCCGTCCTGTCAGCTGGGAAGAAGAACTGGATACCAAGGGGATTACCTATAGGTGCTTGAAATATCCTCCACGGTTTAGGAGATATTTACGAAAGACCCGAGCGCCGATGACACGAGGACACACATTGTGTCATTTCTAATAGGGGTCATGCCGTGACTGGCGGCTTCCGCGGGAGTGACGTCACACGACTCCCGCCAGTCACAGAGTCGGAGTTCGCGGCTCCGGAAGCAAGAGGGTTGAAGATGGCTTCTAGTGGGGACAACGGTGACATCGCAGGCTTTGGTTTCAGGTAAGTGACACATAATGGTCTACTATGCGATGCATAGTAGCCCATTATGCTTTACCTTTGCAGGGTAATAAGTAGGAAGTAAAACCCACCAGGGTTTACTTCCTCTTTAAGAGCATCAAACACAGTCAACGTGTTTTGGAGGAAAAAGCCTTCTCCTACAGGGCTTGAACAATGTATGTTATTAGAACTAAATGGAATGCAACAGAGTGTCTATATTAAGGCTTAATAAAGACTAGTGTCTCTTAATGGGACAAAGAACGTCTAGCTGTGATATTGCCATTTGTACCTGGCACTCCTCAGTACACATCCAAGAGTTTATCATCCCTTTGTCATGATCAGAGAGCAGCCTAAGACCAGAACAAGGTTGATATACTGTTGCACTTCAAATACAGATCTGCTTACTTGAAGAAAAATGCATTCTATTATACAGTGGGGAAAATAATGATTTGATCCACTGCAGATTTTGTAAGTTTGCCCACTTACAAAGAAATGAAGAGTCTATCATTTTTATCATAGTATTTTAAATGATAGACACAGAATATCAACCAAAAATCCAGAAAAAAAAACCACATAAAACAAATGCTATAAATTAAGTTACAGTTCAGTAAGTAAAATAAGTATTTGATCCCCGAGCAAAACATGACTTAGTACTTGGTGGAGAAACCCTTGTTCGCAAGCACAGAGATAGGAAGTTTTTTGTAGTTGGTTAACAGGTTTGCACACATCTCAGGAGGGATTTTGGTCCACTCAATGTTATTGTCATGCTGGAAGACAATCCATGACCCATCTTCAGTGTTCTGACTGAGGCAAGAAGGTCCTCATCCAAGATTTTACAATACATGGCCCCATCCATTGGCCCCTCAATGCGGTAAAGTCAGCCTGTACCTTTAGCAGAGAAACAGCCCAAAAGCATCATGTTTCCCTCTCCGTGCTTGACTGTAGGGATGGAGTTCTTAGGGTCATAATCAGTCTTTTTTTTCTCCAAACACATTGAGTTAATGCCAAAGAGCTCAATTTTGGTCTCATCTAACCACAGCACGGTCTCCCAATCCTTCTCTAAATCATTTAGATGCTCATTGGCATGACTGTACATGTGCATTCTTGGTGGAAGAAAATGCTGACTATGACCCTAAGAACACCATCCCTACAGTCAAGCATGGAGGTGGAAACATTATGCTTTGGGGCTGTTTCTCTGCTAAAGGTACAGACCGACTTTGCCGCATTGAGGGGCCAATGGACAGGGCCATGTATTGTAAAATCTTGGATGAGAATCTTCTTCCCTCAGTCAGAACACTGAAGATGGGCCATGGATGGGTCGTTCAGCATGAAAATGACCCAAAACATACCACCAAGGCAACAAAGGAGTGGCTCAACAAGAAGCGCATTAAGGTCATGGAGTAGTCTAGCCAGTCTCCAGACCTTAATCCTATAGAAAATGTATGGAGGAAGCTGAAACTTCGAGTTGCCAAGCAAATTAAGGATTTAGAGAAGATCTGTAAAAAAGAGTGGGACCAAAATCCCTCCTGAGATGTGTGCAAACCTGGTAACCAACTACAAGACATGTCCTACCTCTGTGCTTGCCAACAAGGGTTTCTCCACTAAGTACTAAGTCATGTTTTGCTTGGGGATCAAATATTTATTTTACTTACTGAACTGCAACTAAATTTGTAACATTTGTGTTTTTTTCTGGATTTTTGGTTGATATTCTGTCTCTATCATTTAAAATACACCCATGATAAAAAATTATAGACCCTTAATTTCTTTGTAAGTGGACAAACTTACAAAATTTGCAGGGGATCAAATAATTATTTTCCCCACTGCTCTATCATGCTCATCAAATCACATCAAACACATCAAATTTCTTACATATCTTGGATAACCCAACATCAAAATCTCCCTACTTTTGACCTCCTGGTAGGAGTGTTGAGTATTTGATGTTGGGTGTTGCCATCAACCAATGTTGGGTATTGCCATCAACCTTCTAATTTAGTCTTGTTACATTTTCCATTACATAAAATAAATAAAACCCCCAAAAAGTGGGGAGCCTAATTATGGCCACAGCAGGTGAGCAGACCAAGGAACTCACCAAAAGCGTCCCTGAGAGGTGGTTTAACTTCCCAATGTCTACTGACATACCAGCTTTGAGTGGACTGATCCTTTTATTTGTTCAGAATCATGCATAAACCATTCATAGTAGGTCCTCTTTGACAGGGCTGTAAATTCACTTTGGTTGGTTATTTAAAAGAAGCAAAAAAAACTCTTGATATTTATTACTGGAAATGAATGCATGTACATGCGTGTTCACACGTTCTATATGCACTTCATCAGAAGTGTACAGCGTCTAGTAAACTATTCACAACATAATAAAGGTCATATTTGCAAAACAAGCTCAATTAAATTTGTGTCATATGAAAGTGGATTTAGCCGTTAAGAGACTGACAAGCAGCCAAAGTCATTTATTTTCTTTGACAGCAGCAAGTATTTCACATATGTGAGCAGTTATGACACCTGGTGAGTGGCAGATGAGAATTTCCAGTTTTTTGCCGCAAGATCGCCCTTAATCAGATGTCGTACATAGCTTTCCTTAATGATCTGCAACAATGAGGGGCTCATTCATAATAGAGAGAGGATCTGCGCTCTGCGTTATACTCCGTACCACGCCATGAATTTTGTGGCCTAATTTTAAAATGCAGGCCACAGTATGCAGCCTATGGTGTCCTATGGTGTTCTAAAGCGTAAGTAAACTCTAAGCCCCAGTACACACGGTCGGAAATCTGATTTTTTCCGACGGATTTTGTCCGACACTGGTGTTACATACACACGGTCAGACAAAGTTGTCAGAAAATCCGATCATTCTGAACGTGGTGACGCTCGTTGCGTACGACGGAACTACGTAGAGGCTAGTAGCCAATAGCTTTGGTCTCGTAATTTGATCTGAGCATGCGTGGCACTTTGTCTGTCGGAATTCTCTACACACGATCTGAAAAAGTCCAATCGGATTTTGTTGTCGGGAAATTTGAGAGCAGGATCTCAATTTTTTTCCGTCGGAATTTACGACAGAAAAAGTCAGACGGAGCCCACACACGGGCGGATTTTCCGACAACATGGTCCGAAGAAAGAGGTAGGTGTTCTGTAGTCCTAAGCCCCCGTACACACGGTCGGACATTCCGATCACCAAATCCGTCTGATAATTTCCGACAGATTTTGTCCGAAAGTGGTGACAACGGTCGGACAAAGTTGTCGGAAAATCTGATCATTTTTGAATGAGGTGACGTACAAAACGTAGGACAGGACTACGTACAGGGCAGTAGCCAATAGCTGTCTTTCAAATTTTTCTGAGCATGCGTGGCACTTTGTGCGTCGGAATTCTCTACACACGATCGGAAAAAGTCTGATCGGATTTTGTTGTCGGAAATTTTTTTCCGACGGAAAAAGTCCGCTAGAGGCCACACATGATCGGATTTTCCGACAACATGAACCGATCAGACTTTTTCCATCGGAATATCCAACCGTGTGTACGGGGCATAACACATTTCCTGTCCTATGGTGACAACTGACAACATTGCTCTTCCATAAATACACTGAGTGTTCATGGTCACCTTCAGGCCGGGTTAACACTGCTCCGTCATAAAAGTTGTGCGACTTTGCCAGGCGACTTTGGCGCGACTTCATAGTATTACATAGTAGGTGAGGTTGAAAAAAGACACAAGTCCATCAAGTCCAACCTATGTGTGTGATTATATGTCAGTATTACATTGTATATCCCTGTATGTTGTGGTCGTTCAGATGTTTATCTAATAGTTTTTTGAAACTATCAATGCCCCCCACTGAGACCACCGCCTGTGGAAGGGAATTCCACATCCTTGCCGCTCTAATGCTATGTACACACGATCGGACATTCCGACAACAAACCCGTGGATTTTTTTTTCAAACGGATGTTGGCTCAAACTTGTCTTGTCTTGCATACACACGCTCACATAAATGTTGTTGGAAATTCCAAAATGTCAAGAACGCGGTGACATATAACATGTACGACGAGCCGAGAAAAATAAAGTTCAATAGCCAGTGCGTCTCTTCTGCTTGATTCCGAGCATGCGCTGAACTTTGTGTGTCGGAATTGTGTACACACGCTTGGAATTTCCGACAACAAGTCTTCTTGTCGGAAAATTTGAGAACCTGCTCTCAAACAGTTGTTGTCGGAAATTCCGACAGCAAATGTCCGATGGAGCATACACATGGTCGGAATTTCCGACAACAAGCTCACATCGAACATTTGTTTCATCGGAAAATCCTATCATGTGTACGGCCCATTACGGTAAAGTACCCTCTACGTAGTTTAAGAGGTTAAACCTCTTTTCTTCTAATTTGGCCACGTGTCTTGTTAAACTCCCTTCTGCAAAAAAGTTTTATTCCTATTGTGGGGTCACCAGTACGGTATTTATAAATTGAATTTATATCCCCTCTCAAGCGTCTCTTCTCCAGAGAGAATAAGTTCACTACTCGCAACCTTTCCTCATAACTAATATCCTCCAGTCCCTTTATTAGCTTTGTTGCCCTTCTTTGTACTCGCTCCATTTCCAGTACATCCTTCCTGAGGACTGGTGCCCAGAACTGGACAGCATACTCCAGGTGCGGCCGGACCAAAGTCTTGTAGAGCGGGAGAATTATCGTTTTATCTCTTGAGTTGATTTTTCTACATTAAACCTCATTTGCCATGTAGTTGCCCACCCCATTAATTTGTTCAGATCTTTTTGCAAGGTTTCCACAACATGCGGAGAAGTTATTGCCCTGCTTAGCTTAGTATAGTCCACAAATACAGAGATTGGACTGTTTACTCCATCCTCCAGGTCGTTTATGAACAAAATAAATAGGATTGGTCCCAGCACAGAACCCTGGGGGATCCCACTACCCACCTCTGACCATTCGGAGTACTCCCCATTTATCACCACCCTCTGAACTCGCCCTTGTAGCCAGTTTTCAATCCATGTACTCACCCTATGGTCCATGCCAACGGGCCTTATTTTATACATTAAACGTTTATGGGGAACTGTGTCAAATGCTTTTGCAAAATACAGATACACCATGTCTATGGGTCTTCCTTTATCTAGATGGCAACTCACCTCCTCATAGAAGGTTAATAGATTGGTTTGGCAAGAACGATTCTTCATGAATCCATGCTGATTATTGCTAATTATACCATTCTCGTTACTAAAGTCTTGTATATAGTCCCTTATCATCCCCTCCAAGAGCTTGCATACTATTGATGTTAGGCTAACTTGTTTGTAATTCCCAGGGATGTATTTTGGGCCCTTTTTAAATATTGGTGCTACATTGGTTTTTCTCCAATCACCTGGTACCATTCCAGTCAGTAGACTGTCAGTAAAAATTAAGAACAATGGTCTGGCAATTACTTGACTGAGTTCCCTAAGTACCCTCGGATGCAAGCCATCTGGTCCCGGTGATTTATTAATAATAATTTTCCCAAGTCTAATTTTAATTCTGTCCTCTGTTAACCATGGAGGTGCTTCCTGTGATGTGTCATGAGGATAAACACTGCAGTTTTGGATACTGAAGCCCCGATTCCCTTGTGAGGACTGAGGAGAAGAATAAATTCAATACCTTCGCCATCTCCCCATCCTTTGTAACCAGATGTCCTTCCTCATTCTTCATGGGGCCAATATGGTCTGTCCTCCCTTTTTTACTGTTTACATACTTAAAGAATTTCTTGGGATTTTTTTTTGCTCTCCTCCGCTATACTTAGACGCGACTTAGAAGCAACTTCAGGGAACGCCTGTGTAATCTTCCTGTAATGTTGGATCCAAATTATATCAATGAAGATGAGGATCCAACTTGGATGCGACTTCCATTCAGTACTATTGGCTGAAATGGACAGAATTCAGACCAGTTAAGATGGCTCTCATAGGGAAGCTTTGATTTTTACATGTCATGTGACATGTCATGTGACATATGCTCTCAAAGTCGTAGTGCATGTCGCACCAGTGTGAAGCGGGCCTAAGACAGAAAGTGTGTTACTGGCAGGATCACCAGGTGAAAATAAAGGAAAAATAAAAATGAAAAATTAATAGGAAGTTCAATAAAATATGGAATATCTGGGTGGAATCTACAAATGCAGATTCTTTGGATGACTAATGAGTGTCAGGCTATGTAATTGTCCCTTCTTCGGTAGGGAAACTCTGCATCTCTGCCACACCAGGTGGGCGACTTCCTGCGTACCTAGGTTCTGAAAGAGAAGGCATCTCATCACTGTGTCTGCCACTGAAGGTTGCCTGGTAAAGCTCTTGTACCCCAACTTGCATAGCTGGACTGAGCATACAACTCTTGGTTGTTTTAGGATGTTTTAGTCTTGTTTTTACTGTTTTGGTTCTTGTTCTTGTGTGTCTTCAGCCTGGGTATGCCCAAGAAGCTCTGTTTTGTAATGTACAATTAACCAGTTCCCGACCGGCTCACGTCCATATACGGGAGCAGAACGGCTCCCCTGCGCGAAACCCTGTAGAGGTACGGGGTTCCTTTAAGAGCCGCCAGAGGGGGCAGGCGAGCCCGATACACGGCGGGGGACCCGATGCATGTGGCTGGAGGTCGCAATCGCCACCGGCCACGCGCGATCACGTGCACGAGCGCCAGCACGGGGATTTGTGTGTGTAAACACACAAATCCCTGTGCTGTCAGAGGAGAGGAGACATGTCCATTGTTCCTACTATGTAGGAACAGCGATATATCTCCTCTCCTACTCAGTCCTATACCCATACAGCTAGAACACACTGAGGGAACACACATTTAACCCCTTGGTAGCCCCCTAGTGTTAATCTTTCCCTACCAGTGACATTTACACATTTTATAGCACTGATCGCTGTATGAATGTCAATGGTCCCAAAAAGTGTCAGAATTGTCTGATCTGTCCGTCGCAATACCGCAAAAAATCGCAGATCACAGCCATTCCTAATAAAAAAAAAAAAAATAATAATAAAAATCCCATAAAAATCCCATAAAAATCCCATAAAAATCCCATAAAAATCCCATAAATCTTTCCCATAGTTTGTAGACACTATAACTTTTGCGCAAATCAATATACGCTTATTACGATTTTTTTTACCAAAAATATGTAGAAGAATATATATTGGCCTAAACTGATGAAGAAATTAGTTTTTTGTAAACATTTTTGGGGATATAATAGCAAAAAGTAAAAAATATATTGTATTATATTATATATATATTTTTTTTTAAAATTGTCACTATTTGTGTATAGCGCAAAAAATAAAAACCATAGAGGTGATCAAATAGCACCAAAAGAAAGCTCTATTTGTGGGAAAGAAAAGGACGCAAATATCGTTTGGGTACAGCAGTTAAAGCGACGTAGTGCCAAATTGTAAAAAGTGCTTTGGTCAGGAAGGGGGTAATACCTTCTGGGGCTGAAGTGGTTAAAAACTGCAATAAAAATAATTAAAATGTTTTTTTAATTAAAATGAATGCCGCCACCACATCTAAGGGCTGCAATATGGTAAATGTTTACTCTTGGAGTTGGATATGCAATAATAGAACTCCATGATTGGAAAATAGCACATGGCTTTGACAGGTGATTTGGCTTTCTTACTAGCTTAAGCATAATGTACATAGGTAAAGAACATCACTGTTCTTTATAAATGTGTTAATGTCTGATAGTCTCGTGTTCTAAAAAAAGCTTGCGTTGCTTTATGTACTGACCCTTCTATGTATAAATGAATAAAGTGACTGGGAGCACTAGGGTCGTCATTTCGAATCCCAACCAAGGCACTACCTGTCTGGAGTTTGCATGTTCTCCCTGAGCCTGTGTGGGTTTCCTCCGACACTCCAAACACATGCTGGTAAGTTAATTGGCTCCTCTCTAAATTGGCTCTACTTGTGTATGAATGGGAGTTAGGGACCTTAGATTGTAAGCAGTGGTGGCTGGTGGCAATTTTTTTTGGGGGGGGGGGAAACTGCAGTGCAACTGCCATCCCCACCCCGACAATTCCAATCTCAGTGCCCCTGAGCACACCCTATTTTGGTGTCCCCTCAAAATAACTCAACACACAGCCATTAATGTCTAAACCGCTGGCAACAAAAGTGAGTACACTCCTAAGTGAAATTGGGCTCAATTAGCCATTTTTCCTCCCCGGTGACATGTGACTCGTTAGTGTTACAAGGTCTCAGGTGTGAATGGGGGTAGGTTTGTTCAATTTGGTGTTATCACTCTCACTCTCTCATACTGGTCACTGGAAGTTCAACATGGCACCTCCTGGCAAAGAACTCTCTGAGGATCTGAAAAACAATAATTGTTGCTCTACATAAAGATGGCCTAGGCTATAAGAAGATTGCCAAGACCCTGAAACTGAGCTGCAGCACGGTGGCCAAAACCATACAGCGGTTTAACAGGACAGGTTCCACTCAGAACAGGCCTTGCCATGGTCGACCAAAGAAGTTGAGTGCACGTGCTCAGCATCATATCCAGAGGTTGTCTTTGGGAAATAGACATATGAGTGCTGCCAGCATTGCTGCAGAGGTTGAAGGGGTGGTGGGTCAGCCTGTCAGTGCTCAGACCATATGCCGCACACTGCATCAAATTAGTCTGCATGGCTATCATCCCAGAAGGAAGCCTCTTCTAAAGATGATGCACAAGAAAGCCCGAAAACAGTTTGCTGAAGACAAGCAGACTAAGGATATGGATTACTGGAACCATGTCCTGTGGTCTGATGAGACCAAGGTAAACCTATTTTGTTCAGATGGTGACAAGCGTGTGTGGCGGCAACCAGGTGAGAAGTACAAAGACAAGTGTGTCTTGCCTACAGTCAAGCATGGTGGTGGGAGTGTCATGGTCTGGGGCTGCATTAGTGCTGCCGGCACTGGGGAGCTACAGTTCATTGAGGGAACCATAAATGCCAACATGTACTGTGACATACTGAAGCAGAGCATGATCCCCTCCCTTTGGAGGCTGGGCCGCAGGGCAGTATTCCAACATGATAACGACCCCAAACACACCTCCAAGACGACCACCACCTTGCTAAAGAAGCTAAGAGTAAAGGTGATGGACTGGCCAAGCATGTCTCCAGACCTAAACCCTATTGAGCATCTGTGGGGCATCCTCAAATGGAAGGAGAAGAGCAAGGTCTCTAACATCCACCAGCTCCGTGATGTCATCATTGAGGAGTGGAAGAGGACTCCAGTGGCAACCTGTGAAGCTCTGGTGAACTCCATACCCAAGAGGGTTAAGGCAGTGCTGGAAAAATGGTGGCCACACAAAAAAATATTGACACTTTGTGCCCAATTTTTTTGTACTTTTGTGTACTCACGTTTGTTGCCCTCAATTTAGACATTAAAGTGTGTTGAGTTATTTACACTGTTATACAAGCTGTACACTCACTACATTGTAGCAAAAGTGTAATTTCTTCAGTGTTGTCACATGAAAAGTTGTAATAAAATATATACAAAAATGTGAGGGGTGTACTCACTTTTATGAGATACTGTATAAATTAGATATATATATATATATATATATATATATATATATATATATATATATATATATATATATATATATATATTTGATTTATTTATTTTATAACGGGTACTTATATAGTTCCATCAATTTATGCAGAGCTTTACTATATATTATATATATAAAAATTATAAAATTCAGTGGCAAATTCAACTTCAAATTCAAAATTGTACTTTCATCTAATATTCATGTATCATTCAGTGAGCATTCACCCTATTTATATAGCACACTCATTGTACATTCATCCAACATCCAATGGCTAATAAACACATTTACTGGCATTTGCCCTTTTCTGTTCTTAAGTAGGAAGCGAGGCTTACTGTAACATTCACCCAATTAAAAAAAAAAGTAAATATTACATTTCCTTCTCATTCACTCAACACATTTAAGAATAAAATTCACCAGAATTGAGGCGTGGAATCATTTTATAATAAAAATTCAGAGATTGCTTATTGAGATTATTGAATTTGTGTTAAGAGCAAGGTAAGGAAAATTTTTTCTTTAATAAAAGAAACATAAAAAAAATGTATGCTTCCTCCTTTCTTGACACACCAGGCATGTCAACTGATATCCCAATATCGAAAAGGGAAGTGAGAAAAAAAACCCTCTAAAGTTGATACCAGCTGCCATATCCTTCAGTATATTGGAGGGGGTGAATTGGGAAGGGTGCCTCCAAAAAAAAGCCTGATGCTGCCTGGTTCTTCAGAGCTCTTGCACCCCAGTTGACCAGGAGATGATGTCAGCAAGGGGTAGGCTTATGTGGCACCTAGGCTTCCCCCACTTGCATGGACAAGTAGGTGGTCATTGGTCAACCGCTAAATGCAGTTAGTGCATAAGGGAAATATATAAAATTAAAACACACACCTACACAACTGGAATTTTTTTTTCAAAATACAGGAGCTATCTGGTTCTTAGTTTTTTTTATCTATCTGGTTCTTACTTATTTACAGTAAACCAGCGTGTTCTGCACTAATAAAAGATCTGTTCATACATTTGAATTATTTATATTTGACATTAAGGGGGATAGTTTTAAAGCAGTGAATTTGATATTTACCCAACAACTACTGCAAGTGACTCCTCCTGGTGCATGTGTTTTAAATTATAGTGATTGATATATGGCCGGTGAATGTCTGGTGAAAGTCACAATCACTACTTTATAAATGTGCCCCAAAGAGCTTTTCATTGGAAAATGCGACCGTGTGTTTGCTCCATCGGAATTTTGCTGGCCGAATTCCCGCCAGCAAAAATTTAAGAGCATGTTCTCAATTTTTCAGACGGAAAATGTTTGTATCGGAAATTCCGATCGCCTGTAGCAATTCCGATGCGCAAAATTCCTACGCATGCTCGGAAACTATTTTGACGCATGTTCGGAAGCATTGAACTTTCCTGGCTCATCGTAGTGTTGTACGTCACCGCGTTCTTGAAGGTCGGAATTTGGTGTGATCGTGTGTGGGCAAGACAGTTTGAACGGAATTCCGTCAGAATTCCGTCGGGAAAACCATCAGAGCTTTTTCCAAAGAGAATTCTGATCGTGTGTACGCAGCATCAGGCTGTTTCAGCTTCTGATGTCTTACTTTTTTTTTTTTTTTTAAACGGTGAGCCCTCCCTGTCAAAATTTTTACCTAAATAAAAGGTTATGGAAGCCAATAAATAATAAAAGAAAATGTTTAAAAAATATACAAAATCAGGCCCGGTATGATCTCAGCTTATTTAGAATGTGTGGGCAATAGGAGACAAATAAGTCCCAGCTTTTATGGTTACTTGGATTCAATATAATGTTTTGTATAATCTCTAATATGTTTTTCTTTTACAAGCATATTGGTTTCCATGCTTAAATTACACAATTTAAAATATTTGATTGTCACCCACTTTTGTGTATTGCTCAACAGTATTTTCATGGGCTTTCTTGTTTTGTACTTTAACTTTGAAATCTAATTTAAAAAAAATTAGAAACTAAAAAATATACACATTTTAATTACCTCTCATTGAATGTGTAATTCATTACAGCTTCTGCTCTTTTTTTTTTTTTAGCTCAGTAACAGAACAGAGCTTTATTGAAGCTTTAAAAAATATATTGGGCCCTTTTCACCTTGATATCTACCTACAGCAATAAAACCTATTAGATGTCTCTGACAGCAAGAACGAGCCTGATGCATGAGCTCCTCTTATAGAATCTACTGTAGGTAATTTGAGGAATCAGATTCAAGAGGCAGCTCCAGCAATTCATTGTGAAGCACGAGGTCTACAGTGAAGGAGCAGATGTCTCCACGGACTCCCGAGAACTCTTGCGTACATCTTGTATGTGCTCTAAGGTAGAAGCTTCTCTCTCTGATCTCCATGCGTTATCACTCAGAGCATGAATTTTTCATCTTCTGTCCTACATGTTTGTGGCAGTGTATTTGGCTGTACAGCCACATCATAAATATAGTAGCCTTTAATATTCTCTGATGTTTCACCCAGTGTCGAGAGATGCTTCTGTGAGAAGAACCGTTTTAAATGGAATTTCAAAAAGGAAGAAAAGTTTCTATATTTAAAATTCCGAGGTTAAAATAATTTGTCCTTCAAGAAGGGTTCAGGCTCAAGGAAACACCATGGGAATAAGTTAGAAACCAAGGCATTTATGCCATCCAGTGTACTTGATCTTTAACCAGGGAGATTGCAAGCGGGATATAAAAGGGAAAGTCAGATTGGTCTTTATTTTTTTGTCCGGAGTGATGAACTGGTAAAACACTATGGTAAAAACTATTGTAGCACTGACCCCCGAAGGAGCTGCTGGTTTGAATTGGGCCTGCACTCTACTACCAAGGAACCCCACTAACTTGGCTCAATCCCCTTGGTACAGCTGTGGTGCAATGTAATACAGTACAATATAAAACAATGCAAAGTACCTGTATTGTACCCTCAGGATCCACTGGCTCCACCTGGTGGGGAAAAACAGCATGCCACACAACTGGGTACTTAACTAGAAATATTTTTACTGGAAAATATATTTAAACAGGTGGTTACAGAAGTTGTGCTGTCATCCCAACATAGGACGACAGCACAACATATTTCAATATATAACAATATGAAATATAGGTATGTATATGTGTTTAAACCTGGGAGCTCCCCCTACTTTAAAAGTTATACGTAAGGCCTCACTGAAAGTACTTTCTCCCGTATCTTCTTTCTTCGCTAGCTAAAAGTGACTCCTTTGCGATTTGTAATCCAAGGTGTGTGAAGAGTTAGCTCAGGGTGCTCCAGGTGTAACTCCAATAACTTATATACAACGCTTGGGCGCCAAAGTGAAGTAGGCCCCAAGCCTGCTCGGTGTCAGTTGCTCTGTTACTCCTCCGTGGAACTTCAGATTCCAGCGGGGCCTGTAAGTGAGTCTAACTGCGTGTAACAAGTTAATAAATGGTGAGCCATAAACCCGCTCACCAACTGGATTGGAGTTCTGTGTGATGACCTTGGTCTGGTAACTGCAGCTTGCTTCTATATCAGCTGGGCCAGACGCTCTGTACCACTGTGCTCCGATGAGTGTCTCTGGGCCTTGTCAATCCGGTCACCGTCCCTCAGGCTCCGTCAGGTCACTTCACAAACAAACAGGTCTGCACTTCGCAATGGCTGGAGGCCCTGTCTCCGGGAAGCCTCCTCACAGATCCACACAGGCAGGCAACGTGATCCAAAGAGACCTAAAATGCCCGCTCGGTTCCTTTTATCTCCTACCCAGCATGCACTGCATAAGAGAGTGTTCATGGGTAGGTCACACAGACTCCTGGGTAACAAACTTCTGAATCAAAACAACAGTCACTTCCTGTATAAGTCTTTTGGGTTGTTCAGAGGTAAATATATACAAGTGCATTACCCATGTTTGGTCACTAGTTAGCTCTAGATACGGAACCATAGCAATGTACATTAAGTAATGCATAACCACATCAATATACAAGAATGTCAGCGCTACACTATGAACTGGTAAAAAATCTTCTAAACAACCACTTACCAGTTCATTGTCTAAAACTCCCACAACTGCCTTTTCCTAGCCTCTTCGAAACAGTCAACCTCCTTGCAGGTCCATACTTACCTCCTACGACAACTGCAGCCTGGCTGGTGAAAATTTAGTGCCAGACTGTCCATGACTGTGCATAAACGTCCCATTGACCTGAATGGGACATACCTGCATTGCAGGAGCAATATTCTATTCAAGTCTATGAGATGTTAGAGTGCAGGTGTGGGCTGGGTGGCATTAAGTTTTTACTATCCAGGCTGCAGACATCAGAGAAGGTAAGTACAGAACTGCAGGGAGGGTGGCATAGCTGATTGTATTGAGGGGGCTAAATGTTTTTTTTTTTTTTTTAAGAAGAGTAAGAAAGGGTAAGAACATCCGTGTGTGTCCCAGTTTGTGAGTTGTTTTCTTCTTCCCTGGGAGGTTTTACCCTTCCCCACTCTAAAAAAAGTTTGGACTGGACTTGGGCTTAAATATGGAAGTAGTATTCTTCTGTATTGGGTGGTATCCTAATAAGGAAGTAAAGTACTTCCTTACTAGTGGCACAGGGACTGGCCAGAGAGGAACCACTTTGACACAGTTGGCCAGCTTGAAAACGTATTGCAATATATGCAAGCCAAGATTTATTTTTTTAATGCAACATTTCTAGAAATGACCTTATTCCTAATTTCATTTTTTGTTTGCATGTTAGGCTAATATTTTTTTTCTTCCATGGGCGAAAGAAAATAAATTAAAAAGCTAACACACAAAAACACCCAGAGATTTGCTAATATTTCTTCCCCATTGGGAGGGCTAGCAATGTGAGAAAATGCTAGGCGTCTAGAAACATGTTCCAGAGCTTAAAGAGGTTCTTCAATCTACAACTAAAAATACTGTTGCTGCTGACTTTTAAAATAAGGACACTTACCTGTCCAGGAATCCAGCACCATCCTCACCTCCTCACTGGTTTTTCACCAGTCTTTGAGTCCCCAGGGCCGGCATGTCTAGTGTGTAAAGCCAGCTGTGACTCCTTGCAGCTTCACACTGTGCATGTGCGAATCGCGCTGCACTTTGTGAATGATCCTGCAACCTCTTCGGACCTGTGACGTGTCGCAAGAGGTTGCGGGCAGGGAGGAGAGGGTGACAACTTCCGGTGGAATCGCTTAGGCGTTTCCAGTGGACGTGGGAGTAGATACCTTCCAGATTTAGGTACTCGGCCCCCCCCCCCCCAAAAAAAAATAATCCTCCAATATTGTTAAGGGGGGGGGGGGGATTCTAAAAAGCTCATTTAGGGTGAAGTTCTGCTTTTTAGGTGACTAGGGATGTGCATCTACTGATTTCAGTTAAAGACATAAAGGTATGGGATCATTCATACAAATTGGTTGAAACATTGGTTTTATGAATACATAGGGTTACATGAATACAATAACTTTATTCGGAAACACAAAATGTGCACTCAAAAGTTAAAATAAAAAGAAATTGTCTAATAAAAAAAAACTACGTACAAATTTATATTGTTTTTTTTTTTGTTATTGTTTTTTACTTATCGTGAATAACATTATACACAGGAAATTAGGTTACTGTTGATTTTCTGAACTGGCTCCTAATAAAACTATTTAATCTGCTGAATGTGTTCTTTTGTGCATTCAAACTGCTGTGTGTACGTCTCTGAAATTATTTCCGTAAATATGATATTGGAACACTGTGGCATCCAATCGATTTTGATTATTGAAGTAAGGTAAATCACAAAATTTTTAAAGGGGTTGTAAAGGTTCGTTTTTTATTTTTCTAAATAGGTTCCTTTAAGCTAGTGCATTGTTGGTTCACTTAACTTTTCCTTTGATTTCCCTTCTAAATGTTTTTTTTCTTTGTTTTGAGTTGGTATGCCTATGTGATAAGAAAGATGGAGGATTGATAAAAAGGAGTGACATAACACAAAAGAAGCAATGGCGGACCAGGTATGGAGAATAAAGAACAACCTAAACAAGGGATGAAGTTGGGAGGCCGCATGTCAACATACCCCCAGCTTAATTTCATGAATATCATTGCCATACCCACCTAATCTTGTTCACCTTAAAATGATACCACACAACATTCATTTGACATGTGGCAGAGACTGAGGAGATAACCACCACCCCCCGGGTCACCTCGACCCTCCTCCCCACAGCCCCCCTCTTCCCCCTCCCCCTTCACCTCCATGATCCCCGCCCTAACCCTCATTCCTTGTCTCTCCCCACCTATTACGATCCTGCCGTAATACTTGTTGTTGTCAGGGTCCTCGTAACAGAGTTCCCAGTCAAAGGACCCCCCCCCCTGAAAAACTGTAACTGTTCAGAAGTCAGAAAGTGCACTGAGGACTCGGCTTGGAATTGGTTTTGATAGTCTCCGATGCTGGGCCATTCAGAAGATGAGGAAGCTGCAACTATATTTAGCTATGGAGTGACCAGGTGGAGAGAACAAATAACAGAAGAAGCGAGAACTACTCAGCAGGTAGGCAGTGTCCTCTGAGCCATTTTAAATGTTTGACTGCATTACACCTTTAATTATATGCTTCCATAAGCAAGTTTTACTGGCTCAATCCATGACAATAGATCCCTGGGGAGCCCTATTCCTAGAGTGATGAAATAAAATACATTTTTAAAGACAAGGAACGAGAAGGAACATAGGAAGGAGAAGAAGGAATGGAAAAAAATGTAAGTAAGGAAAGAGTACAGCTCAAGAGAAAGGGATGTAGAAGGAGAGAAACTTTGGGGATTTGCTGCATAACAAAGAGAAGGATACCCAGGATAGGATAGAAAGGGGTGCTATAAGTAAGTAGGGATCCAGTCAAGTCGTTTGTAAAGGAGAAATTAGAAAGGTGAAAGTGGTGGGGTGAAGGGTCCAGTGTCTTTCTCTTACCCCCCAAAACCGACCAGTAGACCTAAACCAGTGTATTACGGCAATATGTTCTCTACTAGCTTGGCTGTGCCCTTCTTATATTATTATCCATATTACTGATACTGATGAATTAACCACTTGCCGACCCTTGCAGTACATATACTGCGATGGGGCAGCTCCTACATACCCATATGTCATTGTCTGTTTCTGCGATTTGACACAGCAGGAGAGTCTGTCTGCAGTTCCCGGCCAATCATTCATGGCCAGGACCTGTTGATCGGTTGTGTTCAAGCACAGCCCAGAGCCCTGTGTTGACAAACAACACAGGGCTCTGAACAGAGGGAAGGATCACTTTGTTTCTTTTCCCTGCAAGGCAAATTAATCTGTAGTAAAAATCCCACACATATTGTTAGGCACACAATTAACCCCTTGATTGCCCCTGATGTTAACCCCTTCCCTGCCAGTGTCATTAGTACAGTGAGAATGTATATTTTTAGCACTGATCACTGTATTAGTGTCACTGGAGATGTCAGTGGCAGTTAGTCAGTTCCCACAAAGTGTCGGTTACTGCTAGATTGCCCGCTGCACTATCAAAGGCCCACTATAATTCGCCGCCATTACTAGTATAAAAAATCCAATATATATACCATAGTTTTTAGTCACTACAACGTCCATGCAAACCAATTAATATACACTTATTGGGATTTTTTTTTTTTTTTACCAAAGACGTAGCAGAAGTAAAAATTAAAGTTTATTTTTCAACATTTTTGGTCTTTTTTCTTTTATAATAAAAAGTAAAAAAACCCCAGTGGTGATCAAAAGAAAGCTATATTTGTGTGAAAATGATTTAAATGTTGTTTACGTACAGTGTTGCATGACCACACAATTGCCAGTTAAAGTAGCACAGTACCGAATAGCAAAAAATGGCCTGGTCAAAAAGGGAGTAAAATCTTCCAGGGCTCAATTGGTTAAACAGGTTCTGTTCTTTAAATGCGGGTAAGTTACTGACAAGAAAAGAGAAGGAGGACAGGAAAGAGGCGAATAAAGGAAAAAAAATAAATAAAAAATAAGTAAAGAAAGAGAAAAGACAAGGAAAAGGAAAGGGCAATAGGAAGGAAAGGAAAAGGAAGGAAGCCCCAGGGATGTCATAGATATCAGAGATAATGATACTCAGGATATGGTAGACCAAAAGGGGTGCTATAAGGAAAAACAAGACTAGGGATATATTATATTCAAGTAGTTTGTAAAGGAGAATTGTGAAAGGTGAAAATAGTGGGGCGTATGATCGCCCCCTAAGAGACCAGTAGTCCTAAACCAGGGACACGCACCAATATGTTCTTTACTAGCTTGGCTATGTCCTTCCTATATTACTATCCATATTACTAATAATTATGAATTAAACACATTCTGTTCCCTAAATTCACGCAAGATACTGACAAGGAAAGAGAGTAGGTAAGAGAAAAAGAAGTAGGAAGGGAAAAGTAAGTAAATAAGTGAAAAGGTGACAAGGAAAGGGGAAAAGGAAAGAAAACAAGAATGTAGACCTAAAGGGCTAAAAATATGAACGCAAGCTATTCACTAGGGGGAGTACCTTTGTGGGAATCCAAGACGGAAAAAAGAGCTGGGGGTGTTAGTAGATCACAGGCTCAGCAATAGCATGCAATTACAAACTATGGCAAGCAAAGCTAGAATATTAGAATGTACCCAGGAAAAAACACTATAATTCAACGACTTTCCAAAACTCTGGTTTGAACACATCTTGAGTATGCCATCCAGTTGGTCACCAGTCCTCAGGAAGGATGTGCTAGAACTAGTGGGAGTCCAGTGAAGGGCGACAAAGCTAATAAGAGGAATGGAGGACCTCAGTTACAAGGAACAACTACAAGCATTAAATGTATTTTCCATAGAGAAGAGACAATTAAAAGTGAATATGATAACAATATACAACTATCTCAGTGGTGATTCTAGCATAAGGAGGAAACAATTCAGTTTCAGGTCGCTTAGGAGGACACATGGCCACTCAATAAAGTTTGATAAGAAGCAATTTAACCATAAACTGTGTAGTGGGTTCTTTACTGTCAGAGTGATAAGGATGTGGAGCTTTCCACAGTTGGTGGTTTTTGCGGGGAGTGCTAATAATTTCAAAAACTCATAGACTCATACAGGGTTATGAGAAATGGTATTGACATAAATACACACATGCACCCACACACGTTGAACTGGATGGACTGGTGTCTTTATTCAACCTTACCAACTTTGTAACTGTGTATGTAGGGAAACTCTGGAAATTTGATAAATAACAGGGAGAAAGATACCCAGGATAGGGTAGAAAGAAAGGGGTGCTACAAGGAAAAACAAGACAGAAGAGAGAAGTGACACATTCAAGTAGTCTGTTAGGGATAAGAAAAAAAGATGCAGGTCATGGGGTGTAGGGTCCACTTGACCTGAAGTCAATAATGGGTCCACATGACCTGAAGTCTCTGAAGGTCAAGTGGAATGGTCTGTTGAGTGAACATCAAGGTAAGGTGTGACGATAATCAGAATAGAGGTCTCCTTCTGCTAAGTGCTCTGTTAGAAAGACAGCAGAAGGACAAAGCTGGGGCCTCTTAGGACCATACCCATAGCCTCAGCTATAGCAGAGGACTTTTAAAGGGCGATTTCAGCTGGTATACCTGAGGATTTTAACCTTTTTGCAAGGCAAAATACAGTGCATAATGCCATATGATATTTGCTTTAATTATTCACAAAGTTGCACCCTCTTACCTCCTGGAACAGACCCTAAATGAGGCTCTGACACCAAAGTGTTCTCTACAGGTTTGGCTTTGGCCTTCTATATTATTATTCATATTAATAATATTCATGGTTTAAACAAGTTCTGGGCCTTAAATGCAGGCAAGGTACTGACAAATATCTGGTTAGCCCTGAAACCTGTACAACTTAGATATGTCATTGATTAAAACCACTTGCTGGCCAAAGGGTTCCTGTTGGCCCATGTTGTTGCTTTCCTGTGATGTATCCTTTCCGCTACTCTAGATACAACCTTGGCTTCTTGGATTTGCTCCATCTGTCTACTTCTGGCCTCAGACATCTACCTGTGTTACAATGCCGCCAGTCCTGACCTCTGCACTTTACTGTTGCCTAACAATTTTGTACTTTAATTTCAGTGTCTATTACTTCTCGAATGGTAAAAATTCACATTCTTGGGGAAACTCAAACCCACATGCAGAGCTTCCTGGTAAGGACTGGACTTTGTGTCTCAGGTACACCCATACCTAACCCTAAAAGGAGGGTTCACACTATCCCGTAACATGGGCATTACTCAATATATGGGCATATATAGCTAACATGTAAGTGCCAATATGTTGAAAATGGAAATCCTTGGTAATAATAACAGTTCTAAAATTGCTTGTTGAACCGTTACAGAAACAGGGCAGCTCTGAAGGTGAAAGTCAACATGTGGTCTTATGGGAAAATCTTATATTTCTATTTACTGTGGCACTCAAATAGAAAACACATTTGCCTTAAATCAAATATCTTCTGATGTCTATTTGTATGCCTGAAGTCTCTGAAGGTCAAGTGGACCCATTCATTAGCCTACACTGGAATGGTCTGTTGAGTGAACATCAAGGTAAGGTGTGACGATGATCAGAATAGAAGTCTCCTTCTGCTAAGTGCTCTGTTAGAAAGACATCAGAAGGACAAAGCTGGGGCCTCTTAGGACCATACCTATAGCCTCAGCTATAGCAGAGGACTTTTAAAGGGCGATTTCAGCTGGTATACCTGAGGATTTTATCCTCTTTACGAGGCAAAATACAGTGCATAATGCCATAGGATATTTGCTTTAATTATTCACAAAGTGCAATCTTTTGAACTAAGCCTTTTCAATTTTGTGTTCAACAAGGTCAAAGGCCCGTCAGCTAAAGGTTTCTTATAAAATTTCCATTTGGTACAAATTGGAGGCTATGAATAACTATGAAATGAAAACTATTTGTTAGATTTGTTAGATTTAAAGTAGATTTTAATCTTAACAGAATGATATTTAATTCACTAAAGCACCTTGTATTGTAAACAATTGCTATCATTTTTAATAAGTGACTTAATTGTTTTTGCATTTCAGTGCCTCTGATCACCTGTATCCCCTTTGCAGCCACTTCCTATCTGTATTCCAGCAATAGCTGCATGGCATTTTTCAGGGCGACGAAAGCTGGTGGCGGTAACAACGGACTATGCCTACGTAATGTGTTATGTGTAAACAGCCACTTGTTCACTACATATGAAGCCATGTGCCAGAGTGACAACAGAGGAGTACAACTGGGAGACAGGGACAAAGCGTTGTCACCCTATTACTGCTACAGGGCAACCGTATTGTGCAGGATTACACACACATATATATATATATATATTACACACACACACACATATATATATATATATATATATATATATATATATATATGTGTGATCCTGCATCTCCGGGTATCGGACGTGAGTGAGCGCTGCCGGAGGCTTGCTCCCCCTGTGATTCTATACAACGGGAGCTGATTAGCAGGTCCCGCTGACCCGATGTCTGCCGGCACCCACTGATCACTCTGTACACCAGCAGAACAATGATCTGCCTATGTAAACAAGGCAGATTGCCATTCTGTCAATAAGGAAGGCATGGATCCTGTGTCCCTGGGACACAAATCTATGCCTTCCCCTAGTAAAAGCACCTCCCACAGAGTGAGTAAGAACAGGCTAGGCACACAGTTAACCCTTTGATCGCCCCTGATGTTAACCCCTTCCCAGCCAGTGTCATTAGTACAGTGATATCCACATGTAAGTTAAGTGAGCCTCCAATAATGTATTACCAAAGATAACTAAATTTATTGAATAAAATAACTGCTTACACTATAGCAGCAACAAGCGCACCAAACAAACAAAAAACGGCATTCCCCATCCCCTTATACGTCACTTCCAGTCCGCGATAGATACTTACGGTTACGTCCTACGCGTTGCATCACAGGAAGTATCATGTATGTGACGCAAGTCATGTGATGTGACGCAATGCGTAGGACGTAACAGGAAGTATCCATCGTGGACCAGAAGTGACATATGAGGTGGCATGGAACGCCGTTTTTTGTTCATGTTTGGCGCGCTTGTTGCTGCTATAGTGTAAGCAGTTATTTTATTCAATACATTTAGTTATCTTTGGTAATACACTATTGGAGGCTCACTTATTTTACATGAGGATCTCATTAACGATCTGGAGGGGATGCAATTTTCTTTAGCGAGCAGGCATCGCCATTGAACCTGGATCTCGGATTGAGTCCATTCCCCAGTGGATGTACTAAGGCATACCATCTATGCCCTTAAGGTGAGAGTTCTGAGAGCACATAGCTGTGGTATTTATATTACAAGTCACGTGATCAACAATCAACACTGTTATCCTTCATTATTTGTTGGACTTTTTCACTTATGGAATCACTATTGGGATTTTTTATTCTCACTGTTATGTGATGATTAATCACTGTTTATGATTGTATTATTTATTACACTTATTCTAAAGATATTATTATCACTAGGTTTTCTTTTCACTAGATATCTTTTTTGTATGCTTTTAGTGAGTTATGATCACTTTTAGATTTTGCAGCTATTCCACTCACATCTAGTATTTAGGTTTAGTTTAATATATAGTAGCGCAGAAGTCTATTTACATATCACATTGGATCAATGCTGCATCCACCTAGGTGAGTATAATGTTTTTATTTTTGTATAGCCCATACTCCTTTTTTTACCATGATTAAATTTATAAAAGATTTTATTATTTAAATATTGATTAAATATTCATATACTTTAATGGGAAAACAACAATGGTTTTATATTAGTTATATTTATCTTTTTTTTAAAGCCCATCTAAACTTTCTGTTTAAATGAGATAAATACATTCCAGGAACATGAAAACAAAAGATGTGCAAGTTTAACAATTTTTTTCTTCAGAAAGCAGCCACATCCTAAGTAGAAAAGCCAGTCCCCTGCCAGCATTCTGCAGAGAAGTACCCTCTGTGCAGAAGCAGGGGTCTCTATGCAGAGGGCATAACATGCCACCAAGTCAGATTCATTGTTCTCCAATCAGCAGGGAGCTCTCCTTACCTTGGGTGATTTTCTTATGTGGTCCTTGAATGAAAACTTTTAAGAAACTCCTGCTCTAAACTACCCAAAATACACGCTGTAATGCCGCGTACACACAAAGGGACAATCCCGCGGGATTATCCTCTGGACTCAAGTCCAGCGGACAATCCCCTCGTGTGTGGGCGTCGGTGGACTTTTTGGCTACAAAGTCCGGCGGACCAAAGTTTTAAGTTTGGTTTTAAAATTATCCGCTGGACTTGGCAGTCCCAGCATCCTCCGGGACTGTGACATCACAGGGGGGCGGGGTCACCATGTGACATGTGACATGAGCATGTGACCCTGTCCCCATGTCCCTATATAAGTCCCAGCACAGCGCGGCTCTGGCATTCCGGGCAGAGACAGCGACGGGTCAACATCGGAAGAAGAAGAGGAACAAGAAGAAGAACAAGAAGAAGAAGGCGCCGGCGGCGCGGAAGACGACGACCGCCGCAAGAACAGAAGAGACCCCGGAAGACCCCCGAAGGCGGATCGAGACCCCCAGACGACGGCGGCGACGACGAAGAAGGTAGCCGGACTTCTCCGCTCGGTAAAAGAGCTTGGTAAATGGCGGAGGAGTCCGGCGAGAAGACCCCCAAGACGGAAGAAGACCCCCGGAGCAGTGCAATAAAATATTTTTTCAAAAGTGTGTGTGTTTTTGTACTTTACATTTTACACCTTAGGTGAATGGGTAGGGGTACATCGTACCCCATACTCATTCACATAGGGTGGGGGGTCGGGATCTGGGAGCCCCCTTATTAAAGGGGGCTCCCAGATTCCGATAAGCCCCCGCCCGCAGACCCCGACAACCAACGGCCAGGGTTGTCGGGAAGAGGCCCTTGTCCTCATCAACATGGGGACAAGGTGCTTTGGGGTGGGGGGGCCGCACGGCCCCCCTTTCCCCAGGGCACCCCCCATGTTGAGGGCACGCAGCCTGGTACGGCTCAGGAGGGGGGGCGCTCGTTCGTCCCCACCCCTTTCCTGGCCTGCCAGGCTGCGTGCTCGGATAAGGGTCTGACATGCATTTGGGGGGAACCCCCACGCCGTTTTTCGGCGTGGGGAGTCCCTTTAAATCCATGCCAGCTTACGGAGCTAGCGCGGCGGCATTTACTGCCTACGCTAGCTACGTAACCTGAAGTTACGTTCTAAATGAACGGACTGCTCCGTGTGTGGGCAAGTCCGTTCATTTTCAAAAGTCCCGCAAACTTTGGCCAGCGGATAGTCCGCCGGAGAAGTCCGCGCGTGTGTGGTCAAGTCACACGCTCGGAAAGTCCGGCGAAGCCCCGCTGGAAAGTCCGGCGGATTGTCCGCTGGACTAGGTCCGCCGGCAAAAGTCTGCACGTGTGTACGCGGCATAAGTGTTACTAAACCCACATCATAAAAACTATCAATAAATGCTGTATTGCATGATGTTAATACTCACTCAGTCACTATGAGATTTATTTTCTGTATTCTGCAAAAAACCTGGTAGATCCTGCTACTCTCTAACTCCCCCTTCTGTTCATGTCCCCATTTCAGCTAGGGATTTTGCAGCTGTGGTAGCAGCTCTGCACATGCTCAGTCTTGTTTGACCGTCTATGCTGTGCATTTCCTCCCTTTCACATCTGAGCAGCCCATGTGACTGTAGAGTCACACATGTGGGTGTATACCCAGTGCTAAATGAGAGCCCATTCCCTCCCTCTCCCTCCATGCCCACTAACCAGCTAAACACAATGGGAGTGGGATATTACATGTAGATTAATGGTGGCTTCACCTCCCTCTTATTCTAAGACACAGGCTGGAGGGGCATGACACAGACCGTGACTGCCAGAAATCCGCCCACACCATGTTATTGCTAAAAATAATAAAGATTTGATTTCAAATATATATTTGTATGACAATTTAAAACAGTTTATTGATATTAATCATTTATTTTTACTCTGTATTCCAAAGGCTGTTTCTTTTAATGTGAACATGTGACCAGTAGCAGAGGACTAGAAGCTCCTCCTGCTTATGTTTCCCTGCAGACAGGCTGGGAAAGAGCTGGGTCATCATGTGACAGCTGTATATCGATTAGGAAATAGGTACTTAGATTTTTTTTAAATCAAAATAATTTCAGTGCCATCATTCATATACAGAAATATAAGGGATAATGTCAATTAAATAGTGTCTGTTTAGTATCACTTTAAAAACCCACATCCCCCAATAAAATTTTTAATTTGTATTTTTTTTAAAACAAATTTCACTTAAGCAGCCAATGAAGTGAAATTAAGATTTCATACATCTGCAGAATCATATCTGCCAAAATCACCCCGCCCATTCTTAACTGCTACCTTAGATTAATGCCAATGCATGCGAGCATGTGTACATCACTATGTATTTGTAAATATTTCTGCATGAATGGGTCTTTGAGCACGCCAGCATACTTATCCTGCATTTCCTACGCCGCCATTAATTCTGGCGGTCTCTATGTTCTGTCTGCTTTTCTGCCAGACTGTTTCAGGGAGCAAGCCAGTCTATCTTACCGTGTCAGCGCCAAGAACCAACAAGAGCCAACCTTCCTCCCGTGTATCCATTCCAGTCTTTCTGTAGCAGACTCTCTAGTATTTTCTTGACAAATGTTGCAATTAGGAGAGAAATAAAATATATTTGTTTACCCTTATATCCCACAAATGATTATTTCCAATGTGCAAGCGGCGAATGTGACGATGGCAGCTCTCCACTATTCAGAAGCATTTTGTGCGCAATTTTCCAGAGGAGAGAGCCAAAGCAACTTTTTGGAGTTGTCTAATTATAAATTGGGCCGGTCATCATTTTTGTTTAACTTTTGGAGTGTGATGGGGAAATTTCATATTTCTGTTTTAAAATTGTTTTAAAATATCTAATAAAGCCTCCAAAGCCTAGTTACCTTAGCTGACTTCATACTAAAGGAATGCCATTACAAACTGACTAAGTCCTTAAAAGGTCATAACCAGTGTAGATTAGATGTCCCCAAACCTTCTTGATGTCTGCTCGACCACTCGTACTCACCCCACCCCTTAACGTTACCTAAATTAACGAGGCCACACATGAAATGGAGTAAAAATGGACATAGCAGCCTTTTATTAACATTCTTTAAAACATTCTTTAAAACATCAACATCTGAAAACAAACTAAACAGTCACAAACAGTTGGTCTTTGATGGCAACCCAAAATTCAAAATATGTTCCACTCCTACACTGCGGGACCTTTTCCAAGATAGGCCTCCAGCCATAACACACCAGCTCGGAGACAACCCACTAACGGCAGTGCAACCATTACCATATTCAAGCTAAACCTTGTTAACTTGAATACACCAGAGGGCCACATACCACCGATGAGTCCCCAACACTTCCATCTCGTAAGTATTTTCTTACACTATCAAAGACCAACCACCACCACCTCCCACAAGGGTGACACCTTACCCTTGGGGGCCCCTCCACAACCGCAATGCATGCTGAATCCTGTCCTGTAGCCCCAGGGTCCATCTTGTAAGTATTTTCATACACCATCAAAGACCAACCACCGCCCGATCAGCTGCCATGACGTAACCTGCTCATACTGCGCCTGCAAATAAAGAAAAAACAGACACACAACACACGGAGGGGGGGAGGAAAACTGCCTACTTGTCACAGCTGCCCCTCCACTGATGCCCGGGAAACCCGCCTTCCCCTTAAATAAACAAAACCCCTCCCTATTCTGCTATTCCCAGTCAATCCTACCTATCCCCTTTCTCTTTACCTTTCCTTCATTTTAACCCCATATTTGCCTCCCCTTCTCACCCTGTCATGCCAGCCCTTCACTATATTTCATTTTATTTCTCTCGCTCCGGGCCTCTCTTAACTAGTGTATATCAGATGTCCCCAAACCTTCTTGATGTCTGCCTGACCACTCATACTCACCCCACCCCTTAACGTTACCTAAATTAACGAGACCACACATGAAATTGAGGACAAATAGCCATAGCAGCCTTTTATTAACAAAATTATTTAAATGAACATTCTTTAAAACATAAACATGTTAAAACATAAACAAATTATCAAAGCCTGTTGGTCTCCCAAACTCAAATAATATGTACCATTTCTACACTGCGGGACCTTTTCCATGATAGGCTTCCAGCCGTAACACACCAGCCCGGGGACAACCCACTACCCACAGTACAACCATTACCATATTCCAGCTAAACCGTGTTAACTGTAATACACAAGAGGGGCACATACCACCGATGAGTCCCCAACACTTCCATCTCGTAAGTATTTTCTTACACCATCAAAGACCAACCACCACCCCCTCCCATGAGGGTGACACCTTACCCTTGGGGGCCCCTCCACAACCGCAATGCATGCTGAATCTTGTCCTGTAGCCCCAGGGACCATAAAACTATACCCACAGCAGATAAGTGGACACCATCCCCCCTGAGGGACAACCTGGTATCTGACTCCAATTCCATATGGCGGATGACCATGTCCCCATTACGAATAAAAAAAATCGGCCCACCAGTTTATTGATTTATATACAGGTCTTGTTGAGCCTTGCCATCGACCTTGCCAGGCGCGAAGTCGTCCGAGCCACAATGTCGGACCACAAGACCAGCATGTTGGGAAAAGCTGTGCGGAGCCGCAGGAAATCAGACTTGACATCCATAATGGGCTCTCTACTGGAATGAACCCCCAGATCGTTCTCGCCAATATGGTGTACCGGAATGTCAGGTTGCCTGTCAAGGTGTGCAAAACGATGCACCTCAGGCACCACCCTGCTCCATATCATCCCTGTTACCCCCAACCAACGAGCACACATATGAGTGGCCCATGATCCAGATGAGGCGTTGGTGCACTCCATCTGAAAGAAAAGAACAAAAACCCCGGGATAACACAAGACAACCACTCATACTCACCCAACCTGAAAACCCACATAGAAACATGCACCTGATATTTAGCCCCCCCATCATCGGCTACTGAGCCAACAATTGCGGGCTAATGTAGGAACGGAATCTCCTGAAGTCCCATCTACCAATTTGCTTAACAGCTGCCCCGTCCAGCCAACACTGAGTGGCCTCCGTGGCCGCCCCGATATGGAAGGAGTGCGAGGCATACTGTTTGTCTTCCAAACACGCTGCTCGAAGACTCTTCCAAAAAAAGGCCACGAACTGAAATGGAGACCTATCCCCATGTAACAAGAATGGCCCCTCTACGACAGGGTGAACCTCTAAAATCTTCCGTACCACCCGCACCGGACACACCGTGGAACCTGGCATGGGAAACAGCTGCCCCTGTGACTTATATAGGCACAAGGGGCGGGTCACACGCCCCCTTATGATGTCACAGTCCCGGAGGATGCTGGGACTGTGACATCATATGGGGGCGGGGTCACCATGTGACATGAGCATGTGACCCGCCCCTTGTCCCTATATAAGTCACATCACAGCGTGTCTCTGTCATTACGGCCAGAGAGATCGTTGTGTCAACATCGGATGAAGAAAGAAGAACAAGAAGCAGAAGCAGAAGGCGGCGGCAGTGGCGACGACAGCGACGGCAACAGAAGCCCTGGCCACCGGCAAGAAGAACAGAAAAGACCCCCGAAGTCGGAACAAGACCCCCAGCGGCGGCGGCGACGAAGAAGAAAGCCGGGCTCCTCCGTTAGTGAAAGAGCTAGTAAAAGAGCAGAAGATAGCGGAGGAGTCCGGCGAGAAGACCCCCCAAGACGGAAGACGACCCCCGGAGCTGTGCAAAAAAGTATTTCAAAAAATGGTGTTGTTTTTTTTTATTTACACCTTTTTCCTTAGGTGAATGGGTAGGGGTACCTCGTACCCCATACTCATTCACATAGGGTGGGTTGATTCCGATAAGCCCCCCGCCCGCAGACCCCGACAACCAATGGCCAGGGTTGTCGGGAAGAGGCCCTTGTCCTCATCAACATGGGGACAAGGTGCTGCGGCCCCCCCTTTCCCCAGGGCACCCCCCATGTTGAGGGCACGCGGCCTGGTATGGCTCGAGGGGGGGGGCGCTCGCTCGTCCCCACCCCCTTTCCTGACCGGCCAGGCTGCATGCTCGGATAAGGGTCTGATATGGATTCGGGGGGGACCCCCACGCCGTTTTTTCGGCGTAGGGATTCCCCTTTAA
Organism: Lithobates sylvaticus; assembly: GCA_028564925.1. Taxonomy (NCBI): domain Eukaryota; kingdom Metazoa; phylum Chordata; class Amphibia; order Anura; family Ranidae; genus Lithobates; species Lithobates sylvaticus. The sequence continues at coordinate 154,066,078 of CM053037.1, forward strand.
ATCCATACCAGGTGACGGGGCTAGTGCGGCGGCATTCACTGCCTTCGCTAGTCCCGTCTACCTGGAGTCACGTTCTAAATGAACGGACTTTCCTCCGTGTGTGAGGCAAGTCCATTCATTTCAAAAGTCCGCCAGACTGCCGAGTCTAGCGGACAATTTTAAGTCTAAACTTAAAACTTAGTCCGCCGGACTTTTGAGAGGAAAAAGTCTGCCAGAGCCCCACACACGGTCAGAATGTCCGCGGGAAAGTCTGCTCGTGTGTACGCGGCCTTAGTCGATCTGCTGTAATGCCTACAGCATCATATAGTGTGCCAATAAAGTCCACATAAAAGATAAAGTGTGTTGTTCTAATCTTCCAAACTGTGACCACCAATGTGCAGATTGAAAACAAATCAGTGCTCCCAGATTTGACACCATACTCCAGCCTCCAGCCGGATCCTATTGACCATTAAAGTGGTTGTAAACCCTAAACCCCCCCCCCCCCCCAAAAAACTCTGCAAGACAAAGGCATAATGAGCTAGTATGCATAGCATACTAGCTCATTAGGAATTACTTACCTGAGATCGAAGCCCCCTCCGTGGTCCTTGTTCACCGCTCCGGGGGGTTACTTACGGGTATCGCAAATCTGGCGCTGTGATTAACCAGAGCCGCGATGATGTCACTCCCACGCATGCGCATGGGAGCTGCCGGTAACAGCACAGTCTAACTGAAGCAACGGCACGTACGTGCCATTGCTTCAGTTTGCTTAAGTGCGCATGTGCCGAAGACGTCGGCACATGCAAATACAGGGATATCTCCTAAACCAGGGCTCATAATTTCAAGTCCTGAGCTACTAGCAGGCCTCATTAATTATCTCATGAAATTACACTTAAATGTTTTATGCAGAATTTATCCGTGCCAAAAAATGTAGCCTGCCCGTGTCCACCAATGCAGCTTGTGCCTGCCAGTGCAGCCTGTGCCTACCAGTGCAGCCTGTGCCCACCAGTGCAGCCCGAGTCCCCAATGCAGCCTGTGTCACCAATGCAGCCTGTGTCCCCAGTGCAGCATGTGTCACCAATGCAACCTGTGTCACCAATGCAGCCTGTGTCCCCAGTGCAGCATGTGTCCCCAGTGCAGCCTGAGTCACTAATGCAGCCTACCTCTGCAGGGGAAGAGAGAGCAGAGCCGCCACCGCCACCTGGTTTATCAGAGTGCCGGGGAACATAACTGCTTTCATTTCAATAGCTGTGTGTTCCCTGCCGCATACAGCCCCTTCCCCCTTGTACGGGGAACTTTCACAGATAGATCACCCATACCAGGATTGGACGAGTGATCTGTCTATCAAAGTGCCCGGACAAAGAGGAGGGGATGTATATGACGGCACGTGGCGGGGAACACACAGCTATTGAAATGAAAGCTGTTATGTTCCCCGGCGCTCTGATAAACCAGGCGGCGGCTCTCATCTCTCTTCCCCTATGATCGCAACGGCTCCCATAGAACTCAGACTGCCGGCGGTGCTCGCCCCCCCCCCCCTCTCCCAGGCAGCCCACATTCACCAGCCCTCAAAATCCACTCGCAAAATGTGAGCAGGCAAGTGGAATTTTTAAGGGCTGTCCTAAACCGTGCAGGTTTAGGAGATATCCAGTGTAGCTACAGGTAAGCCTAATTATAGGCTTGCCTGTAGTAAAAAGTGGTTGTAAAGGGTTTACAACCACTTTAAAGTATAAATGGTCAATCAGCATGTTAATGTCTACCAACAGTAAGCATACTTCCCACACAAGCCAAACTTAGGATACACTGCCACAATTGAAAGATGAGAATTATCAAAGCATGTCACTCTTGTAGGCCCCACCCAAGGCCCGTCTTTAACGCAGGGCAAATGGGGCACCTGCCCAGGGTGCAATCTTTGTTGGGGGGCCCAAAGGATTGAGCCCGGGCTACCCGCGAATTGGGGCCCGATGACGCTTTGAGGACACGATGATGTACAGAGGACACGGGAGGCTGTATTCCCGAGCTAGCCAGCAGAGAGGGGCGGGGCCGGGAGATCCACTGATGCTCTGACCCCGCCCCATGCAGCCTGTATGCTCAGAACAGAGCGGCTGTAGAGAGCAGTGATCGGAGTGGGAGCGTCAGTAGAGCTCCTGGCTCCGCCCCTATACTTGCTGGGAAATACAGTGGTCCGGGGTGGGGCCAGGAGCTCCACTGATGCTCTAAATAACTTTTCAATGCTTTGTACCATTGCTGACAGCTGAAGTTAAAACAAAACAGATGCGGTAGGTATCGGTAATTGGTATAGGCGAGTACTAAAAAAAAAGTATCGGTACTTGTACTCATTGTAAAAAAAATGGTATCGGTGCATCTCTACCTTAAACCCATAAAATGCCTGACTGATGAAACTCTGAGCTGCGTTATTCAACTGTAAAGTAGTGCATTACTGAAAGTTCTCTGACCATCTCCTGTATAATGTCCGCAGTCTCTGATTGTCTCCTGTAGCGTATCCGCAGTCTCTGATTGCCACCTGTAGTATGTCCGCAGTCTCTGATTGTCTCCTGTAGCATATCCGCAGTCTCGGATTGTCTCCTGTATAATGTCTGCCGTCTCTGATTGTTTCTTATATAATGTCTGCAGTCTGATTGTTTCTTGTATAATGTCTGCAGTCTCTAATTGTTATCTGTAGCATGTCCGCAGTCTCTGATTGTCACCTGTAGCATGTCCGCAGTCTCTGATTGTCACCTGTAGCATGTCCGCATAATGTGCATTAACCTGTAGCAACCAATCAGTGAACAGTAGTAATCTGCTGTAATCTCTAACAACCAATCAGTTAGTGGTAATGATGTGCTGTAACCCCTAGAAACCAATAAGTGAGTGCTAATAATGTGAAGTAACCTCTAGAAACCAATCGGCAAGCAGAAATTATGTGTTGTAACCTTTAGCAACCAGCCAGTGAGCAGTAAGGAAAGGCTCTAACCTCTGGCAACCAATTGCAATCGCTGTGTGATCTGCTGCAGTAAAGCAATTTTGAGCCCACCTGCTATTTTCTGTATGTCTCAGAATGGAGGGGGGGCCCAAGAAAATGTTTGCCCGAGGCCCAATCAATATCAAAGACGGCTCTGGCCCCACCCTATGCATTTCGTCATAGATGACAAAACACATAGGGTGGGGCCTACTAGAGTGACATCATCACACAAGTTGATTGTCCGCCGGGATCACTCTGTGTGCCCATAGGAATGCTACAGCTTGTGACATGCTTTAATGATTCTCATCTTTCTAGTGTGGCTGTGTATCCTATGTTTGGCTTGCAGAGGAAGTATGCCTACTTTGGGGAGGCATTGACCCCTAATGCGCTGATGTATAGTATAATGGTCAATAGGATTTGGTAAGAGGCTGGAGTATGGTGTCAAATCTGGGAGCACTGATTTGCTTTTAATCTGCACATTAGTGGTCACGGCTTGGAAGATTAGAACAACACACTTTATCTTTAATGTGGACTTTGGGACACAGTGACGGAGATTTACTAACGCTGGTGCACTCAGAATCTGGTGCTGCACGTGGTAGCCAATCAGCTTCTAACGTCAGCTTGTTAAATCAAGTTTTGACAATAAAATCTGGAAGCCGATTGGTTTCTATGCACCAGATTTTGCACTCTCCAATTTTAGTAAATAACCCCTATATGATGCTTTAGGCATCACAACAGATCGACTAATGCCATGTACACACAGACAGAAAAAGTCCAATAGGAACTTTTGGTCGGATATTCCCACCGTGTGTATGCCCCATCGGACTTTTTCTGTTGGAATTTCAGACGGACTTGTATAAAGAATATGTTCTAAAATGTTCCGTCGGAAATGCTGACAGAGGTTATCCCGTTGGCAAGTCCGACCGTGTGTATGCGACATTACACTTGTGGACTTTTATGTTTATGTTTTTTTATTTTTTTTACTTTTATGGTTTTATGTTTCATTTTATAGTGCTGCACTTTTTTTATACGATTATTTAAGAACAAATTTTTGTGCTGGCAGCTTGGTTGTACGTTTTATTTTTCTTTAAGATGTAATATAAATGCCCTTAAACCCAACTCCGGAAACTAAAAGATGATCCCTTGCAGTGGGCTGCAATATTAATATATTAAGGAACTGGCAATAAATGACTGTACACTGCACATGGGAGGGTTTAGTAAAATTTATTAAGCAGAATTCACATGGGCTCGGATACAAAAGTGCATCCAGCACCTGCGTAATTCTGGGCATCCTTCTTCTTGGCTTTGAAATGCTCTCCCATGGCTTGCAGCATCTGGCATGGTCCAGAGCATGGGACAGATGCTGTAGCACGTGTACTGAATGATTCCATTAAAGCAGTACTCTGAGCAAACAGCTAAATGCACAGAAATATGGCATATAAGTGTGCCATTTTACCCGCCAAAGGATATGTATTTCTGAATATTAATGTCTACAACTCTGACACACAGACCTGTCTGGCAGGGTGGGGGGGGCCCGTTTTTTTTGGGCTGCAGTTAAGTTATACCTACAGGTCTAGTCCCTCCCCCAGCCTGTGAATGTACGGCGAAGGTAAAGCAGCACACGTATGAGCTCATTTCTCCGCCACTATGGTCTCTATTCATATTAGGATTTTCCTTGTTTGCACTTAAGCACTGCAACCCACCTGATTGGGTCCTTGTGCTGCTTCTCTCTCTCCCCATCTAAACTCTGCTGTATAGGCCGTGCAAGATGCTATTACCAGGTCAGATTCAGGCCCTTAGAGCTCGCTTACACTCAGGGCCAGTACAAGGATCCATGTCCACACAGGCGAAGACACAAGCCCCCCCCCGCCCCCACTGTCAGCCCCCCACAATGCAACCCCCCACCCCCACACAGCACACGCTCCATGCACGTGGTTAAGGACACAATGCTGCACCCAAAATCTTAATCAAACTGCTTCCGAACGGTGTGTGCATCCCCCCCCATCGTCCACAGCCGAGCCGGAACCCCCCATGCCGCACCCACAACGCAATTGGGTGCAGCTCAAAGGATACCACATAGTACCGAAAACCCAAGCTGCGCCAAACTGCCACCAAACAGCAATGTGCAATGAAATGAAGGGGCAGGGCCATGCACTCTCCACTTCACCCTACCAGCCACTGGCAGTTTGCAGGCGAGACAAACCAAAACTTCCATGCTGCGCCCGGTTCCTGCTAGGGAATAGAAGACAGGTATTTTATTAATCAAAATCCCCAGAAAATGGCTGGGGAATCAGATTTTTTTGCCCGCCCCCCCCCCCCCCCCACACACACA